>CM064511.1:27742746-28165167 GCA_032716605.1 Paralithodes platypus | reverse complement strand
TTGAGCTGAGGAGACGTTTAGGTATAAAGAGTATTAGCGAGGCGATGCATACAAGTAGACTGGGATGGTATGGACATGTGGAGAGAATGGATGAACAAATTTGTGTGAAAAAATGCAGGTCTGATTGTGGAGGGAGCTGCACCAAGGGGTGGACCGAGGAAGACCTGGGATCAGACTATACGTGCCGATCTCAAATCTAAGAACTTGACAAGTGAAGCAGCCCTTAACAGGGTTACCTGGAACGCCGCCATTAGGACAAGAGACTGAAACTGCACTTATGTGTGGAACACTCAGTCTTAAAATTGTATGTATGTATGTGTATGTATGTAAGACCTACTACCTACGACCTATACTACCGAGCTGTACATACCAAATTATCAGCTTAGGGGTGCAGATACTTTTTTGACCAAGTGTACATTAATGACTATGATCTACATGTGAGTTGGTCAGTCTTTTTGTTCACTGTATAGCAGCGTTCCAGGCAGCTCGGTCTTTGGTAACCCTCTTAGTCAGTCCTTTGGCTGCAAAATCAGTGTATACAGTACTGTACTACTACTTGATCCCACATATTTCCTGGTCTACCTCTCCTTGCGACTCCTTCCACGTTCATAGTCTTGCATTTCTTAACCCAATTATTCTTATCCATCCTTTCAGACAAGTGGTTCAAAATTCCACAAACTTTAACATCTGCATATTTATTGCTTGTGAATAAATTGATAAATGAACAGAAAGCCTTATTCATCATAGTGATTGCAAGAGTTTGATATGACATATTCTCAAGGTAATCGGGTTGCATTTACGTTGTTGGTTCACTAAATATTTAGTGAAAAGCTTACATTGTTATCTTTCCTCAAAGTTTCCCGTACCTATCCACATGCCAAGTTACAGCAAGTACTTCTCACTTAAAGTTGTAATGTTTCTTGAAAACGATACTTTAAATGAACATTGTAACCATCTATTCAGCTAATACCCTTGTGATTCTACATCTTTGTCCTCATTTGCATGAAGAATAGCAACATTTGAGTGAATTATATTCCTTAAGAAATGGTAAGGTAAGTCTGTAATAATATAACATCTTAAAATGAGGAGACTTATGAGTCACTGGACATGTTTTGCTGCTTTGGAGATACCATCTCTGCCGTTGGTGGGACCAAGGCTGCCACTATCATCAGAATTAGATGTGGCTGGGGAAAGTTCAGAGAATGCTGCCATTACTAACCATGAGAAATTTCCCTCTCCCCTTGAAGAGAAAGGTGTTCGCTTCATGTGTTGGAAACGCAATGACATGGGCTTCAGAAATGTGGTCTGTTAAAGCTGATGATATCAACAGAATATATCGTAATGAGATGAGAATTGTGAGATGGATGTGTGAGGCCAAACTGCTAGATAGGATATGTAGTGAAGAGCTGAGGAAATGGTTAGGTATCAAGAGCATCAGTGATGAAATGCATACTAGCAGGCTTGGATGGTTTGGACATATGGAGAGGATTGATGAACTAAGTTGGGTAAAAAGATGCAGGTCCATGAACTGTGAACATGGAGGGAGCTGCATAAAGGGGCAGACCAAGAAAGACGTGGGAACAGACCTTACGGTCTGATACATACATACATACATAAAATTTTAAGACTGAGTGTTCCACACATAAGTGCAGTTTCAGTCTCTTGTCCTAATGGCGGCGTTCCAGGCAACCCTGTTAAGGGCTGCTTCATTTGTCAAGTTCTTGGATTTGAGATCGGCGCGTATAGTCCGATCCCAGGTCTTCCAGGTCTGATATTGAATTAAAGAACCTGACAAGTAAGGCAGCTCTGAACAGGGCTGCATAGAGCGCCGCCATTAGGACGTGAGACCATAACCAAACTTTGTTTGGAGCACTCAGTCTTTAAATTTATGTATGTATGTACTGTTAGTACTTAAAATGAGGGTTTTATTTTAGCTAGCCTAGCTATGCGGTACCGCACTTGACTTTTGCTTAGGTTCGTTCCCCGGCCAGAGCGCTATAGGTTTATTGGTCTACGGGCATGGCTTTCCATATCCTTAGCTGCTCTGGCAACATTAGAAGTGCAGTAGACCCGTGTCGCATGTACAAATGTACAGTATATGCTAGTATGGGCGAGCTGATTACACTTGTTACAGACTACATTCACATCCACAGCCATTCCAACAAAACAAAAGTATTCCACGTGCACCCCCACACACTATACACACCAATAAACGGTTGGGCTTTAGCGACCCTCCTCTGAGAAGTGAGAACAGAACTAGCTAGAGCATTGAATGAGTTGCCTTGGTACCTTGGTATATGAAAGCATATTATGACTATTCATTCGCGGCCACTTCCTCTCGGGGGTTACGGTATCTGGCAGTAGCTAGAATCAATACATAGATAAAGATTATCATGAAGGAAACTCTTATCCCATTTTTGCTGATGGCCATTGGTACCTTCCAGATGGGCGGACACGATGGAAGCCGAGAACAGTGCTGGAGAAGTAGTGCACTTCAACCATCCTTACTTCCAGACTGAGGGCATGTTTGTAGGAGAGATTATGTGTAAGTACCGTACTGTTTCTCTCTCTCTCTCTCTCTCTCTCTCTCTCTCTCTCTCTCTCTCTCTCTCTCTCTCTCTCTCTCTCTCTCTCTCTCTCAATCTCTCTCTCTATCGCTCTCTCTCTCTCTATCTCTCTCTCGTCTCTCTCCCTCCTCTCTCTCTCTCTCTCTCTATCACACAATCTCTCTCTCTCTCTCTCTCTATCTCTCTCTCTCTCTCTCTCTATCTCTCTCTCTCTCTCTCTCTCTTGCTCTATCCTTCTATCTACTCTCTCTCTCTCTCTCTCTCTCTCTCTCTTTCTCTCTCTCTCTCTCTCTCTCTCTCTCTCTCTGATGTTACTTTAATTTCACCTAATTCTATCCTGTTTCCTGGATTAGCAACACACTTCAAAGCACATTAGTGTGATACTAACCTAATTATGAACAGGATGTGATATATTGTTTTTTCGCAAATTTGTCGAGTAATTATGAATATTCGACAGTGCTTTTCTAGAGAAGTGTCCACCATGAGTACCTTAAAACATGTAAACATATTACAGTACTCACAGTACAGTACCGGTACACGTTTTTTAATTTCACGCCACCAGGTGTCACCCATATAACCGTGTACAGTACTATGAAGATCGACTGTAGGCTATCCATTATACTTAACCCGTTCATTACCGGTGCCGTTCTTTTAACTTTACTCTGGCTATTATTAGACAATTTTAGTAAGTTTAAAAAAGGCCTCCAGTATTAAAAGGCTTCGAACAATCTCACTTAACCCTTTTTATTACCACAGATCCTTCTTAACCCTTAAAGATCGGCGCTCGACTTAAGTCGTGCACCAATTTGCAGCAAGTTAGGAGCATTATTAAGGCATTTAAAGGGTTAAAATCGAGTGCAAATGGCCGGGAGCACAGCGGGCCAGACAGCCGACTCCCAGGGCTTACCGCCGCCCATTAGCTCATGTTCCCTGTGTTCTCGAGAGGCCGGCAGTGTAGCCAGTAGTGAGCATAGCTGGGAAAAATATACCGATATATGCTAAACTTCCATGTTCGTGGCACCACTGCAAGAGAACCACGAGTGCTACGTAGCTCGTTCTGGTCTCATTTTGAAGCTTTTAGTGCCTTTTTTTTTTGCTAAATAATTTGTTTTCATGCAGGAGGGCCTGAATATGCCCAAATGACAAGGGTTAAACTGCACAAAATCGTCTAAATTTAGCTAGAATAAATTGGTAAAGAAGTGGTTAAAGCTGTATAGTATATGGTTTCTATGATTCAGTGGTGTGTGAAGTTGTGCCTGCAACATAGCCCTTGCTTATTATAAGATTATTGTGCAGTATTGTTCACTGGACATTTCCAAATTTCAGGCTATAGCTTGAGGTTCGATCTGCAAACATAAATTTTTAGCCAAGATACAGGAGCAATATGTTTGTATTGTAGTACACACATAAGAATTTAAAATCAAATTCAACATACTGTAAGTTTTATCCATCACAAGCCCACACATTATTGTATTTATGCTTAGTATTGATATTGATGTCTATATATTGAACTTCCTTATAGCCTGAAACTAGCCAGTGTGAGGTCCTAATCAATAGTCAGGTGATTGCAATGGAGAAATGCAAATGTTTAGAATAACAAAAAGGACTTGTTAGGCCGATAATGCATAACATTTTCCCAATCTCACAATCACTTGATACAATGACAGAAGTAGTCAATTGCTGTAACACCTTATGAATTTCAGACTACAGTATATGGAATTTCAATCTGTAGACATACAAATTTAGCTGAAATAGAAGTCAATATGATTATAGTACACACCTCAGTACATTAAATCACATTTTGCATTATTTCCATCAATCACAAATCCACATTATTTTATTTTATTTTTTATTCTGGTAAATATTGATATCTAGAGTTAACTTCCCTATATCATGAAACTCGCATGATGTGAATTGGTTTACCTTTGTGTTTAGGTATGTTTGCGTTCTATATATTCCGGTGTTACCAGCGACACAAGGAGCGGAGGAGAGCACAGGTGGAGATGTCTTCGTCTGATGGTCAGGTCAGTAGTCTTAACACTGGCTCAGCCCAAAAGGGAGGGTTATTGTGCTGTTTTTTTTTTAAGTACTTTTAACTATTTTGATTGCTTTTACAATTTTCGAGCAATACCGGTGTATATATATATATATATACTTTTTGTTTTCTATATTTCATCTACTCCCTCTCGGGCATAGGCTGAGAGCCTTTACACTACACCACTGAACACGGTGAGGCCCATGAGGTCTTGTTCCAGTCTAGGGAGTGAGACATGCGAAGCACCCCGGCTCGAAGCAACTCCATCTCTGAAGCCGCTTCGCTGGCGCTTCACAGTCTCATCCCCCACACTCGGACCCTCACTCTCAGAACGCCACCTATTGAGCAATTAACTCACTAGGCATTGCCCCCCTGTAACATATTTTGAATATGGGAATATTCATACAGAACAATGCTATTTAACCCTTAACTGGTGGCGACCGGCTATTGTCGAGTGAAATAAATGTGGCCTATGTGGCG
Source organism: Paralithodes platypus (assembly GCA_032716605.1). NCBI lineage: Eukaryota > Metazoa > Arthropoda > Malacostraca > Decapoda > Lithodidae > Paralithodes > Paralithodes platypus. The sequence goes on along the minus strand of CM064511.1, from coordinate 28,160,085 downwards.
GGTCACGGCTATTGTCGAGTGCAATTTTGAGCACGTAATGTGCTCTGAGAGAGAGCGGAGTGGTGGGAGGAGCGTAGGTTACCTCATGACCGCTCGCCACGGTGGCCGTGGAGCTACTGAGATGTACTCCTTTGTACTCCACCCTCTCTCACTCGTTTCACACGTAATAATGTAAGAAAATTACCGTATTTTACCGATTTTGCCCTTCGGTTGCACGATCGTTGCAAGACAACCAGTGATCGTAGAAGGATGGTTCTGGTGTCATTGGAAAGCTGAATTAACACCCTTTCAGATATACATACTTGTATTACACTCTGGCTCTTGTTTATGCATGAAAACCAGCACGGAAACAAGCTCGTTTACGGTAAAACCCCCCGCTGGGCGGCACAGTCAAATATACTCCACCACCCGCTCTTTGAGTGTTAATCAGGGAACAATTAGGGTATTTTTTTTCGGTGTGCTGTGGTAATGCATTGAAACTAGGTACAGCACAAATTCCATCCCAATAATATCTTCCCATTGACATATTGGGATTCGAACCCGGGTCCATTGGATTACCAGTCCAGTGGCAAGACCACTCTGCCACACCTCCCCTATATATTTTTTTTTTTTTTTTTTTGCCTCCCTCAATCACATAAAAAACAAAATATATATATACTGTATATATATATATATACGTATATACTGTACAGTATATACTGTATATATATATATATATATTGTTACGTATCTTGATCCTCAAGTGGTTAACTTGATGAATCTAGATAGCACAGAGATATATATTAAGGTATCAGTCAGCTGAAGGCAAAACAAAAGTAAAATCTAATAAAAATTATTTCCTGTTGTTGCTTCCTTTCCTTTTGGATCTTGGGGACTTAGTATCCTTATTTGACTGATACTCTTTAATTATGAAAAATACTGAAACTAATTAAAGTCATGTAGTATTTATAAAGAATTATTATTTAACCGAAGCTTAGTAGGCTATGGTTATGAACCGAATAAGTTATATCTAAAGAAGGACTATTAATTTATAAAAGTCTTGAAAGATAAATATTAAAGTAAGAATATTTCTGCTCTTACCCTTTTGAAATGAATAGATAGTTTTTTCTATGTCCTTTTATTTATATTTAATGTAATTATTCTTGGTTCTTGTCTTACGTTAATAGTATTATATTATTATTATCATCAGGATTTATATCACAAGTCACATAAAAAGTTAGATATATATTTAATAATTAGTTAAATGTATTTCTTAACCACGTAACATTGAGGTTTGATTATGAGTAAATTAAGTTACAGGATCGTTTCATAGATTCGATTCAGGTCTCACTCAAATAATATGAAAAGCAAAAATAATATTTTGAAGCTAAAAGAATTTTCTTCAGCTTAGGAAATCACTAGAAGTAATATTAACACAGCCATGTTAGTCTAAGGCGATATTACTAATACGAGACAATAGCATCACCGTACTAAGCACCGTTAAGCAATGTAAGCTTAACCCTCCAGACCCGGAAGGGCTCTTGAACGCCCATAAAAAACACACCCGAGCTACCCGGAAGGGCTCTTAAACACCCATGAGCTCAAAGCCTGTAAGCTTGGCGTGCGAGGCGTACGTCCGACGCATGTAAACAACAGCCGGCTGGACCGACGCCCCGCATCTCCGGCCACAAGAAGGAGTGCGTCGCTTGTTCGTGTGTGCCTGTAGTTATTGTTAAGTATCGAAAGTAGAAAAAGTAGTGTAAAGTGGCTGTTTTTGCCATAAAGTTATCTCCAATGAAATCATCATCACAACTGAACCAGTTGACTTAGAGAGCTCTACTTAACGCCATTCTACAGGTACGAAACACATCTATGCTTGGGGATGCGCGGGAATGCGGAAACAAGCCAAATAACAAAGATGCGGTAGCCTAGGCGTAGACGTTTTTCGGCCAAAACCCCCGGATTTCGGGGAATATATATATAATACATAGCCGGGGCTGGAGGGTTAATTCAAAGAAAATTTAAGAACTCGTAAGTATTAATATAAAACAATAGTATTACTTTCATCATAACCCAATTACTTAAAGAGTTGCTTTAGTCCACAAGTTAGTCAACTAAAATAGTTAAGTACATAATAGTAGCGTTAACGTTAAATCCCAATCAAATAGTTAAGTACATAAATAGTAGCGTTAATGTTAATTCGCAATCAAATAGTTAAGCACATAATAGTAGCGTTAACGTTAATTCCCAATCAAATAGTTAAGCACATAATAGTAGCGTTAACGTTAATTCCCAATCAAATAGTTAAGTACACAATAATAGCGTTAACGTCCCAATCACATATCTCACTAACCAACATAACGTAAGTGTTTACGCGGAACACACTTAACACACACATGTATAATCTGACTGACAGTCACAATCCCATTATAATACTTCACCCCGTCTTCCTCCAGCTGCAAGTTCACCTTCCCCAACTCCAAATGAGACTGATTTGAATGCCCACAACTCGGGTCTTATATACTAAACAATGATGGTGTAGGAACGAATCAGGAGGCGGGGGGTGGTGCCCGCTCCAATCATAGCTCCTCGAGTCGCATAACAGGTGCCTGGTCCATTCACAGCTCCTGGCGTCGATCATACGTCATAGCGTCGGTCATCAAGTAGTTTGCAGGGTCCCCTATGACGCACGCAGGTGTGAAGGATTGTTTGCTGGTATGCAGGCTAGCTGGTTTCCCCACTCGCTAGTTCGCTCGCTAGTTTGCTTCGCCGCTTGGGTAGTTTGGCTCCTTCAACTCTAATTCTAACTCTTAAATTAACATACAGGGCTCCGTATGTCAGAATATTTATACGGTATATATATATATACCGTATATACTGTATATACAGTATATATATATACCGGTATATATATATATATATATATTACGGTTTTGACAACCCGTAAGGAAAGGAAGGAAAAACTAATATTTATTGGTGGGTCCTGGAGTCAATGACGTAAGTGCCTATGTTAATATGGCCTCGTTCCGGGCTCCTCTGAGCCCAGGTTTCACCTAGATCACGGCGGTCGAGAACCAAGATCATCATAGGGGGTACCCCTTAATCATTCCTACGATACGTCATTGGGACGGAGCCACTGAAAAGTAGGAAATAAAAAGAAAAGAATTAGCACAGTTTGAACACCGCGCCTACGCGCGCTCTGATCTCCCTCTGTTTCCCATACACTGCTAGCTAACTGTCCCTGTCAGGGACCTCCTCTAATGTAATATCAAGTTGAGCATGTGTATGGGAAGGGGATGGTGGGAGGGCACTTTTCGCCATTGACTCCAGGAGCCACCAATAAATATTCGTTTTTCCTTCCTTCCCTTACGGGTTGTCAAAACCGTAATTTATTGGTGGCTCCTTACGTCAATGACGTAAGTGCTTAGAATATCACGACCGGTGGAGGGACCTACATATGCTCATCACGCTAAACCGCGAGAATCTATTAGGAAGACCAACCCGAAAACTGTGACATGTGTCTAATCATAAGAGTATAGTCGTAAGAAAAAGATGTATAAGGCGGGTACCGTTAAAGAAGCCTTATCTCGGAAAGACAGAACTACTGAGGTGTGAATACTGATAATTGTATATCACAAAATTAAAATTAAAATAAAGTCATGCATTTATAGTTGCAATAACGTAAGGGTATTGTTATGTAACAGATCTAGTGCGGTAATAGCACTCTTGTTATCCATTCTGGATTGTGTGTCCTGCCAACTTGTCCTGGACTTAACGTGCCCCCCCCCCCCCCCCCTTTTTTTCATTTAAGGTGACAGGTAGGACGCACTTTCTATTACCTTACACCCTGGTAATAAGGCCTTGAATAAACATAACCATCTACTTTTGGCTTTGGGGGGCATCATCCTGCCCTAAAGCTATGTTTGGTAATTTGGGACTTCTCCAAATGTACCGACAAATATATGGCTCGGGACGCATTGCTAGAGGACCGACAGGCCCGTCTGAGTTATATCTTCCCCGGAAAAAAACATTTAGGAAAACTAATGGTAGCGGACCATATGTGCCTATCATGGGATTTTGCGATCACCTGAGGTTCAGCTTCCTTAACCCTCCAGCCCCGGCTACGCAACAACACGAGCTTAGCTCAACTCCTGTAAACTACAATTAGGTAACCAACTGATGTGGCCAACTGATGTGGCGGCGTCTACGCCGTGGGGCTACCTCCCGAGGCTGCCAACCGCGGATGGCTGCCGACCCTCCACAGCCGAAGACAAAATCAACGACCAGTGGAGGAAAACCGGATGCCGGCCGCGGGGAGCAGTTTCGGGAGCCAAACCGTCACAACCATCCCCTGCCCCCTCCCTGGGGGCACGGGTCCTTGGAACGGCTTCGGTCGCGCCGGGAATTTCCACACCTCTCACACCACACACACACATCACATAGTTTTTCCTACACCGAGAAATGACTCTCCGGCTGTCATTTCTCGAAGACTTCTTCTAGCCGGAGACATTGAGAGCAACCCAGGACCCACGTTCACATACATATGTCCAACTTGCTCAAAACCCATCACTTCGAGTCGCCATACTAAGGGTTCAGTTCTCTGCAATTCATGCGGGAACTGGACCCACTGGACCCACTTCACCTGCACAACACTTGCCTCCAAGAAACACTACACAAACACCTGGACCTGTTCCTCATGCCCCTCCCTCTCCCAGTCAAATCCCTCACCTAAAACCCGTCCACCTCTCCTCCCCAACCCACCTAACCTTCCCATATCATCCACTCCCCCCCCTAAAACCCGTCCACCTCTCCTCCCTAACCCACCTAACCTTCCCATACCATCCACATCCTCAACTCAACACACCACACCCCATCCTAATCCATTCCAACCCCCATCTCCTGCTCCCCAATCCCCACCCCCACCTCACCCATCCCAACCCCCAGTCCCTCCCTCACCCCCACCCCCCACCATCACCCCCACCCCCACCCCATCCTCGTGCAGCAGCACCCAACATACATCGTGCACATAACATTAACATTCTTCAACTGAACATAGATGGCATCAACACAAAGAAACACGAACTCTCACACTTCATCAAACAACACAACATACACATTGCCATCTTACAAGAAACAAAACTCCGCACAACACAAAAAACACCCACATTTCATAATTTCACCACCATCAGACAAGACCGGGCAGTCGGCGGGGGCGGTGGACTCATCACCCTGGTACACAAAGAAATATCATACATAGTAACCAGTGTACAAACCAAATCACTCCTCCCCCCAAATGATAACACAACAGAAATACAGTCAATTAAAATACGCACTGGTAACAACTCCAACATAACCATCATAAACACATACATCCCTCCCCAAACATCCCCTACAGTACCAAATGAATACAGACCACACTTACAACACATCACAAACACCCCACACACCCCACACATCATCCTGGGTGGTGACTTCAACGCCAAGACGTCGGCCTGGTTTGTCGACAACCCCGACACAGACAGAGGGCTGGTACTACAAAACCAAACCGATAACCTCATCATCCTTAACGACATCCATCAACATACCCATATTCCTCACCAAGCCCTCTATAACCCATCATCTCCAGACATCACCTTTTGCTCCCCAGAACTCGCCCCCACAACATCCTGGAGGGTGGTCAGAACCTTAGGCTCTGACCACCTCCCGATCATTATCACCACCAAAACCAGACTCACCCCAGCTAGCCACAAACACACATACACCAATTATAAAAGAGCTAACTGGGAAGCATTCACAAATGAGACAGAACAACACTTCACAACTCTAAACAGTACACCCATCACTAACATCAACAATGCTGTACACATACTCAATAAAACTATCCAAAACGCTGACAAGAAACACATTCCAAGAGGTAACAGAAAAAGACACAACCCCAACTTCACACCAGAAATTCAAAACCTCATCAGACAACGCGACATACTGAAACACTCCCCAGCACCCCACACACAAGACATCACACAACAAATTCAAGCACTCAACACCCAAACTAACAACAAAATACAAGAACAACAAAAACTAAATTGGAATAACTTCCTACAAACACTTGATCACAAAACAAACCCCAAAAAACTATACAAAACACTAAACAGCATCACACTTTCCAACAGCAACACAACACAATCACATGCTGCAATCACAACAACAGACTCTACTCCTTCATGTAAACAACAAGCAAACACTCTCATCAATCACTTCTCACATGTCAGCCACCTAAAACCTCACAAAGACGACCGACGTGTCATCCGACGTAAGAGACAATTCCCCACAGACCCTGACTATACACCCTTCACCAATCACCAGACAAAGCATATCATCAGCAATCTCAAGCACTCACCCGCCTGTGGCCTAGACAACATAAGCAACATACACCTCAGACACCTGGGACCACAAGGCATACAAGCACTCACTAACATATCAAACTACAGCTATTCACACAACACAATACCAGACATTTGGAAGCATGGTATCATCATCACATTCCCCAAACCCAACAAAGACCCCACGCTACCCTCCTCGCACCGCCCCATCACACTCCTTTGCTCCCCCTCCAAAGTCATGGAACGCCTAGTATTACAACTAATTACACCTGACCTACCCCTAGCTCCAACACAACATGGCTTTAGGCCACTGCACTCCACAAACACTCTTCTCACAGACCTTACACAAAGAGCTTTCGACGGCATCAATTCAGCTAGACCACCACACAGATCACTATTAGCCACACTCGACATTAGTAAAGCCTTCGATGCCATCCCCCGCCACAACCTAACAAACAAAATCTACAACACAAACATGCACAACAACACAAAACGGTGGCTGGCCAACTTCCTAGCAGGCAGATGTGCACACGTATCTTTTGCCGGTCAGTCCTCTAAAATCAGAAACTTTCCAAACGGAGTCCCACAAGGATCCGTCCTATCGCCCGCACTCTTCAATCTGTACATGCACGATATAACTACACCCAATACGCCCCAAATAAACTTAGCCTCCTATGCAGATGACATAACACTCACATGCACACACCATGACCCAAAAAGAGCAACAGATCTCCTTCAACCCTATCTCAACACACTACATGGCTGGTGCACTACAAACAGACTTAATCTAGCCCCAGCCAAATCCACCGCAACCCTGCTCACAAGTTGGACAGGAGAACACGAATACATCCCTCAACTCACCATAAACAACACACCCCTAACACATACACACACACCCAAAATCCTAGGAGTAACATATGATACTCATATGACATTCAAACAGCACACCACAAACATTAAAAAGAAACTGACACCCAGACTTAACGCCCTCAGGTCACTTGCTCACACAAAATTTGGACACAACAAAGAAACTACCACCACAGTATATAAACAATACATAAGATCAGTGATGGAATACGCAAGCCCAGCCTGGGCTTCTAACCTAGCTGAAACACATCATAAGACCTTACAGACTATTCAAAACAAAGCCCTGAAGATCATTACAGGCTGCACAGCTACTGCACCCACAGATCACCTACATCAAGAAACCAAAATCCTCAAAGTCAAAGACCATCTGGACATGAGAGGCACTCAATTCCTGGCAGCAGCCTCCACGAACCAAGACCACCCACTAAACTACATGGCAACACACCCACAGACACCAAGAAATATCAAAACAACACCCAGCACACGGTATCACACACAATTATTGTCCTCTCTCCCTCCCTGCCCACCCCGAACCAACTTCCAGAAGCACATCCATACTCATATCTCTCACCGATCCATCCACTCACTCACAGACAACACGCAGCTGCATGCACGACCTCCCGAAATCCATCCTTCCGAATCCTCCCTTCCTCGCGAGGACAGAGTCCACCTGGCCAGGCTGAGATGCGGACACCATCCAGCTCTCCTGAGCTATCAGAAGAGACTGGATGACTCCGTTGTCGACACCTGCCCGGGATGTAACACAGCACCCCATACCATTAAACACATCATAGAAGACTGCATTTCACACAACCACTTACGCCAACAACACAATCTACACTCAATGAGAGCTCTGTGGGAAAGCCCGATCGTGGCCATGGCCTTTCTCAGGGACTCGGGGCTGTTCGGCCAGGCAGCTTAGGGAACAACAACAACAACAACAACAATTAGGTAAATACAATTAGGTAAATACATAAATATTCCCCGAAACCCGGGTGTTTTGGCCGAAAAAAGTCTAGGCTAGGCTACCGTATATTTGTTATTCTGACTACTTCCCGCATTCCCAAGCGTAGCTGTGTTATTTACCTGTAGAATGGCGTTAAGTAGAGCTCTCTAAGTCAACTGGTTGAGTTGTGATGATGATTTCATTGAAGATAACTTTATGGCAAAAACAGACACTTTACACTACTTTTCGATACTTAACAACAACATACAGGCACACACGAACAAGCGACGCTCTCCTTCTTGTGGCCGGAGATGCGGGGCGTCGGTCCAGCCGGCTGTTGTTTACATGCGTCGGACCGACGCCTCGCACACCAAGCTCACAGGCTTTGAGCTCATGGGTGTTTAAAAGCCCTTCCGGGCAGCTCGTGTATGCTTTTTTGGGCGTTCAAGAGCCCTTCCGGGAACAGAGGGTTAATTATCTTTGCAAAAGGGGTGTTAACACTTTCTTTCCCCACCTTATTGGACCATTATGGGGGAAGCACAATTGTGTCTTATTCCTAGGAATAATAGACTTAGAGTAGGTATATAGTGCGTTAAGAGGGAATAGAGCATGGGGTATCTTTGCTCTTGTCAAGGTAGGAATAGAGAAAGGTGTGGGGAGATGTTCCTGGTGTTCCTTTTTGTGCTTACTCTGGTGTAGTAACAATATGTACAGTCTTTGTTAGTAGCAAAACTAGATAGACCTTGTCATGGATGTCAGATCTGAGACCCATTGGCCAATAGTCTGGGTCATTTTACAATACGCACTTATTAAGTTTCATGTCATATGTGGTCTCACAGGAGAAGGTCTAGACTTTGATAAAGTCAGGTCCTTCGAGATTGACCATTGAGGAAGCGAATAGCGATTTGGGGCTCTGAGCTTAACACAAGCCTGCATAACAAACTCCGTTGGTCTTTCTGGGGCAGAGGTAAACTAGTACGCGTCAAGAAGGGTTTCTTTATGATGATACGTGGTTTATAAGTGTGTTAATTGTAGCTCTTTTAAAGTCAAATAGGAAATTTAGGTGCTTCAGCGACCAGGCAACCGATGGAGAGTGCTGGTTTTGGACCTGCACTCCAAGGTGTAAATTGTTTCAAGCTTGAACTATCCTTTCTTAGAGTTGACGCTGTGTATTGACTAGTGAGTGTATCTGTGACTTCCTTGTCGCAGGATGGTAGCCACTTGGATTAGAGGATGTCCATATCGCAAGTGTTATATCTGTCTACGGGTTGGGGAACCCTGGTAGAGTTGTTGCATGGATTAATGGGGAATGTTTTGGACTAGAAAGCATATCTTTTACCCGAGCAATTCTAGAGAAAACTGGACCGGGTGGGGACCTGTTTCTCCAAGCAAATTACAGTAGTCATGGTGTCCATCTGGTATGACATTGACCTGGGGGTCAATGATGTTGCATGAACTTTGGGAAAATAGAGGGGCTGTTAGTTCTTTGGTATTGGTGTGACACTGACTTAAGGTTGTCCATTTTAATTTCATTTCATTTCAACCTATCAGACTCGAAGCGTCTGTGTCCAATCCCCAAAGTGGGAGGTGGATCTGGCCAATGTGTCACTGATTACCTTTACTTGAAATTTTTTCCCTGCAACGCCAGGGGATGTCGAATTCTCTTTGGGATGAATAGAAGGGAATTGTGAGGTGTTTGTGGAACGTTTTTGTTGCCTGGTCAGATTAGTTCCTTCAGCCTGAGGAAGCTTAGGAGCCTTGTAATTTTGAACCCAATTTTTTTTAAGGAGCCTATCGGAGATTATCAAAGTTCCTGTTTACAGTCTTGGTATGTAATACTGTGAATGGTTATATTCGAAGACTTTTGGTATTGGATGGACTTTGTTTTCTAGTCTGGAGTTGTGTATCCCAGATTAATCCTACTCCTTCTGCTGATTGTGTAGGAGTGAGAATTTTGATTTCTCTAAATTTATTCTGAAACCTCCTTTTGTCACATGTTACGTGACTATCAGGGTTTGTTTTTTGGCTATGGAGTGGAGAAGACCACCGTATTCTACAATCTTGAAGGCTAAACAGTATTTTTACGCTGACTTTTGAGTAGAGGGAGAAGAGTTTGTTTCACTCCCTTGGTGAAAACCTGGGAGCTATGTCCACGCTGGAAGGAATTCTGGTGAACATTCTCGCTCTGATTCTGAATGGGATAGCTAGGACCTTTTTTGGTACCTCTTGTATTGGGATGTGCCAGAGGACTCTTCTATATCTGGAGCAATTATCCAGACCTTTGATTGTAGAATTAGTTCTACTTGGGAACTAGTTAATATCCTGAACCTTCTATTGTGAATTGATTTGTTGAGGAGTAAGCATGTCTATCGTACGGATTTAGTCGTAGACTGTCTCTTTTGGGGATAGAAAAATGTGTGATAGAAAACTGGCATGCATTCTGGCACCTAAGTCAAAACATTGTCTGTCAACATTTGGTTCATTAATGTTTTGATTCGAGAGGTAGTTGTCCATTGTTGGCCTGAACTCTGAGGATGGGTTAGCTTGTTTATTAGACTGCTCCAACCTATCTATCTGAGGGCTTAGTAACCGAGCATGAACTTTGTCCAGGTTGTTTGGGGAATCAAACTACCTGTGAATCGAGGTGAAGAGAGTGCTGGAGTGGCCATATCTTTGGGTATTCTTGGACAATTGGATGAGTGGATACTGTCTAGTTCTAGTTGCTTCACATTTTTTAATAACGGCGGATCCCCAGATCGACCTTGGTGATTTCACCTACATCACTACAAGCGCAAACAAGGGCACATCTTGACATTCCCGGTGGTCGTCCGAGAATTAGTCTGTGAAGCTCTTCTGATAAAATGAAGTGTGGACTTGGAGTGTTGTTGAGGGATAGACTCTGCTACTTGCCTCATGGCTTGTGTGGGATGTTGTTGTGTGATAAAATTTTGACCGTAACCAATGGGTTCTTTGACGCAGTCTCACGTCTTTGTCAATCCGTGCAGGGTAGGTGTATTTATCATGGGGTCAATTAGTTGGTTACAACTTATTATTTGGGGATCTGAGATATTTCCAGAACTTCTGGGGAATAGAGTAAGAGTTTTTTTTTATGTATGACTAGTGCTAAATTGGAGATCTTCCAATGGGAGTTTTGTGGGGGGGTGGGGGGGCATCCCCCCAAGACAGGGCCAATCACTCTGACTCAGTCAACCACTTGGCCCCTGGTTCATCTCTTAGAGTGTATACCCCCATCATAGGGTTTTTGTTCCCGGACATTTTTTGTGGAGCAACCTACGGATTTATAGAGATTAGAGAGATTTAATGGTAATATGTCCATCCATCTTATTCACGCCAGACCATGGTTTGCAGCGTTTCCTGAAGGAACCGTGGGTGTCTGTGTGTAAGAAAAGTACTTCGCCTCCAATCGAATTGGGTTTTTTATTTTGTTTATTTTTTATTTTTTTAATACGTCCAGCAAATGGCCTTGTGCTTCTTTGCACGTATATTCTTCAGCTCGTCCATTTTAATAATCCACTACTTTGGTATTGATACCAAATTTGGATGACCTGTCAGCATTACTAGGTGTTACTCTGGTGGTTGTCTCCAGTATCGGGAATTGTTATTTTACGAGCAGGTTGTTTAGGATGGACAGGTACCTGAGCCAGTGGAACTGAGTTTGGTATGGTATGTTGTAATCTGGAAGGAGCAAGAGAACTACTTTGAGATCTCGGATAGTCTTATCTAACGGCGTAAAAATGTCCGTTGGATTTGCTTGCTACATTCCTGCATGGATTTAAGAAAAATTACTTGAAATTAGTCTCACTAGCCTCCTGGGTTTATGTATTTCAGCTTCAATATTCATCTGAATCCGTTTTTTTAGGGAGAATCAATGTGGGTGGAGAAAACAACGGGGTTGAATCAACATGTTCAATAGTATCACCTAGCCATACTAGGGAAGGAGGGGGAGGGGATGACATGCTCAGCACTTGGCTCAGCCAAGGCGGTAGAGGAGGCAGGTAATTCTTTGTTTATTCGACGAAAACAGGATTAGCAGGGTGACCGGCCATGTCAGATAAATGTCCCAGGCCTGGGGATATGTGGTATGTTAACTTCCAAGGACCCCAATGGAAATATGTCTAAAGGCTTTAATGGCCTATCCTTAGGTGGGATTATGCCCGGTTGGTACCCGTCATATTTGTAACATATTATGTGGTACCCCTTCTGTAAAAGCTAATTGAGTAAATGTTATTGTTATTATTATTATTCTTATTCTTATTCTTATTCTTATTCTTCCGTTTTTTACTGGAAGGCTCTGAGCCGACCGACCTGTCTTTTCCTGCTAGATCCGGACATTTTCTTGTCAGGAGATGAGGACTAGCTAGGAATTCTAGAAGAGATAATTCTAAAAAGCGTACGTACAGTACTTTAGTATTGCTGGTACTTGTAGAGTTTTTGTAAAAAGTACCTGAAATGTTAGGTTTTACTGAACTGCATATAGATAATATGCCCGAGGGTATCCATGTTTTTGGGTCATTGTTGTAAGTAAAGCTATAAGAATAGTGAAGGTACACTTAGCCGGTGAACCGGAAACGTCTAGTAATTTGTAAAATGCACTCACCTTAACATATAAGATGTTAGGATACTCCAGTGGTTGTCACTTGGAGCTGGAATTAATACCGGAATTATTAGGTCTACTTAGGTTTTGGTAAAAAAGGGTCTAGTCATGTCCCTTTTATTTTAATCAGACTCCCGTTGTCTTTTATGTAAGAAGTAGCATAGTGAATTAATATTCGGTATAACTGGATATAGTGGAAATTCCCGGCGCGACCGAAGCCGCTCCAAGGACCCGTGCCCCCAGGGAGGGGGCAGGGGATGGTTGTGACGGTTTGGCTCCCGAAACTGCTCCCCACGGCCGGCATCCGGTTTTCCTCCACTGGTCGTTGATTTTGTTTTGTTAACGACATCCATCAACATACTCATATTCCTCACCAAGCCCTCTATAACCCATCATCTCCAGACATCACCTTTTGCTCCCCAGAACTCGCCCCCACAACATCCTGGAGGGTGGTCAGAACCTTAGGCTCTGACCACCTCCCGATCATTATCACCACCAAAACCAGACTCACCCCAGCTAGCCACAAACACACATACACCAATTATAAAAGAGCTAACTGGGAAGCATTCACAAATGAGACAGAACAACACTTCACAACTCTAAACAGTACACCCATCACTAACATCAACAATGCTGTACACATACTCAATAAAACTATCCAAAACGCTGACAAGAAACACATTCCAAGAGGTAACAGAAAAAGACACAACCCCAACTTCACCAGACAACGCGACATACTGAAACACTCCCCAGCACCCCACACACAAGACATCACACAACAAATTCAAGCACTCAACACCCAAACTAACAACAAAATACAAGAACAACAAAAACTAAATTGGAATAACTTCCTACAAACACTTGATCACAAAACAAACCCCAAAAAACTCTACAAAACACTAAACAGCATCACACTTTCCAACAGCAACTCAACACAATCACATACTACAATCACAACAACAGACTCTACTCCTTCATGTAAACAACAAGCAAACACTCTCATCAATCACTTCTTACATGTCAGCCACCTAAAACCTCACAAAGACGACCGATGTGTCATCCGACGTAAGAGACAATTCCCCACAGACCATGACTATACACCCTTCACCAATCACCAGACAAAGCATATTATCAACAATCTCAAGCACTCACCCGCCTGTGGCCTAGACAACATAAGCAACATACACCTCAGACACCTGGGACCACAAGGCATACAAGCACTCACTAACATATCAAACTACAGCTATTCACACAACACAATACCAGACATTTGGAAGCATGGTATCATCATCACATTCCCCAAACCCAACAAAGACCCCACGCTACCCTCCTCGCACCGCCCCATCACACTCCTTTGCTCCCCCTCCAAAGTCATGGAACGCCTAGTATTACAACTAATTACACCTGACCTACCCCTAGCTCCAACACAACATGGCTTTAGGCCACTGCACTCCACAACACTCTTCTCACAGACCTTACACAAAGAGCTTTCGACGGCATCAACTCAGCTAGACCATCACACAGATCACTATTAGCCACACTCGACATTAGTAAAGCCTTCGATGCCATCCCCCGCCACAACCTAACAAACAAAATCTACAACACAAACATGCACAACAACACAAAAAGGTGGCTGGCCAACTTCCTAGCAGGCAGATGTGCACACGTATCTTTTGCCGGTCAGTCATCTAAAATCAGAAACTTTCCAAACGGAGTCCCACAAGGATCCGTCCTATCGCCCGCACTCTTCAATCTGTACATGCACGATATAACTACACCCAATACGCCCCAAATAAACTTAGCCTCCTATGCAGATGACATAACACTCACATGCACACACCATGACCCAAAAAGAGCAACAGATCTCCTTCAACCCTATCTCAACACACTACAATGGCTGGTGCACTACAAACAGACTTAATCTAGCCCCAGCCAAATCCACCGCAACCCTGCTCACAAGTTGGACAGGAGAACACGAATACATCCCTCAACTCACCATAAACAACACACCCCTAACACATACACACACACCCAAAATCCTAGGAGTAACATATGATACTCATATGACATTCAAACAACACACCACAAACATTAAAAAGAAACTGACACCCAGACTTAACGCCCTCAGGTCACTTGCTCACACAAAATTTGGACACAACAAAGAAACTACCACCACAGTATATAAACAATACATGTTACGATCGGGTCTCGTATAAATCAGTGGCTCTTATACATTGGACTAGACTGGCATAAATGCAACAACGGAAACGCTAGATCCAACCCCTGATATATAATCCCGTCGAACAAAGAACACATATACCCTCCAGAGTTATATCTGCGATAGCGGGGTATCTTAACTCTCAGTATCTATGTGCTTCTACTATAGGCTGATGTTCTCTGAAACAGCCTATTACCTATAACATATGGTTGCTTAGTTATGGTACACAAGGAAAAGATAGTTAATTTAATTAAATCACAAGAGTGATCTAATGCAAACAAGAAGAAGGTTTACTTAACGTTACTTTAATCAATAATATCTGTCACTCCTTTATGAAAGAAAGTGTTGTAAAGTCCTCAAGCACCGAACAAGGAATCTTCTGAATAATGTCGGATGCTACTAAGAAGAACGTATCGGAAATGGAACCACAAAATAGCAGGAGGCAGGACAATGCACGTGTAGGCTAAATACACAAAAAGGCTGGACCTATAATGTTATTGGACACAAGAATATTATAAGCGGTGCAACAGTAATAATGCTCGCCACGAAAAAGTAGTACTCCTATTAACAAAACCGGTCTATGCTGGTTGTGTCTCTCTACAGCAACCTAGACCTCAAAATGCTTGTGTAGAAATAATGGGTATGCATAAAAGAGTATATGATCTAATCTAGCTAATGTCTACCCGGGTTAACAAAATCTAGCTGGGATGCGCAAAGGTACAGAATTCTGGTGGAGCAAGGCAGCTCCTAGCCTAGTGTGGACCTTGGGTCTGTGCGGCCTGATTACGTTAATATGAAGGGGTGCTCTCTTGAGGATTCTCGATCACAAGTATCGAGTATCCTCCTGACGACCCTCAAAAGTAAAAGCAAATAGAGTTAGAACAGTGTTGGGTGGATTAGGCAAGCAGCCCTCACGCACTACACAGTCTAAACTCCAAGGTACACAGACAAAAGATCCACCCAGGTAACCCACAGAATCCGTAGTGTCGTGCAGCTCAAAAGTAGCCTACACACAGTGAAAACACCAACAGCAAGGTACCTGATCCCTATTCTAGCATTATTTAACCCTGTAGAAACA
This sequence comes from Paralithodes platypus, assembly GCA_032716605.1. Taxonomy (NCBI): domain Eukaryota; kingdom Metazoa; phylum Arthropoda; class Malacostraca; order Decapoda; family Lithodidae; genus Paralithodes; species Paralithodes platypus. The sequence goes on along the minus strand of CM064511.1, from coordinate 28,144,002 downwards.
TTAGTGATTGATGGAGACAGTCCGAGCAATACAATCTCCCAAAAAGACAACGACTCTCTTCAACCTTAGCCTAGTACATAAGAAATGTGAGATCCAGCATATAATACAGTCTGGCCACCAATTCAAGGTGTGGATGCAGGGAACCAGAGGGGGATTGATATTAATAAAAGGTGAGGAAGTAGTGGAAATGATAGAGGCAGTAGGAGAGAAAGATTCTAAGACAAGAGTGTGGAACAGTTCATGGGAGATGCTTAGAGTATGCTGTCTGGGAAGGATCTAACAAGGATATTCCCAGGGACCGCCTCGCTGGAGTCCCAGTTCGCAGGAATGGCACGAGGGCGCGCGACAGTCGCCCAGTAAGCAGCCGCCTAGTAGGCAGTGTTAGGCAGGAGGCAACGAATCCCGCGAGGCCTATGAAAGGGGGCCAGCCACGCGCCACACTCACCACCTGGTCTCTCTCTCTCTCTCCCGCTCGCCTTCCCATCATTCAACTACTTAACACAATACTTTCAATTGACTAGATAAAATAGAAAGGATTGTGACAGACGAAAATAAAGAACAGTTCTGAACTGTCTGCAACACAAGCTTTCTCGAGAAGGAAAGTACACAATGATAGGTAGACTGTAGCTACATTCTCTGCCCTGGCGAGTCCTAGCGAGTAAGCCATGCGGTTCTGGGGGAAGCGGTGAGCGTCACATACATAAGATCAGTGATGGAATACGCAAGCCCAGCCTGGGCTTCTAACCTAGCTGAAACACATCATAAGACCTTACAGACTATTCAAAACAAAGCCCTGAAGATCATTACAGGCTGCACAGCTACTGCACCCACAGATCACCTACATCAAGAAACCAAAATCCTCAAAGTCAAAGACCATCTGGACATGAGAGGCACTCAATTCCTGGCAGCAGCCTCCACGAACCAAGACCACCCACTAAACTACATGGCAACACACCCACAGATACCAAGAAATATCAAAACAACACCCAGCACACGGTATCACACACAATTATTGTCCTCTCTCCCTCCCTGCCCACCCCGAACCAACTTCCAGAAGCACATCCATACTCATATCTCTCACCGATCCATCCACTCACTCACAGACAACACGCAGCTGCATGCACGACCTCCCGAAATCCATCCTTCCGAATCCTCCCTTCCTCGCGAGGACAGAGTCCACCTGGCCAGGCTGAGATGCAGACACCATCCAGCTCTCCTGAGCTATCAGAAGAGACTGGATGACTCCGTTGTCGACGCCTGCCCGGGATGTAACACAGCACCCCATACCATTAACCCTCTCCGACATATGACGCAATTTTGAGCCTATTAGGGATACTTTAAAGCCTTTATTACCATCAGGGGTATTTACAAACCTTTAGTTTAGTTACTTCAACCTCTGCAGTTGTCTTTGAGTTAGCTGTGGGCAGAAAACTAATTTTGGAGAGGTAATTATAAGAGTGAGAGAACTTTATTTCTTATTGCTAATCTGGCAACCTCTGCGTCATATGAGTCTGAAGGGGTTAAACACATCATAGAAGACTGCATTTCACACAACCACTTACGCCAACAACACAATCTACACTCAATGAGAGCTCTGTGGGAAAGCCCGATCGTGGCCATGGCCTTTCTCATGGACTCGGGGCTGTTCGGCCAGGCAGCTTAGGGAACAACAACAACAACAACAACAACTACTGGATATAGTTACCCGGAAATTTGTTCGTTAAGTACATACATACATACATAAAATGTTAAGACCGAGTGTTCCACACATCAGCGCAGTTTCAGTCTCTTGTCCTAATGGCGGCGTTCCAGGCAACCCTGTTGGGCTGCTTCACTTGTCAAGTTCTTGGATTGACAAAAAAAATATATATAGGATAAAAGTATAGCCTTTTAGGAAGGGAAAGGAAACTTTGTACTTGTTCCTGGAAATTAGTTAAAATATGTAATTAGTGAGAATACACTTCGTAGGTGACTTGGAAGTGTCTAGAGTTTTTCCCAGTGAACTCACTTTAGAGATATCGGTTATTTAGCTGAATGAAGGGAGCAACAGGTGAGATGGTCATGTCTACCATGGCCTTGTAAACTGGAATGCTGTTCCGCTCCTGCCGTGGTTATCCTTTGGCTGGGAGGGGAAGTTCTAATTGTTGTCCAGATTCTTCTCTGGGAACGAAGTGCATTCCCTGAGCCTGTGAATCATACCAGGAGTCAATGTTGCATAGTGAGATGACAATAGGGCTTATTTGGGCCTACAGTACTTCATTTGGGCAAAATGGGCATTAGCCTTGTATTGTTCATATTGAATAAAATAATCATAAGTATGACCAAGCCTAGAGCAACCGGCAAGAATTTCCCTTTGATTCCTTTCTTGGAACCCTGGTTTGTTTTTCTTAAAGTATGACAAAGTTTAGGGTACTTGGTAAAATAATATCTGTTTCTGTTACTGGGACCCTGCATTGTTCTTGTCCCAGTATGGCATAGCCTTGAATCACCCGGCACCCTTATGGTGATGGTGGTGGCGGTATGATGTCATCCGGGAATATTGGCATCCGGGATTGACACACATTTTTGTTATTTTTTTTTTTTTAAATAAACTGATTAGAAAACGTACTTATTTAAGCTCTCGCACTTATCTTCATTCTGACAGTTATGTTAACTATTAGTTAACAAGGTCTGACTTCTTTATTAAAGTCTGACCTAACCTAGAGTACCCGGAAATAATTTCTAATTCATTTTTATATTGGGACTTGATTTGTTTTTTAATTAAAGTTTGGATCCACTTAGGGTACCCGGTGGAAAAAATTTGGTTTAGGCTAGGCCTAGAGTAACCGAGGCTTTCAAAAGAATTTTGTTGTGATATATGCTGTCGTCTTGACAGTCGTCAGAGTACAGTACTCGGTAAACTGGCTTACTGGCGTCTGGCCGTTTTTATGGCATTATGTTACGACCCGGTAGCCTTGCTGGGTCTGTTATTATTTTGATGGCTGTTATAGTCATCCGCCATAGCCTAATTCGTGTCTCCTGGGTCTGTCTTCATCTTGACAGTTGTTAGAGTACCCGGCCTATAGTTTGTTTGCACCTGGCTGGGTTTATCTTTTAGGATTGGTGTGGGTTATAATACCACTCGGTATTATAATGCGGGAGTGGTTGGTTGTAGCCTACATGAACTCGGGTTTGACTTTATATTTGTATGGTATTATTGTGTCACCCGCCCATCTGGTTACCCGGGACTGTCTCCATACTCGGTAGTCCTGGTACCTGGGCCTTGGTACCCGGGCCTTATTGAAATAAGGCCTAGGGCACCCGGGAAATTGAGAGTGTAAGGTATGGTTTTATAGTGTCACCAGCCTATTTGGGTACTCGGGAGTCTTGGCACCCGGGCCTTGGTACCCGGGCCTTATTGAGAAAAAGGGCTAGGGTACTCGGGGACTTGAGGATGTATCCCGCCTACTTGGGCACCTGGGAGTGCCTCCATACCCGGCAGTCTTGGTGCCCGGGCCTTATTGAGCTAAGGCCTAGGGTACTCGGGGATTTGAGGATGTATGGTACTGTATTATAATATTATCCGCCCATCTGGGTAACCGGGGACTGTCACCACCTCTGGTAGACCACGGAACCCGGGCCTTGGTGCCCGGACTTATCTAGATAGGCCTAGGGTACCCTGGGATATGAAAAATTATCCACATGCCATATTTTGTGTGCTCGTAAGGGAGGCTTCTCGGGCACGAGTGTTAAATGGCGAATATTGTGTCTTTGTACACGGGCCTTATTGAGAAAAAGGGCTAGGGTACTCGGGGACTTGAGGATGTATCCCGCCTACTTGGGCACCTGGGAGTGCCTCCATACCCGGCAGTCGTGGTGCCCGGGCCTTGGTACCCAGACCTTATTGAGCTAAGGCCTAGGGTACTCGGGGATTTGAGGATGTATGGTATTATAATATTATCCGCCCTCTGGGTAACCGGGGACTGTCACCACCTCTGGTAGACCCCGGAACCCGGGCCTTGGTGCCCGGACCTATCGAGATAGGCCTAGGGTACCCGGGGATATGAAAAATTATCCACATGCCATATTTTGTGTGCTTGTAAGGGAGGCTTCTCGGGCACGAGTGTTAAATGGCCAATATAATGTGTCTTTGTACATGATTCTTACAACGTTCTGGGGTTGTAAGTCAGGTGGATATTCAATTATGATAATATTATGGGTATCTTGGCTGCAGGTCCACTTGATACCCTTTGAAAATAATGATACACGGGTGCCTAGATGAGTACACAGTAGGGTAATAATGAAAATTTGTAAATGGATATTCTTACACACTGAAGGGACTATCAGCTGTAGTCTTGCTGGTTCTAATGAGAAAAAAGCCATCTAAAATGAAGGCCAATAAAATATGAGGCACCCGTGAATGTTCACTGTTAAAGCGATATGTATTCGCTTTTGATAGAAGAAAACTTGGAAATTAATACAGAAAGTATTGTAGTTTTAATGTGTTGTGAAGCATTGAAATAACTGTTGGTTAAAAGTTTTCGAAATTAGGCTTAGGAACTTTGTTCCTAACTATAAATTTTATGATGTTATGAGAAAATAACCTCTGGCTTGGGCACAACCAGGGGTTATCTGTCAAGAATTACAGATATATGAAGAATACACTTATATAATTCAACACGTCCTAAATACCAACTTACGGTGGTATGAAAAAAATATCCTCTGGTCTAGGCACGACTGGGGGTTGTTGTTGTTGTTGTTCCCCAAGCTGCCTGGCCGAACAGCCCCAAGGCCCCGAGCAAGGCCAAGGCCATAACAGAGCGCCCCCACAGAACCTTCCCTGCTGACCACAATAAAGCCTAGGTGACCGAAGCCACTCCATGGCGGGGAGCTGAGGAGGGTGCGGAAATGCCCGGGAAACCAAAGCCACACCCAGGGCCCTGTGTCCCTCAGCAATTATGAAGAGAAAGTTGAGGGGCAAAGGAAAAATGTGATGCTTTGGCTTCCAATCTTGGTAGATTGGGAGGTCAATCCACGGAAGAGACGCCGTCACTTGAGATCTAGAAAATATATAAGTAAAAGGAACAGTCAGAGTAAGCTATGGGTATGGCAGAGATCGCTCAGTTCTCACTCTGATAGACCAGCCCATCACCACTGGGGGTTGTCTGTCAAGGCTCACAGATATAAGCCCATGACACTTGCATATAATTCAACACTTAAGTCAGTATCTATCGAGCTATAAAGTTAAAACACACTATCACAGAACAAAAAGACACTCGCTAAAGAGCCGAGGTTCGTATGATACGACATACCGAAATAAACACAACAAGTCGAGGCTCTGGAAAGTGAAAGTGGCTCTGAATAACACGCACGTCGACCAGCCCAGACTAAAGTCCTTACTCTACAGTTTTACAAGTGAAATCGGTCCAAACAAACACATTCCTAAACGCGTATATGATTTCAACTGCAATAATATTCACTATGGACCAAAACTGATGCGTTCAAGAGGGGCTATGTAACACTGAGCATGAGGTAAGGACATGCATGTCTACCTTGGCTGGGCGGCGGGCGAGGGAGGAGGTCCCTGACAGGGACAGTTAGCTAGCAGTATGGGAAACAGAGGAAGATCAGAGCGCGCGTAGGCGTGGTGCTCAAACTGTGCTAATTCTTTTCTTTTTATTTCCTACTTTTCAGTGGCTCCGTCCCAATGACGTAGGAATGATTAAGGGATACCCCCTATGATGATCTTGGTTCTCGACCGCCGTCATCTAGGTGAAACCCGGGCTCAGAGGAGCCCGGAACGAGGCCATATTAACATAGGCACTTACGTCATTGACGTAAGGAGCCACCAATAAATATATATATATATATATATATATATATATATATATATATATATATATATATATATATATATATATATATATATATAAATACATACAGTACTGTATATAAACTGTATATACAGGGTGATTCAGTAACCCTTTTCATAAATTTAATGGAAAATTCGGGAGACAAAAATAAGACTAATTTACTCTATGACCCTTAGGGTGAGTCTTTGATATGATGGAGATATTACACCTTTAAAGTTATCGATAGATAGAAAAGAAAAGAAATCTAAGGAGTGAGAATGAAAATGTCGTTGCTAACTGGCAGGGTAGCGTAACCAAGACTTGGTATCAAAATGGCTGCATACGGTAGCTGGATGCAGTTCGTTTCGCAATTTAGAAAGGTACATTACTACTGTATTTGTATTATCATCATCATTATTATTAATAATCATTGTATTAGTAGTAGTAGTAGCAAGGGGAGAAGCAGGCGGCGGAGGATAAGTAAGAGGAAGAGGAAGAGGAGTAAGTGGTGGAAGAGGGGTAAGTGGAGGAGGAGGGATCTGACTGGCGACTTTGAGCTTTGATACTCCGCTCGTCTTAATGAATCTTGAATCAATCTGTACATGAATCTAAAGATTGTTTCTTTGCTTACACGTGGTATGTAAATGGTTGCATAATTATGGTAGCAGTTGTCTCAATGCTCAAAAGAACATTAGCATTTTATCACCATCATCATAATTAATACTCTACTACCCTGCCAGTTAGCAACGACATTTTCATTCTCACTCCTTAGATTTTTTTCTTTTCTATCTATCGATAACTTTAAAGGTGTAATATCTCCATCATATCAAAGACTCACCCTAAGGGTCATAGAGTAAATTAGTCTTATTTTTGTCTCCCGAATTTGCCATTAAATTTATGAAAAGGGTTACTGAATCACCCTGTATATACAGTATACAGAGCGATCCTTAAATAATTGCCCATAGGGATTTCCCATGTATTTTGCATAAAATATCGTAGGCAGTGTCCACCATCCTTTAAATGTCTTCGGGGTGCGATGCATAAGGTGTTGATATTCGGTGTGAGCGTCCTGGGTTCGAATCCACGGACTGCCACATGTGTTTGTAAATTTCATTAATCGATTTTAGGAGTATGGTTGGTTGTTGGAAGGAACACAATAATTGATATTGGTTCAGGAGTAATTTATCAAGAGGACTTCCCTAAGTGGTTAAGGCCCCATTAATTGCTCTTTCCATTCACATATGCATAGCCTACGTGAGTTGCAGTTGGGATGTGTGTACATGCATAGATTGATATGCAGGATTCGAAGTTGCATAATAAATCGTAGGCAGTGTCCACCATCCTTTAACTGTCTTTGTGGTGCGATGCATAAGGTGTTGATATTCGGTGTGAGCGTCCTGGGTTCGAATCCACGGACTGCCACATGTGTTTGTAAATTTCATTAATCGATTTTAGGAGTATGGTTGGTTGTTGGAAGGAACACAATAATTATAAGAGATATTACCATAATCAATACTACTATCATCATCACTACTTCTATCACCATAATGAAATACATGGGAACCCCTATGGGCAATTATTTTAGGATCGCTCTCTATATGAGGCATATAGAGCGAGAACCTCGACCAAGCCAAATCATAGTTTCGAGATAAATGAGTTTAAAGAAAAGTATATAGAAACATCTGTAACTCCGCTATTTACCAACCAATTTCTTTGTTGTTGGGCTTCATGGAAAGGTTAGAGCAAGACAATATCGAATATGTATGGATGAGTGGGCTATCATGCCATTTAATAATAATTAACAAATTAAATATGACATGATAATAATGTTTGGGAAGGAGAATGAGGTAAGTAAAGAACAAAATACATAGCAACAGTTGTAACTCCACTATTTATTAACCTATTTCTTTGTTTTTTGGCTTAATGGAAGGGTTAGAGCAAGACAATAACAGTAATTGAATACGTATACATTAGTGGGCTAGCATGCCATTTAACATAATTAACAAATTAAAAATGGCATGAGAATAATGTTTGGGAAGGAGATTTAGGAAATTGAAGAATGATAAAAATAATTATAATTATTGGCAGTTACCTTATTGATGTTGTAGTAAAGGCCTGGCAAAGTGGTGTGGGAGATGGGAGAGGGCGTGGTTAGTAATCCACAAGATCGTATGAAATGGTCCGCAAAACTCTACTCACGCGGTCTTTGATACGACTCCGTTCACAGTCTTTTGTTGTCACAAGTTTAGTAATGTAAAGATTTTGGGCTGTATAGTCACCAAGGGCCCAAAAGTTATAAAAAAAAATCCTTTATAGAGGGATGCCTAACCTTGCCAAAATAACCACAACCAAATGGGGGCCTTACCTCCCTGCTAGCCACTTGTTTTTTTTATTGTAAACACTTTGGTATCCCTTGCCGTAGTTCTGATTTTTCTTTGCAATCACCTTCTTCCACATATTTGCTGCCTTACTTTTTCCTGCTAGGACCTGCCACCTCTGACTCGCTACTGGATGCAGTATCACTCATTGTTATGGCCCTGTAACATAAGAAAACACAATAAAACACTCGATAAACAAGGAGCAAGCGAGAGTGTGATGATACATACATACATAACATTTTAAGACTGAGTGCTCCACACATACGTGCAGTTTCAGTCTCTTGTCCTAATGGCGGCGTTCCAGGCAACCCTGTTAAGGGCTGCTTCATTTGTCAAGGTTTTGGATATGAGATCGGCACGTATAGTCCGATCCCAGGTCTTCCTCAGTCCACCCCTTGGTGCAGCTCCCTCCACAATCACAGACCTGCATTTTTTCGCCCAATTTTGTTCATCCATTCTCTCCACACGAACCAGCTGGCTGGGGGCTCGGCTCAGCCGCGCGCTCCCATTGGCTGGCTGGACATCAGCGGGGTACGACCACCCCATTGGCTAGTAAGCTCGCCCATCTCGCTCCACCAGACGAGATATGTATGCAGTGACGCCACCAAAATCTCACGTGACTTCAACCCTTGTTTACATCGGGAATAAAGGCGCTTTTCGTTTGCTGCTTTGGCCTACAGGATAGCACATGTTCACCACTCCCCAGATCCACCATAACCCGGGAATCTCAAATTTGGGGGGGTCGCCGTTCTCGCTCTATACGCCTCATATATAAATCATCAATATCAATTAATACATTTTATTCAGTAGAAAAATGTCTTGACCAATGGCCAGTTTATCCTAAATTGCAGGCTTGCTATTGATCATCAGGAAAAAGGTTATCAATATTTTTTATATATGATGGGCCGGGCTTCGAACCCGGGCCTATACCATAGCAGTCCAACACCAAGACTAGACCACTGAGGAACAAGTTTCATCCACTACCACCCGCTCCGACTCGTGGTCATGCAGCTTAAAGCTGTTCACACATACACCCACACTCAAATACTAGTACAGTAAACCCTCGCTATCTCAGACTAATTGGGGGGAGACCCAGTCCGAGATGACCGAAAATCCGAGATGTCCTAAGTCCGACTTATGTCCGACTTAAGAGAGGGAAAATTCCGAATTAGAAGAGGAAAGTCCGCGTCACCAGAGAAATTGAGATTTTTTTTTTTTTTTTATATTTTAATATATCTATTTAACCCGTGGAGCCCCGGCTAGTTTTGTAATGTTTGCGCACCAGAACCCGGCCGGTTTTCAAAAAATGGTTTTATTCCAGAAACAATAGCGAATGGGTTAGGAATGAAGGAAAAACCATGAAAAACCGCTCAAAAAGCTTAAAAAATGGTCCTACAGAGCCCCCAAAAACGGATTTTAAGAGTAAAAAATTGAAGGCAATTATCCCAAAAAAACAGGTTATTGCGCGCTCGCGCGCACGCACGTGGACTTTGAGAGTTTTCAACCATCGGCACGGTTGCGTGGGATACGTACACAGTTCCCATACAAATCTGAGCCCTCTTGAGTGGCTACACCTGAGGTTACGGTCGGCGCAATTAGGGTGACGCGTCAGGCGCGTCTCTGGGGCTGTGCGTTACATACATCGCCGACGCGTCAGACGCGTCGCTGGGGCTGTACGGGTTAATGCATCTATCTCCCTTATACATATATATAACTATGTCTTATTTGGTCTTTTTTTAATCTATGAATCAATTCTAATACGATGGAATTGAAAACAATATTACCCTTCTAACACACAAATAATAAAATGAAAAAGAGAGTAAATAAAAATGTCTCCTTTGTCTTTCAGAAACATAAGTCCGTCTCGTATATGTTAGTATTTTATCGCTCGCTCGCCCCTAGCCACTCTCTCTCTATCTATTTATCTCTAATGCATCTAACTAACTCCCTTATACATTAACATAACTATGTCTTATTTGGACTTTTAGTAATCTATAAATAATTTCTAATGCGATGGAATTGAAAACAATATTATCCTTCTAGCACACAAATAATAACATGAAAAAAAGTCAATCAAAATGTCTCCTTTGTCTTTTCAGAACCAATTAAGTCCGTCTCATAATAGTTCGTGTTTATCGCTCACTTCCCCTTCTGCAACTCTTTCTATCTATCTTGTCTTTTCAGAACCAATTAAGTCCGTCTCATAATAGTTTGTGTTTATCGCTCCCTCCCCCTCTGTAACTCTCTCTTTCTATCTATCTATCTCTCTAATGCATCTACGTAACTCCCTTATACATTAACATAACTATGTCTTATTTGGACTTGTTGTAATCTTTGAATAATTTCTAATGCAATGGAATTGAAAAATATAATATCGGACATTTTCCGAATACTTATATAAAGTCCGACAATGTCAGAGACTGTCGGAACGATGACGGAAATGTCCGAAATACGGAAGTGCATGTCCGAGAGGCCAGTCCGACTAGTACGGGTTTCCGACTTCTAGAGGTCCGAGATGACGAGGGTTTACTGTAACTACTTTATTACTAGAGAAGAGTATTGGCAACCTGGGGCACAACAACTCTCCTCCATTGTTGTACCCTCTCTTGCACTTAGTCCAAACTCCCATATTTACTTAAAACACTGTCCAAATACAGTACTTGACATTTTCCATAGCCTGGTCACTCAATCTCACTTCAAAATAATTTTGTAAAAATGAATTCCCTTACCAACGACTTGCCACCCTAAACCAATGTTTATCTTTTCCCATGGAGGCTTATATTTTTTTCCCAAATTTTTTGTACCGTATATATTTTGGAAATTTCAATGGGTGTACTATAATAAATTCTCAGATAACACCACTTGCCACCCAAAATATATTTCAATTTCTGTCGATGTTATTATCTTGTTTTTTTAACTTTATCAGTAAAACTTTATTGAATTTGGTAATAAGGATTAAGGTGTTAACTTCAGTTTGCCTTATGTGTATATTTTTTGTTCCTCCCACAGAACACAAACTTCCCTAAGCAAATTTTCCTGATCCCGGCGGCGTGTGATGCTCTAGCTACCTCCACTATGTACATGGGTCTTGTCCTTACGTATGCCAGCTCTTTCCAGATGCTCAGAGGTAAGATTGGATATTTTTAATACAATACTGTAGTTCAAGAACACCCCCCTGGTACTACTCTCCTTGTCGCGGTTGGGGGGCTTCGGGGCCGGTGACTGGGGCTTGATGGGGGAGGGATGTGGTTGTTTCCCTCCCTCTCCCCTCGAGCTTTCGTTGTCAGGTTGACTAATTTTGAGTAGTTTTTCTTTCCTCATTCTATGTTTTTCCCCTTCTATTATTATTCTGTCCCGGGCAGCCTATATTCATGTCTCCCTGGCCTGGCTAGGGGGTTGACTCCTGACCCGTTTGTCTCTTCGGTTGCTGATGTGGCCGAACCGACTTGATTCCCTTCGGTAATGCATTTTTTGCTTCTCGATGTGAGTTTTTCTACCTTCGACATGATCTTTCATTCTTCGCCCTGATCACTTCTTGGTTGGTGTTGCGGTGTAGCAGTTCTTGCCTCATCCTTCGGCCCTGCCCTATAAGAGCTCTGATGTGGAGCTCATGTGGTCCGGCTGAACTGGTGAAATGGCGAGAAATGTCTGCGTGTCTTCACCTTCCTCGATTTGTTCCCCTACTGCCCTTCCCTTTCTATCTTGACTCGTTTACTTATATATCATGATTGAATCCTTCGGGCCAGCCCTACGAGAGTTCTTTTTTGTAGCTCAGTGGTCTGGTTAAACTAATATTAAAAAAACAATAAAAAATAAATAAAAAACAATACTGTAATAGTAACTTTATGAAAAAAGAAAGGTGTCCAGTTAACCCCCTGAGGATCAGGAACGCGAATCAAGTAGTTTGGAGTTTTTTTCTAAAGTGGATAACCACACAAATCGTGTGACTAAGGTTGGCTAAACTTTCAGAAATTTGGTACACAAAAACTAACAACGCGATCAGTGGGAAAATTGGGCCATGATATGTTTTGCTAGTGGTAAAGCGAATTAAGGGGATAGTACTCGCTTTTTCGGGACTCCCTTCTCTCTCATGTTTAGCATATTAGTTTTTATGTTTTAAGACGTTCGTTACGTTAGTTTGGCGATTTTGAGACATTTTGCCTAATTTTTTGTTATCAATATTAAGACCTTTTGTGCCCTTTAACTCATAAAGTGTGTAGCCATGGTAGTTCAAACCCTCCGCCAAGCGAAGATATTTGGTTCTATTCTGACGAAAAACATCATATGTAACATACAGTATATATAATTATTACTTATCCATATGCGCCTATTTTTCTTTTAATATGAAAATATGAAAATTTAAGAACAATAAAAGAAGTGGGAATAGTATTTGGGGGTTGAAATAGACGTATTATTGCCGACCCGGTCCATTCATGAGGCAAGAGCAGGGGGAGCGTACATCCACCCTCTACCAGCTCCCAAGCGACACTGAGGCCTTACACTAGAAGTCTCTGTGTTGCAAGGATCTCTAGATGACTCGACCGTATTAAAGAGACCAGGAGGGGGAAATTCACGCCAAAAGTTACCCGATAAAAGGGGGAATAAGAGGCAAAATTGCTGATAATTGAGGAGGGGGGTAAAGAGGGGGAAGGGGGGGGGGGGGAGGTTGGGACACATATGTAGGAGTGGTAGAAAGTAATGGAGGGGAATTATCTCACCCATAGACTACAGTAGATCTGGACTGGACACGAAAATTGAACTTTGCAGTAAGGGACCCAAAATATGAGATCGAACCCCCAAGTTCGAACCTCGAAACCACGAAAATATCACATGTTCATGGTTTCGAGATTCGAAATTGGGGGTTCGTTCTCCGATTTTGGGTCCCTTACCGCAAAGTTCCATTTTCGTGTCCAGTCCAGATCTACTGTAGTCTACTGTTTGTCTCACCTAATCACAATTTGAGCAAGACCATAAAAAAAAACTTCCAAAGTGCCCCAGGGGCTCTCAAAATATAGGAATATGTGATAAGGTGAGATAATTCCCCTCTAGTACTTCTTACCACTCATCCTCATGTTACCTCCGCCAACGAAGTTGGGCGGAGATTATGTTTTTGCCTCCATTTGTACGAGTGTCAGTAAACAAGGTATCTCAGAAAGTTATGTACCGATTTTTACCAAATTTGGTGTGCAGGTAGGATATGTGCCAAGGAAAAAGTGATTCAATTTAGGAGGCGATCCAGAGATTTTCACGAAATTGAGTGGGAAGATAGGATATACTGTACATACATAACATACTGTACATACTGTACATACATACATAAAATGTTATGCTCCACACATACGTGCAGTTTCAGTCTCTTGTCCTAATGGCGGCGTTCCAGGCAACCCTGTTAAGTGCTGCTTCACTTGATAAGTTTTGGGATTTGAGATCCGCACGTATAGTCCGATCTCAGGTCTTCCTCGGTCCACCCCTTGGTGCAGCTCCCTCTACAATCACAGACCTTCATCTTTTCACCCAATTGTGTTCATCCATTCTCTCCACATGCCCATACCATCCCAGTCTACTTATTTTTCTTTTTTTTCTTCTATGTGACAAACTGCCTGCATCGAGTGCCTCTTTATACCTAAACGTCTCCTCAGATAATCATTTGTTATTCTATCCTTCAGCTTGGCCCCACACATCCATCTCACCATTCTCATCTCATTATGTTCCATTTTGTTGACATCCTCTACTTTAACGGCCCATGTTTCTGAGGCATACGTCATTTTACTTCTAACACATGAGGCATACACCTTTCCCTTCGGGGGGAGAGGTATTCTTTTCATGGTCAGAATTGGCAGCAGTTCTCTGAACTTCCCCCAGCCACATCTAATTCTAATGACAGTGGCAGCCTCGGCCCCACCACCGGCAGAGATGGTATCTCCTAGGTAACAAAACTTGTCCACCAGCTCCAATGACTCATATCCAAAATTCACAGCCATAGGATCATCATTTAACACAAGCTCGCCCTTGCACACTACGCACTCAAATTTCTCGATTTCTGACTTATCCTTCGGCAGGGGTCCTTTTATTCTACTACAGCGCCTATTCGCATGGTGCACCCAACATCGACAGCTGCTACACCGAATCGGGTTAGCGCCCACACCCTTTCCACACACTGCACATGGGTATGCACCGCTCTTTTCCACATTGCCTCGTCTCAATCTACAATGCATAACCTTGGTTTTGTTAATATTGACTCTTAAACCCTTGTTCGCCATGCCCTCTCTCCATCTTCTGAATTTGGTCTCAGCATCTTGCACATTGTCAGCTATTAGGACTAAATCGTCTGCATAAAACAGTTCCCACGGCAGTCCGGATCTAAAATTTCTAGACAGTGCCTCCAGGACCAGAATAAAGAGGAGGGGGCTTAACACTGAACCCTGATGAACTCCAAGATGGATTGTGAACTCCTCACTCAGTACACCTTTCACCCTCACTGCAGTTCGCGAATCCTCATACATCTTCATTATCACACGGCCACAGGCCGTAGCTCGATTGGTAGAGTGTTCGCCTGCTAACCGAGAGGTTGACGGTTCGAGCCTCGGGCCAGCCAGTGAGTTATTGGCAGACGTCAGTGCTGTTGGTGAACGGTGCAGTCTAGCAATCTGTGGCAACTATTCACTAAGTCCCTGATTCATCAGAGCACCCACCCTAGCCTTGCTATTCAGCAGGGAGTGTATGGTGGTAAAAACTGCATCACTCTTCCGCACCAAGTTTCCTCATAGCCCACTGCACAACATCTCTAGGCACTGTGTCAAAGGCCTTCTCCAGATCTACAAACACAAAGTAAAGATCCCTGCCTTTTAGTAAGTATCTTTCCTGTATCTGCCTGACTATTAAGATAGCATCGGTTGTACCACGTCCTGGCATAAAACCAAACTGCATATCATCAATGGAGATGCTTTGCTTGATCAAACCCTCAAAGACTCTCTCACAAACCTTCATGATTAGGTCAAGCATTTTCAGGCCCCTATAATTTCCTCTATCTAGCGCATCCCCTTTTCCTTTGTATATACAGGTATTTACTATTACACTTTTGTGCCAATCCTCGGGGATTTTCTCATCTTTAATAATAGTGTTTATCATCTCAGTGACTAAGCTGACACCAGTCTCTCCTGAAGCTTTTATCATTCAGCGACAATGTCAGAGCACCCTGGAGCTTTACTGTCCATAATTTTATTGATTGCGTCACTCACTACAGCTGGTGCTATCAAAAGAGAGGGTCCAGATATTGGTTTTTCGATACTAAACTGTTCCTTATTCCATCCCAATTCTACATTTAGCAATCGTTCATAGTGTGCCTTCCATGCTTCCACTGTAGTTATGAACCAATTTTCAAAAAATTTGGTGGGCAGATAGGATATGTGCCAAGGAAGAAGTGATTCAATTTAGGAGGCTATCTGGATATTTTTCAAAAAATTTGGTGTGTAGATAAGATATGCACAAGGAAGAAGTGATTCAATTTACTAGGCAATCCGGATCATATCGTGGAACCCAGATCCAAATGCCGTTGTTAAGGCAAAAATTCCCAAATCACATCTAAGAAAATTTCGGCATAGGATATTAATAGCAAAGAACCAGCCAGTGTAGGTGGAGGTATGTGCTCTACCGAGTGCCCTTCTAGTTTTACTGATGTTAATTTATGAAGCTTTTAATATGCTGATTGTTTAAATGTTTATATTGTTGCAGGTTTTGTGCTTGTGTTCATTGAATTGTTTTTATTTACATTTATGTTGTATTAATGTTACAATCATCTTTCAATTTCTTTTAAGCTGTTCCCAAAGTTGTTTAAGTAGGATGCCTATTTCAAATGAATTTCTAGTAAAATTAATAAATTATGTTATTCCAGGTGCTGTGATTGTGTTCACTGGTCTGTTCTCTGTGGCGTTCCTGGGTCGTAAGCTGCGGTATTTCCAGTGGATCGGTATCGGTGTACTCATCGGGGGCCTGGTGGTTGTGGGGGTCTCAGACTTCGTCGGGGACAACATCGAGGGCTACACCACCAACGGAATTATCACTGGTACACTTCACTCATTTATTCTACCCTTTTATTTTTTAAACTTTAGATTTTGGTTGTTACTTGTAAACTTATATTCAGGTTTTCTATACATTGCCTTTTTAGATTTTACTATCACAAGATAATGCTAATTTCTGCCTCAAAGCCTCTATAAACACTTTTGAATTTGTTGATACCATATTTGTACCTATCTGTTTATTCTTCTTAAATATTTTCTTACAGCTCTTTCACCTGTTTGGCATAGAGCCATGGAAAGTGCATGTAATCTAGATTTCTATTAACAAGTAGTACCTGTACCTGAATGTGAGGGCAAGCTATACCAATTTAAAATTTTAATTTTATCAATTTCCTGTGCAATGCAATATTTGTGTATAGTAGGCTGTGGGTTTTTTCAAAATTTCATGAATTAAGATTCACTTGATTTGCACTATGGTAATTGCTGTCTAGTGATCTTTGTGCCGTTTAAGTAACATGGATTTACACAGCATCCTACCAGCAACTTTTGATAGATACTCAGTACAACACCTTTTTTTCTGGCAAGATACTGTAGTATGATACATGACATACCTGGTCTCTTTTGCATTTACAAGTGCAAATTGACTGAAGGTAGATGAATGGGTAACAAATATGGTGTAATATTGAAGTCAGACTGTCAGAGGCTACCAGACCCAAGTTGCCAGGGAAATTTGTAGGCTATAAAAAATCTGTTGTGTAAATCATAAATGTATGTATAGCGTATTGCAAAAGTTTCCAGATCTGAGTGGCCAGAAAAAGACATTGTAGGAAAAGGGATTGATTTAATCCACCTTTTAGCCGGTATCACATTAGCACTTTTTTCCCTCAACATTTATCGTCAACAAGGTCAGGCTTATGAGATGAATTTAAATAATACTTCTGTCAACTAAATTCATCCATCTTCAGTCCAGTTTCTGATGCTAGTGCAAAAGATCCCAGAAAAGTTGCTGGAATTGTGTTGATTATTGAAAATTGAATATAATTTATTACATGCTCTCGTGTGATACCTAATGTTTGCAAGTCTGTCTTGATAGCGTAATGGTTAGTGTAATGAATTTTGGTGTGAGTATCCTACTATGGGTTTCAGAGGCCGTGTGGCATCGTTTTTCGGGAATAACTTATTAACAAACAGTTGGATCAGTATGATATTTTGACACAGCTTTTTTCACACCATCCCCTAATTTTTGGCAATATAGTGTATGACGTTAATGACTAAAAAACGGACAAGGTTACCGTGGCTTACCTGTGAGAACCACCAAACCATTATTGCTCCTCCATCTAACATCTAGTTATCAGCCACCACCCAACCCTATTATCGCCTTTACATTCAAGTAATCTGTCAATATCAAGTATAAATATACAAAAATACATACTGTTTGTATATATGTAGGAGTGGTAGCAAGTAATGGAGGGGAATTCTCTCACCTAATCACAAATTTCTTGGTTTTAAGTGCCACTGGGGTGTTTTAAATTTGTTTTTATGTTCTGGATCTATTGAGGACGGTTGCAGTGCACCACAAAAACCTCTATTGAGGATGGTTGCCATATATGGGTTAATACACTCCACAGCAATACTATCCATAGCTTTTGCTTTTCCCGCTCTCATTTGTCTCATTGCTTCTTTCACCTCATTCTTCCCAATCCTTTTATTCATTCCCTGCCACCTAGGTGGCCTGGGTAACCTATCTCCATCAACCACTGCTGTATTCATTAATTTAATTGATTTAATTAATTATGCTTATTTGTAAGTTAATTGGTGAGTTGGTGATACAGGTAATATGAATTGTAAGTGTTGTTTTTCAGGGGACCTGATGATTGTAGCGGCCCAGATTATCACAGCCACACAGATGGTGGTGGAGGAGAAGTTTGTCACCAAGCATGATGTGCCCGCGCTGCTGGCTGTCGGCTGGGAAGGTAGGTAGACTTTTTATGATACTGTATACAGTACAGTATGTATGTATGTATGTATATATATATATATATATATATATATATATATATATATATATATATATATATATACCGTACTCAGACACATACCCCATAGCTGGGGGTGGCCGACTCGAGACAGAGCCCGAACAGGGACATCACATCACAACAGAAAAACAAAGCAAAACTAAACACAAAATCACACACATCTAAGTCATCCAGGAGAAATACCCAGAAACCCAGGCCCATTTGGGGTCTCCAGCTAGATTCCCAGGCAGGGTGTCAAACCATAGCAATTTTGTTCGAAGACTTGAAGGAATTTTTTTTTTTTTTTTTTTTTATCTATACATTCAGCCTTTCTGCTATAGATGCCCCCAAAAAAAAATATATATATATATATAATGTTTTGGTCATGCTGCCGATTTTGTTTAAAAAGTTACTCTCGCGGCAAAATTACCCCGCCGGGCGGGGTAATTTCGCCGCGACCTATTTTACGCATCATCTAGCTAGTAGACTAGATAACATTATATGATTAATGGCCAGACAAAACACTAGCGCGCAGGTAAAAGCAATGAAAACATTCACAAACCCAAACTGACACTAAACATGCCAATAGAAAAATGTCGCACTCACATACACACAACTGAACAGGGCGGGCAGAGATGCAGGTGTGTCACACGTGTAGGCCTAGGCGCCACTGTGTCTAGTGCGGGTGTGGACGTGTCTAGTGCGGGTATGGAGTTGTGGACATGTAGTGCAGGTGTGGACGTGTCTAGTGCGGTTGTGGACGTATTTATTAGGCCTACGGGTGTGGAAGTATTTAGTGCGGGTGTGTACGTGTCTCGTGTGGGTGCGGCGTGTAGGTTGCTAGTGCAAAGTACCAGGCAGCAGCTGACGGCCACTGCCAACACTGTGTCACACGCAAACATACAAACAAACAAACACACATACAAACACCCCCACAAACACCTCCACACACACCCGACCATACCGTCAGACACGCCGCTAGCCCCGGCCCCAGGCCCCACGAAACTGCAACACAACCCAAGCAAAACTAGATCTACAACTTAAGCCAAACTAGCTATATGGTACAACCTAAGCCAAACTTGTTCTACAACCTAAGCCAAAACTGCTCTACAACCTAAGCCAAACTGCAGCCGAGATATCGGCGTTTGAATGCAAATTATTAGCGTCGCGGCGAAATTACCCCGTCTTACCCTATACAATTATAAAGGCTGAAAAAATAGGACTCGTCTTTCGTTTGACACTCTGTTTCCAGGTCCCAGAGCTCCCTTTCCGCAGGCAGACCCGCAGCAAAGCCGCCAGCACAAGCCCGCCCACCATGCTTCCAGGCGTACTCTTCATTACTACCAGCTCCCCGGGCCAGGCGCCTGACGGACTATTATCTAGTCCAACTGGCGCATGACCCTCTCTCCCAAACGACCGCGTTTACACTAATTTATTCACTAGCATTCTCCATTCATTCCTAATCATTAAATAAATAAATAAAATAAAATAAACAATAAAACTCAAACACATCTACATTGCCCAGGAGAAGAACCAGAAACCAAAGATCACTAGGGCCTCCAGCATTGAGTTTCCGGTCTCAGCAGGCAGACCCACAACGGAACTACACCACAATGTCCGCCCACCTTATTCCAGGCATGGCCCTTCACAACATATACCAGCTCCCCGGGCCAGGCGCCTGACGGACTATTATCTAGTCCAACTGGCGCCCGAGCCCCTCTCCCTACGACCGCATTATCACTCATCTATTCACAAGCATTCTCCATTCATTCCTATTCATTACCACCTAACTTGCCTGTTCTTCAGTCATCTCTCCATATACCGGTATGTGTACATATACTCACCATGAGAAGACTCCCCCTCCCCTTGAAGGGAAAGGTGTACGCTTCATGCGTTAGAAGCGCAATGACATATGCCTCAGAAACGTGGCCTGTCAAAGTGGATGATACCAACAGAATGGAACGCAATGAGATGATGGTGAGATGAATGTGTGGTGCCAAACTGCAAGACAGGACATCAAGTGTAGAGCTAAGGAGAAGGTTAGGTATCAAGAGTATCAGTGATGAGATGTGTACTAGCAGGCTTGGATGGTTTGGACATGTGGAGAGGATGGATGAACAAAGCTGTTTGAAAAGATGCAAATCCATGAATGTGGAGGGAGCTGCACCAAGGGGTGGACCAAAAAAGACGTGGATCGGACTTTGCAGTCTGATCTTAAATCAAAGAACCTGACAAGTGAGGCAGCTCTTAACAGGGTTGCCTGGAATGCCGCCATTAGGACGTGAGACCAGAACTGCATTTTGTGTGTAGCACTCAGTCTTTAAATTTGTATATGTATGTATGTATGTATGTAGAGTATATACTGTACAGTATATATATAAAAGATGTACAATCATAACTGACACATCTACAAAATGTTATCCATGAAATTTAGAAAAATATTTACTGCTTGAGTGTATCTGAAAATGATAGTAGAATACAGTGACAATTATAGAAGCTGGTGTTTTCTATTCTCATAAAGTACAGTACCAGTACCAGTTTTTCACATCAGTTCCTTCAGTAGCACTCGCATATAACCAGTCGTAACTATTCAAAGATCTTATTATAATCCTCATTTACAGTAAATTCCATAGAACTCGGCAGTATACCCAAGACTGAAAATATTGTTAATGATTATTGCAGGTTTGATGGGCTTCACAATCATCACAATCCTGTTGATTCCCTTCAACTGGATCCCCGGTGGCATCTTCAGCACTAACCCCCGCGGTGTGTTGGAGGACATACCCGACGCCTTCACACAGATTGGCAACTACCCCTTGTTGCTGCTGCCACTGTTGGGTGAGTTGGGTAGAAATCTAGGCATGGATACTCTCAACAATTAACTTTATTTGGTCCGGTTGGGTGAGTTCGGTAGAAATCTAGGCATGGATGCTCGCAACAATTAACTCTATTTGGTCCGAGGGGGATATTTTTGGATGTCTCCTGTTTTGTTCCATTAGTTTGGAGATTTTAAGAGGTTTCACCCTATTCGCTTGGCAATACTAAAACTCTTCACCTCATTCAGGTCTTCCTTCCCCAACAGATAACATCTTCAGTATTTCCTTCTTCAATTTGTACAATCTCTCCATCATAACTTTTACCTATACCACACTGTTCATTTTAACGGGACGATAAATTGTCACATCCTTATGTTGATTACTGAGCTGTCTTTATGAAATAGTGAAATATATTATCAGTTATAATAACAAGCTTATTAATATGAAGCATAAATATGATACAGTATATAGTTTCATACTCTGCAATTACAGTAATTGTTGAGGTCAGTAGGGAATTTCTTGCCTGGTTAAGATACACAGGGTAGAGTCATGACTGATGTTTCTGTGTCCGCCAGCAGGCAAAAGAAGAACTGTATGATCTGTTTGTAAATTATCTGTAGTGTTGACCATGTTCCATTTTAAGTTATCCCTAATATTAACCCATTATTCGCTCTGTTCCCCCCCACCACCAGGGAACATCTTTCTTCTTCAAGTATGCTGGTGTGAGCTGGTGCCACCACCTGCATGGTCAACGACTCCATCCAGACCCTTATCATCTCACTTTATGAAGAAAATATACTATAAATATGAAACAGAGTTGTAATACCTGTTTATACAGTAGTTTCTTAGTTTGCAAGAAAGTTTCAGGAAATTAGCAGCTAGGGGATAAATGTATTTGCTTTGTTAAACCAAGTACTGTAGTGTGTCGACCTATGATTTTGTGCTTTCGTCGGTGGGCAAGAGGAGAAAAATTTGGGTGATCTCTCTAAAACTTTCCCTAGTATGCCCTATAGTCGATCAGCCTGGGGGGTTGCTCGGTATCAAATCGGGGGGAGAATGCTAATAGTGTTTTTTGTGAAGGTGTAGACCCCTAGAGTTAGAAAATATGTGATAGCATTGTGGCAGTGGCAGCTTTATGGGTGTTAGCCCCCTTTTTCCAAAATGGCCGCCAAAATGCTCATTACGCTATATATATATCATATTCTAGAGCAGCTAGGACACTGATTTTGGTTTCTATGACCAGGCTGATCGGCTATATATATATATATATAAATATAATTAATATTTAATTTCGCTTATTAATATACGCTGTGACACGTGGGCAGTATAAACCACCAAAACATTTCCTGCTTTCCCTGGAAACACCGAGGTCATTTGGACACTGAATAAGTTTGGACATGGGGTGTCTTATGACCAGCTGGAAGAGAATGATACCGCTCTGTGTCTGCAGAAGTTAGCAATGGGCTTCAACCAGAGAGCTGTTCTACCAGTCTCCATCAAGCCCCATATCTTCACAAATCTTACATGGGATAACATAGACAGACTGGAGGAGACACTTACTGGAAAAGGTACGTCACATCGAGTCAACGGAATAGCGGTCCAGACTAAGGTCTATGGACCTCATCTACCCACGCCTGAACTTCCAAGCATTGACAAACTGAAGCAAAGATCAGTCAACATTGAACACGAAGAGCTGGAAGTCTATTTAGCCTGTGCACGTGTAGGTCCACAGCCTCTACCAACAAGTGAGAGCCACATCCAAGAAGCGCAAGAGTCTGCTCAGGTTGCCAGTAAGAAGAACCTGGCATGAGTCCTTGCAAGACAAACAAACTCCGACTATCAGACAATCCAAAGTTGGACTGGGTTTAATATCAAAACAAGAGACCAAGAGTCAATCTCAGAAGATGTTGTTGGGTTCCTGCCCACCATCAATGCACCAGCTACAGAGGTGACTACAGTTTATGAAATTCTCAAACAGTCAAATCTAATCAGAAAAGAACTATCTCTGGACACAATTGTCGTAGTCATGGATCAAGCACTCTATGCAAAAGCTGTTGAAATTACCTGGAAGCACAAAGAGCGTTTTTCCCATGTACTTTTGAGGATGGGAACTTTCCACACAATCATGAATGCCCTGAGTATCATAGGAAAGCGATTCTGTGATGCTGGTTTGAAGGACATATGCATAGAAGCCGGGCTAGTCGCGACGGGGTCCATTAATGGGGTAATTGACAGTAAACAGTACAATCGTGCTATCAGAGTGCACAAGTGCATCTATGAAGCTTTGATGAGACTGGCATGGGCAGAGTTCACACTATGGGTAGACAGCAAAGAGGAGATGAGCGCTGTGATCAAATCATGTGTAGAAAAAGTGAACGACATAGCTGATGATCTCAACCATCAGAACTTCAGTGATCTCCTCGACAGTCCACAATTACTAGAGTTGATGATCCTGT
Source organism: Paralithodes platypus (assembly GCA_032716605.1). Classification (NCBI taxonomy): domain Eukaryota; kingdom Metazoa; phylum Arthropoda; class Malacostraca; order Decapoda; family Lithodidae; genus Paralithodes; species Paralithodes platypus. Next base: position 28,120,491 of record CM064511.1, on the reverse strand, counting down.
GGAGAGACTTCCTGGAACACCTCCGCCACAGGTCGGCCAGCACCTGAGGCTATTTTGACCCTACTGGCCTGCAAATGTTCAAGGACCTGTACACTGCCAAATTGTGTCTGTCTGGCAAATGGACTTAAGTGCACTGATATGTGCAAACTGTCAGACTGCGAGAATCGTTCATCAGATGATGTTGAGAGCACGGACGAGGATGACGATGTTGATGATTAATTTCATAAAAGGTGTGTTCAATGTTTTAAGTAAAGACAGACATGAAATGTAGGACTCCTAATACCTGGTCATAGACACCAAAATCACTGTCTTAGCTGCTCTAGAACATTATTTATAGCTTAATGAGCATTTTGGCGGCCATTTTGGAAAAAGGGAGATAATTCATATAAAACTGCCAACCCCACAATGCTATCACATGTTTTCTAACTCTAGGCATTTATACCTTCCCAAAAAACACTATTAGCATTCTTGCCCTAATTTGATACCGGTGAGCAAAAATTCGGACCGGGGCTGATGGACTACTAGTTGTTGTTGTTGTTGTTCCCCAAGCTGCCTGGCCGAACAGCCCCAAGGCCCCGAGCAAGGCCAAGGCCATAACCGAGCGCCCCCACAGAACCCTCCCTGTCGACCACAATAAAGCCTGGGTGACCGAAGCCACTCCATGGCGGGGAGCTGAGGAGGGTGCGGAAACGCCCGGGAAACCAAAGCCCCACCCAGGGCCCTGTGCCCCTCAGCAATTATGAAGAGAAAGTTGAGGGGCAAGGGAAAAATGTGACGCTTTGGCTTCCAATCTTGGTAGATTGGGAGGTCAATCCACGGAAGAGACGCCGTCACTTGAGATCTAGAAAATATATAAGTTAAAGGAACAGTCAGAGTAAGCTATGGGTATGGCAGAGATTGCTCAGCTCTCACTCTGATAGACCAGCCCATCACCACATGACTAGAACCCAATCCTCTCAGCATCAGCTAGGAAAGGCCCTAGAAAGCCGCCTTTGGCGGGGGGATAGCTCCCCTATTTCAACCCCTTTCGGGGTTTGGGCACCCGCCTAGTATGCCCTAGTAATAACATGGAACAGGTCGAATCATTCATTAATACTAGTATGCCCTATTATTAATGAATGATTCGACCTGTTCCATGTTATTACTAATGTTCATCAACGATTTTCTCTGTAGTTTATCTACTACTGTAGTGTTAACCGATTATTTTCTGTCCACCTTCCAGGCAACATCTTCAGTATCTCCTTCTTCAACTTTGCTGGTGTGAGTGTCACCAAGGAGCTGTCAGCCACCACCCGCATGGTCAACGACTCCGTCCGTACCCTCATTATCTGGGTCCTCTCTCTCGCTATTGGCTGGCAGAAGTTCCAGTATCTCCAGGTTAGAGAATAATAATTCAAAGTTTATAATCATCAGTAACTCTATGCTCTGCAGTATCATAAGCCTTTAGAAACATGAGTGACTTCAGTTCCTCCTTGAAAGTATCAATGCAAGTCAACTGCTTAAGTGTCACTTTAAGTCGATTGAATAGATGTGGAGCAATATACGAAAAGGATCTAGCAGCAAAAGCACGTTCCCCAATGGCTCTGGGCTCATAGGGGCGATACGAGTCGTCATCGGTACGTGAATCCATGTTAAACTCATTTTGTGGTTGAGATAATAGATCAAACAAATACTTGGGCTAACCAAATTTCAGGGCTTTAAATGTCATTAAGCAAATATTAAACTTATGGCCTTGATGGGAAGCCAGTGTAGATCCATCGGATAAGTGGCGGGAGTTCGAGGTGGAAGTAAATATATGAGTAGCAGATCTATTGAGAACAGACTGAAGTTTCCTTAAAGTAGCACTTGGTAAGCTATCAAATAGTGAATTGCAGTAATCAATTCTCATGTATTATAATGTAAAACTTATGTTATGACTGACAGTAGAGGCTTCTAGTCCTTGGACTAACACAGACTATTAAATACACAGCACTTCCGTAGCCTCAACTCGTAACACAGCCTATCGCAACAGAACAGAGCTCATTCGCAACTTCCAGGCTCTCTGGGGACCAAAGGTGCACACAATCCCCGAACTGGTTCCGTTACACAAACAATGCAAATAACTGGAACCCCTAGTTGCGGTGAAAAGATATCTTGAGCCACAACTATAAAAAAACTCGGTACCGAATAGCAATACTGAGGAGGATCCTTTCTAAGCTGCACAAAGAAGAGAAAGCTCTGATTCAATTTACGTTAATTAAATTACGGTAAATACATGCCAGCAATAAATGCCAAAATTATGAAGCAAATATCAAGCATAAACAAATTAATCAAGAATGAAACAAACACCTGTCAACCACCACCCACCTAAGCTTATCCTAATAATCGTTGAGGAGTCCTAAGCCGACTTCAGCTCAACGGGTTTTTATAATTGTGCCAGTGCTCGTGCAAATAGAGAAAGAATACCCAGGTAGGCAACACAGCCTACCTGCGGCGCACTGCAACACAACTATAAAACGCCACAATCTATTTTGTCCAGACTATCGGTTTGCTTGGCCGAAGTGATCCACCCTGTAACTGACAGACTATGGAAGTCCACCACCCACTACTTCGAACAAAGCAACCCCAATAGCCTGGACCCCTAGCTAAAATAATGCACAGGAAATAAATAACTAGTCGGCTGGAATAAACACAAGTCACTGCAGGAATAAAAGAAAATGCGTAATAGGTCCTAGCTATTATGCCAGCGAGGAATAAATCTTACCCCTCCACCAATACCGAGAGTATACTGGCTACCTTAACAAGGCCAAGGTTGCGGCTCTACAAAGACTAGGAAAGAAAGAAAGAAAACATATATATATATATACTGTATATATATATATAGGAAAACGCATATAAATCTGCAGTAAATCCGCCACCCACACACCCTTAGAGTCTGTCTAATATTATGTTAACGATGCCAATGAATAAGTAAAAGAGTAAGATAATAAGGATAATTTTGCCAATATGAGAGAAACGAGAGCTAGGTGTTGCTCTTTCAATAATAAAATGCGGACTGACACGTGTCCAGCTTGTATCCACTGACACCACCAGATGGCTCCACATGAACCAGCTTGGCAGATAGTTCCTTATTCACAATGTAAGTCTTACTTATATAATGCAAGTAGGACCACATAGGACTGAACAACTAAATAAAACATGCTTACACAGCGCATAATATAATATGCGTAGGGTAAGACGGGGTAATTTCACCGAAAATCGCGTATTTTGACGAATAGACACTGCCACAAATGGAATTTTTAATTTTTTATCTATACATTCAGCCTTTCTGCTATAGATGCCCAAAAAACGAAACAAAAATATAATGTTTTGGTCATGCTGCCAAATTTTTTAAAAAAGTCACTCTCGACCTAATTTACGCATCATCTAGCTAGTAAACTAGATAACATTATATGATTAATGGCCAGACAAAACACTAGCACGCAGGTAAAAGCAATGAAAACATTCACAAACCCAAACTGTCACTAAGCATGCCATTAGAAAAACGTTGCACGCACACACACACAACTGAACAGGGCGGGCAGAGATGCAGGTGTGTCACATGTGTAGGCCTAGGCGCCACTGTCTAGTGCGGGTGTGGACGTGTCTAGTGCGGGTGTGGAGTTGTGGACATGTAGTGCGGATGTGGACGTGTCTAGTGCGGTTGTGGACGTATTTATTAGGCCTACGGGTATGGAAGTATTTAGTGCGGGTGTGGACGTGTCTCGTGTGGGTGCGGCGTGTAGGTTGCTAGTACAAAGTACCAGGCAGCAGCTGACGGCTACTGCCAACACTGTGTCACACGCAAACATACAAACAAACACACATACAAACCACCCACACATACCCGACCATACCGTCAGATGCGCCGCTAGCCCCGGCTCCAGGCCCCGCGAAACTGCAACAAAACCTAAGCCAAACTAGATCTACAACCTAAGCCAAACTAGCTATTCAATCTAAACCAAACTTACTCTACAACCTAAACCAAAACTGCTCTACAACCTAAGCCAAACTGCAGCCAAATCCATGCAATAGTTTCGGAGTTATCGGCGTTTGAATGCAAATTATTAGCGCCGCGGCGAAATTACCCCGTCTTACCCTACTACATCAATATACCGGACAAACCCATTAATAATAAATGGGTTACTATACACAGTTTAGAGAATGGGAAAATCATAGAGACCACGTCATTGAACAAAATAATATGAACAAAATAATATGAATTTAAATCAGGCGATAATACAGTAAACTTCCGTTAATCCGAAGGGCAGCGGACCGGCCCTCGTTCGGATTAGTGGATTTTTCGGATTATCGGACTTTACCCCTATGAACCTGCGTATGACGAAAACATTGAGGCATTAGGCCACCCAAATGACACAATGGTGCACACACACATCATATGTTCATGAAATCACTTCAAAAGTTTACCATTGTCATTGTAGCCTATTACCTACTTCAAAACATTCAGATTAATGATCAAAGGAATCTGCTGATATAAAAGTCTTCTTCTTCTTCCGTCTACTAGCGAGTTTGTCTTGCTCTTGAAGATCAGATCAGATGTGGTTCGGGAAGTAATGCCTTAACAACGGCACTTCCCTGAGAGGTTCTTGTAATTTTCATTTTGTGATTTTCCTTTTGTGACTTGCTCTGTTATATTATATTGTATTGAAAGCACCCTTGTCTTGTTGTCTTGAAAGCACCCTTGGGACGCTCCGATCACTGAACTATAAATAGTAGCGTATCGGAACGTCCAAAGGTGCGTTTTCAAGGTCAAGACTAATACGTCCAAAGGTGCGTTTTCAAGCTCAAGACTGAATGCGCTTGCAGAAAATGCGGTTCAAGCCAGTAGCGCATCGGAGCGTCCCAAGGATGCGTTCAAGAGCAAAACAAACTCTCTAGCAGACGATGTGGAAGAAGAAGAAGAAGAAGGTGTTTACGTTTATATCAGTAGCTTCCTTTGACCATTAATCTGAATGTTTTGAAGTAGGTAATAGGCTACAATGACAATGGTAAACTTTTAAAGTGAATTCATGAACATATGATATGTGTGTGCTCCATTATGTGTCATTTGAGTGGACTAATGCCTCAAAAAGGGGACTTTGGGACTTCTTGAAATTCGGACCATCGGGTGAATTCGGATTTGGCCTCAAATTGAAAAATTCGGACTATTGGGAGATTCGAATCATCGGTCGTCGGATTAACGGACTTTTACTGTATACGGATAAATATCGACGTATGATATGAAGCAGGGTTGATCACTGCTTCACGCACTATTGGAGTTACCGCCAGACGGAATGATATATTCACCACGTGAATATATGACCAATGCTTACAGTAAGTTATGATCATAATTTAACTAAATGAAACTTACAGTGGTGGAACATCGTAACACTTACAAAACAAACAAACCAAAACAGGGACGACACAATATAGACAAAAGAATTCATCAAAATCGCTATTTGGAAATAATGCTTTAGTAAAATATAATTTTGAAATAGAACACAAAACCACCACATAGGGTGTACATCACTAAATGAGCAAGTGAATCTGTTTCCAAAGCAAATTAATCGCACATATACAAATGAATTAATGAGGGTCAAGAGGTTAGGTAATCCGTGGATTGTAGGGAATGATTACGGAAGCTTTGTAGCTTAAGATGGGTTATAGCAATTTCAAATGGCAAGAAAGTGAGTATGTGTAAAGGTATGTGAATTTAAAAAAAAAAAAAAAAAATTGACATTTTATGTTTTTGTAAGCCACTTTGTTCATAGCAAATGTATAAGCAACTAGAGGGGAATTCGGTAGAATCCTAAGTCCTTTTCTTTTTCGTCTTTGCTAATTATATTGTCTCCCTTCCTGTACTCCCAACTTGGTCTATTCACACTTCTTCCCATATTTAACACATGAAATTTACTTATATTAAATTTAATTTTCCACTTGATGCTCCATTCATATATTTGATCTAAATCCCTTTGCAACTCCTCACAATTAGTTTAATTTGTTTGATCAGAGCTGTTCGGCCAGGCAGCCTAGGGAACGACAACAATAACAAAAACTTCCATTTGTAATTTGTCTCATAATTTTTATATCATCTGCAAACATTGACTTATAGGAGTTTATGCCTATTGGCAGGTCATTACTGTATATAAGAAACATGACCGGTGCCAACACAGATCCCTGTGGCACACCACTCAACTTTCCGCCACGATGAGTAAGTTCCTCTAATGTTGGTCCGCATTTCACTATCTGTTAAATACCGGTAGCTTCCCATCCATTTCGGGGGACTCCCCTTAACACATCCTATCATCTTAAGTTTAGATAACAATCTCTTATGTGGTACCTTATCGAACGCTTTGGAAAGATCTAAGTAGGCGCAGTCCACCCATCCGCCTTTTTCTTGCAGTACATCTATCACCCTACTATATAGGCATATATACAGTACTTGAGGCATGCTATGCTTACAGGTACCTACCCGATAGCACTATCGTTAGTGAGTGCTATTTGTATTCTGTACTATTGTTAATGTCTTGTCAAGTTGCAAATATGATTTTAATAGAACATTTTGACACTAATTGTAGTTTCTTTATTCATGCAGAGTTTAGTCAAATTTACCAGAACGTCCCGGACTTACCAAATTGACTAATTCCTTGAACGTGACGATAGTGCGTTGTTATGTGTGCGATTAGTTTGATTGGGAAACAGATTAACTTGCTCATGTAGTAATGTACACCCTATGTGGTGGATTGTGTTCTTTTATTCCATAAATTTTATTTTAATAAGCGTTATTTCCACAGCGATTTTTATCAGTTATTTTGCCTTTATATTGTCTTTGTCCAAGTTTTGGTTTGTTTAGTTTGCTAGTTTTAAATTTTATTAGAAACATAGCAAACTGGTAACACAAGATGTCCCTTCTCTGAATCAAAATTGCTTCAGGGTTATTATCTTTTTGCTCTCCAGCATTTCCATCCATTTCTTCCTAATTAACTTTTCACAAATCTTTCCTCTCACTTTAACAGTAGGCTACCATAGCGCGGTTGGGAATATGAACAAGATTAGATTAACTCTTCCACGCACGTATTGACGCCAGGGTTGCCGATTAGCAATCAGAAATAGAGTTCTCTCAATCTTATAATTACCTCTCCAAAATTTGTTTTCTGCCCACAGCTAGCTCAAAGACAACTGCAGAGGTTGAAGTAAATAAACTAAAGGTTTTTAAACACCTCTGATGGTCACAAAGGCTTTAAAGTATCCCAGAATAGGCTCAAATGGCGTCCTATACGTGAAAGGGTTATTATCCAGTATTCGAGAATGGATAATAAGTCGTAGGAGTGTGCATAAAACCTTAACCGTCTTGGTGGTGTAATGTTTAAGAGTGTTTAAAAATCTGTGTGTGATAACCCAGGTTCGAATCCCGTTGGATCTCATACAGGTACAGTCAGGACCCCCAATTCGCGAGAATAGGGGTGACAGGAGGCATCGCGTATTGTGAATTCGTGTATTGTGGAACTAACTTTAAATGGGAATAATTAGATTGGGTGACATCTCTCAATTATGGCCTATTTTCGAAATTTTTGGCCCTATTTTCGACATTTTTGGCTCTACAGTACAGTCTATATCTTATATATAAGAAGAACAATGAATAAAAATATGAAACCTTACTTTAAAATTAGTAGTAGATAGGCTAGGACTAGGACTAGGACCGTAGGACTTCACGATTTTCTCCAACTTCTCCCTCCCTGACCAAATCGTACGAACAGTTTACTCTGACAAGCCTATTGCACAGTTTCCTTCTCCTTTTTTCTTGCGATCCAACACTTCCACCTTCATTTTGTGTGTTATCTTCTTATATTGGCGTGGCATGGCGAAAAAAGTGGCAGGCACTACAAACGTTTGGTCACTCCGCACGGCTATGAGCGCTTGAGCGGGACTGTGGGAGGGAGGGTAAGCGGGAGGGAAGGCAGGCGTATGCCCGTCTTCTTCTTTTTTCGGAGCTACTCCTGGGCCTCGTGAAACGTAGACGTGCTCGCGTATCAAGCGGGAATAGCGGATTTGGCCCCTTCTTAGCTCTCGATTCGTGTATTGTGGTACCACCTCGCGTAATTAATGTTTAATTAATTAATGTTATTTTCGAGGGGTAACTCGTGTATTAGGGTTTTCGCGCATTGTGGAATCGTGTATTGGGGGTCCTGACTGTATATGCTTTCATTAATTTCATTGGAGGTGTTTGGTGTTGTGGTGAAATTAATAAAATATAGAATACAATACTGGTAAGTGAAACTGTTCTATAGTTTCAAGGATCCTCAGTGCTTCCATTCTTATATATCAGAATTATATTGTCTTTTCCATTCAACAGGAACCTGTCCTTTATCTAAGGAAGCTTGAATTATGTCCCTCACCGGCTCCACTAATTGATCCACACACTCCTTTAAAACCCAGGCAGAAACTTCATCCAGTCCCATAGCTTTCGTTACTTCAAGTCCTCACATCGCAGATAACAGCTCATCTCTAGTTATTTCCATCTTGCTAAGACCTTCACTCTCCAGTACTCCTATCTGGGGCTCGACAAAACTTTCATCTCTACTAAAGACCGACCCCAAATTGTTATTCATTACCTCGCACATGTCTGGTATGTTCTCATATGTCCTATCATCTATATAGGATATACTGGATTGGTGTGGAGACTGATAAAGCGAAAGGAGGAGTGGGTGTTCTGGTGGCTGAAGAGCTGGCGGAAAGTGTGCTTCAGATTACGAGAGTTAGTGAAAGGCTGATTGTTTTGAAGTTGAAAGTTGGTGAAAGAATTCTGAATGTGATATCTGCATATGCCCCACAGGCTGGTTTACAGAAAGAGATAAAAGAGGACTTCTGGAATGACACCGTCAGTGTCATTTCAGGCCTCTCGGAGAACGAAATAACTATCGTGGGGGGGGACCTCAATGGTCACGTGGGAGCATCTGCAGATGGATACGAGGGGGTACATGGAGGAATTGGTTACGGAAGGAGAAATCTAGAAGGCGAATATATATTGGAGTCCTGCGTTGCACTCAACATGGTTGTGTGTAACACAAAGTTCAAGAAAAGACAGAGCCACCTGATCACATATAACTCTGGGGTCTCCAGCAGCCAGATAGATTACTTGTTGGTTAACAGGAAAGACTGGAAACTAGTTCGAGATGTAAAGGTCATCCCGAGCGAAGAATGTATCCCCCAGCATAAGCTACTTGTGTGCGACATGAGCTTATACAGAGATCCTAAGCGCAAGAAGGTTTACATACCCAAAAGGAAAGTGTGGCTGCTGAAGGACAAGGAAGTTAGGGATAGGTTTCATAATGAACTGGAGGAAATGAATAGAAATAAGGAAGCTAGGCCTAACGATGTAAATAGCCAATGGAACGTTCTTAAGCATAGCCTTATCGCTGCCACTGACAAAGTCTGTGGGAAAACAAAGGGTCACCCCAGGAATAAGATCTCTTGGTGGTGGAACGATGAGGTAGAACATGCTGTGAAAGAGAAAAGGAGATGCTTCAAAGCATGGAAGAAAGGAGGCAGCAGGGAGGAATACCAGGCAGTTAAACGAACTGCCAAAAGAGTTATTTACAATGCTAAAAATCGCATTAAGGACCTGGTCCTCGAACAAGTGTGTAACACTGACAATCCCAATGGGATCTTCAACCTAGCTAGGCGAGTTAAAAATGACAGTAGGGATATTATAGGTGAACAGTGTGTTAGAGATGATAATGGGAAGATTGTGTATGCAGAAAATGAAATCAGAGAAGCATGGAAGGTACACTATGAACGATTGCTAAATGTAGAGTTTGAATGGGATAAGGAACAGCTTAGTATCGAAAAACCAATATCTGGGCCCCCTCCTTTGATAGCACCAGCTGTAGTGAGCGACGCAATCAATAAAATGAAGGACGGTAAAGCTCCAGGTTGCTCCGACATTGTCGCTGAGATGATAAAAGCCTCAGGGGAGATTGGTGTAAACTTAGTCACTGAGTTGATAAACACCATTATTAAAGATGAGAAAATCCCAGAGGATTGGCTCAAAAGTGTAATAGTAAATATATACAAAGGAAAAGGGGATGCGCTAGATAGAGGAAATTATAGGGGCCTGAAAATGCTTGACCAAATCATGAAGGTCTGTGAGAGAGTCCTTGAGGGTTTGATCAGGCAAAGCATCTCTATTGATGATATGCAGTTTGGTTTTATGCCAGGACGTGGTACAACCGATGCTATCTTCATAGTCAGGCAGATACAGGAAAGATACCTACTAAAAGGCAGGGATCTTTACTTTGTGTTTGTGGACCTGGAGAAGGCCTTTGATAGGGTACCTAGAGATGTTGTACAGTGGGCTATGAGGAAACTTGGTGTGGAAGAGTGGCTGGTGCGTGTGATAATGAAGATGTATGAGGATTCGCGAAGTTCGGTGAGGGTGAAGGGTGTACTGAGTGATGAGTTCGCAGTCCGTGTTGGAGTCCATCAGGGTTCAGTGTTAAGCCCCCTCCTCTTTATTATGGTCTTGGAGGCGCTGTCTAGAGTGTTTAGAGGCGGACTCCCGTTGGAACTGTTTTATGCAGACGATTTAGTCCTAATAGCTGACAGTATGCAGGATGCTGAGGCCAAATTCAGAAAGTGGAGAGAGGGCATGGCGAGCAAGGGTTTAAGAGTCAATATTAACAAAACCAAGGTTATGCATTGTAGTTTGAGACGAGGCAATGTGGAAAAGAGCGGTGCATACCCATGTCCAGTGTGTGGAAAGGGAGTGGGCGTTAACTCAATTCAATGTAGCATCTGTCGATGTTGGGTACACCATGGGAGTATGCGCTGTAGTAGAATAAAGGGGCCCCTGCCGAAGGATAAGTCAGAAATAGAGAAATTTGAGTGCGTAGTGTGCAAAGGCGAGCTTGTGTTAAGTGATGATCCTGTGGCTGTGAAATTTGGAAATGAGTCTTTGGAGCTGGTGAACAAGTTTTGTTACCTAGGAGATACCATCTCTGCCGGTGGTGGGGCCGAGGCTGCCACTGTTGCTAGAATTAGGTGTGGCTGGGGGAAGTTCAGAGAATTGATGCCAATCCTGACCATGAAAAGAATGCCTCTCCCCCTGAAGGGAAAGGTGTATGCCTCATGTGGTAGAAGTGCTATGACGTATGCCTCAGAAACATGGGCCGTCAAAGTAGAGGATGTCAACAGAATGGAGCGTAATGAGATGAGAATGGTGAGATGGATGTGTGGGGCCAGGCTACAGGATAGAATAACAAATGTTGATCTGACGAGACGTTTAGGTATAAAGAGTATTAGCGAGGTGATGCGTACAAGTAGACTGGGATGGTATGGACATGTGGAGAGAATGGATGAACAAAATTGGGTGAAAAAATGCAGGTCTGTGATTGTGGAGGGAGCTGCACCAAGGGGTGGACCGAGGAAGACCTGGGATCGGACTATACGCGCCGATCTCAAATCCAAGAACTTGACAAGTGAAGCAGCCCTTAACAGGGTTGCCTGGAACGCCGCCATTAGGACAAGAGACTGAAACTGCACTTATGTGTGGAACACTCAGTCTTAAAATTTTATGTATGTATGTATCTACTCTTAATTTAGTAATATGTTTCATTACCTTCAGCTTACTGTTTATATATTATAATGAAAAACTTCCAAAATAAACAAACCAAAACTTATGCGAACACAGTAAAAAGACAAAACAACTAATCAAAATCGCTATGTGGAAACAATGCTTAAGTAAAATAATAATTATAAAGCTACTTAGGGTCACTTTTACATTTATTTACCATGTTCTTCTCATAGTTCATTTTAACTTGCCTAATTATGTTAACATATCTGTTCCTCTCCTGTGTATATTTATTCCGATTACTCTCGGTGTTCCTTCTTCTTACTCTAGCCCAAGCTGCATCACACCTATCCAAAGCTCTTTTGCATCTCAAGTTAAACCATACTTTCTGCTTAGCAAAATTTCAATTTTTATACCTTGGGACAAGCAGACTGGTTCCTTCTCTATACATTTTGAGGAACTTACTATATTTTCCTTGTATATCTTGTTCCTTTATAATGAGATCCCCCCCCCCCCCTGATACTACTCTCCTTGCCGCGGTTGGGGGGCTTCGGGGCCGGCGACTGGAGCTTGATGGGGGAGGGGTGTTTTTGTATCCATCCCTCTCTCCCCTCGAGCTTTCGTCCTCAGCTTGACTAATTTTGAGTAGTTTTTCATTCCTCATTCTATGTTTTTCTATTCTTATTCTGTCCCATCCGGCTGCCCTTGGCAGCCTATATCTCATGTCTCCCTGGCCTGGCTAGGTGGTTGACTCCTGACCCGTTCTGTCTCTTCGGTTGCTGATGTGGCCGAACTGACTTGATTCCCTTCGGTAATGCGTTTTTTGCCTCTCGATGTGATTTTGTCTACCTTCGACCTGATCTTTCATTCTTCGCCCTGATCACTTCTTGGTTGGTGTTGCGGTGTAGCAGTTCTTGCCTCATCCTTCGGCCCTGCCCTATAAGAGCTCTGATGTGGAGCTCATGTGGTCCGGCTGAACTGATGAAATGGCGAGAAATGTCTGCGTGTCTTCACCTTCCTCGATTTGTTCCCCTCCTGCCCTTCCCTATCTATCTTGACTCGTTTATTTATATATCTTGATCGAATCTTTCGGGCCAGCCCTATGAGAGTTCTTTTGTAGAGCTCAGTGGTCTGGTTAAACTAATAAAAAAACAAAAAAAAAAAAAAAAAAAAAAAAAAAAAAAACATATATATATATATATATATATATATATATATATATATATAATGAGATCCCAATCTACTCCCTCCAAATAACTTTTCAAGGATACATAGTCAGCTTTACTTTAATTTAGTCTGTCATTTATATAGCTATCATCTAATCTATTGGCATTACTTGAGATCAGCTTCCATTTCAGTAATAGTTGATCACTTTTGCCTACAGGGCATAGATAGTATATATCACTAATTTTGTGAGAATCTTAAGTAAAAATCAGATCGAGGCACTGTCTAGAGATTTTAGATCCGGACTCCTGTGGGAACTGTTTTATGCAGACAATTTAGTCCTAATAGCTGACAATGTGCAAGATGCGGAGGCCAAATTTAGAAGATGGAGAGAGGGCATGACGAACAAGGGTTTAAGAGTCAATATTAACAAAACCAAGGTTATGCATTGTAGATTGAGACGAGGCAATGTGGAAAAGAGCGGTGCATACCCATGTGCAGTGTGTGGGAAGGGTGTGGGCGTTAACTCGATTCGGTGTAGCATCTGTCGATGTTGGGTGCACCATGGGAGTAAGCGCTGTAGTAGAATAAAAGGACCCCTGCCGAAGGATTAGTCAGAAATAGAGAAATTTGAGTGCGTAGTGTGCAAGGGCGAGCTTGTTTTAAATGATGGTATGTGGCTGTGAATTTTGGAAATGGGTCATTGGAGCTGGTGGACAAGTTTTGTTACCTAGGAGATAGCATCTCTGCCGGTGGTGGGGCCGAGGCTGCCACTGTCGCTAGAATTAGATTTGGCTAGGGGAAGTTCAAAGAACTGCTGCCAATTCTGACCATGAATAGAATGCCTCTCCCCCTGAAGGGAAAGGTGTATGCCTCATGTTTTAGAAGTGCAATGACGTATGCCTCAGAAACATGGGCCGTTAAAGTAGAGGATGTCAACAGAATGGAACGTAATGAGATGAGAATGGTGAGATGGATGTGTGGGGCCAAACTGCAAGATAAAATAACAAACGATGAGCTGAGGAGACATTTAGGTATAAAGAGTATTAGCGAGGAGATGCGTACAAGTAGACGGGGATGGTATGGGCATGTGGAGAGAATGGATGAACAAAATGGGGTGAAAAGATGCAGGTCTGTGATTGTGGAGGGAGCTGCACCAAGGGGTGGACCGAGGAAGACCTGGGATCGGATTATACGTGCCAAACTCAAATCCAAAAACTTGACAAGTGAAGCAGCCCTTAACAGGGTTGCCTGGAACGCCGCCATTAGGACAAGAGACTGAAACTGCACGTATGTGTGGAGTACTCGGTCTTAAAATGTTATGTATGTATGTAAGGCTCATTAGTACCCCTCATTCTAGTATTCTCCTTCACATGTTGTGTAAGTACATTCTACTTACTCCTTAACCAACTCTAATAACCGACTTCCCCAGGATCTCTGATTGGGCCTTGCATCTCTCCCTCGACCATCTCGTCAAACTCTTACTCCCTCCATGCTCTGGTCTTTGGTGGCATGTAAACTATTGCTATGTCTAGCATTTTTCCTTCAATATCATTGAATTCAACTGCCATTATTTCTTCCTTGTCATTGTTTAACTCCACTTTCTTTACCGTCATAGGGTTCCTAACATACTGCCACTCCGCCTCCCTTTTTTCCCTTTCTATCATATCTCCATACATTATATCCTTCTCGAAAAACTATATTCCTGTCAAAGTCCTGGTTCAGCTTTGTCTCTGTCAAACAGACTATCTGTGGTTGATCCTTTCTTAATATTTCATCTATCTCTACCTTTTTACTGTTTTTTCTATCTATATTAGTGTAGTAGCACAGTATATTGTGATCCTCTTCTTGTTTCTCTTCCCTCTTCACCTCCTACCAGGTTCCCCTCCTCCTCCATTCCTTCCTTGACCCAACTCCACATTCCCTGCTACTTCTACTCTCCTCCCTCCATCTCCACAATCTCTTGTATCCCTCTCTCTCCCCCTGCTCCTCCTCCTCCTTCTCCACCTCTACCTTTTCCATTTCCACCTTCTCCACCTCCACCTTCTCCACCATGTCCTGACTCTCTCCGGTCCCCTGCCCCCCGCATTATCTCTCGCTACCCCCGCTCCGTCTCCTTGCTCCAACTTGGTACTTGTCTCTCTGCCTCTCTCACTATCACTCCTCATACTTCGGTTGTTGGTGGCTCGTGATGTACCACTTCCTTAAGTGTGTGTGTGTTACTCAGTTACTTGTTCGTCAAGGGGAATCCACGCAATGCGAGCTAAGCTCATTATTATCGCGCCTCCTTAACTGGGAATGTATTGCGTGAAATGCATGTTACGTGTTTTATGTACTGTTGGAATGGCTGTGGATGTGTGTGTAGTCTGTATTTAGCCAATTGGCGACATCGGAAACGAAGGCTTAGGGTGGATCTGTATGGTACCATTCTCACTATAGACGGTACCGTCTCGCCCGAAGGCTTAGGTAGCCATCAGCTTAGGTGAACCATATGATACCCATCTCGCCTTGTACCATTTTTGCCAACCCCAGATGGGACGTCACAACGTCGTCCACTTATTCCAGGTACCTATTTACAGCTAGGTGAACTGAGGCTAACACATGAAAGGAGACAAGCCCAATTTGTCTCCACCCGGCCGGGGATTGAACCCCCGACCCCTCGTGTGTGAGACGAGAGCTCTACCTACTAGGCTACGGGCTGTGTGTGTGTGTGTGTGTGTGTGTTTTTATTGGTACAAATCTCTGGATATTTGTAGGTTTACAGGTACATGAGGTTTGGGGCGACAGTTAATCGGTACACACCTCTTTGAAATACGTTGAAATGGAGTGTTTTCGGTTAGGTTAGGTAAGTTAGGTTAGGTTAGTGTAATTTAGGTTTAAAAAATCGAAAAATGTACTCGTAAGCATGCACCAAATTGATATGTACCGATAAACGCAAACCGCTCGGGTGTGTGTGTGTGTGTGTGTGAATATTTATATTCGAACTTTAAAAAGTGTTTGTATTAGATACTAATGTAAAAATGTAAGCTGTGGTCAATAAACTATCTATCTGTGAGTGAGTGAGAGAGAGTGAGTGAGAGAGAGAGAGAGACTCAATTTTCTATCTGTACATTTCCAGCTGGTGGGTTTCTTGGTATACTCAGTGGGAGTGTTCATGTATAACGACGTGATCATCTTCCCCTTGCTGCGTCACTTTGGGTGTGTCAACGATGCCCTACCAGAGGACACAGAGCCCGTCCTGCCATCATCATCATCAAGCAGGTCAGTTGATTTCACTAGATTAGGCCGTCATTCGGTAATTTTTGTTTGCATAATTATCTATCTATATATCTATATACACAGGCCCAATCCCCACTTTTCCTATATACTGTATATATACAGGTATATATATATATACATATATATATATATATACATATATATATATATATACATATATATATATATATATATATATATATATATATATATATATATATATATATATATAAAAATTGGAGGGGGGAGGGGACTCAAGACAGAGCCAGAGCCAGAATAGGGACAACACACAGAAAACAATGAACACACAAAAACAAAATACAAATTCACACACATCTAGGTCATCCAGGAGAAGACCCAGAGACCAGGGTCACCAAGGTCCCTCAAGCACTCCCCCGGCCCCCGACCACCCGGAGAGGTTCCGATCTCGGCAGGCAGACATGCAGCAGAGCGAAACCACAAGCCCGCCCACCACACTTCCAGGCGCACCCTTCATATAAACCGTCTCCCCGGGCCAGGCGCCTGATGGACTATTATCTAGTCCAACTTGCGCCCGACCCCTTCCCCCAAATGACCACGTGTTCACTCGTCTATTCACAAGTATTATCCATTCATTCCTGTTTATTACCACTTCCCTTGCCTGATCTATAGTCATTCCTCTATCATCCAAAGCATGTCTTACACAGTCTCTCCATCTCAATGGGGGTCTTCCTTACCTTCTATCTGACTCACATATTCTCTTTGTAAGCCTTTCATCTCCCATTTGTTCAACATGACCATACCAGCTCAGCACCCTTCTGTCCACTCTGGCCGACAAATGTTCCTTCTGCCCCTCTCCTACGTATCTCTTCATTCCTCAATCTGTCTCTACGAGTAACTCCACACATACTCCTCAAGCAGCTTATCTCCATCACATCCAGCTTTCTTCTCTCATTTTCCTTCAGAGCCCATGTCTCAGCCCCATTCATCACTGTTGGCACAACAATTCCTTGATACATTGCACTTTTTACTTTCATTCTGATATTTCTGTGCTAGGCGCACAGTATTTCCAGTGGGGTCCTGTACTACTACCCCATCCCCTTGCTCATGAGGGACGGTAACGACTCAGTGCTTGTGAAAAACCTTTAATGCGCCGAGGGTGGAAGTCCAAGACGCTAGTCACTACACCAACGAGCTGCTAAATATGATGTGCTCACCAGGGAAAGGGAAGGAAGTGAGTGGAAGTTGCCTGTACTGCTGTTTGCTGACAATAGCAGTTCTGATCAGTGATGTAAATGGGAGATGCAGGGTCTGGTAAATATGTTTGGAACAGTGTGTGAAAAACGGAATCTAAAGGTAAATGCGGAGAAGAGTAAGGTTATGGTCTTTGAAAGGGTTGCAGTCACAGAGTGTGAGGTGAGATTGAATGGTCAGGCTATGGAGAATGTTAGCTCATTTAATGATTTGGGCAGTGTGTTGAGTATGGATGAAGAAGTGCGGGAGAGGGTGCAACAGGGGAAGAGGGTTGTAGGAACGCTGAAAGCAGTAAAAAGAAATAGGGTGGTCATCATGGAAGTAAAGAAATCCTTGCATGATACAGTAGTGTAGTAACGTTGACGTACGGGAGTGAAGCATGGACGTTGTTGTTGGAGAGACACAAACCAAGAGTGAGAGGGGTGGAAATGAGTTACTTGAGAAGTGCGTGCAAAGTTACATGGAGAGATAGACATACGAATGAGGAAGTACAAGAGCGGTGTGGTGTGGATGTAGATATGCTGGAAAGTGTGAAAAGGAACACCTTGAGATGGTTCGGCCATGTGGAACTTATTGGAAGCGAGAGAATGACTAAGAGAGTGTACGAGAGTGAAGTAGAAGGACAAAGAGGGAGAGGTAAATCGAGAGAGAGGTGGAAGGATGGAGTTAAGAATTATATGCGTGAAAACGGTGCTGGATGGAAGGAGGGGCGTCAACAGAGGTGTACGAGGCGATTCTTTCGTGGCCACACCTTCGGGGATCACGGCGTCCGGCAATAGATAAATAGATAGATACGTATTTAAAAAGTAAAACTTGCAAAACAAACAAACAATAACAGGAACTGCACACTATAAAGACAAAAGAACTTATAAAATCACTATGTGGAAATAACACATTGAAGATTTAGCAAAACAATACAGTACTGTACTATGAAATATATAAACATAAAATATAATGCTTACAAACCTTCGCTGTGATGTCCGGACCACATTGCATTTACATTACGGGGTGATTAGGTCTAGTTCATGGTATGATTTTGATTCACCCCTAAATTTTCTTATATCCTGCCTTTTTAAATTTGTTGTCAAGTATATTGCTTATGTTGCTTGTACAAGTAGTGTGAAAGTATTAAATAAGTTATAAACATAAAACGCAGCAGGCAAACTATAATCACCCCACAAAAGCAAACCAAATCACCATTATTATTTACACAGTTTGTCCAGACTCAATGGATTCAAGGACAAAATTGATAGGTATACTAATGAAATCCATGACATGATATAATAATCTTAAAACAAAACAAAAATTATTAATGTGAGAACAAAAATAGAAATAGAGAGGCAGTTCATAATCACCCCAGTTTGAAGGTTTGATCTGTGTTTTAATAATAAATATATAAAATGTACTGTATAAATATGTTTAAATTTGACATTATTGTGTGAACAGTGGGTGACTGAGGGTTAACCCTTCGAACTCGGCTTGCCTCTTAACCCTCCAGCCCCGGCTATGTATTATATATATATTCCTCGAAATCCGGGTGTTTTGGCCGAAAAACGTCTAGGCTAGGCTACCGTATATTCGTTAATCAGACTGCTTCCCGCATTCCCGCGCATCCCCAAGCGTAGCTGTGTTATTTACCTGTAGAATGGCATTAAGTAGAGCTCTCTAAGTCAACTGGTTGAGCTGTGATGATGATTTCATTGGAGATAACTCTATGGCCAAAACAGCCACTTTACACCACTTTTCGATACTTAACAACAACATACAGGCACACACGAACAAGCGACGCTCTCCTTCTTGTGGCCGGAGATGCGGGGCGTCGGTCCAGCCGGCTGTTGTTTACATGCGTCGGACCGACGCCTCGCACACGAAGCTCACAGGCTTTCAACCACTGGGCGTTCAAGAGGCCTTCCGGGAACCTGTTATATGCTTTTTTATGGGCGTTCAAGAGCCCTTCCGTGGTGAGAGGGTTAAACACCACACCAAACTTTCACCGCGAAACCCGGCTGGCCGCTTATTCTTTCGCGCTCTAAAAAGAACTTTCAAAGAGTGCAGGCATTTTGTTTTGGGTATTGGAATGCTTGTAGCGCCCCCACGCTGCCACTAAGCGGTAGCATCAGTTCTTATCTCGTCGCCATTATGGAAGGTTAGGCGAAATCTAAAATCGCTGTGTCCAAATCAATGCCTACCACAGACGCGGCCCTCCCAACCCGTACGCCTAAGAAAAAAGTTAAAACGAAAGACGTTCTAAGTCCTGGTGGTGTTTTGAGAGTGCTAAGTGAGTTAGAAAGGAAGGAAATGTCCGATTTAGACGAGCTTGATAGTAACACTGAAATACAAGTGCCGAGTGAGAGTGAGGAAGAAGATATAGAAGGCAATGAATATCAGGGTTTTGTGAGTGCTTTTGACCATGACGATGAAGATGAAGATGAGCAGTGTAGTGCCAGGGAGAGTGGAAAAAGTGACGATGAGCGTGACAAATTTCCTGTAAGTGAGCTAGGAAGGGACTACCCAGGACCACAGCAACGCGTCTGAACGCGGCCTAAATCTTGCGCCCAAACACTCCATCTATTTAACCTCGCAACACAAAAACCAGGCAATGTAGCAATGTCTGGTCGACACCAGGCTCAAGAAACCCGTAAGTACTGTACTCCGTTATCCCACCTTTCTACCTATTACCATTGCTTAGCTATGAAGGTGTAAAAATTGAGTGATAATGCCAGAAGGTCCGATTCAGGGGTTATGAAGCTTAAGAGGCCAGCCGAAGCATTGGGGCTTAAGAAAATAATGCCAAAAGTAAAATTCAAGGAATTAACCATATTACCCTTACTAATACAGCTTGAATTGTAACCTATTTTACTATTTCTGTTTCAGAGCGGACGAAGTGGATGAGAAGGGAGAGGACAACCTCAACCTTACTGTGGAACCTCTGTAAAGGCAATTATTCCATTCCTAGCATTCTGGTTGGGTCCCACAAAACACAATCGTCACCTTTGGGGGAGATGTTCTTAGATAGTTACTGTATAAGATAAATGAAGTGTAGATGATATAGGTTGTAGTGGCAGATGTTGTTAGTTAGCTATAAGATAGATGAAGTGTAGAGGATATAGGTTGAGGTATTACAATTTTTGTGATGTTAGTTTGTAGATTTTAAGACCTTTCGCCCCATTTCTTTGTCAATGTTAAGACCTTTCGTGCCATTTAGGTGTCTATTTTTTCCTGGTGAGCGATAGCGAGCCTGTAATTTTAGAAGGATGCGGCCTTCGGCCGGGACATTTTTCTACTGAAAAATTTACAAATTTATCTTTAACCCGTGGAGCCCCGGCTAGTTTTGTAATGTTTGCGCACCAGAACCCGGCCGGTTTTCAAAAAATGGTTTTATTCCAGAAACAATAGCGAATGGGTTAGGAATGAAGGAAAAACCACGAAAAAACGCTCAAAAAGCTTAAAAAATGGTCCTACAGAGCCCCCGAAAACGGATTTTATAAGAGTAAAAAATTGAAGGCAATTATCCCAAAAAACCAGGTTATTGCGCGCACGCACGTGGACTTTGAGAGTTTTCAACCATCGGCACGGGTGCGTGGGATACGTACACAGTTCCCATACAAATCTGAGCCCTCTTGAGTGGCTACACCTGAGGTCACGGTCGGCGCAATTGGGGCGACGCGCCAGGCGCGTCTCTGGGGCTGTGCGTTACATACATCGCCGACGCGTCAGGCGCGTCGCTGGGGCTGTACGGGTTAAAGGGGGTCTATGTGGTGCTATTTTAAGCTTGATGGAGGTCTAGCGAGGAAACTAAAAAATAAATAAATTAATAAATACATAGAGCAAAAAGCAAGCACTACCCCCTTAAGTGATTGTATGTCTGAGGGGTGGTATAGTGCTGCCAACCTCAGTGCCATAGCCACCACTCCACTAGGTTATATTATTGGCTGTACAGTTATGCTGAGGTAAGGCGGTTAATTCGTCCTTTCACAGCACAGTTACCAAAAAACGCGGTACCCAAATAACATAACTTATGGGAAATAATCAATTCGTCCCAGCCAAAATCCCAAAGTTCCCTTTTTGACCTATTTCATCCCAGCCAAAGTCCCAAAGTTCCCCTTTTTGACACATAATGTGCACATCACACATCATAGAAATGCCATAAGTAATCATCACACATCATAGAAATACAATAAGGTAACATCACACATCATAGAAATACAATAAGGTAACATCACACATCATAGAAATACAATAAGGTAACATCACACATCATAGAAATACAATAAGGTAACATCACACATCATAGAAATACAATAAGGTAACATCACACATCATAGAAATACAATAAGGTACATCACACATCATAGAAATACAATAAGGTAACATCACACATCATAGAAATACAATAAGGTAACATCACACATCATAGAAATACAATAAGGTAACATCACACATCATAGAAATACAATAAGGTAACATCACACATCATAGAAATACAATAAGGTAACATCACACATCATAGAAATACAATAAGGTAACATCACACATCATAGAAATACAATAAGGTAACATCACACATCATAGAAATACAATAAGGTAACATCACACATCATAGAAATACAATAAGGTAACATCACACATCATAGAAATACAATAAGGTAACATCACACATCATAGAAATACAATAAGGTAACATCACACATCATAGAAATACAATAAGGTAACATCACACATCATAGAAATACAATAAGGTAACATCACACATCATAGAAATACAATAAGGTAACATCACACATCATAGAAATACAATAAGGTAACATCACACATCATAGAAATACAATAAGGTAACATCACACATCATAGAAATACAATAAGGTAACATCACACATCATAGAAATACAATAAGGTAACATCACACATCATAGAAATACAATAAGGTAACGGGGGGAGGCATCACAGTTACGAAGCAGTGTGAGAGATTCTTATAATCACTGAGAATATTGAGGTACACACGGACCAACAGAGATGAACTGAGAGGGAGGGTTGGGAAGCCGATCGGACCTGAGTGTGACGTCGCCAAGCCAAGCGTGACGTCACGGGGCCCGAGTTAATTCCGCGATAGATTGAAAATGTTCCGTGTTATTCATAGCTTTCGCATTTAGTCTATCTGCGGAAGAACAAGAGTGTGTTACTCAACGGCGCGTTACCAAGAGCATGACTATTCTGATAACTAGGAAAAGTATTTCCCATCCTATAGAGATTGTGAAACTAAGTACCGGTAGTGTATTGATTTATGTAAGATAACTTGATAATCACCCAATGTCTTGAAGTTAGCTATTTTTTTACTTCTTTTATTCATAAAACCAAAGCGTTTCACAATGGTATAGTTTTTAAAATACTGTATTGCTGTACTGTACTGTATTTAATCGTAATCCGTCATGTACTTCAAGATGTGGTTGCCCATTGAACCTCTTTTATGGTTCTTGGACAATTCAACCAGTGCCATCAATACCACTTCCAATGTAATATCCTAAACCTAACAGAATTGGTGTAATTGGCAGTGTCTGAGAGCTAGTAGCTGACTTGTCCAATCACCCTTTTATACACATCATGATGTGGTCAGCCTTGTATTGCAAATCACACCATAAGAAACATAGCACAACATAGCACAAGGTATACAGTACTGTATATATTGATTACAATATGATATACAGTATATAATTATATATATTCAGAGTATATGATCCATGGATCAGATCCTAAAATGTCATGAACTGGTACCATTAAAGAGTGTTAAGTTTTCATCAGAAATTCTAGGAAACAGCTACTAAACGATATAGATACTTATAGAAAGAGGTTATCTACATAATATTACGTCATAAAAATACAATGTGTTGTAAACTGAAACTACCATTATTAGCCCTCACATGGCTGGTGGTATGGTAATCATTATTACTGTGGCCCTTGGACTATTATAGTAATTAAAGTGGCAGACTCCTTACCATACAAGACTGTCATCAATTACTTATTCTACAGTCAGTATATTTGGCTCAGGTTCATCACACAGTTCTACTTCAATGTACAGTAGAGCTCTTATTTGTGAATACCTGTATTTCTATTTTTTAATCATGATAACCCTTATTGAGAGTGGGGGACACCCACCATTAAACACACTCCCACTCCTATTCTGTCCAACTATCTAACCCAAGAGTGAGCCAAATTTGGTGGAGACATTTGTTACAGTTGTTACAGGCAGCTTTGCCTTTTGTCTCCATACACATGTATGTATGTAATTACTCAGGCCCATTCCCCACTTTTCCTTTTCCTTTTTTATTTATTTATTTATTTTATTTTTGTCACCTACTGTACATTATTGTAGTTGTTCTGAAATGCTCATGTTTATTATTGTATTAGGATTTAAAACCTATTATCGAAAGGTTGTAATGTAATTAATAATATATTTCATATATTTTTTGAGAGCCGTCATAGCTTCATATGTGTTGATATTCCTTTCTAATTATTTCAGTCAAAATTTGATTAGGTTTCTAATACAGAATGTAGCTTCTCCTTTAATAGAGTGATGTCGTCCTGGATATTAACCTTTAAAGCTGTATGAGAGTTCTGTATGGAGCTCAGTGGTCTGGTTTATCTGCTCTACATAACTAACTGTATACACTCTTAACTTTTCAGGCATATCGCACACAGCTATGCAAAGTTGCTCTGTCACGTTTAGCTAAGTTGCAGTAGGATGCTGGAGCTCAATTTTCATTATTTAACATTGCGCACATTCCTCAAAATGTAGCTAGTTTACACATTACGTAACTACTAGAAAGAAAAAAATCTTTAGAAGCATATAGGTAATTCAGTTATGTGCATAACGGATGTATTTTTTCAGTTACTCAAATTACTCAAATTCAGTAACCATATTTTAGGGGTTGTTGTTGTTGTTTTTCCCCAAGCTGCCTGGCCGAACAGCCCCAAGGCCCCGAGCAAGGCCAAGGCTATAACCGAGCGCCTCCACAGAACCCTCCCTGCCGACCACAATAAAGCATGGGTGACCGAAGCCACTCCATGGCGGGGAGCTGAGGAGGGCGCGGAAACGCCCGGGAAACCAAAGCCCCACCCAGGGCCCTGTGCCCCTCAGCAATTATGAAGAGAAAGTTGAAGGGCAAAGGAAAGATGTGACGCTTTGGCTTCCAATCTTGGTAGATTAGGAGGTCAATCCACGCAAGAGACGCCGTCACTTGAGATCTAGAAAATATATAAGTAAAAGGAACAGTCAGAGTAAGCTATGGGTATGGCAGAGATCGCTCAGTTCTCACTCTGATAGACCAGCCCATCACCACATGACTAGAACCCAATCCTCTCAGCATCAGCTAGGAAAGGCCCTAGAAAGCTGCCTTTGGCGGGGGGATAGCTCCCCTATTTCAACCCTTTTCGGGCTTGGGCACCCGCCCTATTTTAGGGGTAAATATTGGTAGCAACTTTTTAAGCTTCCTTTCTATATTTTAGTTATGCTTGCATCTACACCATCACCAGCAATGATAATTAATTGTTGTATACCATCTTATTCTTCAGTGTACAGCAAATTTATTCCCTCTAAAGGAGGTATCACACAAGCTTCATATCTGATTTTGATCTGCATTTTTTTTTTTTTTCTGAGACAGATTTGCTCTGGTTTTGGCAAGTAGGCTGGAGGTCGATTATTGTAGGTAAAAATTCTTATCAACCTATTTCAAAAGCTGTCAGATTAGAGTTGCAAAACAAACTGAGAGAAAACTCTTCAAATTTACTTCTAGAAAGTATGACTCTCTTGGTGCTTAACGATTGTGAGAGTGTAGTTTGTATACATTATAATTGTGAAGAACAAAATGCATTAGTAACTGCAGTTTAATATTTGTTTTTCCATCTATTGACTAACTAAATCTAAGCATGATTGTAGTGATACAGTAGATAAAAAGGAGTATTATGATTGAAATCTTTAATGTATTACCAGCACTGTAGTATTGTATATCGGTGTTCATGAAAATATTGTCTTCCTCGGCTACTATTGTATTTAATCAGATATTGAGTTTTGACTAGTTCATTATCATTATTATTGTATTATTATTGTCTGTATTATCACTTAGGTTGCATGTGTGTGTTGAAGCTCTATATTTTCTTTGGTTGTCTGGCAAGCTATTGAAATTAGATACCTTGTGTTCATAGTTATCTAAAGAGTGCTAGTTAAGCCGGTGTCACACAGGCACTTTTTCCGTCAATTTTCCATGAGCAAGTATTTTCTCGTATTTAGGAGGGACATTTTCGCACTGGTATCGGCAACTAGACTGGAGGCAAATTATGTTAGACGGCTGAATTATGATAAAGTGGAATTTTTAAAGCTTCCTGACCATAATTGCCCGTAGAAATTGCTCGAAAAAGGGCTCGTGTGACTCCGGCTTTAGGTAGGCAGACTTATATTAACCCTTTCAGTATGCTGACACCTTTCTTCATTATATTCTAGCTATCATAAGACCGGTTTATACAGCTTAGGGAATACCTGCTCGAGTTGAACGGTTCATTGTGATAGTTTTTACCTCTTTGATTACTAGAGTTTAATTCCAAACTGTTTGGGGAGCTCAGTGGTCTGGTTAAACTTCTCAAAAAAAAAAATCTAAACTGACTAAATTTGGCTAATGTTAAGCCTGAGTAAAATGAAATGGTGCTATTATGCTCTAAGGGTTATACTATCGTGTTCAAGTCGTAAGAAAGATGTTAGTCATTATTAGCCAATGAAATGCTGTGAGTATAGGTTGTAAAACATGGAGGACTTTGAAACTACCAGATATCACACCCAACACTTATCATACTAACAGGTAAGGGGGGCTTCTTATATCTGGCTTTGGGAGTCCTCAATTCTAAATTCCTATGTAATTTGTATTATGGTTTCCTTGAGGACAAGTAATCCTCTTGTGTCGTTCTCACCTTCATCTATTGTACCTGTAGGTCTCAGTGGATAGAGGGGAGATTGAGGAATAGGGATGTCTTTCTCCAGAAAACATAATAATAATAACTTTAGTCATGTGGAAACACATCAGAAAGAAGAATGGCCCTGTATCTGTCAGTAGGATAGAATGATACACATGGTATTTGGCAGTTTGAAGTTCCCCATTGGACTGGTAGCTTACCACTAGGCCCCGTATAGCTCCTTGTAGCATAGGAAAATATGAGAAAACTTTTATATTTAGTTCTTTTTGCATTTTATTCCGAACCATTCCATGTATTAAGTAACATTCTGGTAACTTATAGGATGTCACTTATTGTGTTCAATACTCTGGAGCCAATGCAGTATTTTGTACAACTGCAGTATTTGTCTGTACAGTATACTATTTTATGATTATTCAGTTGAGGTTTGTTGTGACATGTCAGTTCATTGAGATCATTGTAGGTTTAGTGATTTTTGTTCATGGCAAGTGCAAGTTATTTATTCATTGATATATTATTTTGTAATATTTGTACTGTATGTAGAATATTGCATAATCTATTTTATATTCTTCCAAAGTAATATATAAAAATGCATTGTAATATATGTTGCATAAAGATTGAACATAAATTAATGCACAATGTTAAGGTTTACTTAACCAAGTTAAATTAAGATTTTTTTTGTTTTGCAAAGATTAGTTTTTGGTATGATCTTACAAAACCAATTCTGGTTTTATTTATGATACTTTTTTATAGCTTTATCCATTACATACAAGTATTTACAAATTCTTCAGAAGCAGTCGCCAGGAAGGGGAGAGCGAGGCCCTTCCCACTATATATATTATACAGTATGTATATAATATATATATATATATATATATATTGTTAAATGTGTGTTGTATATAAGCCTTCTTTTGATGCATTGATTTTGTTCCTTTTTCTTTCTCTTTTCGAGCGCTAGTGAATTCTTCGGAAAAATTGGCGCTTATGAGAAATAAGTAACATGCTTATTATTATTATTATTATATACACAGTACCGGTATATATATATACAGTATATATATATATATATACTGTATATATATATACTGTATATATACAGTATACAGTATACTGTATATATATAAAGCCAAGGAAAAAATGTCCTGTCATCTATTATTACACTTAAAGGCCCACTGACATTGACTAACTGATTGTAAAGTCAACACTATTATAATATAAACCAACTTTTTGCAGAGATCTACAGGGACATGTCCGACATGAGATACCATTCCGAGAAGTACGGGTTTCAGAGTAAAAAGAGTCCGAGAATACGGGGGTTTACTGTATAGCGTTAAAGCCAACTTACTAGTGCTCAGATATTAAATTAATTTGCAAATATTTCATAACATTTTGCAGATATACTGGTTAACAGAATCTGCTTAGGAGCAACTTGTGAATTTTTAGCAATACAGTAGTGACCCAATTATGGTGAAAGAACATTAACTAGGCATACCCTTTACATTTTGATATTATAATATAAAGTCTGTGCTGTACTAAGAAATAGTGTATTACATATGGACAGGGCATCTAGTTTATTCAGTATTGATACTTTATCTAGCACTTAAATCCTCATTAAGCACTATACTCTATAAGAAATTTACATAATCAAAGATTGGATAGATATAGCGAGATTCATAGATATACAGTGTATATATATATATTTTATTTTACTTTAAGATTCAAATGTAGTTTTGTATTAGAGGCTATTTTTTGTGATGGATAATAAAGACATTTTACAATATAGAAACCCAAAATAGGCCAAGTTTCACCACAATACCCTCCCGTGAACATGAATACATGTTTGTAGAACCTTATGGAACCTGAATAATACGTTCAATGCCATATAAGAGGTCTTTTTTTTTAACCAAAAAAAATCTTTATGGTTCCATGATAGAAATAATTTCTATACAATTCCATGTTGTAGGAAAAGTCCAGCACTTAATAATTATTATTATTATTACTGTACAGTATTATCATTATTATAAAAATAATAACAATATAATGATAATGTATGTATGCACAGTATGTAGGTATTCAGGCACATACCCCATAGCTGGGAGTGGCCGACTCGAGACAGAGCCTGAATAGAAACAACATTTAAAGTTCTATTTCTTATGGTCCTGGACCACTTTCGCATTCCCTCGCTTCTTACTCTGTCTTGTATAGTAGGTGAATTTTATGAGGAGAGGAGGATTAATAGCCCCCTGCACAACAACAACAACTACTAGCCCCCTTCCCCTATAATAATTACAGTACAGTATATTGATATTAATAATAATGATAGTAATAATGAAATAATAGTCCAGAATCTACCAAGGCCAAACAAAAATATGTTAAAAATTTGCTAAAAAAATCATATTAAAGTATTCTTAAATTGAAAACGCTTAATGGCATCGTGGTGAAAATATGGTCTCTGCAAGGTGATTTGTAACGTAGTGTGATGAAGCAGTATCTGGTGGGAGCCTATTGCCCAGGGTCAAGAGTCACAAATATGTCTTGTGAAGTAAACTGTAAAACACCAAAAACAAGTTTTCTTATTTAGTTTACTCCCTAGAACCCCTTCAAACTTTGAAAACAAAAAATGCCTCCAGACCTTCATTCAAACTATGAATATAGAAAACCCATCCCCAGACCCCCGATTGAAGCTAAGCTAATTTTTACATTGTATGTCTCCGCTAAAGGCTATTATTTATTTCTAAATTGCTGGCTCGCTATAAATCGCCAAAATTAAATTGATGTCTGAATGGGGCAAAACGTGTTTCAATGGCCAAACAATTTAAGGCAAAATGATAAGGGGAGAGGACCACCCTTGGATTATATACAGTAAAGGAGTTATTGTTTATAGAAGAAGCAGTAAGGTGAAGTAAATTGTACAACAACAAACACCAATATACTTTACTTTATCCCCCCTGCTCTTAGCTCGTTGCCGTCGTAGGGGGGCTTACGAGCTGACATTGTCAGCTTAACCAATTGTGCTAGGTTCTGTATTCTTCTATGTTTTTGTTCTTTCTTTCTCTTCTTTCGCGCCTCCTGGCAGACCCCTCGAGGCGGGGCCTCTGGCCTATCAAGAGCCAGGTGCCGGAGATCCGGTTATAAACCTCCTCTGATGGTGGGTACATGGAGGTGCTGGGCTCCGGTGCTGATGGCAGGAGGGGTTTTCACCCCGATTGATCAATTGCCGCCTGCCTCACCTCCTCCACCACTAGCCTTGAGAGGGCCTAGGCCCTTTGGGCTAGTATAAAATAAAAGCATCATCAACAACAACAACCTCAAGGGAGGCAGCCCCTCCTTAATAAGGCACTGATCTCCGCCCTGGCCCCTGCCTTATTGAGCCTCTAGGGCTATGAGGGATCCTCCCTCTAAACGGGGTCATTACTTTGGCTTGCCTCCAATGTAATTGAAAACCGGACTGATCTCCTTGTTGCTGACCCTGGCTCGCCCACCGACTCCCACCCTGAATCTTCGCTTCCTGTGGCTACTCCTTCTGTGGCCACTCCAGCTCCCACTATCACCACCCCGTCCTCTACCGAGGTACGAGTTTCCATATCCGACTCAACAACGACGAATAGTGTTCCTAGTTCTGTGACCTCCACCTTATTACCTGCTGTGCTTACTGCTCCAGTGCCAACCTCAGCTGCTAACCTTGATACGGATAATACTAGTTTGATTTTGTCCTCTACACAATCATCGACTAGCGTTGACCCACCTACTACGACTTCCGCCACTTCAACCATGACGCATACCCATACCTCTGACGATTCTTCCCCACAGCATCTTACTTTACAACCTTATGTATTACCCAAATCTCGCAGTAACCGCTGGCCTCGATTCCGGCCTGACCCGGCATATGTCCATTTTGATTCACTATTTGGTGAGAATTCATGGACTCAGTACTTTGTACTCCACTCTGATACTCCACTACGAAACTGGGAGCTCGAGCTTGCTCTTCTTAAGGTCCATGCCTCACGTGACATGTCCTCATGGTTCTGGTGATTGGTTGATAGAGGCTACCACTGAAGAACAATCGAAGTCATTCCTCCGGTTGACGTCCATAGATGGCGTTGCGGTGTCTGTCCTGCCACATGAGCACTTGAACTCTATCCAAGGCACTGTTGTTCTCCCTCAATCAGATGAATGCCCATCTCCTAGCGCAATACAAGAATCCCTTCAGTTGCGAGGACATTCCTGCTCAAAGGTTGATATCTTCCAGCGTACTATCCGCAGCGCCTCAAGGTCGATTAATGTTGCTAAGTTAACATTCCCCGGTAAAACGCTTCCGTCGAAGGTCACCATCTTAGGGGAAACTAGAGAAGTACGTCCTTATATCCCACAACCTCTCCAATGTAGGAATTGCTCTTCCTTCAGACCTTCACTCACTCGGCCAAAATGTGTCGCAACAAAAGCGTATGTGCCTACTGTGGCTCGTCTGCGCATGAGACAAAATGGAATTGTGGTCCCGCCTACTGTGTAAATTGTGGTGGTGCCCATCATGCTCGATCCAAGAATTGCGAGTTTTATATTTATAACACTGAAGTTAAGTTATTACTAACCAGATCTGCCTTCACTGTCCCTCGTGCTAAACGTGAGCTAGCTGTATGTGGTCTTCACGATCCAGCCAAACGGAATTCCTACAGGTCTCAGGTGTTATCATCGCAACCTGCACCGGTACCTCAACACCCACCTAGTGTTGTTCCTGCTGCCGCCAATGCTGCACCTTCTGGCCCCTCAAGCAAAAACACAGGCCCACTATCTACATCATATTTACTCTCTACATCCAATAGCTTTGCTGCACTGTCTAACGATTTTCCCCTAGATGAGTCGCCTGCCCTTGAGGAACCGATGGAACTTGTTTCTAGTAAAAGGGGTAGGGATCTTCCTGCGGATTCTGGGTTTCAGTCTCCTTCACGCCCTCATGCCAAACAGCAGCGTGTGAAGGCTGTCCCTTACCAACCCGGGTCTTCCTCTCGAACATGTCTACCTTCACTGCCAAATGATCTGCCCTTGGGTCCTCCATCTGTCGGAGGGTCTATTTTTCCTCCCACATCAGGTCTCCTTAATCCCTCGCCCTCTGCTTGCGACACAGAGCATACAGATAGTCACAGTGCGACTACCACTCTCCCAATCCTTTCCCACGTTTCCTCGGGTGGACATGGCGAAGTGGTTCGCCCGACCAAGTCGGTTCCGGGTGGTCAAGAACCCCCTCCCACACATAATGTGAAATGTGGATGTCATGCATGTTTCCAGACCTTGTACAATGATGCTCCTGCTGCTAATCAGTCTGTACTTCTCAAATTGGTACGTGATTTCCTAGATAACCGGGAAGTGGATGATACTGATACTACTCTAGTTCATGGCTCACCTTGCCTCTGCACTCACCACTTACGTATACGCTTTAAAGAGTCTCACAAAACCAAAGAAGCCTTTGTGGAAGCTTTGGCTAATAGTTCTGTCCTTTTACAACCTAAAGCCTGCCCGTCATCTAAGCCTCCTATTGCTCGGTCGGGAGCTCATGCCCCCACCGTTAAAAAATCATATACGCAATCCTATAGAAAGTTGAAAGATTCTAACAAGTCGGTTAATCTTAATAACCTTACCCATCTTTCGTGATTTTTAATCCTTCCATTATTCAATGGAATATGAATGGATTCTCCCTTCGATTGCAGCTGGGGGAGATCCAACGTTTAATATATAATTACTCTCCAATGTGTCTTTGTCTTCAACATGTTGGACGGTGTCCTGACACAGTTTTAAATTATCGTTTGGCTAGTCGGTCCATTACTAACGGTAATGAATTAGGCACTGCCATGTATGTCCATAATGGTGTTTCTTTTAATTTACTCCCTCCACCAGGTGGTTATCTTCAATGTTCTGCTATTGAATTATCCATTCCAGGTGGGGGCCTTTTATCCATATGCAATTTTTATAACCAACCTGATTTTAACTACGACTTATCCCTCCTCCCACCCTTTCTTACCTCCTTCCCTAGCCCCCTACTTGTGGTTGGGAGATTTTAATGCCCATAGTCCTATATGGGATTCGCATTGTTCCGCATCAGACATTCCTGGTTCCCATCTTGAACAGTTGCTGCAATCTAATTTTTGTTGCCTTAATGAGGAAGGTACATCTACATTTTTCTCCAAAGCCCATGGCACGATGATTTCTATAGATGTTTCCCTATGCTCTTCAACTATTGTTGATACGGTTGACTGGCGTGTATTGGACGATACTTACTCCAGCGACCATTTTCCCATTATTTTGTCATGTTTAACTCCGCTTCCGTCTCATGCTCCTCCACGTTACAATTTTCGCAAGGCTGATTGGGATGCATTCCATCTGCAAACTAGATCTGTCCCCCCTTTCCTGCCTCTCAGGGATCATGATGATCTTGCCGATCATTTTACGGCATTCTTTATTGACGCTGCGAACAGGTCCATTCCGACCTCCTCGCCCCGTCCCATGACGAGGAGGGTTCCGTGGTGGACTGATACTCTCCAATCACTGGTTCAACATAAGCATGCTGTTGGCCGTAGACTAAATCGCCTCAATAGACGCTATCGTTTCCTCACTACACGTCCTTTGCACCCTGATGACCTCGCCTCCATGGTTTCCCTTCTCATGGACATCTATCTATCTATTGCCTGACGCCGCGATCCCCGAAGGGGTGGCCACGAACGAACCGCCCCCATGCACCTCTGTCCCCAGTCAGTCGACGCCCCTCCCCCCAACCAGCACCGCCTTCGTTCATGTAGTTCCTCACTCCATCCTTCCACCTCATATTCGGTCTACCTCTCCCCCTCTGTCCCTCCACCTCGCTCTCGTACACCCTCTTAGTCATTCTCTCGCTTTCCATACGTTCCATATGGCCGAACCATCTCAAGTTGTTCCTTTTCACACTTTCCAGCACATCTACCTCCACACCACACCTCCTTCTTACTTCCTCATTAGTCTGTCTATCCCTCCATGTAACTCCGCACGCACTCCTTAAGTAATTCATTTCCACTGCTCTCACTCTTGGTCTGAGTCTCTCAACCAACGTCCATGCTTCGCTTCCGTAAGTCAGTGTCGGGATTACCACACTGTCATGCAAGGACTTCTTCACTTCCATACTGACCACCCTATTTCTTGTTACTGCTTTTAGCGTTCCTACAACCCTCTTCCCCTGTTGTACCCTCTCCCGCACCTCTTCATCCATAGTCCCATCTTTACTCAACACACTGCCCAGATACTTAAAAGAGTTGACGATCTCCATAGCCTGACCGTTCAGCTTCACCTCACACTCTGTGACTTCACCCCTTTCGAAGACCATAACCTTGCTCTTCCCCGTATTTACCTTCAAATTCCGTTTTTCGCACACTGTTCCAAACTCATTTACCAGACCCTGCAACTCCCATTCATTATCACTCATCAGAACTGTATCATCCGCAAACAGCAGTATAGGTAGCTTCCACTCAATTCCCTCCCTTTTCAGCGATACACCAACATCCACTGCTCTTGATAGTATTTCTTTCATAACTCCATCCATATATACAGTAAACAACCACGGGGACATCACACACCCCTGTTTCAAACCAACATTCAGGTCAAAGAACTCGCTCTGCTCACTCTCCACACGTACTGCCGCCTTTGCACCCTCATACATGCTCTTCACTGCTTTCAGCAACTTGCCCTCTACTCCGTATATTCTAAGTACTTTCCACAAACCTTCTCTATCCACTCTGTCATAGGCCTTCTCCAAGTCCATAAAGGCAACATACACCTTTTGTTTCTTCTCCAGATACTTCTCCACAACACAATTCAGGGTAAAAATCTGATCTACACATCCTCTTCCCTTCCTAAAACCTCCCTGCTCGTCGCCTATCCATTTCTCCGTTCTCACTCTCACTCTCTCAATCACTACCCTACTGTATACCTTCCCTACTACGCTTAGAAGACATATTCCTCGGTGGTTACCACACACTCCTCTTTCCCCTTTGCCCTTATATAGGGGGACTATTATGCCAGTCTTCCAGTCATCGGGTGCACTGCCCTTCTCCCATGCTAGTTTGCACATTTTCCATACCCATTCTATCACTATCTCACCACCAATGTCTCATGGACATCATGGTCCTTAAACCACTTTATAATCGGTTAACCGCAAAGTTCCGCAAGGAGGTCAAGCTCCAGAAATCCACTTCTTGGCAAAATTATGTATTTTCCATCTCTTCCACTACCTCCATGAAGACTATCTGGGACAAATTCGGTAAAATTGATGGGTCACATTTCCGTCCTCCACGCCATGCCCTCCAGTACAATGGTCGTCGAGTTCACAGTCCACAAGAATTCTATAACATTCTAGGCCGTCACCTAGCCTCGGTCAGTAGTTTAGATAATCTTCCTGCTACCTTCCGCCGTCGTAAAGAGACAGCTGAATCTGTACCTCTGAATTTTGAAACCTCTGATGACCTTACATATAATCAACCCTTTACAATGACTGAATTGGAGGCTGCTCTTGCTTCTTGTTCGAGCACCGCCCCTGGCCATGACAATATCAGTTTTGAGCTGCTTAAGCATCTTGCTCCCCTTGCGCAGTCCTATTTACTGCAGCTTTATAATTATTTATGGGTCAATGGACCCTTTCCACGATCTTGGAGACACGCTGAGGTTATCCCTATAGCTAAACCGGGTAAAGACCCAAGTCTTCCCACAAATTATCGACCTATCTCTCACCAGTTGTCTCTGTAAGCTCATGGAGAAGATGGTGAATGCACGTTTGCTTTGGTGGCTCCATGAACACGATATTATTACCCCCTCTCTCAATTTGGCTCCCAACCCAATAGGTCCACTCTTGACTCCCTTACCCATATAATGTAGAGTCATATATTCGGGATGGGTTTACCCGCAAATTAACGACTGTAGCAGTTTTCTTTGACATTCAAAAAGCTTACGACACCACTTGGTGTCATGCGATACTCCGAACCCTTCATTCCAATGGTATTAAAGGTTACCTCCCGGTATTTCTCTCTAATTTCCTCGACGACCGTACCTTCCATACTCGAATTGACACTACTACCTCTGCCTCATTTTCACTCCAAAGTGGCATCCCGCAGGGTAGCGTTTTAAGTAGTACCCTTTTTGCATTGGCAATTAATGATATTGTTAAACAGTTACCCCCGGGAGGTAGGAGTAGCCTCTACGTAGATGACTTTGCCATATATTATTATTCCCGTAATCTTAGCCATTCCCAGCGAGTGCTTAACATCGCCATAGAGCGAGTGGTGACATGGGCTTCCTCAGTAGGTTTCTGCTTCTCTGCTGAAAAAACTAAAGCTATCTTGTTTTATAAAGATAAAAGGTGGTTACGAAATCAGAGCATAGACTTGCAATTTAATAATAATAGCATTACTTTCTGTCAAGAAGTCCGATTTCTAGGTCTCGTCTTCGATACTCATCTGAACTGGAAGTCTCACGTCTCTTATGTTCGCGCTAAGAGCTTACGTGCCCTCAACCTGATGAAACGGTTGTCTCACACTACATGGGGTGCCAAACGCTCCACCATGTTGATGCTATATAAAGCTACAGTGTTAACTATCATTGATTATGGGATTCCTCTTTATGGTGCTGCGTCTGAGGCGACCTTGAAACTTTTAGACTATTCATCCCCCTCTTACTCTTCATCGGGACCTAGTCGTCATGCGGAGAGCTCTACGAATCTGTGATTGTGATTCTCCTACCAAGCAGCTATTTCACGACGATGCCTTATATTCAGCTGGTCTTCATGTTCCTCCCTTCCCCATTCGTGCTGGTCTACTTCTTCGGTCAACAGGTTTGGATATTCAATTCCTTCCCCCTCTTTCCTCTTTGCCTCCATGGACTTTACACCCTCCACAAGTTTGTACATACCCATCTTACTTAACTAAACGGTCTTCCGCTTCACCGACTGTGTTTCAACAGCATGCCATAGAACACATTCGCCGCAAACCCCCCCATATCACCATCTATACTGATGGGTCCAAATCCGATTCGGGTGTTGGATGTGCTGCCGTGTCTCAGGACCACCAAGTTCAGATATCTCTCCCCATGCAGTCGACGGTTTATACTGAATTGTTTGCAATACATGCTGCTGTTGACATAATCTCTCGCTATTCCCCTCAGCGTTTTGTCATATATAGTGATTCTCGGAGTGCAGTCGAGGCTCTTCGTGGCTACAACCCGTGTAACAGGCTTGTTGCCAAATTACAACGTTCTCTTCACGATTTACGAGTCCGACGTTTTTTGGTCCAGGTATGCTGGGTGCCTGCTCATGTTGGTCTAAGAGGCAATGAGCTGGCTGATCAGGTGGCAAAAGATGCAGTTGGTTTGCCAGTTACTCACAACCAACTGCCAGTGGAAGATTGGTTGACATCTCTACCTCCTATCATCTATCAACGTTGGCAAACTTTGTGGGCCTCTCAACCTCCTACTAATAAATTAAGTTTTATCAAACCAGTTGCTCACATGTGGCATACCTCATCTCCGCCCACTCGCCATCTTGAAGTCTTGTTGACAAGGCTACGTATTGGCCATATCCCGTTTAACTCATGGTTGTTGTTGTTGTTCCCTAAGCTGCCTGGCCGAACAGCCCCGAGTCCCTGAGGAAGGCCATGGCCACGATCGGGCTTTCCCACAGAGCTCTCATTGAGTGTAGATTATGTTGTTGGCGTAAGTGGTTGTGTGAAATGCAGTCTTCTATGATGTGTTTAATGGTATGGGGTGCTGTGTTACATCCCGGGCAGGCGTCGACAACGGAGTCATCCAGTCTCTTCTGATAGCTCAGGAGAGCTGGATGGTGTCCGCATCTCAGCCTGGCCAGGTGGACTCTGTCCTCGCGAGGGAGGGAGGATTCGGAAGGATGGATTTCGGGAGGTCGTGCATGCAGCTGCGTGTTGTCTGTGAGTGAGTGGATGGATTGGCGAGAGATATGAGTATGGATGTGCTTCTGGAAGTTGGTTCGGGGTGGGCAGGGAGGGAGAGAGGACAATAATTGTGTGTGATACCGTGTGCTGGGTGTTGTTTTGATATTTCTTGGTGTCTGTGGGTGTGTTGCCATGTAGTTTAGTGGGTGGTCTTGGTTCGTGGAGGCTGCTGCCAGGAATTGAGTGCCTCTCATGTCCAGATGGTCTTTGACTTTGAGGATTTTGGTTTCTTGATGTAGGTGATCTGTGGGTGCAGTAGCTGTGCAGCCTGTAATGATCTTCAGGGCTTTGTTTTGAATAGTCTGTAAGGTCTTATGATGTGTTTCAGCTAGGTTAGAAGCCCAGGCTGGGCTTGCGTATTCCATCACTGATCTTGTGTATTGTTTATATACTGTGGTGGTAGTTTCTTTGTTGTGTCCAAATTTTGTGTGAGCAAGTGACCTGAGGGCGTTAAGTCTGGGTGTCAGTTTCTTTTTAATGTTTGTGGTGTGCTGTTTGAATGTCATATGAGTATCATATGTTACTCCTAGGATTTTGGGTGTGTGTGTATGTGTTAGGGGTGTGTTGTTTATGGTGAGTTGAGGGATGTATTCGTGTTCACCTGTCCAGCTTGTGAGCAGGGTTGCGGTGGATTTGGCTGGGGCTAGATTAAGTCTGTTTGTAGTACACCAGCCATGTAGTGTGTTGAGATAGGGTTGAAGAAGATCTGTTGCTCTTCTTGGGTCATGGTGTGTGCATGTGAGTGTTATGTCATCTGCATAGGAGGCTAAGTTTATTTGGGGCGTATTGGGTGTAGTTATATCGTGCATGTACAGATTGAAGAGTGCGGGCGATAGGACGGATCCTTGTGGGACTCCGTTTGGAAAGTTTCTGATTTTAGATGACTGACCGGCAAAAGATACGTGTGCACATCTGCCTGCTAGGAAGTTGGCCAGCCACCTTTTTGTGTTGTGCATGTTTGTGTTATAGATTTTGTTTGTTAGGTTGTGGCGGGGGATGGCATCGAAGGCTTTACTAATGTCGAGTGTGGCTAATAGTGATCTGTGTGGTGGTCTAGCTGAATTGATGCCGTCAAAAGCTCTTTGTGTAAGGTCTGTGAGAAGAGTTTGTGGAGTGCAGTGGCCTAAAGCCATGTTGTGTTGGAGCTAGGGGTAGGTCGGGTGTAATTAGTTGTAATACTAGGCGTTCCATGACTTTGGAGGGGGAGCAAAGGAGTGTGATGGGGCGGTGCGAGGAGGGTAGCGTGGGGTCTTTGTTGGGTTTGGGGAATGTGATGATGATACCATGCTTCCAAATGTCTGGTATTGTGTTGTGTGAATAGCTGTAGTTTGATATGTTAGTGAGTGCTTGTATGCCTTGTGGTCTGAGGTGTATGTTGCTTATGTTGTCTAGGCCACAGGCGGGTGAGTGCTCGAGATTGTTGATGATATGCTTTGTCTGGTGATTGGTGAAGGGTGTATAGTCAGGGTCTGTGGGGAATTGTCTCTTACGTCGGATGACACGTCGGTCGTCTTTGTGAGGTTTTAGGTGGCTGACATGTGAGAAGTGATTGATGAGAGTGTTTGCTTGTTGTTTACATGAAGGAGTAGAGTCTGTTGTTGTGATTGCAGCATGTGATTGTGTTGTGTTGCTGTTGGAAAGTGTGATGCTGTTTAGTGTTTTGTAGAGTTTATTGGGGTTTGTTTTGTGATCAAGTGTTTGTAGGAAGTTATTCCAATTTAGTTTTTGTTGTTACTTGTTGTCGTCTCCTCTACAACCAGTTCCTCAATGCGCTACTTGTGTTACGCAACTCACGATTCGACATATTTTAATGGAATGTCCCCTTCTTTTTCTATAACCCCGCTTTTATGTTTTCTTAAAGTTTGCTCCCTTTTACACTCATTTTAACTTATAATCTCCTTTTTATGTCTCTCCTTATTCCTTGTTGCCGATTTTTACTGTAACTGCCCGTTTTAATATCTGACCCGATATGCCTTCTTATGACCTAATCCTTCGGGCCAGCCCTGTGAGAGTTTCAGATCGAAACTCAGTGGTCTGGTTAAACTAATGAAAAAAAAAAAAATACTTTATGCATACTGTACTTGTAGACGTGTGATTCATGGCCAGGATACTCCAAACCTTAACACCTTCTTTCACATGGCCTCTGGGACTTCAGGCAGGCATTCAGGTTCTAGCTGGCCCTCGAACTCTTCTTCGGTCCAGGTATATGCGACTCTGGGCCTGCTGATGCTTTCTTTTGTCTTGGGGGGGCATGTGCCCTATTTTGGGTAGGGGTGACCATTATTGTCTGTGAACGTCCTGTCAACCAGTCCCTCCATGTGTGGACTGAGCAATTATTGTTGCATACTTGGAATTTGAAGGGATCGACAGGTAAGGTGCGGGATCCTCTCAAGGGCAGAGAATTTCATGACCATTGTTGTTGCTGGGACAATGTCTGGTTGAGATGTCTCCAGGGATGATTGTAAATGGGTGTAGACTCGTAGAGTGTATAAAAGTGTATAAATGAATAAAAGGAATATCGATAGTGTGGTAATGAATGGGATCAAGGCAGGTGTTATGTTTATTAATTAATTACAGTAATAGCTATATCTCTACCGATCAAGGTGGAATCGTCTTGGGATAATGAGATATAATTATCTCTGACTAAAGTAGCCTAGGGACAGTGTGTGTGCTGTTTATTTATTTGTAATGCCCTGTACTGTACTTAGCAATTTTTAACTTTATATTACACAATGAAGCATTATAAAGGACAGGGGTTTCTACTTTAATGGAGGCACTTATAGATTAGAACAGACACACGGATACAGTTTACGAGTTTATTGGTAAGACAAAGTATTCATGAGACAAGTAATCATAATAATACAAATAAGAGTGGCAATTACAAACATTACAAAAGCATATACTTCTTATTGTAACAAATGTATGGACCAATCAGCAGCAAGGATTTCAGGCAAATGATGAGAAGAACTTAGCTAGAGCCAGAGGCAATGTTGCAAGGCAAGGGGATGTGAACTCACCAGCCAATCAGCACGCTCCGATTGCCATGAGGGGAACCGAGAGAGATAAGCAAACTCAAGCTGATCTACACAACGCATATGTGTGCACTGATTGGTCGGTCGTGAATCCTAAACAACTTCCAACCGCATATATTCCGATGAAAACGGTTGTATTTTCTACCCTAACGATCCCTGTCACCAAAAGCATAACAAAATTAACAATAAACCACTGCCGGGATATTATTTTAACGAGGGCAAAGCTGAGATAAGTAGAGAGAAAGAAACAGCACGGAAGCAGAAAGTACCTGCCGCCAATCTCGGCCAATCCGCTTGCTCCCTGACATGACACCCAGGTATATAAGGAGCGGGAGGGAAAGGAGAGCCACAGTTGGATAAACGGTGCTTACCTGGTCAGAGCCTAGCCAAAGGCATCTGCAACGTTGCTCCCCTGGCCACATTCTTTTACAAAGAATAAATGACAGCTCAAGTATAAATAGATTGGTGGATAGAGAGCTGAAGAACCAGTCAACCCGGAGATGAATAGCTGAATCACCATTTGCCCAGATACACCTAAAGAATCCAGGAGCCTATGCACACATCACCCACCTGCATCAAGTATCCCAGAAGCTGCAGGAGTTGACCGGAAGTGTAACAGAAGAAGGAGAGCTTCACAAACACTGGTGGCCAAACGTGATCAGCTAAGGAGAACGAGAGGAAGAAGCTGCTGTTGTCTATTGTGGCAGACTTCCAGGCTGGAGCAATATTTTATTTATGGGACCTCTTGGCCGCACAGATGTCTTGGAAGAAAAGAACAATGACCCAGGCAGTCTAAAAATAGATGTTATCTATATTAGGTGAACAGAGACAAAAATAATGGACTATAATTGATGCAATAAAAGACCATTGAGCCGAGATATTTGTTGTTATTTGTTAGTAAAGCTATTAGCTTGATAGAAGTTAGGTATCATATACATACTGTACATACATATATAAATATATTTAAAGACCGAGTACTCCACACGGAGTGTGGTTCCGTCTCGTGTCCTAATGGCGGCGCTCCAGGCAACCCTATTCAGAGGTGCCTCACTTACCAGTTTTTTTCTTATTCAAGATCAGACCAAAAGGTCTGATTCCATGTCTTTCTTGGTCTTCCCCTTGGTGCAGCTCCCCCCACTTTCACGGACTTCCATCTTTTCGCCCAACTTAGTTCATTCATCCTCTCCACATGCCCAAACCTCTGTTAGGCGTAGGGATGTGGCGACCCCATCGCCCGTCACTTTGTGGCGCAGATAGCCCCTGGAGGTTGGGACTGGAAATCCCACCTCCAGAACTGTTAGGAGGAGGCTGTAGGCACCAGCCGAACAGGGCGGTACTCCTGGGGAGTGCTAGGTGGTTGATAAGGACAGCTGGAACTCCTGTTTCTCCACCTGGCCTCCCTAGCTGATCCTTTCTCTGCCTCAACAATATTGAGGGCAACCCCAGCTTGCTCTCCAAAACACTTTCTCCTATCAATACATTACACTACAGACACCTTACATACTACACCACCTTGTTTTACCAATTATATGACTAAATCACAACCAGCCTCGGAGTCCCCAGGGGGGGGGGGGGGGGGGGGACCAGAAATGCCCCCATTGATCTGTCCCCTGGCAATGACTCTCCAAAATGCTCTGGACCACTACTTTTACTCTTACGATCGATTTCTGCAAGATTCGTGGCCTTTCCTCTAACTTCCACTCTGTGGAACACCACCTCTCCTCTGCCAACCCTGATCTTCTCTTTCTCACCGAAACTCAGGTGTCTAAGACTACTGACAGCAAACCCTTCTCTGTATCCTCCTACTATCTCTATCCTCAGTTTCAAGCCAAAGGTGGATGTTGCGTGTATGTTGCTTTCTCTTGTGTTCCCAACTTTGACTCTTCTGAATTCTCAACTCTCTAGCTAAAGCTTTCTTGTCAGTTTCAAACTAATTATTTCTGCTCTGTTTATCTCTCCCCTAATTCTACTGACTATTCAAAATTCTTTGACTATCTTACTTCTAAACTGGAACACATTCTATCCATCTCTCCTTTCGCAGAAATCTCCACCCTAGGAGATTAAACGTTCACCACCGCCAATGGCTTTCCTCTTTTTCCACTGACCAACCTGGTGAACAAGCCTACATCTTTTCTATCCTAACTGACCTAGAGCAGTTAGTCCAGCAACCCACCCGTATCCCGGATCGCTTCGGAGATCGGCCCAACATTCTTGACTTATTTCTAACTTCTAACCCTTCTGCTTATACTATAAATCTTTTCTCTCCTTTGGCCTCCTCCGACCATAAACTTATCTCTGTCACCTGTCCTATCTCTCCGGTACGGCCACCCGATCCTCCCAGCCGGCAGCGCTTGTGGCACTTTGGCGTTGCCGACTGGGAGGCTCTCCGGCAGTAGGCCTACTTCTTTGATTTCCCATGGAATGACTTTTGCCTCCGTGGGCGGGAACCCTCGTAGAGTGCTGAACGCATTTCCGAGGTAATCCTCTCGGGCATGGAGGCATACATTCCATTTTCTTTCTCTCAGTCTAATGCTAAAAAATCTTGGTTTACTCACGCTTGTTCTACTGCTGTCTGCAACAAGGAGGAAGCATTCAAACGGTACCGTCGCCTTCAAACTCAAGAATCTCATACTTCCTATGTTTCTGCCCGGAATCAAGCCAAATCTGTTCTTCGACTCGCCAAACACTCAACAATAATAAATGCACTGAACTATCCAACTCTAGCTCTTCCCAAGCTTTCTGGCATCTAGCCAAAAATCTCTCCAACAATTTTTCTTCCTCGTCTTCCCTCCCCTTTTCCACTCTGACGGCACTACCATCACTTCTTCCTCTGACAAAGCTGAACTCTTCGCCCAAACTTTCGCTAGAAATTCCACCTTGGATGATTCCGGTGCTATTGCTCCCTCTCCACCCCCTCTCACTTACTCATGCCTAATATCCTAATCTCTTGTAAAGATGTACTTTCTACCCTCTCTGGGCTTAATACTAAGAAGGCATACGGTCCGGACGGTGTTCTTCTTGTTGTACTCAAAAACTGTGCTTCCGTGCTGACTCCCTGCCTAGGCAACTCTTTCGTCTCTGTCTCTCCTCTAACATCTTCCCTTCTTGCTGGAAGTTTGCTCTCATTCAACCTTTCCCAAAGAAGCGTGACCGCTCTCAACCCTCCAACTATCGTCCAATTGCTCTCATCTCTTGCATCTCCAAAGTTTTTTTTAAACTATTCTTCCTTCAAAATTTCTGAAGCATTTATCTTTTCATAATCTATTCTCTCAGATCGCCAGTATGGCTTCCTTAAGGGTCGCAATACTGGTGATCTCCTTTTTCATATCTTACTAACTCTTGGTCATCCTCCTTCCAGGACTTCGGTGAGACCTTTTCTATTGCGCTAGACATATCGAAGGCCTTCGATAGAGTCTGGCTCAAATCTCTAATTTCTAAACTACCCTCCTTCGGTTTCTATCCCTCTATCTGTACCTTTATCTCTAATTTCCTTTCTGGCCGTTCCATAACTGCAGTTGTGGATGGCATTCGTTCACTTCCTCAACCTATCAACTCCGGTGTTCCTCAGGGTTCTGTCCTATCTCCAATTCTCTTTCTAATATTCATTAATGATCTTCTCAACTGTACCTCCAGTCCTATCCATTCATATGCTGATGACTCTACCTTACACTATTCAACTAGTTTTCCAGAACCCCCTAACAAGCAAGCACTCAAAAAATCACGCGAAGATGCCATAAAACATTTAAATTCTGACCTATCAACCATTTCCATGTGGAGCAGAGAAATCTTGTTACTTTCAATGCTTCCATAACCCAATTTCTCCAATTAATTATCTACCCATAAAGAACTCCCACAGGACTATCCCTTATATATCAACAATACAAAATATAGGTTTGATTCCCGGAGGGAAGTAAAGAAAACCTAATATTTAATAGGGCCCCTCCATCATTGACGACTTCGCCTATTAGTAATAATAGTCTCCATTCAACATCCTGCGCCAGCATTTTGAATAGCCCGCACGGAAGTATCATGGAGTACTCGTCATAAGTGCACGCTTAATTCCCTCATGGGATCGTCATTTTGATCGGGTACCCTACAGAAAAAAACTCCATAAAAAAGAAAAGATAACTTAATGTCTGTTATCATATGACTTGCCATATTCGTGGATTTCTCATGCTTTGCTTCCCCGACACCAGGCCCCCTAGCGGCCATCTTCGTCCTTCCTACTTCCGCGTCCCTCCTGTCAACAGGGTTCGCGCCGTGTCAGCTTCATTCGACGTTCGCAGAGCTTCTAGT
Source organism: Paralithodes platypus (assembly GCA_032716605.1). NCBI lineage: Eukaryota > Metazoa > Arthropoda > Malacostraca > Decapoda > Lithodidae > Paralithodes > Paralithodes platypus. The sequence goes on along the minus strand of CM064511.1, from coordinate 28,075,999 downwards.
GAGTCCTTACTCATTTGTATACATCTGTGTTGTAGTAACAGGGTTTAGATTAGCTAGCACGGCTGCCAGATTGGTAGGTCCGCAGGAAGTGTGTGTTAAATTAGGGTACCATTGTCACAGGCGTCTACGAGTCCCGGATTGTCGTACCGCGTGTGTTGTTTTTGTGATACGCCTTTAGCTGTTGTGTTTACTTAGCTAGAAGGCGACCACTCTACGAGGCATGATACAGACTGTCAATATTGAGGAAAGTACATGCCATTATCTTCAGATATCAGCAAAAGCTCTGGTTTAAGGGTGTCTGCACGTGGTGCTCCACCTTCCAGGGTTCGTGTTTTGCTTGGGCCCCTTGGGTGGGCTTCCCTCTTCATGGTGCTGTGCTGGGTGCCGGAGCGTCGCCTGCCGGGATGTTCTTCGGACCACGTGGTCGACCTAGTTAGGGGTCTCCGGCGTAGGTTTCAGGTAATTTAGGTTTTAAATTTTCTGTCATTATTTTATGCCTATGTATGCCCCCTTTTTGGTTCATGCATGCGGGCTTGTTCAGTTGGGGTAAGGGAGACGTCCCTATATGTCATTATGTATTTTATATATATGTGTGGGTCTGCGGGAAAAGGGCTGTGCCAACCCTGTTTCCAGGCAGTTTTTGTCTGTTACGGCGGAACCGTGCGGTGGGTCCACATTATCCGTCTCTAACGGGTAGGAACATTCAAAAGATCCCGGCGTGGTTTAGCTGAACCACACTCTCCCGGCGGAATTGCATTCCTAGCAGGGCTACAAACTCGGCCCGCCGGGTTAACTCGCCCTGACTGGCCCCATGACACGTTAAGACTTTCTCGCCTGCGGCGCCACCAGTCGAGTGTAGGCTACACGAAGTGATAAGATTAGTTTTGCAAACTTGTTCAGTATGATCTGACACTAAAAGGGTCAAGGGACCTGTGGCTCTTGTCACAGGTAAGTTATTGAAAGTCAGCTAGACAGATCCAGCGGAAGGTTTTTTTTTTTTTTTTTTTTTTTTTCTATGTGATTGAGGGAGGCAAAAGGCATAACTGCCTATAGCGAGTGCCTCCCCCATAGTTGAAAGAGTGACAGGGCCAAAATCAAGGGACATTCGAGCCAAAATGCCTGGACACACGGAGTTTGAAGCAATTTAAGTCATAGGAAGAGGGAAAGACTGATTCTGGGAGAGAGTTCCAGAGCTCAGCTGTTGAGTAGAAGAAAGTTTGAGAGTAACGTTTCACTCTTGGGTTGGAGAGTTGCACAGAGTAGGGGTGGGATTGAGTTGCAAGACGGGTACCACGTGCCCTACGTAAAGGAGGTGGTATGCACTGGGATAGCTCTGAGGAGGTTAGAGTAGTAGTGCGCTATAGCTAACTTTCCGGCGGATTTGGGTTAGGATGTGTAATACCTCGCAGGTTATCCTTATGAGCATTCATTCCTGGAAATTTTTCTTTCCAGGCCCCAGAGACTGCTTCTCCGGCGGAGTTGGCCACCTATCCCGGCGGAGGGGGGGATCCTCTCATTACGGCAACATGCCTAGGTTTGAACTTTGCGTCACGCCCACTTGCTCCCTTTTACCCATTTTTGCTCACAAACTTTGCATCAAGTGTGCCAAGTGTTTAGATCGCTCGCGAGGCGTGTGGTTATCTAAAAGATGCGCCATCTGCTCTGAATTAAAAACCGCCTTGAAAAGAGAACACTGTATTCCTTCAGACGTAGCCTGAAGGAACACCTGAACCGGACAGCTGCGAGAAGGGAGCACCAAGCTTATGTCTACTACTAAATGCGACATAAGAGATAGACAAACCAAACTGAAATGATTACTGATTACGGATTACTGATATTTACTATAGGATGTAAGGTATCTTAAAATAACCCCCTAGAAATACTTTTTCTAAAGTATCCATTTCTTTATCCTCCCCATTTTTCCCCAGCTAACCTAATCCCACAAGGACCCCAATGGAAATACGCCTAACGGCCTTATTGGGCTATCCTTAGTTGGAATTATGCAAGGCTGGTACATGTCATATTTGTAACAAACTATGTGGTACCAACTCTGTAAATTGCTAACTGAATAAATATTATTATTATTATTATTATTATTATTATTATCTTGCTGGCGAAGAAAGATTTATCTTGTTTAGCAGCCTTACACAAGATTAAAGCTGTGTTTAATTCTTATGCAAAGGACACGGCCCATAAGGCGCTTCAGTGTGATGATGAAGTCCTTTGGGAAAATCTCATATTAAGTCACTCTTAGTGAAACCCGGCTCCTCCAAATCTGTCAGACCCAAAGCCAAAACAAAAGCCCTCAGCAAAGAGGTAGTGAGTAGTAGCAGTGAGAGCGAAGTCACCGAGGTTCCCCCCTCTGACCGTTCCAAGAGGAGACGCTCGCCCTCCCCGCGGCGGAAGTCGAGGTCTAGGTCGAAGTCTCCCCGGAAATACTCTCGCCACTCTGCCTCGGACTCTTCCAGGTCTCACAAGCGCCGGAGAAAGGAATATGAGGACACGTCTAACAGCCGGCAGGACACTCCTCAACCACCTCCCCCCACACCTCCTTCTGACACGCCTATACGTGATTCAGGGGAGTCGGAAGTAGGATCTGTGATATTGGAATCCACACCTAGTCCTGAACAATCCTTGCGTGTGCCTCCTAATGTGACTTTTGCCATACCAAAATTGAATGTTGTTCCCCGTAGTTTTAGGTCAACAGGCCCGAGTAGGGTGCTAGCCGACCAATATTGAGGTTTTCCGGCGGGGGCCCATTTAAGCTCACAAGTGACTCATGACTCCCAGCCCATAGCGGCAGGGAGCTATTGGCGTCACTCAGAACCATCTCTCTCTCTCCTAAACGTCATTCCAGAACAGTCTGAGGACGGTAACATAAACGTGTTACCGTCGTCAGTGCCAGATTTGTCTTGGCCCCCGGCGGATAATGAGGTAGAATCACAAGAGACCTTGGAGCAGAGTGAGGAGCCGGCGGATGGAGTGTTCTCCCCGGCTCCTCAGTCTATCCCTAGTAATTATTCTGAGGCTAGTTCACATTCATCCAAAGATCCCCATAGGAAATGGATGACTTCTGATCAGGTAAATGAGTTGTTACATAAAGTGATACAGCATTATCAAGTCCCTGCCTCGTCGGATCCCCCGGTTACTCCCTTAGCTGCGCCCCCAGTACCTCTGTTATCAGACCTCTAGAACCCCCAGCATTCACTCCTTCTTGTCCAACCCCAGTGTTAGCAGCTGCCCCAGGCCCTACAGTGCCGGCGACGCTAGCTATGTCCACCCTCAGGGTTGTTACTGATGTCCAACCTCCTCCTTTAGATAAGGCGCCTCTGAGGAAGGGCCCCATGCCCCTCCTCTATGGTACTGACTGCTCTTGGGTACCTGTGGTACCAGAGAATCCCCTTTCGGCTCAACCTTCGGTGTCAGGGGACCCCCCAGTTCCCGGAGAGTGGTCAATTGAGATCAATAAGAACCGTAAATTTAGGGCCAAAGACGAGGCAGGGAGGGTTTTGGATGTACTGATTATGGGTGTACCAAGTTCACTTAACCCGGCGTACTTTGTTTATTCAGCCGCGCCGGCAGTTCCTTCCGCCGCATCTGCAAGACTATTTGCTGACTGGTCGAAGGCTGATGGCATCAATGATGTCAAAGCCTTGAATGCTCTTACGCCGGAGTTGGCTACAACTCCGGCCCTGGACCAAGCTCAGACTCCGGTACTGCAGATGGGGCAGGTGGGAGTAGGCCCTTGGGTAGATTGGGAGTTAGAAGCTCAGGTTTTTGCCACTACTATCACCTCCAAATCTTCTCATCAGATTCCTCCGGATAACCATACTTACTTTTCCCTGCCGGTATCCAAAGCAGAAGGGGTGTCACCAGCCTTACTAACATTTCTGGCGGCCCCTAAAGTGTCATTACATGCCCTTGATTAACCTTTTTCTCCCCCCCCCCCCCCCGGCTGCTCACTTGGAGCGGGATTTTAAGTTACGCAATAAAACCTACCGGATGTTCTCTCAGTACTTAGTGAGTCATCGAATAGCCGCCTCTCTTGCACGCACTATCTCGGCCATAGCTGACCCCAAAATTAGAAAAGCTACTGAGCTGTCTCGTAGACTCTTGCTACAAAATGCCATTCAGTCACTAGGGGACATTAGAATTGCAATTTTGGAAGCGGTTCGAGCCCGCCAAGATCTGAGAGTCCATCTGGTGAGGAAGTTGCCGGCGGACATAGGTCGCCGGGTAACTCTCTCCCCGGTTCTTACTGCCACCCTGCTTAACTCTGAGACTTGGAGTCTAGTTTTTAATATGGTGAGTGGGTGGAAGCAGGTTACCTCCCAAGCTAGGAAGGACCCACCTAAGAAACCCTTTCATAAATCAAAGGGCGGTAACAAACCGTCCCAACCCCAACCTAAGCAGTCACCAAGAGACCCCAGACCACCTCCTCAGCAGGGAGGTAATCAGCACAAACCCAAACAAGGTAAACAGCACGGGTATAAGGGTAAGGCCCCATACAAAGGTCATCAGGGCACTACACCAGCCAAAACTAGTCAAGCGTCCGATGCCAACCCACATCCCCCTCCAAAAAACTAGCCACTCAGACTCTCCACATCCCAGGGCCGAGCTCAAAGGACCAGGATTGGAGAGTTGCCTTGAAGGACGAACCCCGGTTGCACCTGGGTTCGTTCTGTTCATTCCGCTCAGCCTGGCCCAAGCATACCTGGGCCAGGAAGGTAGTGAGCAAAGGAATCACCTGGCGGTGGCGCCGGCGGCCTCGACTGCGTCGGCCGCAGGAATATACCCCGGTGTCTTAGGAGGAGGAGGTCATATTACAGGAAATGATTGCCAAACAGGTCCTTATTCAGGTCAATGCCTATCAGCCAGTATTCACATCAAGACTCTTCTTAGTGCCAAAAAGGGACAGTGTGCAGATGCGACCAGTTCTAGATCTCTCGCACCTGAACACCTTTATAGAGAATTCACCCTTCAGGATGTTGACTGTACAGCAACTCAGACTCGCACTTCCGCCGCAAGGTTGGATGTGCTTGATCGATCTCCAAGAGGCCTATTGGCATGTCCCTATAAACAAGAGGTTCCAAAATGTTCTCGCTCTGAGGATCCGGCACGAGACTTATGTCTTTCAAAGGATGCCGTTCGGGTTGAACCTAGCACCGAGAGTATTTACCAAACTCGTCCGGCAAGCTCTTTTACCCCTGTTAGTTCGAGGCATACAGGTGTTTTGGTATCTGGACGATTGGCTAGTGGTGGCGAACTCTTTGGAATTATGTCAAGACCATGTAAATCAAGTGTTAGCTCATGTACAAACCCTAGGGTTCAAGGTGAACTTGGCAAAGTCGCACCTTGTCCCCTCAAGGACTATTCAGTGGTTAGGACTGGTCTGGGACACCTACGCTCTGACTCTTACTCAGAGTGTGGACAACCGCATTAGGTTTCGCAGGAAACTGTTCCGGTTCCTCCACAGTCTGGATACGACCAGGAAAAAGTGGGATTCCCTGATCGGTTCTCTCAACTGGGTACAATTAACTGTCAAGTTGGGCCGATTGAAAGCCAAGAGATTAATCCTGGAAGGCAACAAAGTGTTCCCTCTCTTGCCGGAGAAGAAATTATGGCCAACTCCTCCATTAATCCACAACTTACTATCGGCCTGGACCAAGCACGAAGTCCTCTACTCGGTCGTAACATGGGTTTCTCCCCCTCCTACGCTATGGGTAGACACAGATGCCTCTGGGACCCTAGGTTGGGGGTATCAGTCAAGCCTAGGCCACCAGGGTCAGGGCATCTGGGTGGCAGACAGCCAATCACATATCAACGCTCTTAGTTCCCCTGTTCTTTCTCCAAACTCATGGCAGGACATTGAAGAACAAATCAATAGCGTTCAGAATGGACAATCAAACCGCAGTTTTTTGCATTCAGAAACAAGGCTCAGTGAGGTCACGAGAGTTGTTGAACGTTTCAGAATTTTTTTTTACCCTAGCCGACTCGCTAGGGATTTCCCTGCATGCCACCTACCTCCCCGGCGTGGCGAACGTCTGGGCAGACGCTCTCTCTCGCCGGCGGAGCACTCTAGTAGAATGGACAATCAAACAGGTTATCTTCAACAAGATGATTGCAAAGCCGGCCCGTCCACAGGTGGACTTGTTTGCGTCAGTAGAGAACCACAGACTCCCACTCTTTCTTACACGTCACAGGGTAACCCCGGCGGGGGGACCCGATGCATTGCTGGTGGACTGGAACAGGTGGACCTCAATCTATCTGTTTCCGCCGCCAGACTCTGTGTTAATGTGCAAAGTCATTCACAAACTGAAGGATTACCGGGGCCGGGTAGCTTTGATCGCGCCACTTTGGCTGGCCCAGGTTTGGTACCACCAATTGCAACAGTGGTGCAGGACCCCGGTGTCCCTCCCAGTCTCCGTTTTCCACTTGGAAACGATTGGCAACCTTCGGACCTCGCTCAGTTTTGCCTTATGGATATTTACTATGCCAAATGGTTAAATCAATTTGGGCCAAGTGTCACTAAGAAGCTAATGAATCAGTACACACTGTCTACCAGGAGACAATATCAATCTCATTGGAAAACTTTTTCAACCTGGATTGTTGAGTCAGGGCAAGCGACTGCCTCGGGAGCCTTAATTTTCAAGTACTTAGACTATCTATTTGAGCAGAAGCATTTTTCGGTCACAACGTTAAACAATCATCTGTCTGCCATTAGGACCCCCTTCCTTAATCCCACCAGGCTGGTGGGATACCATACCGCAGGCAGAGGGGAAAGGTTTTATGAGGGCGTGTTTCAAGCTTCGTCCACCTCCCCGTCAGCTCATGCCCACCTGGTCCCTTGATAAAGCCTTAGAATTGCTTCAATCGCGCAAGTATATTAATGCGCCGGATTTTGATTCACTTTTGAAAAAGGCTGTCTTTCTCATGGCACTTGCCACCGGAAACCGGGTGTTGGAGCTGGCGGCGATGAGCAACGAACCAAACTGTCTCAGGTTTGGGAGACTGCACGACCATGTTCAAATCGCGCCGTCTCCCTCCTTTATTGCTAAGAACGAACATTCGGACAATGTTTTTTCTGAATTTTCCGTCTCGGCCTTGAAGAGAGGCCTCATTCATCACATTTTATGTCCTGTGCAAGCACTCACAAAGTTTATGAGGGCTGTGCAACCTCGCCAACCAGGTGCTTTATGGGTTAACCGGACAGGTAAACGTGTTACAAAACGGAAGTTAGCTTCCTTGCTTGTCGACGTTATCAGGAAAGCAATCCCGGCATGATAGGCAGGGCTCACAATATTAGGAAATTGGCAGTATCCCTCAGATTTTTGCAATTTTTTTTGATTGATGATATTGCTAAAACCCAACTTTGGGCTTCCAATCATACTTTCCTTACACGCTACCTGTCTGTTGCTCTAGATAAACCAAAGCGTACAGTAGGTATTGTTATATTATATGTTGTGTTGTTTTAAAAGGGGGGGGGGGGGTGCGGAATAGTCCATATCCCCCCTGTACCCTTGGAGATTGTGATGCATCACGAGCTGTGATAGGACGGGTTCTACAGTCCAGTATGAGTTTTATTTGTTTTAATTTTAAGAAGATATATCGCATAGTTGCAACTATGTCTGTTTTACCAAAGTGTAAACAAATATTACTGTACAATTAGTTTAAGGAGAGAACGAATAACTACTGCAGAGTTATAGTTCTACATGACACATGCGTGTCAACCTTTTTTTCATGCATACAATCGATTCCAACGATCTGACCATGAAGCAAGCAGTTTCTTAATGCCACGCACTGCTAGCAAATCTTTTATACCTTTTTCTATTTTTGTATTTCATACAATAAAACTTAAGAAAATGTTATCCGGATTCTTCTTCCCTAAGGTTAGGATATTTTGCGAATGTCCCGCCTCCAGTCTTGATATTCAGGCGAAGTCGTCAATGATGGAGGGGCCCTATTAAATTATAGGTTTGATTCCCGAAGGGAAGTAGAGAAAACCTAATATTTAGTAGGGCCCCGTAATCATTGACGACTCGGGCCCTCCCAACTATCCCACTTCCCATTCGCTGATTTCTATAGTTTATTCTTGGTATATCAGTGAAGGACGAAGATGGCCGCTAGGGGGCCTGGTGTCGGGGAAGCAAAGCATAAGAAATCCACGAATATGGCAAGTCATATGATAACAGACATTAAGTTATCTTTTCTTTTTTATTTTTTACAGAGTTTTTTTCTGTAGGGTACCCGATCAAATTGACGATCCCATGAGGGAATTAAGCGTGCACTTATGACGAGTACTCCATGATACTTCCGTGCGGGCTATTCAAAATGCTGGCGCAGGATGTTGAATGGAGACTATTATTACTAATAGGCGAAGTCGTCAATTATTACGGGGCCCTACTAAATATTAGGTTTTCTCTACTTCTCTTCGGGAATCAAACCTATAATTTAGTAGGGGCCCCTTCATCATTGACGATGTTGCCTATTAGTATAATAGTCTCCATTCAACACCCACGTCAGCCGTTTGAATCGACCGCCCGCGGGGAAGAAAAAGAGTCATCTTCATAAGTACAACGCTACTTCTCTTATGGTGTCGTCATAGATCGGGTACCCACTACGAAAAAACTTTCGTAAAATAAGAGAAGAAAAAAGGAAAAACTTTTAATACTTAAATACTGTTATAAACAAGCTTCCCATACTCGGAGGATTTCTTGCGTTGTGGCTCATTTCCGCTTCTCGCCAAGCGCAACATTCTTCCTTCACTGATATATCAAGATAAACTCAAGATACCAAGCGAATGGGAAGGTGATGGCTGGGAGGGCCCACATCGTCAATGATTCCGGGGTCCCTACTAAATATTAGGTTTTCTTTACTTCCCTCCGGGAATCAAACCTATAATTTAATAGTGGCCCCTCCATCATTGACGATGTTGCCTGAATTCCCAAGACTGGAGGGGGACATTCGCAATAATATCTGAACCTCCGTTACCGTAGGGTAAAGTCAAGAATTTGTATAACAGAATAAGATATTTTATTGTTTGCATACAATATAGAAAAATATAAAACTTTAAAGAGTGTGAGCAGTGCGTCACTTCGAAGAAGACCTGCTCTAGTACTAGGGCCTCTACATGAGGTACCTGTTGTACTATGTGATAATACAAGCTAATACAAAACTCTTATCACTCTCTCCAGACTTTAAACTTGTTCATAGTTTATCCTCTGGCTACACCACTGTGTCTCTCGACCAGTTGTACACTCACCCAAACTATCCAGTTGCAACTAAGATAGAAAACTTTTACATACATATAAAAAACAAGTTTTACAAGCTTCATATAGCTTGTTTCTTAACTTAATTTAGCTTAATCAAGCTTTCTTAACAAACATTGAAAGATTCACTTGAACATAAAATAAAATTTGGAGTTTCTAGCTCGTAAAAACATGTCCGGGCTCTGCCTTGGCGGAAGCCGCGCCTGGCCTGCCTAGTTTGACTGTGTATTCCGGCGGAGGGAGCTATACCTCCCGGCATACTGGCATATACCGTTTCTTCCGACGGAGGGGGTTATACCTTTTCGTGTACTGGGATACACATATCCCCCCCCCCCCCCTCCCTTTTCTTAGCCCAGAATGGGCGTAACTTATCTCAGTACAAAAAACCCTAAAGCGGTGAATACCGTATCACAAATATACGTGAAGAGAGAGAGAGAGAGCGGATCCGTTGCGCAAGTAAAAGCGGGGGGGGGGGGGAAGACAAACTTACTCGAAAAACTAATGACAAAATTAAAAAACTCAATTTATACTTAGGAATCGAGGGCGACTCTCTTTTCACGGAAAACAATAGCTCTTTTTTCAGGCATGGTAAGCAAACAAGAACTGATATAGATAAGATTACTAACTTATAATTTAGTCATCAAAGGATCAGCATTATATGCTAGGTAATACGCCGGGGGAGCTTTGAAACGTTACTGGTTGAACTTGAGTATGTCAGAGCCTTAGTCCCAACCCGCCGGAAGACCTATCCGGTGTGGGGTGAGCTCCCTCGGCATAACACCAAAAACCTTTAGCCAACTATATTATGTATAGAACTGTTTGAGTTTCTGACAAAATATACCTTGTTCTATGAACACAAGAGAAATCTTAGTAAGCCGAACTGTAGAGGCATGCGTAGCTCAGGGATTTTCCGGAGTAACCAGCGTGTGACTTAAGCGTCGTGAGTAGCGAAAACTTTACTAGGTGCGTTTATACCCTGATGGGAGTTAACCTGATGGGGTCTCGCAAGCATCTACCGTAATTCTCGCGGCGGGATCGGTTTCCGAATGCCTGGCCTAGGCCGGAACTTGAGTCGACTAGTAAAGGAGGAACATTGATAAGGAAGAGGTCATTCCTTCTGGCCGATCGAGGGAGAACAGATAGTGGACCCTACCTTGTTTAGTAACCCTCACCGGCAGCTGGGGAGAAAAGCATGCCTACCCTAGATTGAAGAGTGGACTTAAGACTCCCTTTTGACAGAGGCAATTTACTTGAGATTTGAGCTAGGAGGTGTCTGAAGCTATCTATTAATGGGTAAAAAAGGGCCGACGGCGGAAAAATTTATCGCCGATCGTGAAGGGGTTCCATCTCTCATTACGTTAAATCAACCGTGGTAGAGGGCGGAAGTAAAACACCGCTTGCCCTTGGCTAACAAGGCTAATCCCCCAAAAGAAAAAGTACCAATTGGGTGTAATTTAGTATTACGACAATTTCTTAAAAGCTTAGACATCAAATTCCTGGGCGTAAGCTACGCCTGCCTCTGGTGATCGGAAGAAAAACATTATTCAGTACCGATACACACAACTCAAACAGACAGGTTATCGAGAAAAAAAGGATTGTTTTTTGAAAACCTTGATTCTGACACCTAGCCGACTTACTATCTCGGCGGGACTCCAACCCTTGACTGGGAAAACTTACTTTATGCAGGTCCATATCGGCAGTGGACAGGCAAAGATTTCAGGGAGAGATATGAAATTTTGATAACATACGAAACTCTTGAAAAGAAAACAACCCCGTTGCCATGGGAAAAAACCTCCTGTTTGAGTTGTGATCCACGAAACAGGAAGAACTGACTCCTTTTACCTAGTGGGATAAAACTTAAGTGCCTAGGCAGCATAACTCCTTTCCAGCGACATTAGCGGAGGAGTTGTTGCGTTACCAGCTTATAAACTCAAACAATAACTTCCCTGGTGAGGTAGAAAACGGTTAGGATAGAGAATATTTCTTCTGACTAATCCCAAACCTATTGGTAAAAAACATAGAGGATGTCCGGCCACCGGGGGACCTCTAACCTGGTCCAAGTTATAGAGGTATTAGCCTCTGAAGGACGTCGTTTTAGTTGGGACAGCCGTGAGAGACGCAGCGCGTAGCATGCGCCGGTGACGGATGCCAACTGTCTTATTAGTGTTCCGCTTAATTTAAAGACCAGTCATCAGGGGGGGGGGGGGGGAGGGGGGGGGATGCTTACCGTCCCCCTGGGCGCCGGGTAGGGCATAGCTTAGCTTCCCGTAGTCCGACCGTTATGTGATTGCACACCCAGACGCAGTCCGAACGTGCAGAAAAAAACTTTGGCGTGGCCAAGGCGCGGTAAACAACACGTCTCCGACCTCGGACCCCTGTGCATCAGCGTGGCTTAAGGGGGGAGAGGAGGAGGCAAGAGATTACGAAGAAGCCGTCCTAGAACAAAACCGGTGGATCTAATCAGTAAATTTTGGCGAGGCACCGTTAACAGGTCCGCCGATCGCCGGCCATCCAGTGTTTGTAATCTTTAGGAATATCTAATGGGATGTACCAGTGGTAGCTTGAAGCATCACCCTAACATCCCTCCGTGTTTGCTCATTAACTGGAGTTGCCGTCAATACCGGAGAGAAAAGAACTCTATAATAAGCGTTCCCCGGTAACCCTTGAGTCATGAGTCTGAGTAGCTGTCGTGCTCTGACCGCCTCAAATAAGGCCGCTCTGATATCTGTCAACGATTTAGCCGGATGGGGGAGGAGGTATTGTTGAAAAGCTTTTACTATCTCCACCCTTTGACAAGGGGGATTAGGAATAGGCTCGGCAATGGCCTGGGCTGTATCTCTGGTGAGGAGAAAACTAATAAATTTTCTATGGGCATTATCCCTAACTAGGAACTCTCTCTGGAGGTCAATGGGGTCAGGAATTCGAAAAGGAGCCGGAAAATCCGTCGCTACTAATTGAGGGGCTATGAGAAAATAAAAAATAGCTCTGGGCACTCTGCCGGGTTCTTGCTTAAGCCAGTCAAACTCAGTACTTGGCGGCGGGGGAACTGGCAACGAGGTATTAGAAGTAACATCAATAGAAAATTGTTGGAGCTCCTGATCCCACGTCACCCAAGGGCCATGTCCCACCTCACCCAGATTCAATTCCCTCTGGTCCTGATGAGGATTGCATCTATGAAACTTTTGACTTGGTTCACCATACTGAATGGAATGGCAACCATTGATGTTGCAACGTTGAGAGCAAACAGGGAAAATAGGCACATCTGGATCAGGAGGGGCCTGATTATGGGCGTTCGTAGGGAGAGGAGTCATCTGGCCAGGGTTATACACGAAGTATTGAAAATTAGTAGGGTCTGGTATTGCCTGAACTAGTACGTCTAACACTTTCCCTAGTGCATCTTTTGTCCTAAATACTTTGCACCTGTTTACTTCTATCGACCACTCCTGGGGCACCGGGACTTCCCCCTGTGTTGACCTGTGCCCATCGCCTCTAGTTACCACGGTAACCGGGAGCCAAAGCCTCCCTGGTGCCTTCTGAGCTTGATTGAGACTGGTTACTTAATTCTGCCCGAACTCGCGGCGGTAGAGCTTGCGAGTGAGAGGCCGTTTGTTCGTCTAGAACCGGCGGACAAGCCGCCGGCTGTCGATGAGCTTTGAGCGAAAACTGAGATGGAGGCTGTTGGCCAGAACTCATTCTATCATCCTTTCCTTGGCCATGAGACTGTGAACCAGAACCAGTGTCCTTCCTACCCCCGGAAGACACCGAAGTGCCAGATAAGAGTTTATTTGATTGAAAAGAACTCCTAGACACTGTTGACAGAGATTCATTCCCTCGCCGGGATTGCAACTGACCGTCCATTGGCAAGCCTAGTCCATGCTTACCAGCGGTGGGGAAAGCTACGTTAGAAGGCGTTGGAATCATGATAACATCAGGTTCTGTTAGAACATTAATTTTAGCCGGAGACAAAGGGCGGACGGACACTTGTTCTGGCCATGACCCAGCTATGGAAACAGAGGTACTAGGCACCAACCCGCTATCTTTAGAGAGGGTGGGCACAGGATTCCCCGGCGGAGGTCCCGTTGCTCGTGGAGGGACTTCGTGGCGTCTTATGGCACATTGTTGCATAACCCTATGCAGTAAATCGTCCAATTGTTTGGGTGTAACACATGGCGGTTTTGGCCGTTTCAGAGGTTTCGGCCGTTTCTGCCCCAACTGTTTGTCCTCTACTAGTACCTTGGAACTTGTGACTAGGCCCTGACTCCCACTAGGTTGAGATGCTAAGCTCTGACTATGTGCCGGAGGCTCCCGGTTTAGTGACCCCGGCGGGTTATCCGCTACCTTAGAAGGTTGAAGAACTGTGTCTCTTGGGACTGTGTACATATTAGTCGGCCGTAAGGGCTGACCCTTCGGCACTTGACCTATTGCGGCATCAGATAGCTGACCCTTTGGAACTTGACCTATGTCGGCGTCAGACCCTTTTGTCGTGACCGCCTCTAGTGTGGTATAAGAATGAGGTACACTTGTCACTATCACCTCTGCCTGAGGATTACAACTTTCATTGCTATTAGCGCTTTGTGCCTCTGGCGTCGGAGACAACTCTTGGCCCAGTCTGTGAACCGGAAAGTTACTATTATGCAATACAAGCTTAGAACCTTGGAGTCTAACCTTAACTGACTTCCTAAGCCGCATCGCAGACTGTGATAGCCCGGCATCCATCTCGAGGAGACCGGGGAAAAACCTCGGCGTCTCCGAGGCGGATGTCGATGCTATTGGCTGCGTCTTGGTTTGACACACCTGGGAGCTAGAATTAAGGCTATCTAGTGCTACACTCTCCATACGCCGGGGGCTAGATAGTTTGCGTATCTTGTCCGGCAGAAACTCCAGGCTGGAAGATCTCCGACCAGGGCCTTCAGGTGCTTCCAGTTGGGATGGAGAAAGGCATTCCGGCGATACTGAGCGACTCCTCTTGTAATGGGGAGGGGAGCTCTGTGCGGAAGTCATAGGCGATTGGGGAGAAGCCAGGGTCATGCATGGTACAGGGAGGGTCTGTGTCTGAGAGACTGAGGTGTCGTCAAAAGAATATAGTTTAACTGTCCTCAGTAAGTCCGCATTATCGCAGCATAACTCTACGTCTGCTACTCTAGAAGCGTAAGCCGTTAATTTGTTCTTTATCTCAATGAGTGTTAACAGGCAAGACATATCTTGGCTCGTGAGCCATTCCTCAAACAAGTCAGAACAGACTGGGCATTGGCGAGATGACCATGAAAAGGTGGATCTGTCTAAACACTTGACACACCATATACACAGCCTGTGCGCTGCAACAGGTACTAGGAGGCACGTTGGTGTAGAACAAATTGAAAACAGGCATGATTACAGAGTTTCCCCTCCCCGGCGGGAACCCTCGTTCGTCGCTGGCAGGACTGTAGTAGGGATCTGGAAATAGAAAATTTCCAGGAATCAATGCTCATAAGGATAACCTGAGAGGTTTAAACATCCTATCCCCCCCCCCCCCAGGAGCCAGGAAAATGGTAGGCTACCGCCTCAACCCTTTTTTCTGGTCCCTAAGAGGTGGTGAAGGTTTTCCTCCTCACTCCCTTTTCAATCATGAGGAGGGGCTTCACATCGGGTTGCCTACCTGTGACATGGGTCATAGGTTCATAAGCCAAAAACTCAGCGGTTATCTGCGTGCTATTACGTACAATCGCTAGCAGCCGCCGGTAAGTCTACGCACTGAGCCGCCGCGTGACGGGGTAAACTAGGAGGCTAACAGGCTCGCCGAAATCGTATTGAAGAGATACGTCTCCTTCCGCCGGCCATGCAAGACCGCCATAACTAGGGGTAGTAGCACACTACCACACACAAAACAAGAACAGGGGAAAAAACAGGAGGAACTAGACCACACGCCGGCACGGTGGACCCAGACCTAAGGCTGCTGAACTAAGGGCCGGCCGGTCAAAACACAAACATAGGAAAACACTCGGCAACGGGCCTGAGAGAAAACCACTCCTCCAAAACGAAAACCCCTGACACAAGGACGTCTCCTTGAGCTCCTGGAAAGTGGGCAACACTAACACAAGGGGAGCACAAGAAAAGGGAGGCATAGAGATATCACATACAGATAAAAAACATATACCCCTAATAAACAGAGTCCCTAAAGACTTATCACGAGGAAAAAGTATCTTCCCGCAGGATGAAACAATCGCTTGAAGAAAACCTCGAACAGCACGAAGCAGGTGAAGCCCCCGCATGGGGCCTCTAAGCAGGCTCGAATGCCAGCCGATGCCACACCACGTGTGACAAACCTTGGACTGGCGCGTCTGCTAAAGAGAAAAAAACAAGGCCCCTAGACCCAAACACTGGACTGTAGAATCAGCTCGTGGAGATGCCTCCTAACTAAAGGAAAAGCAAAAAACTAAGGCGCATAGAGACAAGAGGACAACCAGCAGTGGCGTCGGACCTGAACACAACACGTTAGCGCCTGAATAGTACCCTAATTTTAACACTTCCTGCGGGCGAACAATAACACAACCCGTGCTAGCTAATCTAAACCTTGTTCACTACCACTCACATAAATACAAATGAGTAAGGACTCACAAGAACAGAGCGAACGTCGAATGAAGCCAAGCGCGGGGCACACGTGTTGACAGTTTGTCCGCGGGGAAGAGAAGGAAGAATGTTGCGCTTGGCGAGAAGCGGCAATGAGCCACAACGCAAGAAATCCACCGAGTATGGGAAGCTTGTTTATAACAGTATTTAAGTATTAAAAGTTTTTCCTTTTTTCTTCTCTTATTTTACGAAAGTTTTTTCGTAGTGGGTACCCGATCTATGACGACACCATAAGAGAAGTAGCGTTGCACTTATGAAGATGACTCTTTTTCTTCCCCGCGGGCGGTCGATTCAAACGGCTGACGTGGGTGTTAAATGGAGACTATTATACTAATAGGCAACATCATCAACTATTAAATATCAATCCTTCATCTTCTCTCAGTATTCTAGGAATCTCTTTTTCTCCTGATCTCACTTGGAAAGACCATATTACCACCCTTGCTAAAACAGCTTCCCAGAAGCTGGGTGTGTTAAACTGCCTCCGGAGGTTCTTTACCCCTGCACAGCTTCTTGCTCTGTACAAGGACACAGTGCGTCCATGTATTGAGTATTGTTCGTATGTGTGGGGAGGATCCTCTCACACCGCACTCCTAGATAAAATAGAAAGGAAAGCCTTTCGTATCATTAACTCCCGTCCACTCACAGACTATGCAATCTTTCTCTTCGCCGCAATGTTGCATCTCTCTCGCTATTCTACCGCTATTACAATAATCAATGTACCTCAGAGCTCTCTGTGTATAGCCTACCACCTCCTCTATGTAGAGTACGTAGCACCCGTCTTGCAACACAATCCCATCCCTACTCTGCAACTCACCAATCCAAGGGTGAAACAATACTCTCAGACCTATTCAACAGCTGAGCTCTGGAACTCTCTCCCTGAATCCATCTTCCCCTCATCCTATGACTTAAATTGCTACAAACTCTGTGTGTCCAGGCATTTTGGCTCGAACGTTCCTTGATTTTGGCCCTGTCACTCTTTCAACTGGGGGAGGCACTCGTTACAGGCAGTTCTGCCTTAAAAACATCCAAGTGTACTAGTACGCATCTCATCATACATAAATACAAGTTTAAAGACCGTTTTGTTCACAGAGAATGTGGTTACAGTCTCGCATCCTAAATGGCGGCTTTCCAGGCGGCCCTGTCAAAGGCTGCCTCTGTTGTCTAGTTCTATATTTTGAGATCAGATCGGAGTACCTGATCCCACGTCATTGTAGGTCTACCCCTATGCGCAGCTCCCCTCACATTCACAGTCCGGCATTTCTTAATCCAGTTCTGATAATCCATTCTCTCCACGTGTCCAAACCAACCAAGTCGCCTCATGCCCATCACTTCTAATGCCCAGACGTCTTCTTAATTCCTCGCTCGATACTCCGTCCCTGAGATTAACCCTACATATCCATCTCACCATTCTCTTCTCATTCCGTTCCATTCTATTGATATCCTCCACTTTAACCGGCCACGTCTCCGAGGCATATAGGTCATCGCGCTCCTAACACATGAGGTATACACCTTCCCTTTAAGGTGGGGTAGGAGCCCTCTCATAGTTATGAGTGGCAACAGCTCTCTAAATTTTCCCCAGCCACTTCTGACTCTAGCAATGGAGCCAGCTTCAGCGCCACCTCCGGCGGAAACCGTATCGCCCAGGTAGCAGAACTTATTCACATACTTCTGTGTTACACTGTCGAAATCAACATCAACAGGCGGGTCATTTAACACAAGATCTCCCTTGCTCACTGCACATTCAAAGTCTATGATTCTTGTCAGAGGTCCTTTAGCTCCACTACATCTGTTGTGTACCCAGTCACTACAGACGCAACATTGAATTAAGTTACTTCCCACCCCCTTCGTACATACTGTGCATGGATAGTCGCCGATTCTTTTCATAGTTCCACACCCTACTCCAATAATCATGACATTTGTTTTATCTATGTTAACTCTTAGACCCTTATTTGCCATACTCTCCCTCCATCTTTTAAACTTTGCCTCTGCTTCCTGCGCACTATCTGCGATAAGAACTAGATCATCTGCATATAACAGCTCCCATTGGAGTCCTGTCCTAAAGTCCCTTGACAGAACCTCCAGGACCAAAACAAACAGTAATGGGCTCAACACTGAACCATGGTGAACTCCAACTTTCACTGGGAACTTTTCGCTCAGGCCCCCGTTCACTCTAACTGCTGCCCGTGACCCCTCATACATTCTCATTATCACACACACTATAGCCACTCTTCTACTCCAAGTTTTCTCATAGCCCACTGCATTACTTCCCTGGGCACCCGTTCAAAGGCCGCCTCCAGATCTACAGAAACTAGGTATAACTCCCTATTTTTCTCTAAGAACCTCTCTTGCATTTGCCTAAGAATGAAGATAGCATCAGTTGTGCCACATCCCGGCATAAATCCAAACTGCATGTCGCTGATGGCAACACTTTCCCTGATCATGTATTCAAAGACCCTTTTGCTGACTTTCATGACCTGATCTACCATTTTCAAACTCCTATAATTTCCCCTGTCTAAGGAGTCATCCTTGCCTTTGTATATATTTACTATCACACTGTTCTGCCATGCATCGGGAATGTTTTCCTCCTTTATGATAGCATTAATCAGCTCTGTGACAAATTTTACCCCAATATTTCCAGCTGCTTTTAGCATCTCGGCGACAATGCCAGAGCTCCCAGCGGCTTTCCCGGACTTCATTTTATCTATAGCCCTTTTAACAGCTTTGTACCCTATCAAAGGAGGAGGGCCTTGTACTGGGACTGCAGTGCTGAACTGTTCTCTGTTCCATTCAAACTCCACATTGAGCAATATTTCATTATGCTCATTTGGTTTTCTGAGTAAACAGTCATGCCACTGTCATTATTTATGCATCTTACACCCACGACGTCCTGACTACAGTCCCTCACATTCTTAGCTAATTTATAAACCCCATTGGGTTTCTTTGCCCTGTAGACCTCTCATCTAGCATTACGTTTGGCGAACAGGTACTCTTCCTTGCTGCCACCTTCCTTCCATACTTTGAAACATCTCTTTTTCTCTCTGACTGCAGCTTCGACATAGTTGTTCCACCACCAGGAGAACTTATGTCTGGGTGGCCCCTTTGTTTTGCCACAGACTTTGTCTGTGGTATCAAAGAGGCTGCGTTCTATAAAATCCATTTGCTATCAACATCATCTGGCCTAGCACCTATATATTCTCCTTTCAATTTCCACCATTTCGTTGTGGAATCTGTCTCTGTACTCCTCTTTTTCCAACAACCATACTTTCCTATTTATTAGTGGCCCCTCCATCATTTACGATATGCCTATTAGTATAATAGCCTCCATTCAAGCGCCCGCGGTCAGCCAGTTTGAATCTACCGCCGCGGGGAGAACAGAGTACACTTCATAAGGGTAACGCTTATTCTCTTATGGAATCGTCTTATGATTGGGTACTCACGACGAAAAAACCTTCGTAAAATATAAAAAAGAAAAATATACTTAATAGTTTTTATACTACAGCTTTCCATCTCGTGGATTTCTTGTGCGGGCTTCCTTGACGCTGCTCTCTGAGCCGCCATACTTTCTTCCTCTTCCCGCGGTCGTACCGAGAGGTTGGGTGTCAGTGTGCTCCGCTTCATTCTTCGTTTGTCTCCCTTCTAGTGAGTCCTTACTCATTTGTATATATATCTGAGTTGTATTGAACAAGGTTTTAGATTAGCTAGCACAGGCTACTCCATTGGTACACCTGCAGGAAGTGTTAAAATAGGGTACTTTGTACAGGCGCTTCGAGTCCACCAGGATCTGCGCATCATGTGTTTTTTATGTTATTGTCAATCTGCGCCTTAGCTATTGCTTAACTATTAGGAGGCTACTTCGACGCAGGAATATGCTTCAGGCCGTCTCTATGAGGCAGTTGCATTATTGTTTTAAGCAGACGCTCTAGTTTAAGGGTTGCCACACGTGGTGTGGAATCTTCTAGATTCCGAGTCTGCGCGTGGGCCCCTCTCGGGGGCCTCGTCACCATGTGCTGCTGCTGCTGGGCCTTCAGGAGGTTGGGGAGCTGCCATTTTGCTGTTTCTACGAGCCTCGTGGCCAGCCTCAGTAGGGGTCATTATTTTATGAATAGAATTATTCTATATGTCATAGCCTAAGTTGTTTCCCTGAGTTTGCATGTGAGATTTTACATGTTTTCAGGGAATCAAGAGACGTCCTGATGGTGTGTTTTTTGTTGGGGGGAGTCTGACTTTCCCAGATAAGTCAGCACCACTGAAAATTTTGGTTCGTTTTTCCGGCGGCTTTCAAAGCCAGCTGCCTGTTTCTCGTCCAGCGGACGAGTTAGGAACTTACCAAATGTCCCGGCGTGGTATGCTAAACCACGAACCTCCCGGCGGAAATGCGATTTCCTTTAGGGAGTAACTCGGCCCGCCGAGTGAACTCGCCCTGACCGATAGCCTCACGCGGAAACTTAGTAAGCCCGGCGCACAGTTCAATGGGAAACATTGACTAAATAGTCAGTGATAACAAGAAAGCGTGGTCATTTACTATCTCTCTAGTCCGAATAGTCATTGATAGTAAAACGCTTAAGGTTATTGAGGGCCAGTGACACTTTGTCACAGGTAAGCAGTTCAAAAATTGGAGAAACCTAAAAAGTTTCTCTTGGTCAAGTCCAGCGGAAGGTTAGAGTAGCAGTGGCTATAGCTAATTTTCCGGCGGACTTGAGGTAGGATTTGTTAACACCTCTCAGGTTATCCTTATGAGCATTGATTCCTGGAAATTTCTATTTCCAGATCACAACACTTCAGTAGCAGTACCGGCGGCAGGAGAGCAGCCGATTACGGCGAGGGGGGTCCTACCTCCATCATGCCTCGGTTTGACTTATGCGCTACTCCTACCTGTTCTCTCTTACCAGTATTCGCACATAAATTATGTATTAAATGCGTTAAGTGCCTCGATCGTTCACGGGGCTTATGGGTGTCGAAGAGATGCGCCGTGTGCTCAGAATTACGAGCGGCTCTCTTCGACAAGAGAGACCTTTCATGCCTAGCGGCACTAAAAGAGATAAAGAACTTGTTTAATGGTTATGCAAAGGATGTGGCCCATAAGGCATTACACTGTGACGATGAGGCCCTTTGGGATCATCTAGTAATTAAATCTCCTTTAGTGAAGTCAACTCCGGCCAAGTCAACAAAACTAAAAACGAAAACTAAAGTCCTTTCTAAAGAGCTGGTGAGTAGTACTAGTAGTGACAGTGAAAGCGCCGAGGAGACCCCCCCTGACCGGTCGAAGAGGAGACGGTCGCCTTCCCGGAAGACCAAGTCTCGGTCCAGGTCACGGTCCCCCCGTAAACAATCCCGTCATTCGTCAGTAGAGTCATCTAGGTCAACTAAATGACGGAGGGAGGACTCTGATTCTTCGACAAGACAATCTAGTTCAGGACATAAAAGTGCCCGCACGGATATCGCGAAGCCGCACCACCAACCTTCGCCGGGGTCGCGGCCACTCCCCTCCACCTCTACCTCCACATTGACTTACGTCCAATCGGGCAGCTCGGAGGTACAAAGGAGTACAAAGGAGTACAAAGGAAATCAAGCAACAACAGATCTAGTGACCATTCTAGGCTGCTTGTCCTCCAAAACACTGAGGATCAAGTGTCCAAACAGTGGTTTAGAGTGGGTAAGGGAACATTGGATAGGGAACTAATGTCCGTGGCAGGATTAGGAAGTTAGTAGGGGACAGATGGGTTAGTAACTGAAGGGAGGATAAAATAAAGTTATTCATTTACAAACGCAGTCAGTCGCGGGTTTGATGCGAGATATTTGTCTAGGCGGAGTTTAAATGAATCAACGGTGCTGCAGTCTATAACTTCTCGGGGAAGCCCATTCCACAAGTTGACAACTCGATTGAAGAAGAAATTCTTAGATTTGTGTGAGTTAAAAATTTACCAATAATTTTGCAACCGTTTCCCCGCGTGTAATTAGATTGGTCGATAGTGAAGTACTTACTACAGTTCATATTGTCGATGCCTTTGATGATTTTGAACACTTGAATTAAGTCACCTCTTAATCTGCGCTGGGTTAAAGGAAATAGATTTAATTCTCTAAGACGCTCTTCGTATGGTTTGTTCTTTAGGCTAGGTATCATTTTGGTAACTCTACGTTGAACTCGTTCTAGCTTGTTTATATCTTTTTGGTAATAAGGGCACCAGGATTGAACGCAGTATTCCAGAAGAGGGCGGACTAAGGAATTGTAAAGGGTTAGGATAACTTCTTTGGATTTATGCTCAAATGACCTGCCTATAAAGCCAATTATTTTGTTTGCCTTCTTAACAACTCTGAACATTGTTGACTCGGTTTTAGGTTACTCGATATTGTTACTCCCAGATCGGTTTCTCTGTTTATATTCTTAAGCTGAGTGCCATTCATCGAATTGTTTGCTTTCTCATTTAGGTATCCGATTTGTAGTACTTTACATTTATCCGCATTGAAACTCATTTGCCAAATTTGGGCCCAAAATGACAATTTATCTAGATTGTGTTGCATATCGCCAACTTGTTCTTTTGAAAGTACGCTATTTGCAATTTTTGTATCGTCTAGTATTCTAGGGTCTTTTTACTTTGCTTAATTAACTTTTTGGCTTTGCGTCGTAGCTCTACAAATTTCACCCATTCTTCGTCATTGTGTGAGGATTTAAATCTATCATTAGCATATTTGTTAGCAAGCAGACAGTTTGAAATATCTTTATTCCACCATTTGGGCTTATTATTATGGCCTGGACGCCGTATTTTCGATGCTATGCAGTCTTTCACTGCTTTTAGGTAAGTGGTTTCGAATAACTTCCAAGATGCATTTATGTCGTTATTGTTAATTAAAAAGCTCCAGTCAGTTTCTTTAAACATAGCTCTAAGTTTGTGAAAGTTTGCTTTCTTGAAATTAGGGACTTTTTTTATGCTACTATTTGGTTCGTTACTAGTAAACTTTAAAGTGAAAGTTATCGTACGATGGTCGCTGTTACTGAATTCATCACCAACATTCAAATTCTCTATTAATTCTTATTGTGTTGCAAGTACAATGTCAAGAACGTTATTACCACGGGTCGGCATTCAAAAAAATTGATAAAGCGAACTCTCTTGCAAGTTCGTATACAAGTCATG
The DNA here is from genome assembly GCA_032716605.1 of Paralithodes platypus. Classification (NCBI taxonomy): domain Eukaryota; kingdom Metazoa; phylum Arthropoda; class Malacostraca; order Decapoda; family Lithodidae; genus Paralithodes; species Paralithodes platypus. The sequence continues at coordinate 28,052,994 of CM064511.1, read as the reverse complement.
TCCGGAGTAAGAGTATCGCCCCACTTGGTCACAGGTAAATTAAAGTCGCCAAAAATTACGGTACCTTGTGAGGTACTTACATCTGCAATTTGTTCGTAAATTTCTTGGTCAGTTTGCACTGATTGAGCTGGAGGTCTGTATATTAACGCAAGTATTATTTTTGAACCTTTATTATTCTTTATTAGCACAAAAGATGTGTCGACGTTCACAATTTGAGGTTTCGACAAGAGGGTAGGGTTAAGACTTTCTTTGATATAAAGTAAAACGCCACCTCCATTTCTATTTATTCGGCTTTTCACAAACATTACATAACCGGGAAGTGAATATTCTGCTAAAAAGTCTCTATCTTCTGTATTGAGCCAAGATTCTGTTATGCCAATCACATCATAATTTTCTGTAAACACTAGCTCCTCTAAATCTGAAAATTTATTGCGTATGCTACGAGCGTTTGCATAGAAAACCTTTAAATTTGTTATTTTAGAACTCACGGAACGCTCTTTAATAATATATTTGGTTCTTGTCGGATCTACATTTATGTTCATGGCTGTCCTCGGTCCTCGCTGTCTTCAGTCTTTATCGCTGGTGGTCCTTAGTTGCCTCTGTTTTATGCTTGGCGTTAGATGATTTATGTCACTGCTGCTTCTTCTCGGATGGCGTTTTTTGATCCATGGCTGCAGACTGCTTCGTGTAGGAGACGACCCATGCGTGCTGAACCCACAGGGTTTAGATGAGTGCCATCCTTGCGGAACAGAGTAGGCTGGTTATAGAAATTATCCCAGAGGTTGATGAATTTAACTTCTTCCTTCAGACACAAATATTTTAGTCGGCTATTTGTGCTGAAGGCCTTGTCGTAGAATTTGTCAGGTGTACAAAGGAGTACAAAGGAAATCAAGCAACAACAGATCTAGTGACCCTTCTAGGTTGCTTGTCCTCCAAAACACTGAGGATCAAGTGTCCAAACAGTGGTTTAGAGTGGGTAAGGGAACATTGGAAAGGGAATTACTGCCCTGGAACTAATGTCCGTGGCAGGATTAGGAAGTTAGTAGGGGACAGATGGGTTAGTAACTGAGGGGGGGATAAAATAAAGTTATTCATTTACAAACGCAGTCAGTCGCGGGTTTGATGCGAGATATTTGTCTAGGCGGAGTTTAAATGAATCAACGGTGATGCAGTCTATAACGTTTCGGGGAAGCCCATTCCACAAGTTGACAACTCGATTGAAGAAGAAATTCTTAGATTCGTGTGAGTTAAAAGATTTACCAATAATTTTGCAACCGTTTCCCCGCGTGTAATTAGATTGGTCGATAGTGAAGTACTTACTACAGTTCATATTGTCGATGCCTTTGATGATTTTGAACACTTGAATTAAGTCACCTCTTAATCTGCGCTGGGTTAAAGGAAATAGATTTAATTCTCTAAGACACTCTTCGTATGGTTTGTTCTTTAGGCTAGGTATCATTTTGGTAACTCTACGTTGAACTCGTTCTAGCTTGTTTATATCTTTTTGGTAATAAGGGCACCAGGATTGAACGCAGTATTCCAGAAGAGGGCGGACTAATGAATTGTAAAGGGTTAGGATAACTTCTTTGGATTTATGCTCAAATGACCTGCCTATAAAGCCAATTATTTTGTTTGCCTTCTTAACAACTTCTGAACATTGTTGACTCGGTTTTAGGTTACTCGATATTGTTACTCCCAGATCGGTTTCTCTGTTTACATTCTTAAGCTGAGTGCCATTCATCGAATAGTTTGCTTTCTCATTTAGGTATCCGATATGTAGTACTTTACATTTATCCGCATTGAAACTCATTTGCCAAATTTGGGCCCAACATGACAATTTATCTAGATTGTGTTGCATATCGTCAACTTGTTCTTTTGAGAGTACGCTATTTGCAATTTTTGTATCGTCAGCAAATTTTGAGATTGTACAGGTGAGACCCTCATCTATGTCGTTGATGTAAATTAGAAAGAGAATTGGTCCTAGTACCGATCCCTGGGGTACCCCGCTACTTACATTGGTCCATTTAGATGCCTTACCGTTTATGACTACTCTTTGCTTTCTGTCGCTGAGCCAATTTTCTATCCATTTCAACACACCGTCTTGTATTCCATGCGCTTTTAGTTTTAGCAGTAAACGTTTGTGGGGAACTTTGTCAAAGGCCTTTTGAAAATCAAGGTATATAATATCTACAGCTTTACTCTCATCGTAGAGGTTGAGGATATCGTGGAAGAAGTCTAAGAGGTTTGTTAAACAGGAACGTTTTTTACGAAAGCCGTGTTGAGTATCTTTAAGTATGTTATTTTCCTCTAAGTGATTTACGAGTCTGTCTCGTATGACCGTTTCTAGCATTTTACATACAACTGAGGTTAAGCTAATTGGACGATAGTTACTGGGTAGGGATTTGCTGCCTTTTTTGAATATCGGTGTTACGTTGGCTAGCTTCCACTGATCGGGCATAGTTCCAGACTGCAAGGATTTATTGAATAGTAATGTCAGTGGTTTAGAGAGCTCATCCTTAGCTTCCTTTAGAACTCTAGGCGAGATTGTATCAGGTCCAGGCGTTTTATTTACCTTGAGTTTATCTAAACAATTCAATACTTCTCTCTCTGTAACGGTGATATTGCTTAGAACATCTGAATTATCAATCTGAATCGGCGATGGTGTAGGGATATCACTGAGGTCTTCTGTTGTAAAAACTGATGCAAAGAAGGTATTGAGGGCATTACTCATTTGTTCTTCGTCTTTGGTGTATTCTCCATTTTCATCGACTAACGGTCCAACAGTTGAAGTAACGACTTTTTTCTTTCTGATATAACTATAGAATTCTTTCGGGTTTGTTTTACTTTGATTCGCAATATGTAACTCTAAGGTCTTTTTACTTTGCTTAATTAACTTTTTGGCTTTGCGTCGTAGCTCTACAAATTTCACCCGTTCTTCGTCATTTTGTGAGGATTTTAATCTATCATTAGCAAATTTTTTAGCAAGCAGGCAGTTTGAAATATCTTTATTCCACCATTTGGGCTTATTATTATGGCCTGGACGCCGAGTTTTCGATGGTATGCAGTCTTGCACTGCTTTTAGGTAAGTGGCTTCGAATAACTTCCAAGATGTATTTATGTCGTTATTGTGAATTAAAAAGCTCCAGTCAGTTTCTTTAAACATAGCTCTAAGTTTATGGAAGTTTGCTTTCTTGAAATTAGGGACTTTTTCGATGCTGCTATTTGGTTCGTTACTAGTAAACTTTAAAGTGAAAGTTATCGTACGATGGTCGCTGTTACTGAATTCATCACCAACATTCAAATTGTGTGTCGATCTTGGGGAGAATGCCTGAGATGATGATATTCGGTGACTTGTTTTTGTAGTGCTGGATCATCTTGCGATATTTCTCCATCAACTCTTCGGATCTGGTGCGCATGACGTCATTTGAACCAGCATGGTTGACAAAAAGGGTATTTTCGTTTGCATCCTTTGTGGTATCTTCGAAGGCTTCCACAATGTCGTCCAGTCCAGCTCCTGGGATGCAAAATCTTTTTCGTCGATTTGGGACTCTGTCGCAGAACTCTTCTACCTGTCCTCGTAGGATGGAATCCCCAACGAGCCTGGTCTCTTCTGGTTCGTCTTCCATCTCTACCAAGATCTCAAATCTGTTTGACATTGTGACTGGTAGATGAGACCTTTTCTGCGTTAGCCGTAGGGATGGAGGGGATTGAGTCGAGTCCTAGGGATGTGCATAGTCAACCTTTGAGTGCTAGGGATGTGCATAGTCAATCTTTGAGTGAATCACAAGACTTTACTTTTGCTATACCTAAGTTAAATTATGTAGCACGTAGAGCTCCACCGATTGTGTCGAACAGGGTATTAGCCGAAAACTATAGGGGTTCTCAGACTTGCTCACGTCAGACATATGATAACTCTCAGGTGATACCAGACTCCCAACCACCTGCGGGGCAGGGCCGGGGAGTCTGGAGACAGTCAGAACCCTCACAGCTAAACCCCTCCAGTGATAACCAGGCCACGACTAGGAAAGTACTAACTTAGACACAATCCCCTCGTCTCTCCTGGATCTGGTGTGGCCACCGGATAACCAGGTACCTGAAACCCGGCAACAAACGCCGGAAGTGATTGAAATAACAGGGGAGCCGGAGGATGTTGATCTGTCCTCGGCTCAACAAGTGAACAATGAGGAGGAATCTGAAGAGAGCTCTCAGTCCTCTAGGGGGTCCCACAGTAAATGTGTTACTACAGATGAACTAAATGACATTTTATATAAAATTATGCAACAATATGTTCCTACTACCCAAGGTCCTTCCACTAGTACCCCGGTAGCTCCCCCTATTGACTCTACGGTAACACCTTTACAACCTACCGGCATTAAACCTCCCCAGACTTCTTTGCCTCCACTTAACGTAAATCCGGCAACTACCACGGCATGTAGCACGATAGTGCCTGCCTCCTTGACTACCTCTAAGGTCTGTGTAATCACAGACATAACTCCTCCCCCTCTTGATAAACTCCCACAGAGGGGAGGCCCTATGCCTCTCCTATACGGGCCAGACTGTTCATGGATTCCGGCAATAGCACAGAAACTACACATGGCACAACAAACCGTATCGGGGGAGCTTCCGATCCCTAGTGAATGGACCATTGAAGTAAGTAAGAGCAAAAAGCTTAGGGCCAAAGATGTGGAAGGGAAATTAATGGATGTTACTATTAAGGCAATACCCAATGTATACAGTGCTGATTTCTTTGTATACTCTGCTTCACCGGCGCTACCTCCTGCCTCAGCTGCACGACTTTTTGCAGATTGGGCACGATCGGACGGCATGAACGACATTAAGTCACTCAATGCACTGACACCGGAATTGGATACAATTCCGGCGCTCGATCTGGGCCACAATCCAGTTCTGCAGGTGGGGCAGGTAGGTGCAGGTCCGTAGGATGACTGGGAAATTGAGGCGCAACAATTCGCAGCCACCATTACTTCGAAATCCTCCCATCAGATCCCTCAAGAGAACCAATTATGGTCCTCGTTATCAGTTAATAAGGCTGGAGGAGTTTCACCGGCTTTGTTTGATTTCTTAGCAGCTCCCAAACTCGTACTTTACGAATTGCACGACCCATTTTGTACTCCTCCTCCAGCCCACTTAGACAGAGATTTCAAGTTACGCAGTAAAGCACTTAGACTGTTCTCTCAGTATCTCGTAAGTCGCCAAATTGCCCAGTCACTCACCAGAACCATTACAGCCATCTCTGATCAAAATGTGCGGAAGGCCACGGAACTATCACGGAGGCTTCTGTTACAAAACTCCATACAGTCACGATGTAAGAATAGCTATCATGGAAGCGGTCAGAGCACACCAGGACTTGAGGGTATACATGGTCAAAAAGTTGCCGGAAGATGTAGGTCGCCGGGCAACACTTTCCCCTGTATTAACTGCCTCACTATTTAATATGAATACATGGAGTGCAGTATTTAAAATGGTAGACAGCTTAAACCAGAGTACCTACCAGCCTAGGAAGTAGTCGTTCAAGAAACCGTACTCTAAACCAAAAGGCGGAAATATACCTCAAGCTTCTAGTGCTAAACAGTCCTTTCGGGACCCTAGGTCTCCCCAACAGCAGGGAGGTACTCAGCACAAACACAAGCAGGGTAAACAGTCAGGCAATTGGGACAACAAAGGTAAGTCACACAACAAGCCTCATCAGGGATCGACGTCTGCCAAACCTAGCCAGCCGTCTAATCCCACTGCACCACCACCAAAAAACTATTCAGTCACACTCTCTCTCTCCCGGGGCCTATCGCGGGCGAGTTGGATTCGAGAGTAGTTCCGCCGAACAGACCCAGTACAAAAACTGGGTCGTTCCAGGCATGCCGCAGGGCCTGGCCCCGGCGAACTTGGGCCCGGACAGTGGTAAGCAAGGGCATCACTTGGCGGTGGCTCCGGCGACCTCGTTTACGTCAAACTCAAGAGTTCAATCATGTTTCTTTAGAGGTGGAGTCACTTGTCCAAGAAATGATCGCCAAGCATGTCATTGTCCAGGTAGATCCAACTTGCCATGTCTTCACCTCCAGACTTTTTCTAGTGCCAAAGAGGGACAGTGTGCAGATGCGACCAGTAGTAGATCTCTCGTATCTGAACACCCATATTCACAATTCACCCTTCAGGATCTAGACCTGAAAGACGCCTATTGGCATGTCCCCATAAGCAAAAGGTTCCAAAATTTCCTCGCCTTGAGGATCAAGCAAGAGACTTACGTCTTTCAGAGATTACCCTTCGGGTTGAACCTGGCACCGAGAATTTTCACAAAATTAGTCCGGCAAGCCCTGATGCCTTTATTAGCTCAAGGGATCAAGGTGATGTGGTATCTAGACGACTGGCTGGTAGTGGCAGAGTCGGAGAATTTATGTCAGATTCATGTAAACCAAGTAATAAATCATGTACAGACCCTAGGGTTCAAGGTCAACTTGGCAAAGTCTCTCCTTGTCCCCACACGGGAAATTCAATAGATAGGGCTGGTCTGGGACACGGCCAATCTGACTCTCACTCAGAGTGTGGACAAACGCAACAGGTTCCGCAGGAAACTGTTTCGCTTTCTCCAAAGTCTGAATACGACGAGGACGACATGGGAATCCCTGGTCGGTTCTCTCAATTGGATCCAATTAACTGTAAAGTTGGGCCGGCTGAAAGTAAAGAGATTAATCATGGAAGGCAACAAATTCTTCCCACTTTTGCCGGCGGGAAAGTTATGGGCCATTCCTCCATTAATTCACGACTTACTGTCAGTCTGGGCAAAGAAGGAAACATTGCACTCGATAATGACGTGGGTTTCTCCTCCTCCTACGGTATTTTTTTTCTATGTGATTGAGGGAGGCAAAAGGCAGAACTGCCTATAGCGAGTGCCTCCCCCATAGTTGAAAGAGTGACAGGGCCAAAATCCAGGACGTTCGAGCCAAAATGCCTGGACACACGGAGTTTGAAGCAATTTAAGTCATAGGAAGAGGGAAAGACTGATTCTGGGAGAGAGTTCCAGAGCTCAGCTGTTGTGTAGAAGAAAGACTGAGAGTAACGTTTCACTCTCGGGTTGGAGAGTTGCACAGAGTAGGGGTGGGATTGAGTTGCAAGACGGGTACCACGTGCCCTACGTAAAGGAGATGGTATACACTGGGAAAGCTCTGAGGAACACTGATTATTATAGTAGCGATAGAATAGCGAGAGAGATGCAACATTGCGGCGGAGAGAGAGAGATTGCAGAGAGTTGGTGAGTGGATGGGAGTTAATGATACGAAAGGCCTTCCTTTCAACTTTGTCTAGGAGAGCGGTGTGAGAGGAACCTCCCCACACATGTGAACAATAATCAATACAAGGACGCACTATGCCCCTGTACAGAGCAAGAAGCTGTGCAGGGGAAAAGAACCCCCTAAGGCGGTTGAGCACACCCAGCTTCTGGGAGGCTGCCTTAGCAAGACTGGTAATATGGTCCTTGCAACTGAGAGCAGAAGAAAAAGAGACACCAAGAATAATGCTTGGTGGCCTAATTTCTGAATTAGAGATAAGGTGTTACTCAGTGGTAGGTGATTGGAATGCTACCCCTCACAAGTTGGGTGGTTCCATGTTTGGTAAACATATGTTAAGGTTTTGTGATGAGCAAGGTTTAATTTTGTCCTCCAAAAACCTGCTTCCAGAAAATAGCTATATATATGTTAGTGAAGCGTGGGAGACCAGGTCGTGGCTTGATCATGCAATCTCTAGCTCTGACTTTCATGACTCTATCTCAGAAATGGCCATAAGATACGACATTACGGATGACGATCACATACCTATAGAATTAACAATCCAAATGAATAAGGCACCGGAAATAACAGAAACTAGCAATAGCATCAAGGCAAAAGTTCCATGGAATGTAATCTCAAATGAAGAGTGCCAAATGTACTGTGATAAAACCAAAGACTTATTAAATAGGGTGCAATATGATGGTAATGGTGTAGCACAATGCAGGGATCCAAAATGTAGTGATACACAACACAGAAAGGACATTATTAAATTTTACAATAGTATAATAGATTCTTTATCAAAAGCGGGGGAAAGTATTTTTAATAGCCATAAATATAAGTCCTCATTCAATAAGCCAGGTTGGCAAGACTATGTGGCTGACCTGTATCAGGCCTCCAGAGATGCTAGGTCTCATTGGCTTGAGGTAGGTCAGTTTGAACTTCACAAAAGAGCAAAGGCTAGGACCAAATATGCCATTAGATTTATTAAGCAAAATGAAAACCAATTAAGGAAGGAAGCCCTTGCAAAGAGTCTGGCAGAAAAGGATACTAACTGTTTTTGGAAGGACATCAGATCCATGCAAAATTGTAACACACCATTACCTGTCAGTGTTGAGGGGGTTACGGGTGAAGAGAACATTGCTGACTTATGGAAAACTCATTTTAAGGAACTACTTAACAATGTAAACCAAACCTAAAGGTCTGCCTATATGAACTTACACTGTTACCTGCAATCACTCATTAGAAAGCTAACATATAAATTCATTCAGCGCCTTAACACTTCTGAGAACAGTATCATTAAAATGCTACAAACTCCAAGCATAGTGTACACCTCTAGGATCCAGGCACACTGGAGGAAGTTGCTCTATATTTAACCTTAAGTAATGATTTCAGGTCTGTTACTCTACAGAATTAGCATACCGGTACTGAACCTCATAGTGCAGTACAGTACTGCTATTCCTATACTATACTGTAGCAATATACTGTACCGGAAGCTAAATTATGTGAGGCATGGTACTGTACACAATTAGGACAGTGGTTTTGGTAACACAGTAGTTTGATGACCACTGTTTTTGGTTGAGGCAGTGCTGTGAACTACATGATAGCAAGCTGGGTATTATTTAATTTCTTTTTATTTTATGTAGCCTATGTACAGTAGCTTATATATGTTTATGTTACTGTAAGGTATATATGGACCCCAGTATGGTCCCCTCTGTATTGTGTGAGTCTGAAATAAAGTATTATTATTATTATTATTATTATTGAGAGAAGATGAAGGATTGATTTTTGTATTGTTGAAGAATAAGGGATAGTCCGCTGGGAGTTCCTTACAGGTAGATAGATGGAGAAATTGGGTTTTGGAAGCATTAAAGGTAACAAGGTTTTCTCTGCCCCAATTGGAGATAGTATTTAGATCAGAATTTAAGAGTTCTATGGCTTCATTACGTTTGTCGTTGAGGGAATGCTGGCTGGGGCGTTCTGAAAAACTAATGGAGTAGTGTAAGGTTGAGTCGTCTGCGTATGAATGGATGGGAATTGAGGTACAGTTGAGTAGATCATTTATAAAAATTAGAAAGAGAATAGGAGATAGGACAGAGCCCTGAGGAACACCTGAGTTTATAGGGTGAGGAAGTGAACGATGGCCGTCCACAACTGCGGCTATGGAACGGCTGGAAAGGAAATTAGAGACAAAGGCACAGATGGAGGGATAGAAACCGAAGGAGGGTAGTTTAGAAATTAAAGATTTGTGCCAGACTCTATCGAAGGCTTTCGATATGTCTAGTGCAATAGAAAAAGTCTCACCGAAGTCCCGAAAAGAGGATGACCAAGAGTTAGTAAGATATGAAAGAAGATCACCAGTAGAGCGACCCTTAAGGAAGCCATACTGGCGATCTGAGAGCAGATTATGAGAAGAGAAATGCTTAAGAAATTTGGAAGCAAGAATAGTTTCAAAAACTTTAGAAAGACAAGAGATGAGAGCAATTGGACGATAGTTGGAGGGTTGAGAGCGGTCACCCTTCTTTGGGACAGGTTGAATGTGAGCAAACTTCCAGCATGAAGGGAAGACGTTAGAGGATAGACAGAGACGAAAGAGTTTGCCTAAGCAGGGAGTCAGCACGGAAGCACAGTTTTTTAGAACAACAGGAGGAACACCGTCCAGACCGTACGCCTTATTAGTATTAAGCCCAGAGAGGGTAGAAAGTACGGTGAAATGCTAGGTTTTTCCAGGTTAAATAGGAATGGGAATTATCCCCAGGCTACCTTTAGGATCAACCTTTCCTGGTACCTGGCGCGGGGTACGAACCTCTGAAGGGAATTTAACCCCCCTAAAAACCCACAGGTTTTGAGATGCCTTGGGTGGGGTTCGAACCCTGGTTAGTGACGCACCACCATCACCACCAGGCCCGCGCGCTAACCCACTGTACTACCACGGACGTACTAAAAGTATAGCAACCTTAGTCCGATTTTTAAGAACCAGGTGATAGTCTCGTGGTGTTATCACGTGATGAGTTTATTGGACTTACCATCTACGACTATTTTACGCTATACCTGACGTCAACTCGGGTTAGTATTATTGTGGGTGCGGGACATTTTCGAGGGCATTACACCTTATAATGTCATCGTTCATCGATTTATGCAATCCTTAGTTTAAGTATTAATATTAACATTCCCTAACATCTTGTCTTGCCAGACTAAGCTTCTGAAGACCCATCGCCCCATAAATCTATGTATTCAATCCTTAGGTTAAGTATTTTTATCCGCCATTGTGTTCACCTTTTTCCATTTACTTTTCCACAATTGTCATACGTCTTCCCCTTGCCTCCTTCGTATCCACAGTCCACACTACGCCAATTTACTTCGTGTCATACACCTCTTACCCCAACCAGAGATTGTATAAGATAACCTGGTTACCAGTATCTGTCATAAGTACCCCGAAACAATAACTAAGTACCCCTACGAACTGCCGCTGTTGTTGGTATATTTATATTTAATAGAAAACGCAGTTCCCAGGGCCAACTAATAGTATCCATAACCCCTCGGACTGATCACATAGCTCTATTTTTTCCAGACTCATATACCACCCCATAGTTGCATTCCCCGGTAGCATTTGGCTAACGTATTCTACTGCCTTTTCAAACTTCCATATCAACTGCAGCCTAATGCCACCCCCACGCCCAGAGACCTTAGGGTCAAATTCCCCTATAGCCCCCTGCACTCCTCCCCTCTCATTATAAGACCCCGCACTTCTCTACTCTTGTCCGACCTAGCCTCTCTCTCATACCTCTTGAAGATCCTTGAATTGTCCGTTGCTAATGCTCTCCAACCTTTTATATATATTATTATATACTCCTATCCAGCCTACCTTCACTTAGTAGGCCAGAACAACATTAGAACTTTACTAGCCCCTTGCATGCCATCTATTCTCTTACAACCCATTCACAACCCTGCACCCAATGGTCGTCGGTGCGAGGCTAGCCGCCTCGCCAGTAACTAACTTCTATTGCCATGCTTCCAGATAAATGTGGCAGAGTTAGCAACCCAGTCTCCACCACATCCAGCAAACCCTACAATTAACAACCAGCCGAGTAAAACCAGCTAGCTAAGGCACCTTCGGTTTTGGTATTAAGGACACCCACATCTGTCTCATACACAGAGGGTTATTACGAACACTGGTGATATGGCAAGTCCCTAGCCACAGCCGCCGGACGACTATCACAGAGAGAGGGCGCCCAGCTCCCCCTTTTTTGCCCACCCGAGGAGGGAGACCCCCACCCCCGCGGAGGTATACCTGGCCCCTGTTTTGACTTCCGAGTCATTGCCAGGTAGCACAGGAATTCTTCCTATCAATGAACTAACCATGCATGACTAACACCTTTACTAACCTCTATTAACTCACAATAAACCATTTACCTTTCTTGCATGCTCTGATCACTAAATTAGCACCTCAGCTATACCATAGAATGAAGATTGAACAATCTAAGAGACGCTCCTATCACAGCTGTCCCCATCCTCCTCGCAAAGTAGATCCAGTCTCTCTCCCCTAAATACTTCCAGTATAGCCAAAATAGTACCTCTTACTAAGGCTCAGTTATATGAAAATATAAAGGCTTCCTATAGCCATGTGCCACAACAGTAAATACCATCTTACCTAGTCCCCATATCTATTGAGAGCTCAAATAAGTCCATAAGACTCGAGATCCCTACTGTCTACAGGGTCCAGAACCGAGCCTATAAATCTAGCTCCCGCCCCCAGTCAAATCAGTTGAAAGCTAGACACCAACCAGGGGTCACTACCCTGCAGTTAACTTCTAGCTCTGCCCTTGTGTTGTTCCGGAGTGAGATTCCAGAGCCGGCAGACTCCGTGGCAGATTTGGATAGAAGGACCTGCCCACGTATTTGAGAACTTCACACATATGGGCCCCCTGGACGGCCGCGGAACCAGTCGTTAGCCCCCAACATCATGGACGCAAGATAACCAGGACCAGACCCATCAGATACTACCCAAGATTCCCTTTAGCAGTACTACATATTACTGTGCTGTTTAGAGATTCACTAATTAATATTTCTACGAAGTGGCTATCTCTTTGCCCCAGTATAATTCATATAACCATTCAATTAGGAAGTGCTAAGCGTATCAGTGTTCATTATTTAACAGGCGATACTAACTCTCGTAATCAACCATATGCCCAGATATTATTACCTAGAAGGAAACCCTAGTGATATCTGAAGGTTCGCCCACTGATTTGCGTTCTATGTATTTCTTAGACAAGAATATAAAACTTAGATCAGTACCCCCTGAGGTTACTAGAATTCCCGTGCTCTAAAATACGCGTGTCTAATCTAGTCTGTGAACTACGACTTGTGCACCAGAGCTACCAGTAAGAAATCTAACAGTGAATATGATTCTATAAGTAACATTGATGGTCTTCGGTATATAAACCTGTTAAATTAAAGCCAGTGATCAGAAGATTAATACCTGAATGATGGAAGTGGGAGACTAGGCTCCATCCAGATCCACTTATGCTAGTGTTGTTCGATTCTATTATATTGTCTTACACAAGTATTCTGCAGTGGTATATCAATAAACGTGATCGTGTAACTTGCTACCATGTGTTTCTTTGTGTTCTCTATTCCTCATATCTTGTATTGTGCATGCAGCCTTATATACCCAGTCAATTAGAACTCACATTACCCAAGTTAAACCTGTAGAAAAACAGGGCATAACATACGGTATGGGTAGACACAGATGCTTCAGGGACAATAGGCTGGGGATATCAGTCGAACCTAGGCCATCAGGGTCAAGGCCTTTGGTCCCAAGACATGAACTTTCATATAAACCAACAGGAACTCTTAGTCCCACTATTTTTCCTTCAAACTCACGGCTATTCATTACAAGGGAAGTCAATTGCGTTTCGAATGGACAACTTGAATGCGGTACACTGCATTCAAAAGCAAGGTCAACGAGGTCTCGGAAGTTGCTGGAATTGTCAGAACAGATTTTTGCTCTAGCCAAATCGCTGAGCATTCATTTACATGCATCTTATCTCCCGGGCGTAGCGAACGTCTGGGCAGACGCCCTGTCCCGGAGACAGAGCACCTCAGTAGAATGGGCAATCAGACAAGACATTTTCAACAAGATGATTGCAGAGCCATACCGTCCACAAGTGGACCTATTTGCGTCAGAAGGTAACCACAGACTTCCTCTCTACCTAACCCGCCGGGAAGTGACCTCGGCGGGGGGTCCCAACGCATTATCAGAGGACTGGAACAGATGGACTTCCATCTATCTTTTTCCGCCTCCAGACGCTTCACTCATTTGTCAAGTAGTTCACAAACTACGGGGTTACCAAGGCCTAGTCTCGATGATCACGCCACTATGGCCGGCTCAGTTGTGGTACCACCAGTTGAAAACGTGGTGCGAGAACCCGGTATTACTCCCGGTCTCGTCCTTCCACTTGGAAACAATTGGCAACCTAAAGACCTCGCTGACATTTGCCTTATGGACATTCAGAATGCCAATTGGCTGACCCAGTATGGAGAGAGTGTTACAAGTAAATTTCTTAATCAGTTTACTATGTCCACCAGGAGACAGTGCCAATCACATTGAAAAACGTTCACAACCTGGATAGTGGAGACAGCGCAAACAGACAACTCAGTGGCCCTGATTTTTAAATACTTAGATTATTTGTTTGAACATAAGCGCTTCTCAGTAGTTACACTAAATAATCACTTGTCTGCCATTAGGACCCCCTTTTTCGACCTCACTGGTCTATCCATACCGCAGGCAGAGGAAAAAGGTTTCATGAGGGCATGTTTCAAACTACGCCCACCACCACGTCAGCTCATGCCTACCTGGTCGTTAGACAGAGCTTTGTCATTGCTTCACTCATGCAAGTATAACCATGCGCCAGACTTTGATTCATTATTAAAGAAGGCTGTGTTCCTTATGGCTATAGCGACAGGAAACAGAGTATCTGAGCTGGCGGCGATGAGCAACGAACCTAACTGCCTCAGGTTCGGGAGACTGAACGAACACTTACAAATCGCTCCGTCTCCCACGTTCATTGTAAAGAATGAACATTGTGATCATGTATTCTCAGAATTTACTGTCCCGGCGCTGAAACGCGGACATACACATCACCTTTTGTGCCCAGTACAGGCTTTACTTAAGTTTATGAGGGTAGCACAACCTCAACAACCAAGCTTTCTATGGGTCAACCAAGCAGGTACTCGCATCACGAGAAGGAAATTGGCTTCTTTACTCATAGACGTAAGGGAAAGTAATCCCGGCATAGTGGGCAGAGCCCATGATATAAGAAAGTGGGCAGTTTCTCTTAGATTCTTGCAAAATTATTCAATTGACGACATAGCTAACACAAAGCTGTGGGCATCCAACAATACTTTCTTGACGCGATACCTGTTGGTGGCCATGGATAAACCAAATCTAACCTGTGTGGCGTTGCGGCAACGGGTCTAGTAGTCCATGTGCTATTACTAATTAAGTGTTAATCTTAAAAGGTGGAAAGGAGGGGGGGGGTGCTAGATAGCTCAAAGACCCCTAGAGCCTTCCGCCGGATATTGTGATAAGTTCACAAGCTGTGATACTTAATAGTCGAGCTGGTTCTACAGCTCAGAAGTTTTTATTTTTTATTTTTGGAGATATCTATCATAGTACAACTAGAAGTTCACAAGCTGTGATACTTAATATGTCGGGCGGTTCTACAGCTCAAAAGTTTTACTCTTAAAAAATTGTGAAGATATCTATCATAGTACAACTATATAGTATAAACAAAGTGTACAAACTTATATAGAAGGTACAATTATTGTTAAGGCCAGTATATAATCCAAAGAATTATGGGTCTGTATCTGTTTGAAAGAGAATAAGAATATGTCCCCAAACTACAGTGCATTCATTCGACATATATCGACAGGCCCCGCCCGCTTCCACCAGCGCCGTAGACTAAGTAGAGCTTATCATACCACAATCTCGGACAAGTCACTTGTCACCTTACCACGGAGCTGATAAGAGCTCCAAGTAAAATTAATTATACGATGTAAGAGCGCTTTAATACATGCATATTTGCAGTTACTCTTTACTATACAATATTACCATATACCATCGTACAGAAAAGTAAACTCCATTACCATTGTTTTACCTCATCTACTTGGGCAGAGCAGAGGTAGACAATTATTAAGCTAGGCCTAGCGAGCGACTGCTTTTAGTTGTATAGGGTACCGTAATGCCTCCCCCTCCCTTGTCTGTGTGCCTCAGTCTCCCTCCCTCTCTCTCTCTCTCTCATATTGTGAAGTGATTAAATTTTGACTGATCAGTCAACTTGTGTAGATCATAATTTTGTGATTCATTTAGCTGCCAATAATGACGTTTCCAGGGTGTACCACGAGGAGCACCACCACATCAACTGGCTCAGTTTTCTCCTTATCAAAATACTTGAATACATTTAATACAATATTCCTGGCTTGACTGACAAGTCGGGGAGAACCAGCAGGTCTGCCAGGGGTATGGGCAGGAGACGCCATCTTCCCCCTTCAGAAGACGGGAGGGAACTGAACTGACGTTTGAACGGTTTGAATGACAGCGCATTGACAGTTGAGAGAGAAGACACCGGCGTTGCCAATGTAGCTACCTTACCGCTAGATCTAAAAGTATTTACTTGAACTAGGGAATGGAGCTGTTAAAGACAGGCTCCAGTCTTAACATTTCTTTCTCACTCGTTGATGTAGAAAGGTAGATGGCTTTGTAGGCCATTTTTAATAATTTAAATTGATAAATAAATATTGACTTGATCTAGCGGCAATATTTTACACCTAGCAATAAGAATGCTGGTTATACTCCGAATCTTTTAGCACATGTTATCAATATTGGAGTAATATTCAAATTAGGTAGGCATTTACTAGTTTGTATTCTTCTAGTTACTTCTGCAAACAGATTAAATAATATTTTTGTGCTGATTTGGTAACCCTGTTGGACACCCCTACCTCGCACAGTCATGCCAGCCGTATGATAACGGTTGGGGAAGCGGGCGGGGCCTGTCGATATATGTCGAATGAATGCACTGTACATTATGACGGATCGCAAAGTGCAGATCCAGTCACCTTTAAGCAGATCTTCTTCGAAGTAACACACTGCTTTTCTTTTCCATTTTATATAACATTGTATGTAAACAATAAAAGACTTAAGTTGTTATACGGATTCTTTGTCTCTACCTGAGGTAATTTGTTAGTGGTGTTGATATTGTCACAAATGTCCCCCTCCAGGCATATCGTCAATGATGGAGGGGCCACTAATAAATTATAGGTTTGATTCCCGGAGGGAAGAAAGAAAACCTAATATTTAGTAGGGGCCCCGTAATCATTGACGATGTAGGGCCCTCCCGTCCATCCCCTTCCCATTCGCTTGATGTCTTGAGGTGAATCTTAATATGTCAGTGAAGAAAGTATGGCGGCTCAGAGAGCAGCGTCAAGGAAGCCCGCACAAGAAATCCACAAGATGGAAAGCTGTAGTATAACAACTAATAAGTATATTTTTCTTTTTTATATTTTACAAAGGTTTTTTCGTAGTGAGTACCCAATCATAAGACGATTCCATAAGAGAATAAGCGTTACTCTTATGAAGCGTACTCCGTTCTCCCCGCGGCGGTAGATTCAAACTGGCTGACTGCGGGCGCTTGAATGGAGGCTATTATACTAATAGGCATATCGTCAGTGATTACGGGGCCCCTACTAAATATTAGGTTTGCTTTCTTCCCTCCGGGAATCAAACCAATAATTTTGGCAAATGTACTTTCTTTCTAGCAGGAACTCTGCTTAGGCACATATATCACTCACTAGGAGCTTGTGTTGGGGGATGCATTCTTCGCCTGGTATGATCTTAGTGTCTCTAACCCATTTCTTGTCAGATTTGCTGATCAGGAAGTAGTCTATCTGGCTACTGGAGCCACCTGATTCATATGTTATCAGATGGCTCATCCTCTTCCTAAGCATAGTATTACACACCACCATTCCCATGGTAACACAGTGCTCTAGTATGTATTCACCTCCCAGGATCCTTCGGCCAGTAAACCTGTCCTCCGTGCACACCTTCATATCCGTCAGTACATGCCCCGACATGCCTATTCAAGTCTCCTCCCACAATTACTACTTCCCCTTCCTTGCATCCGACAACCACCCCTAGTAATTCATTCCAGAACTGCTCTTTGACATCTCTACCTAAGCCTGCTTGGAGGGCATATGCTGATATAACATCTATGACTTTCGACTCAACTTTCATTCCTAGTAAATTTAGTCTGTCATTAATCCTTTTAACTTCTATCACACAATCTGCCCATCTCTCTGCCACCAGGAAACCCACCCCTCCTGTACCATGTTCGTTTCCCTTCAATATGAACTTGAAGTGTTCATTTTTTCCAGTAATCCACCTCGCACTCTCTCCTTTCCACCGGTTTTCCTGGGCACAACATATATCCACTCGACGTCCCTCTAGCATCTCCGCGATCTCACCTGTCCTTCCTTTCATCGTTCCGACATTCACACTTCCGAACTTGAACTTGGGGGAAGAATCCGCAGTAGTGTCCTTTTGCAATTTTGTATCAACAGACTAATGTTTTCTCTTAATTGTTTTTGTCAAAATCGTTAGGGTTGCCAACGTTGGAGGTTTTCTCAACTTCGGACTTCTTCCTCAGTAGAGGTCCTTTTATTCTGGAGTAGCGCTTCTTCCCGTGGTGTACCCAGCAACGGCAGATGCTACGCTGAATTGAGTTTGCGCCCACCCCTGTTCTGCATACTGCGCATGGGTATGCAGCACTTTTTTCTACCTTTCCCAGCCCTAATCTACTGTGTAAAACCTTGGTTTTATGTATATTACCTCTTAATCCTTTACTTGCCATGTGCTCTCTCCATCTTCTGAACCCGGCCTCGGCATCCCGCACACTATCTGCAATAAGTGCTAGGTCATCTTCATATAGCAGTTCCCAGGGGAGCCCAACTCTAAAATCTCCAGAACCATAACAAAGAGGAGGGGACTTAACACAGAGCCCTTGTGGCCTCCAACTCACACTGTGAACTCCTCACTCAGTACACCTTTCACCCTCCCTGCGGTTCGTGAGTCCTTGTATATCTTCATTACCACACGCACCAACCACTCCTCTATGCCAAGTTTTTACATCATCCCTGGGCACCCTATCAAAGGTCTTCTCCAGGTCTACATACTGTAACATACACAAGGTAGAGATCCCTATCTTTAAGTAAATATCTTAACTGCAGCTGCCTGACTATGAAAATAGCATCGATTGTATATCAATTGTAGTGAGTTAATGAAATCTGTTGAGTAGTTCCCTTAGACTTAAGATGGGAAGAAAATGTATTTTACCTGCCATATGAGGGTAAAAAGATATTCTTTATGAAGTGGATGGGACTCAGCCTTGTCAGGCAGCCTCGTCTAGGGGAAGGAGCACCCTGAATTAAAAAAAACTCATGGACTCCAGCAACCATGGGAACAAATTAGCTGGTTTGGGGTAGAGCTTGTGACCTGACCCCGCAAAAACTAAAGCCGGCACCACACATAATTTGGGAAAAGGGACCTGGGATTGTGGTCAACACTACCGGGTGGCTGCCCACGACTCCGGCCCAACAACTCTGGGGAGTCCAATGCCAAGCATGCCCAGCTCAATTGACGGGATTGGTCCTACTGATCCTGCCAGTCGAGCAGGGGTGCCAGTTATGACGAGTGCAGGGCAAAGCCTTTGTGACCCCTGTACGGTCTCCCTCGCTATCCAATGCCCCGATTTATGATATTATTGTAGGTTTTTAGGTGTTTGTGTTTGTGTTTTGGCTGGTCCGAAAATGCATCCCCATTTACCCCAATAATTTTAGGGTTTGCTATACAAATTTTCTATTTAAGATTGGGTTTTCAAGAACGTAACCCAATTGTAAATCGAGGGAGACCTGTACTATGAACTTGTGGGGTGGTCGTGGCATCACAGACGAGTCGTAAACCTTAAAGGGCCTAGCCTTCAGAGGGGATTCCAGGTTGGGACCTAGAACATATTAACCCTCTTGGGTGATGACCAACTACCTCCTTTATCTGGGAAGCTGCGGCGACTGGGGGTCGACATAGCGGCCTTCTCTGAGGTTAGGTTGCTTGGCAACGGTGAGATTAGTTGCAATGGTTACACATACTACTGGTCTGGCTGTGCCAATGGTGCTCACCAAAGTGGAGTGGCTGTTGCGATCTCTTCCTCCCTGGTTTCCAAAGTTGTGGGGTTACACCTTGTTGATGAGCATTTGCTGCTGGTGAGGATGAGGCACTCAATGGGCTTCATTTCTCTTGTTGCAGTGTATGCTCCTACCGAGATGAGTACTTTAGAAGAGAAAGAATTGTTCTACACCAAGCTTGAATCGATTGTTGAACAGTACCATCCACGGGACACACTCATTATCCTTTGGGACTTCAATGCAGTTACTGGCACAGATAGAGCTGGCTAAGAGGTATTTGTCAGTCTTCATAGCTCTGGTACCAGGAATGTCAACAGTTATCTCTTCCTGAACTAGGCTGGTGGTGTGGTCAAGGAGATTGATTACATACTCATAAGCACTCGTTGGAGGATCCTCCAGAAATGCAAGGTCTTTAGGAGTGCTGCATTCTTTGGTACCGACCAAAGGCTTGTTGTTGCTACACTGAAATTAAGTTGCGACTCAAAACCAGAAAAGTCTCATAATGTTATTCCCCAGGGTTTCATCTTGAGAGGCTCAAGGATTAGGAGTGTGCAAGGAAGTATGCAGTGGCAGTCTCAAACTGGTGTGATGCACTTGGTTTCCCTGGATGACCCTGTAGAATTGTGGGAAAACTTTAAACGTGGAACCCTGTCGGGAGTTGATGAATGCATTGGAGTCAAACCAAGGCCAAGGAGAGGTTTCCTATCGGGTGAGATTTTGGGTATAATAGAAGAGAGTCACGCTGCCAGATTGAATGGAGATCTGGGTCTGCACAGGGCCCTGTATTGCAGAGCGTGAACTTCCCTGAGGAGAGACAAAGAGAGGTATGTAAGGGGAATCGCTGAGGAGGTTGAGGGGTATTTCTCTGCAAATGATCTTCAGTCTGCTTACCAAGCCCTTAAGAAACTCCGCTCAAAGCCTACCCCCCAGATTAGTTCTGTTCGAATGGCAGATGGCCAACTCACATTGGGTGATGATGAGCCAGAGCCAACTGGGCTGAGTACTTTGAGCAGTTGTACATGGCCAGTGCCCTTAACAGACAGCTTCATCCAGTGAACGTCCAACCACCAGTCCCTGATCCGCCAATTAGTGAAGACCCACCCTCCCTTGCCGAGGTAAGGGAGGCCGTGGCTAAGCTGAAGGGTGGAAAGGCTCCTGGTATTTGTGACATGCCTAGAGAACTGCTGAAAGCTGGGGTTGAGTCCATGGTCCATGGGTCACATGCGGTCCTAAGTGCTGTATGGCAGACAGGTGCTCTTCCTCTTGACTGGAAAAAGGGTTTGGTCAACCCTATCTGGAAAGGGAAAGGGATCGACAGGACTGCAATAACTACTGTGGTATCACACTGCTCAATGTGCCAGGCTATTGACTGGGGCTGGCAGGACCTGGAGCTTCAAGGCTAGCTGACTGGGGCAGGCAGGAGCTAGAGAACCTATAGTATAGCAAGAGCCAGTGACATAGGCATGGAAACTTTGGTCATGTAGAATCCGGCTGCCCGAAGCTAGCTGACTGGGAGCAGCAGAAGCTGGCAGCCCAGTTCTAGCTGACTGGGACCTGCAGTAGCCTGCAGTCTGGGGATAGCTGTCTGGGCCTGACAGGAGCTGGGGACCTGGTGTTAGCTGACTAGGGATGGTAGGAGCCGGTGACCCTGGGCTAGCAGACTGGGACCGGCAGGAGCCGGCAGCCCAGAGCAAGCTGCCTGGGACCGGCAGGAGCGCCATGGGGGACCGGGGCTAGCTGCCTTGTGCTGGCAGGAGCCGGTGACCTTTGGCTAGCAGAATGGGACCAGCAGGAGCCGGCAGCCCGGGGCTAGCTGACTGTGGGTGGCAGGAGCTGTGGGATCTGGTCTAGCTGACTAACGGCTGGCAGGAGCTTGGGGCCCAGTGCTAGCTGACTTTTGCTGTCAGGAGCCCGGGGCTAGCATTCTTCGGGCCCAGAAAATCCGGCGGTCCCGGCCTAACCGACTTTGGGTCAGTAAGATCCAGCGGCCTGGGTGCTTCCTAACGGGGGCCGGCAAGAGCAAGTGGCCCGAGGCTCAATGAATGGGGCTGGTAGAAGCTGCCGGCCCAGGGCTAGCTTACTGGGGCCGGCAGGAGCCGCCGATCTAGGGCTAGCAGACCTCGGGCCGACTTGATCCGGGAAGATCCAGCGGCACGGGGTTAGCTGAAGGAGACCGGCATCAGCCGGCGGCCCGGAGTTAGCTGACTGGGATGCACAGGAACCGGCGGCCTGGAGCTAGCTGACTGGGGCCGGCAGGACCCGGAGCTCCAAGGCTAGCTGACTGGGGCTGGCAGGAGCCGGTGACATAGGCCTGGAAGCTTCGGTCATGTAGGATCCGGCTGACCGGAGCTAGCTGATGGGGCAGCAGGAGCTGGCAGCTCACTTCTAGCTGACTGGGACCTGCAGTAGCCTGCAGCCTGGGGTTAGCTGACTGGGTCTGGCAGGAGCTGAGGACCTGGTGTTAGCTGACTAGGGCTGGTAGGAGCCGGTGACCCTGGGCTATCAGACTGGGACCAGCAGGAGCCGGCAGCCCAGGGCAAACTGCCTGGGGCTAGCTGACTGGGACCGGCAGGAGCTGGGGGACCGGGACTAGCTGCCTTGTGCTGGCAATAGCCGGTGACCTTTGGCTAGCAGAATGGGACCAGCAGGAGCTGGCGGCCTGGGGCTAGCTGACTGGGACCAGCGGGAGCCGTTGGCCCGGGGATAGCTGACTGTGAGTGGCAGGAGCTACAGGATCTGGTTTAGCTGACTAGGGACTGGCAGGAGCTGGGGCCCAGTGCTTGCTAACTTTTGTTGGCAGCAGCCCGGGGCTAGCTTACTAGGGCCGGCAGGAGCCCCCAAACTGAGGCTACCATTTCTCGGGCTGGCATGATCCGGTAGGATCCAGCGGCCCGGGGTTAGCAGAATGGGACCAGAAAGAGCTGGCGGCCTTGTGCTATCTGACTGGGACTGGCAGGAACCGGCAGCCTAGGGCTAGTTGACTGGTGCCTTCAGGAGCCAACAGCCCTGGGATAGCTGACTGTTGCTGACTGTAGCCGGCGGCCTGAGGTTAACTGACTGGGACCAGCAATAGCCGGTTGCCTGGGCCTATCTGACTGAGCCTAGCTGGAGCTGGCAGTCCTGTGCTACCTTACTGGGCCCTGCATGAGCTGGCAACCCGGGGTTTGGTAATTGGGGCCCGGCAGGAGCTGGAGCAGGAGGCTAGCTGACTGGGACCAGCAGGAGCTGTAGCCTGGTACTAGTTGACTGGGACCAGCAGGAGCCGGCAGCCCACTGCTAGCTGACTGGGGCCGGCTGGAGCTGACGGTCTTGATTTAGCTGATTGCGGTAATGGACGACAAAATAAATAATGTGAAAGTATAATAGAATCAAAACATGATGTATAAAATATTGCATAATAAAAAGGAATTAGTAGGCTACTGATTCGGGTACTAACTTAGAAAATGAGAACATTATGAATGACATTACAAAGATCGTATCAAAATTAATATGATTACATTGCAATATTTACAGAACATAGTTCAAGGGACATGGAACTTTTAATATAAATATAATATAGTAATTGGCATGAAAAACAAAAGCTACAACTGACTTTAAATACATAAACACATTAGACATAATTATACAGTATTGTGGCAGCATAAACATGATAAAGGATTCAAGATTGGGCTACCAAAATCTTGATAAATGAATGATGGAAATTTCTGAGGAAGGAGAGATGAATAGGATGTGTTCGACTTTAGTTTAGATAGTCAAAGAATTTGGGAAGGATAGACAGCACAGAAATATTTAGTATGAGAGAAACAGGATATACTGTAGTTTGAGCCATAAAGTTGGGAATTCAGAGGAGTCGAAGTCGGGAACACGAGAGCAAGTGAGTTTATTGTGTACGTAGACACAACATCCACCTTTGGTTTTGAAACTAGGATAGAGCTAGTAGGAGGGTACAGAGAAGGGTTTGCTGTCAGTAGTTTCGGTGAGAAAGAGAAGATCAAGGTTGACAGAGGAGAGGTGGTGTTCAGCAGAGTATATAATATATATATATATATATTTATACTGTATATATAATACATCAGTAATATGATATTTTAAGTGGATATTACATGGTAATATGAGGTTGGAATAATACAGTTCTCAATAAATATTGGATTTAATAATGGTAAATTGGGTTTAACAATATACACAAGTTAATACTAGTAGTTAAGGATATATGTTCTCAAATATACTAAGACATATATGTGTGATCTAATACTGAGTTATAATTATGAGTACTAGGGGGTGAGTCTCGTGTGTATATGAGGACTCCTAGATATAAGTATGAGAGCTTATGAGAGTGAGAGTCTGACTATATAAGTATAGGAATCGACTAATGGTGTCTACTTGAAAGTCTACTTACCTTACATGTCAGTGTTGAATATAAGTGTGACATTAAGGGAGCCCACCTCGCTTTTTTCTGTTTCTCTCCCTCTCTCTTTGGCTTGTATCCATTCGGTCCCATTCAGCCTACTGTTTTAAGACGTTTACCCCCATCATGTCAATATTTTGCTGGTGAGCGGTAGCGAGCCAGCATATATATATTTTTGTTTTGACAGCAAGCTAAATTTGTAAATTTTTCGATAGAATTTTTTTTTCGGCGAAGCCGGATTTCTCCATACAATCGACACCTGGATTGGGATAAACGTCTTAAAACAGTTGGCTGAATGGGGCCGAATGGGTGCAAGCCAAAGAAATAGAGAAAAGGAGAGAAAGATAAAAAAAACAGGTGACTCCCCTTAATGATAATAGAGTGAGTTATGGTGAACGCTAGGCTGGTGTATAGGTGTGATGAGGAACATTTATCCTCAACACTGATCTGGCAGCTTATGAGGTCCACTTTCATGCTTAGCCCCATTAGTTTTTCAGATTATAAGACGTTCGGCCCATTAGTTTGGCAATTTTAAGACCTTTCGACCCCTTTCTTTGTCAATATTAAGACTTTTCTTGTCATTTAGGTGTCGATTTTTTTCCTGGCGAGCGATTGCGAGCCTGTAATTTAGGAGGAAGACGGGACATTTTTCTACAGAAAAATGCACAAATATATCTTGAAAGTGGATCCTGGGGTTGTTTTCTTAAATTTGATGGATGCCTAGGGAGGAAACTAAATAAATAATAAATAAATTATATTATCGATCAAAAATGGGGCGAATGTCTTAAAATTTCATAACTAATAGGGCTAAACATGAGGGAGGAGGAGGACTCGAAAAAACAACTACCTCCCCTTAACTGGGCCGAGCTACCTTACTCAAACCAAGCACACTATTAACCTGACGGGGCACCCCCCCCCCCCCCCCCCCCCCCCCGAGATATGTCTCCCTTGTAATAATAATAATAATAATATAATTTTTTTATAGTTCTTAAATCTAGCGCATGCTAAGCCAGCTAAGGATAGCCCAATAAGGCCGATTAGGCATATTTCCATTGGGGTCCTGTACTACTACCCCATCCCCTTGCTCATGAGGGACGGTAACGACGCAGTGCTTGTGAAAAACCTTTAACACTTAAAGAGCGGGGCCCGACTTAAGTCCGTATCTAAAAAGCAGCAAGTTAGGAGCATTATTAAGTCTTTTAAAGGGTTAAAATCGAGTGCAAATGGCCAGGAGCGCAGCAGGCCACATGGTCGACACCCAGGGCTTACCGCCGCCCACTGACTCACGCTCCCTCTGTTCTCGAGAGGCCGGCAGTGTAGCCAGTAGTGAGCGTAGCTGGAAAAAATATGCCGCTATATGCTAAACTCCCATGTTGGTGGTACCACTGCATCAAAACGACGAGTGCTACGTAGCTCGTTCTGGTCTCATTTTGAAGCTTGTAGCGCCTAGTTTTTTTGCTGAATAAATTTCTTTTCATGCAGATACTTGATTGATCATTCAGGAGGGCCTGAATATGCCCAAAATAGCCCAAAACCCCCCGCTAGACGAGGGTTAATGCGCCGAGCGTGAGCGCAATCCTGGGACCTTCTGGGTGGAAGTCCAAGACGGCAGTCACTACACCAGCGAGCCGCTAATGCTGTGAGCACCACCCTTGATCT
The DNA here is from genome assembly GCA_032716605.1 of Paralithodes platypus. Taxonomy (NCBI): domain Eukaryota; kingdom Metazoa; phylum Arthropoda; class Malacostraca; order Decapoda; family Lithodidae; genus Paralithodes; species Paralithodes platypus. The sequence goes on along the minus strand of CM064511.1, from coordinate 28,027,425 downwards.
ATGTTGGTGTCCTATCTCGTCTGGTTCCTACACAACCTATAAGAGCTGTGATTCTCCTCTACTGGGTGAAAGTTTCTCGAACAACCTAACTAAAAGAACCCAACGTAAGGATAAGCGAACCCGGTAGATATAGAACCCAGCATAAGGATAAGCGAACCCGGTAGATATAGAACCCAGCGTAAGGATAAGCGAACCCGGTAGATATAGAACCCAGCGTAAGGATAAGCGAACCCGGTAGATATAGAACCCAGCGTAAGGATAAGCGAGCCCGGTATATATAGAACCCAGCGTAAGGATAAGCGAACCCGGTAGATATAGAACCCAACGTAAGGATAAGCGAACCCGGTAGATATAGAACCCAGCGTAAGGATAAGCGAACCCGGTAGATATAGAACCCAGCGTAAGGATAAGCGAGCCCGGTAGATATAGAACCCAACGTAAGGATAAGCGAGCCCGGTAGATATAGAACCCAGCGTAAGGATAAGCGAGCCCGGTATATATAGAACCCAGCGTAAGGATAAGCGAACCCGGTAGATATAGAACCCAACGTAAGGATAAGCGAACCCGGTAGATATAGAACCCAGCGTAAGGATAAGCGAACCCGGTAGATATAGAACCCAGCGTAAGGATAAGCGAGCCCGGTAGATATAGATATAGAAAGGATTAAATTACTACTGTGATGTACGAACCATTAGCCCTCCTTCTGTGCTACAACGGTGGCTCTCCCAATACACAAGAATGATGCAGTCTTAGCAAAAGGTGACAAATAAATAATATGTCAAACGCAGGAGGAGTACTACGTTATTAATTCCTGCACCGGCGACGTCTTTTTATTTTTATTCTATCTACATTTATACGATTTTATGCAGTTTAAGAAGGATCTGTGGTAGTAAAAAGGGTTAAGTAAGATAGTTCGAAGCCTGTTGATTGCTGGGGAGCTCTTTTTAAACTGAATAAAATCGTCTAATAGTAGCCAGAATAAAGTTAAAAACACGTCGCCGGTACAGAAGGGGTTAAGAGAAACACACTTAGAATTATGCAATAAGTAAAAATGCTTAAAATGGTTAGAATGGTCTAAATGGCCAGTGTAATATAATACAACAACTCTCCTTATTAAGGGGAGATGGGCCTGTTTTGGGGCGATTTTTTCATGTATTCATTATTTTTCTAGTTTCCTCCCTAGACCTCCATCAAATTAAAAAAAAAAAAAAAAATCCATTAGATCCCCCTTCTAGATTAATTTGTACGTTTTTCGGTAGACAAATGTCCCGGCCAACATTATAGGCTCCAGGCTCCAGGCTCCATTACAGGCTCTTCCAACATTACAGGCTCACTATCGCTCGCCAGGGAAAAAATCGACACCTAAATAGCACGAAAGGTTTAAATATTGACGACGAAAAATGGGGCAAAAAGGTCTTAAAATCGACTAACTAATGGGGCAAACATCCGAAAACTAATGGGGCTAAACATGAGGGAGAAAGTGGTCCAGAAAATCGGCCCATCCCCCCCTTATTAATTATGCAACATTACACATTATGTCAAGCTAAGTATTCAGGACATTAGCGGAAGTGAGGTGTCAAGTTCAAGTTGTTCCATACGACTGCAATGTTAATGATGGCACCTACACTTATCTTATTGGAGCCCACCTCGCTCTTTTTTATCTTTCTCTCCCTCTCTCTTTGGTTTGTATCCATTCGGCCCCATTCAGCCAACTGTTTTAAGACGTTTATCCCCATCCAGGTGTCGATTTCTTCCTGGCGAGCGATAGCGAGCCAGCATTGTATGGACAAATCCAGCTTCGCCGGAGACATTTTTCTATCGAAAAATTTACAAATTTAGCTTGCTCTCAAAAAAAAAATATATATATATATATGCTGGCTCGCTACCGCTCGCCAGGAAAATATTGACACCTGGATGGGGGTAAACGTCTTAAAACAGTTGGCTGAATGGGGCCGAATGGATACAAGCCAAAGAGAGAGGGAGAGAAAGAGAAAAAAAAGCGAGATGGGCTCCCTTAACTTACGAAATATACCATACAGTAGGAGGGCAAAATATACACTAACTAAAATACATGACCAGCACACATTCTCCCTGGCACGAGTTAAGGGAGATGGGCCGGTTTTGGGGCGAATTTTGCATTTATTCATTATTTTTCTAGTTTTCTCCCTAGACCTCCATCAAATTAAAAAAAAAAAAATCCATTAGATCCCCCTTCTAAGTTAATTTGTAAATTTTTCGGTAGAAAAATATCCCGGCCGAAGGCCGATTCTTCCAACATTACAGGCTCACTATCGTTCGCCAGGGAAAAAAATCGACACCTAATGTTTTTTTTTCTTCTATATTCCAACTACTCCCTCTCGGGCATAGGCTGAGAGCCTGCACACTCAACCGTTGAACATGGTGAGGCCCATCATGAGGTCTTGTTCCAGTCTAGGGAGTGAGACATGCGAAGCACCCCGGCTCGAAGCAATTCCATCTCTGAAGCCGCTCCGCCTCCGCGCTTCACCGTCTCATTCCCCAGACTCGGACCCTCACTCTCAGAACGCCACCTATTGAGCAATAACTTACTAGGCATTGCCCCCCTGTAGCATATTTTGAATATGGGAATATTCATACAATGCTATTTAATCAGGGAACAATGAGGGTATTTTTGTTTTTGTCATTTCGGTGTGCTGTGGTAATGCACTGAAACTAGGTGCAGTACAAATTCCATCTCAATAATATCTTCCCATTGACATATTGGGATTCGAACCCGGATCCATTGGATTACCAGTCCAGTGGCAAGACCACTCTGCCACACCACCCCTAAATAGCACGAAAGGTCTAAATATTGACGACGAAATGGGGCGAAAGGTCATACAATCGGCTAACTAATGGGGCAAACATCTTAACATCTGAAAACTAATGGGGCTAAACATGAGGGAGAAAGTGATCCAGAAAACCGGCCCATCCCCCCTTAAGCTCGAAATAAAAAGAGAATACACAATTATGCATGAATATGCAACAATGCGCATTCCCAGTCTTACATGAAACACTTGGGCGAATCACAAGGCAGGGTTGATGTCAGCTCGATATCAACCAATTTAGGTCCTTCCTAAACTGCATGAAATTGTCTTATGATAGCCAAAATATACTACAAAACGCGTCCTAACTCCTCAAGGGGCTAACCCAACATTTGTAATGACAAAATGTATTGATACTTTGGGAGAGATGTATCCTGACCAGGATTCGAACCCATTCACTCCAGTTATATTTACTAGAGTTGAGCACCGTAACCACTCGGCCATGAGCGGACTTATCCGCTCACGGCCGAGTGGTTACCTTTGCCCAACTCTCTAAAGTATACCTGTAGTGTGTGGGTTCGAATCCTGGTCAGGATACCTCTCTCCCAATCTGTCCGACATTATCATTATATCATTTGATACTTTGTTTACAAGTTTTGAAGAAAAGGCTAGTTTGGAATAAAAAGTATGAGGGATGGTTCACTCTTTGGGCGATTTTTGCATGTATTCATTATTTTCTAGTTTCCTCCCTAGACCTCCATCAAATTAAAAATAAAATAAAAACATCCATTAGATCCCCTTTCTAGATTAATTTGTACATTTTTCGGTAGAGAAATGTCCCGGCCGAAGGCCGGTTCTTTTAACATTACAGGCTCACTATCGTTCGCCAGGGAAAAAATCGACACCTAAATAGCACGAAAGGTCTAAATATTGACGAAGAAAAGGGACGAAAGGTCTTAAAATCGACTAACTAATGGGGCAAACATCTTAACATCTGAAAACTAATGGGGCTAAACATGAGGGAGAAAGTGGTCCAGAAAACCGGCCCATCCCCCCTTAAACGGCACACAATCGTCTACTTTCAGCCAGAATGTACAGGTATAAAGGCGTCATGGTGCTGAAGGGGTTAATTGATGTCAGAATGTACAGGTATAAAGGCGTCATGGTGCTGAAGGGGTTAATTGATGTCAGAATGTACAGGTATAAAGGCGTCATGGTGCTGAAGGGGTTAATTGATGTCAGAATGTACAGGTATAAAGGCGTCATGGTGCTGAAGGGGTTAATTGATGTCAGAATGTACAGGTATAAAGGCGTCATGGTGCTGAAGGGGTTAATTGATGTCAGAATGTACAGGTATAAAGGCGTCATGGTGCTGAAGGGGTTAATTGATGTCAGAATGTACAGGTATAAAGGCGTCATGGTGCTGAAGGGGTTAATTGATGTCAGAATGTACAGGTATAAAGGCGTCATGGTGCTGAAGGGGTTAATTGATGTCAGAATAGGGATAACACAACATAAAACAATGAACACACAAACACAAAATATAAATTCACACGCATCAACTACTACTAAAGGTGTGAGATCCATCGCAATCCAGTTGGGCCATACTATATACAGTAAAATGCAATGTACCTGCAATTTACCTGATTGTTATTTAGGATAGGTTTAACCCTTTCAGTACCGGTGCCATCCTTTTAACTGTATTCTGGTTACTGTCAGACGATTCTAGTCAGTTTAAAAAGGGCCTCCAGCAATTAACAGGCTTCGAACTATTTAATTTAACCCTTTTTACTACCACAGATCCTTCTTTATCTGCACAAAATCGTCTACACATGGCAAGGAAAAAAAATAGAAAGACAGCGCCGGTACAGAAGGGGTTAATGTAGGTTTATGATTTATTATAAGTATTTCTGATTAGATAATACGAGTGGCGGTTAAGATACAGTTTCCATATCATTATGGTCTATCTTAGAGACTCAAGTAGACTCAAGTTGATCTAAGAATCACGTGAAACAAACACGGCTGCCCAAGGTGTTACATTTGCACAATCTTCTTTATTACACCACTTTGCAACACTTCACCGATGAAAATTTATTTTTCGATGAATCGGATGAAGATGGCACTCTGGTCAGTTGCACCCCCAAGTAATTTATAGGACAATTCAAGTAGCAGTCCCATTGATCCTCCTCGCCCTTACCAAACTGATTATAAGCCCAAATGTTACTCTGACGACCTACGTTATCTAGATTGACGCATGTATTGCTGTCCACAGTAGATCCGATCAACTTCCGGCATATTCCTGTCAGTATGTCTGGTTCCTCCCAGTTTCCGGAATCAACATTAAACCCCACCAACACGTGATCAGTTGGACATTCTTCAGAATTTTGTTGGATACCTGTCGAAACTGACGTAGAGGCTGAAACGTAATCAATGTCCATGCTTGAGGGTTTCCTACACACAATATACCACATCTTAAGCCATTCATCTGCATCTTTATCCTTCTCAAAGATAAAGGCACCTGCACCGCCTTCACCCGCTGCACACTCTTTCTCATCTCCGTCTTTATTGTCCAGCAAGGTAGGCCCCATGGTTGTGGTGGTGGTGGTTGTGGTGGTGGTCGTGGTGGTGGTTGTGGTGCGGATCAGGGAACTCGCGTCTGAAGAGTTACAGACACATATATCAGTTTTAGAATGATGTCTTGATAATCGATAATAACAATAAAGTGAAAGTATACTATTTACATATGGGAAAGCAAAGTTAAAGATTTTCTGAAACTATAGGTAGCGCAAACGAACTTGACAATTTTCTTGACCCCTTAACTCAAAATTAATAAAAACAATCGAGCTGACATTTATATCAATAGGGAAGAGCCCACCAGGAAATAGGTGTGAATATTTACAGCCAGTATGCTCTAGGCCCTTTTGAGTTATGAGAAGTTAAGGGGTCAAGAAAATTGTCAAGTTCGTTGTCGCTACCTATAATTAAGTGATGTTTTCATGTAATAAACAAGTAAGTCACCATTTTCTTAAAGTACGATAATTGAGTCGGATCATACTTACATTGTTTTGGAAACCAGATAAACCTAGTAGTTTATGTGAAAATCTTTCAGACAGATTAGGAACAAAATATGAACTGATTGGCTTTGACATAGTATTTTGATTTGTTTTCTTTTTCGGATTCCCATAATTATTGTATTGCCTTAAGGGGGGTCACCTGCTATTTGTTTTATCTTTCGCTCCTTTTCTCTCTTTCCCTGGCTTGTATCCATTTGGCCCCATTCAGCCAACTGTTTTAAGACGTTTTTTAAATAGATGTTTTCCTGACGAGCGACAGCGAGCCAGCATTGTATGGAGAAATCCGGCTTCGCCGGAGACATTTTTCTATCGAAAAATGTACAAATTTAGCTTGCTGTAAAACAAAAACAAAAAATATATATGCTGGCTCGCTTCCGCTCGCCAGGAAAATATTGACACCTGGATGGGGGTAAACGTCTTAAAACAGTAGGCTGAATGGGGCCGATTGTATACAAGCCAAAGAGAGAGGGAGAGAAAGAGAAAACAAGCGAGGTTGGCTCCCTTAAAACATTGTCAAACATGATATTACATTGGCGGTGTGTTCTGATTCTCGGCTTTGATCTGCTAAGCATAGTCTTTCCATCAAATCTGATAAACAATATATTATAACATATATACAGCTACTGGTATTATAACATATATACAGCTACTGGTATTATAACATATATAGGCCTACAGCTACTGGTATTATAACATAATATTATATACAGCTACTGGTATTATAACATACATACAGCTACTGGTATTATAACATATATACAGCTACTGGTATTATAACATAATATTATATACAGCTACTGGTATTATAACATATATACAGCTACTGGTATTATAACATATATACAGCTACTGGTATTATAACATATATACAGCTACTGGTATTATAACATAATATTATATACAGCTACTGGTATTATAACATACATACAGCTACTGGTATTATAACATATATACAGCTACTGGTATTATAACATAATATTATATACAGCTACTGGTATTATAACATATATACAGCTACTGGTATTATAACACATATACAGCTACTGGTATTATAACATATATAGGCCTACAGCTACTGGTATTATAACATATATACAGCTACTGGTATTATAACATACATACAGCTACTGGTATTATAACATATATACAGCTACTGGTATTATAACATATTATATACAGCTACTGGTATTATAACATATATACAGCTACTGGTATTATAACATATATACAGCTACTGGTATTATAACATAATATTATATACAGCTACTGGTATTATAACATATATACAGCTACTGGTATTATAACATATATACAGCTACTGGTATTATAACATATATACAGCTACTGGTATTATAACATATATACAGCTACTGGTATTATAACATATATACAGCTACTGGTATTATAACATATATACAGCTACTGGTATTATAACATATATACAGCTACTGGTATTATAACATATATACAGCTACTGGTATTATAACATATTATATACAGCTACTGGTATTATAACATATATACAGCTACTGGTATTATAACATATATATACAGCTACTGGTATTATAACATATATACAGCTACTGGTATTATAACATATATACAGCTACTGGTATTATAACATATATACAGCTACTGGTATTATAACATATATACAGCTACTGGTATTATAACATATTATATACAGCTACTGGTATTATAACATATATACAGCTACTGGTATTATAACATATATACAGCTACTGGTATTATAACATATTATATACAGCTACTGGTATTATAACATATATACAGCTACTGGTATTATAACATATATACAGCTACTGGTATTATAACATATATACAGCTACTGGTATTATAACATATATACAGCTACTGGTATTATAACATATATACAGCTACTGGTATTATAACATATTATACAGCTACTGGTATATACAGCTACTGGTATTATATACAGCTATAACATCATATACAGCTACTGGTATTATAACATATATACAGCTACTGGTATTATAACATATATACAGCTACTGGTATTATAACATATATACAGCTACTGGTATTATAACATATATACAGCTACTGGTATTATAACACATATACAGCTACTGGTATTATAACATATATAGGCCTACAGCTACTGGTATTATAACATATATACAGCTACTGGTATTATAACATATACAGCTACTGGTATTATAACATATACAGCTACTGGTATTATAACATATATACAGCTACTGGTATTATAACATATATACAGCTACTGGTATTATAACATATACAGCTACTGGTATTATAACATATATACAGCTACTGGTATTATAACATATATACAGCTACTGGTATTATAACATATATACAGCTACTGGTATTATAACATATATACAGCTACTGGTATTATAACATATATACAGCTACTGGTATTATAACATATATACAGCTACTGGTATTATAACATATATAGGCCTACATCTACTGGTATTATAACATATATACAGCTACTGGTATTATAACATATATACAGCTACTGGTATTGTAACATATATACAGCTACTGGTATTATAACATATATACAGCTACTGGTATTATAACATATACAGCTACTGGTATTATAACATATTATATACAGCTACTGGTATTATAACATATATACAGCTACTGGTATTATAACATATTATATACAGCTACTGGTATTGTAACATATACAGCTACTGGTATTATAACATATATACAGCTACTGGTATTATAACATATATACAGCTACTGGTATTATAACATATATACAGCTACTGGTATTATAACATATATACAGCTACTGGTATTATAACATATATACAGCTACTGGTATTATAACATATATACAGCTACTGGTATTATAACATATATACAGCTACTGGTATTATAACATATATACAGCTACTGGTATTATAACATATATACAGCTACTGGTATTATAACATATATACAGCTACTGGTATTATAACATATATACAGCTACTGGTATTATAACATATATACAGCTACTGGTATTATAACATATATACAGCTACTGGTATTATAACATATATACAGCTACTGGTATTATAACATATATACAGCTACTGGTATTATAACATATACAGCTACTGGTATTATAACATATACAGCTACTGGTATTATAACATATATACAGCTACTGGTATTATAACATATATACAGCTACTGGTATTATAACATATATACAGCTACTGGTATTATAACATATATACAGCTACTGGTATTATAACATATATACAGCTACTGGTATTATAACATATATACAGCTACTGGTATTATAACATATATACAGCTACTGGTATTATAACATATATACAGCTACTGGTATTATAACATATATACAGCTACTGGTATTATAACATATATACAGCTACTGGTATTATACATATATACAGCTACTGGTATTATAACATATATACAGCTACTGGTATTATAACATATACAGCTACTGGTATTGTAACATATATACAGCTACTGGTATTATAACATATATACAGCTACTGGTATTATAACATATATACAGCTACTGGTATTATAACATATATACAGCTACTGGTATTATAACATATATACAGCTACTGGTATTATAACATATATACAGCTACTGGTATTATAACATATATACAGCTACTGGTATTATAACATATATACAGCTACTGGTATTATAACATATATACAGCTACTGGTATTATAACATATATACAGCTACTGGTATTATAACATATACAGCTACTGGTATTATAACATATATACAGCTACTGGTATTATAACATATATACAGCTACTGGTGCTATAACATATATACAGCTACTGGTATTATAACATATATACAGCTACTGGTATTATAACATATTATATACAGCTACTGGTATTATAACATATACAGCTACTGGTATTATAACATATATACAGCTACTGGTATTATAACATATATACAGCTACTGGTATTATAACATATATACAGCTACTGGCATTATAACATATATAGGCCTACAGCTACTGGTATTATAACATATACAGTATACAGCTACTGGTATTATACCATATATAGGCCTACAGCTACTGGTATTATACCATATATACAGCTACTGGTATTATACCATATATACAGCTACTGGTATTTATTTCTGTATCAAATAAAATGAAAGAGTTAAAAATATAGGCCTACACAGTATAGTATAATATTTGGAAAATATACAGTAGTGTGAGAACATCTTAAAATACTACTAATTCTACTACTAATGATACAGATTTACTACTACTACTAATACTAATACTAATAATAATAATAATAATATATATATATATATATATACAGTTAATATATGGGTGTTAGCATGTAGCCTAGTAAGCATGATACTTACCTATGGCTGAGTGGAAGTAGAAGGAGACCCCATTGAGGTTAGTGAGGCCCAGGGAGCCAGCTAGGTCAGCCAGTAGACCATCACTCAGGCTGGTCAGGCTGGGGGTCAGAAGGGCTACCTCCTGTACCGTCTATAGGGAGAACCACCACACATGTTATAGGCTGTACGATACACTTAAGGGAGCTCAGATGGTATTGTGCAGCATAATTTACTGGTTCGGGTCAATGGTTTAAGGAGGGGGTTTAGTTTGCTCTCTAAACCTCCATCAAACTTAAAAGAACACCCACAAGACATAAATAATTGATATAAATTTGTAAATTTTTCGGGAGAAAAATTTCCCGGCCGAAGGCCTGTTACTTCTATATTTATCAGGCTCGCTATCGCTTGCCAGGAAAAAATCGACACCTAAATGGTACGAAAGGTCTTAATATTGACAAAGAAATGGGGCAAAGGGTCTGGATATAGCCAAACTAATGGGGTGAATGTCTTGAAATCTCATAACTAATAGGGCTAAACATGAGGGAGGAGGAGGACTCGAAAAACCAACTGCCCTTAAGGGGATGTTTGGTTTATCTGGACCCCCTTCTTCCTCAGGTTTACCCAACTTTACCCCCATTAGTTTTCAGATTTTAAGACGTTCGGCCCATTAGTTTGGCGATTTTAATACTTTTTTTGTTTACCCATTTCTTTGTTAACATTAAGACCTTTCGTGGCATTTAGGTGTCAATTAAGACCTTTCGTGGCATTTAGGTGTCAATTAAGACCTTTCGTGGCATTTAGGTGTCAATTAAGACCTTTCGTGGCATTTAGGTGTCAATTAAGACCTTTCGTGGCATTTAGGTGTCAATTAAGACCTTTCGTGGCATTTAGGTGTCAATTTTCCTGGCGAGAGGCAGTGAGCCTGTAATTTAGGAGGTTTCGGCCTTCGGCAAGGACATTCTTCTATCGAAAAAATTTACAAATTTATTTTGGAAGGGGGTCTTGGGGGTATTTGTATTAACTTGTTGGAGATCTTTTGAGGAAAGTAAAAATATAAAATAAATATATAGTTAAATATTATACAGTACATACAAATACATATATAGTTAAATATTATACAGTACATACAAATACATATATAGTTAAATATTATACAGTACATACAAATACATATATAGTTAAATATTATACAGTACATACAAATCTCCCCTTAACCCCTTCTGTACCGGCGTCATCCTTTTAACTTATTTCTGGCTACTATTAGACGATTTTATTAAGTTTAAAAAGGGCCTCCACTAATTAACAAGCTTTGAACTATCTCCTTTGAACTCCACCATAGCTCCTTCTTTAAATGCCGAAAATCGTCTAAATATAGCTACAATAAACTTAAGACGTCGCCGGTACGGGTTAAGGGGAGATTTCCACTTGAGGGATTTTTTTCTTGACTCCTTTCTCCCTCATAATTAGCCCCATTGTTTTTCTAATTTTAAGACGTTCGCCCTATTATTTTGACGATTTTAAGAACTTTCAACCCATTTCTGTCAATTTTAAGACCTTTCGTGCCATTTAGGTGCCGATTTTATCCTGGCGAGCGATAGCGAGCCTGTAATTTAAGAGGAACCGGCTTTCAGCCGGGACATTTTTCAACCGAAAAATGTACACATTTATCTTGAAAGGGGCTCAAGGGGGTGTAATCTTAAGCTTGAAGGATATCTAGGGACCAAACTAAAAACCTCCCCTTAAACAAGAGCGGAGTCACACGTACGCTCATGTACAGGCATTCTCTTCCTTTATGTCCGGGTTGGCAGACATACAGGAAACACCAACAAGGCCATAAGTCTGATATTATACACCATACAGTCTCCGGAATTAAGGGGACAGTGGCTGTTTGTTTGGTCTATTAATTCATTTATTCATATATTTTTTTAGTTTCCTTCCTAGACCTCCATCAAGCTTAGAAAAACACCCCCTAGACCCCCCTTCAAGATAGATTTGTACATTTTTCGGTAGAAAAATGTCCCGGCCAGAGGCCGATTCCTCCTAAAATTACAGGCTCGCTATCGCTCGCCAGGAAAAAATCAACACCGAGATGGCACGAAGGGTTCTAATATTGACAAATAAATTGGGTGAAAGGTCATAAAGTCCCCAAACTAATGGAACCAACGTCTTAAAATCTCTAAATTAGTGGGGCTAAACATTAGGGAGAAGGGGGTCCATAAAAACGGTCTGTCTCCCCTTAAGGCTAGGACACAAATCGTAACCTCTAACCTATGTAACTCAAAAAGGAATAGAGTAATCGAGCTCATTTTTCTACCAAATAGGAAGAATTGGCTAGGGAATATGTGTAGAAATGGACAGCTCATTTGCTCCAGCCCTTTTTTAGTTACAGAGGTTAGAGGTTACGATTTCTGCCCAACCTTGAATGAACGGACTATAGTGGTTGGTAGGGGCGGGTGATAATGAATGACAGGAGGAGGTGTAAAGGGGAGAGAGAGTTGTTGTTTTGTCTGGACCCCCTTCTCCTTCATGTTAGGCCCCATTCGTTTTCCGGTTTTAAGACGTTCGGCCCATTAGTTTGACGATTTTAAGACTTTTTGCCCCATTTGTTTTACATTTTAAGACCTTTCGTGTCAATTTGGTGTCAAAAAGATTTTGCTGGCGAGCCTGTATTTTCGGAGGAACCGACACCTAAATGGCACAAAAGGTCTTAATATTGATAAAGAAATGGACGAAAGTATTAAAATGTGAAAACTATTGTGGCTAAACATAAAAATACACCCCCCAGGGGGTGTATACACCCCTCCATCTTATGGTGGAGGAAAAAAAGAATATGCCCCACGCGTCCTACTGCGTTTCGTACAAGGCGACTAATAGGGGGAATGGGGGTAGATTGTAGGCACCAATCGAACAGGGCTATACCCAGGAGAGGCTGTAGGCATTTGATAAGGAGTCGCTGGAACTCCTGTTTCATTTGCTTGGCCTCTCTTACTGATCCCCTTTGTGCCTCACTTACACTGAGAGTAGTCCAGCCAGCTCTCACAAACACCTCCTCCTCCTATCTACTTCACTACACTTAACATGCACACCACACTTCCTCCTTCCTCACAAAAATCAAAGATGATGAACACAGGCCCAGCCTCGGAGAAGGCCTTTCCTCTAATTTTCATTCAATCGAACACCATCTCTCCTCCTACAAACCTGATCTTCTCTTCCTCACCGAAACCCAGGTAACTGAGACAACTGCCCCCTTCTCTGTATCCTCCTACTTTCTCTATCCTAGTTTCAAAGCCAAAGGTGGATGTTGTGCATACGTGCACAACAAACTGACATGCTCTTGTGTTCCCGATTTCGACTCCTCTGAATTCTCAACTTTATGGTTCAAACTATCCTGTCATTCTCATATGAAGTATCTCTGTGCTGTCTATCTTTCCCCTAACTCTACCGACTTTCCCAAATTTGTTGACTATCTAAACTCTAAAGTGGAACACATTCTATCCATCTCTCCCTTCTCTGAAATCTCCATCTTATGAGATTTCAACGTTCACCACCGCCAATGGCTCTCCTCTCACACTACTGACCAACCTGGTGAACAAGCCTTCGTCTTTTCTATCCTAAATAACCTAGAGCAGCTGGTCCAGCAACCCACCCGTATCCCGGATCGCTTCGGAGATCGGCCCAACATTCTTGACCTTGTTGCATTTAATGCTTCCAAGACCCGATTTCTCCATCTTACTACCCGTCCGGAACCTCCAGAGGAATATTCCTTATTCTTCAACAATTCAAGAACCAATCCTTCATCTTCTCTCAATATTCTCGGTGTCTCTTTTTCTTCTGCTCTCACTTGGAAGGACCATATTACCAGTCTTGCTAAAGCAGCCTCCCAGAAGCTGGGTGTGCTCAACCGCCTCAAGGGGTTCTTTACCCCTAAACAGCTTTTTGCTCTGTACAGGGGCACGGTGCATCCTTGTATTGAGTATTGTTCACATGTGTGGGGAGGATCCTCTCACACCGCACTCCTAGACAAAGTAGAAAGGAAAGCCTTCGTATCATTAACTCCTGTCCACTCACCAACTTTCTGCAATCTCTCTCTCTTCGCCGCAATGTTGCATCTCTCTCGCTATTCTATCACTACTACAATAATCAGTGTTCCTTGGAGCTTTCCCAGTGTATACCACCTCCTCTACGTAGGGTACGTAGTACCCGTCTTGCAACACAATCCCACCCCTACTCTGTGCAACTCTCCAACCCAAGAGTGAAACACTATTCACAGACTTTTTTCTATTTAACTGCTGAGCTCTGGAACTCTCTCCCAGAATCAGTCTTTCCCTCTTCCTATGACTTAAATTTCTTCACACTCTGTGTATCCAGGCATTTTAGTTCGAACGTCCCTTGATTTTGGCCCTGTCACTCTTTCAACTCTGGGGGAGGCACTCGCTATAGGCAGTTCTGCCTTTTGTCTCCCTCATTCACATAGGAAAAAAACAAAATAACAAAAAACACACACACATATTTCGGTAGTGGTTAGAAGAGCCCTCCACCACCACCACCACCATCAGACATATTATACCCCTTACCGTGAAGACTCCGCAGGTATATCCTCCGGTGACAGTGTTGATGGTGATGGCGATACAGCCCCCAGTACTGAAACACAAGGAGGAACACCACACCAGACTCTTCACCTGGGAGGGAGTAAGACACAGGTAACGGCAGATGGGTCGATTTTATGGTCCCCCCCCCCCCTTATCCCTCATGTTTAGCCCCATTAGTTTTCAGATTTTAAGACGTTTGGCCCATTAGTTTGGCTATTCTAAGACCTTTCGCCAAATTTCTTTGTCAGTAATAAGACTTCGTGTTACTTAGGTGTAATTTTTTTCCTGGCGAGCGATAGCGAGCCTCTAATTTAAGTGGAATCGGCCATTGGCCAGGACATTGTTCTATCAAAACATTTACAAATTGATATTGAAGTAATTTTTTTTTTTTTTTTAAGGATGATTGAGGTCCAGGGAGAAAACTAAAAACATAATTAAACGATCCATAAATGAGCAAATATATACGCCCATCTCCACATAACCCCTGGAGGATTATGACGCATTTTGGCAGTTAATTCGTGTTCGTATTGGGCTAATTGAGATAGTATTTACCCTTATCATGCCCACAGATATTGAGATAGTATTTACCCTTATCATGCCCACAGATATTGAGATAGTATTTACCCTTATCATGCCCACAGATATTGAGATAGTATTTACCCTTATCATGCCCACAGATATTGAGATAGTATTTACCCTTATCATGCCCACAGATATTGAGATAGTATTTACCCTTATCATGCCCACAGATATTGAGATAGTATTTACCCTTATCATGCCCACAGATATTGAGATAGTATTTACCCTTATCATGCCCACAGATATTGAGATAGTATTTACCCTTATCATGCCCACAGATATTGAGATAGTATTTACCCTTATCATGCCCACAGATATTGAGATAGTATTTACCCTTATCATGCCCACAGATATTGAGATAGTATTTACCCTTATCATGCCCACAGATATTGATACAGTATTTACCCTTATCATGCCCACAGATATTGAGATAGTATTTACCCTTATCATGCCCACAGATATTGAGATAGTATTTACCCTTATCATGCCCACAGATATTGAGATAGTATTTACCCTTATCATGCCCACAGATATTGAGATAGTATTTACCCTTATCATGCCCACAGATATTGAGATAGTATTTACCCTTATCATGCCCACAGATATTGAGATAGTATTTACCCTTATCATGCCCACAGATATTGTGATAGTATTTACCCTTATCATGCCCACAGATATTGAGATAGTATTTACCCTTATCATGCCCACAGATATTGAGATAGTATTTACCCTTATCATGCCCACAGATATTGAGATAGTATTTACCCTTATCATGCCCACAGATATTGAGATAGTATTTACCCTTATCATGCCCACAGATATTGAGATAGTATTTACCCTTATCATGCCCACAGATATTGAGATAGTATTTACCCTTATCATGCCCACAGATATTGATATAGTATTTACCCTTATCATGCCCACACCCTTATCATGCCCACAGATATTGAGATAATATTTACCCTTATCATGCCCACAGATCCCTCCTAAGTTGTATGAAATCGTCTGATGATAGCCAGAACTTGATTAAATCTTTTCATTGTTGCCAGAATATAATGAAAAGGACGTCACCGGTATTGAATGGGTTAAGGGGAGATTTCCACTTGAGGGACTTTTTTCTTGACCCCTTTCTCCCTCATGTCTAGCCCTATTGCTCCTGAGATTTTAAGACGTTTGCCCCATTAGTTCGGTGATTTTAAGAATGTTCGCCCCATTCTGTCAATTTTAAGACCTTTCATGCTATTTAGGTGTCGATTTTATCCTGGCGAGCGATAGCGAGCCTGTAATTTAAGAGTAACCGGCCTTCGGCCGGGACATTTTTCTACCGAAAAATGTAAAAATTTATCTTGAAAGGGGTTCGAGGGGTTGAAATTTTAAGATTGCTGGAGGAGTAGGAAACAAACTAAAAACCTCCCCTTAAGGGGAGGTATTTAGTTTGTTCCCTAGACCTCCATCAAGCTTAAAATTACACCCCCTTGAGTCCCTTTCAAGATAAATTTGTACATTTTTCGGTAGAAAAATGTCCCGGCTGAAGGCCGGTTCCTCTTAAATTACAGGCTCGCTATCGCTCGCCAGGATAAAATCGACACCTGAATTGAACGAAAGGTCTTAATATGGGGTGAAAGTTCTTAAAATTGCTAAACTAATGG
Organism: Paralithodes platypus; assembly: GCA_032716605.1. Taxonomy (NCBI): domain Eukaryota; kingdom Metazoa; phylum Arthropoda; class Malacostraca; order Decapoda; family Lithodidae; genus Paralithodes; species Paralithodes platypus. The sequence continues at coordinate 28,010,366 of CM064511.1, read as the reverse complement.
GGCAAACGTTTTATAATATCAAAAGCAATGGGGCTAAACACGAGGGAGAAAGGGGTCAAGAAAAAAATCCCTCAAGTGGAGATCTCCCCTTAAGAATATTGTTTGTTCATAAGAGGTCTGAAAGCCGGGATAGAGCTTGGGGAAGTATGCCCTGTTTCTTTTCATCTGACGGTAAATTACAAAGTTCCCATACTTTTTTATGTGTGTGTTTTGTTTGTTACGTACTTTGTACAGCTTGCAACCACTTCTGGCATTCACTTTAGCTACAATTTCGTTGACTTTGACTTCAATCACTTGATTAAAATAATTATACTTTCTTCACCATTTCCCAGTACTAATTTATAACTAGTTTATTTATTAATTAACCAGTGGTACTAATTTCGGTGTGTTTATCCAAAGCTCACAAGCCAAAGTCGGATATTGGGTAGTGTTAACCCCTCTGCACCGGCGGCGTCTTTTTATTTTTATTCTAGCTATATTTAAACGATTTTGTGCAGTTTAAGAAGGATCTATGGTAGTAAAAAAGGGTTAAGGGGACATGGGCCGGTTTTCTGGACCACTTTCTCCCTCATCTTTAGCCTCATTAGTTTTCAGATGTTAAGAAGTTTGCTAAATTAGTTAGTCGATTTAAAGACCTTTCGCCCCATTTCTACGTCAATATTTAGACCTTTCGTGCTATTTAGGTGTCGATTTTTTCCCTGGCGAACGATAGTGAGCCTGTAATGTTGGAAGAACCGGCCTTCGGCCGGGAAATTTTTCTACCGAAAAATTTATAAATTAATATAGAAGGGGGATCTAATGGATGTTTTTTAAATTTGATGGAGGTCTAGGGAGGAAACTAGAACAAATAATGAATACATGCAAAAATCGCCCAAAAAGTGAGATAGTTCTAAGCCTGTTAATTACTGGAGGCCATATTTGTGCTGAATATAATCGTCTAATGGTAGCCAGAATAAAGTTTAAAGAACGGCCCCGGTACTGCAAGGGTTAAAACACCAGCAAATGCCGTGTGACGCCGCCTTAAGGGGGGTCACCCGCTTTGTTTAATGTTTCTCTCCTTTTCTCTCTTTACTTGACTTGTATCCATTCGGCCCCATTCAGCCAACTGTTTTGAGACGTTTATCCCCATCCAGGTGTCGATTTCTTACTGGCGAGCAATAGCGAGCCAGCATTGTATGGAGAAATCCGGCTTCGCCGGAGAAATTTTTCTATCGAAAAATGTACAAATTTAGCTTGCTGTCAAAACGAAAATATATATATGCTGGCTCGCTGCCGCTCGCCAGGAAAATATTGACACTTGGATGGGGGTAAACGTCTTAACAGTAGGCTGAATAAGGCCGAATGGATACAAGCCAAAGAGAGAGGGAGAGAAAGAGAAAAAAAGCGAGGTGGGCCCCCTTAACCTTGAGCCTTGAGCTGCAGAGTTATGGTCGGAGGGGGGGGGGGGGCACCCATAGCATACCACATTATAAGTTTATAACACGCGTGACTGGCTAAACGGTTAACAATTGCTAAAGCTCTTTACTCACGCGGAAATATTTTTTATTGGTAAGAGGGGAATTACCATGTAGGCTATCATGTAAGTATAGTGGTCATGCCTAGACAAAGCTGATCATTGTCGGTGGTATTTATTTTCTTTTATAATTAAAAAGAAGGGAGGAAGGAAAAACAAGTTTAATTATACAAAAAAAGTGCTTTTGCCTAACAGTATCCTTCTTTCATAAAGAGTCTGCAACAATTGGAATTAAGCTGCTGTGGGTTGAAGATTGGTGGAATATTTCTCTGAGGAAGTGAGTTTCACAGAGAGGTGGTTCGGGGAATAAATTAATTTTGAAATTTCTGCATTGTGGAAGAGAAATTGTTAAATCCGGGACGTTACCAACTGTCCTTGTACAAAGGAGTACAAAGGAAATCAAGCAACAACAGATCTAGTGACCCTTCTAGGTTGCTTGTCCTCCAAAACACTGACGATCAAGTGTCCAAACAGTGGTTTAGAGTGGGTAAGGGAACATTGGAAAGGGAATTACTGCCCTGGAACTAATATCCGTGGCAGGATTAGGAAGTTAGTAGGGGACAGAGGGGTTAGTAACTGAGGGGGGGATAAAATAAAGCTATTCATTTACAAACGCAGTCAGTCGCGGGTTTAATGAGATATATTTGTCTAGGCGGAGTTTAAATGAATCAACGGTGATGCAGTCTATAACGTTTCGGGGAAGCCCATTCCACAAGTTGACAACTCGATTGAAGAAGAAATTCTTAGATTCGTGTGAGTTAAAAGATTTACCAATAATTTTGCAACCGTTTCCCCGCGTGTAATTAGATTGGTCGATAGTGAAGTACTTACTACAGTTCATATTGTCGATGCCTTTGATGATTTTGAACACTTGAATTAAGTCACCTCTTAATCTGCGCTGGGTTAAAGAAAATAGATTTAATTCTCTAAGACGCTCTTCGTATGGTTTGTTCTTTAGGCTAGGTATAATTTTGGTAACTCTACATTGAACTCGTTCTAGCTTGTTTATATCTTTTTGGTAATAAGGGCACCAGGATTGAACGCAGTATTCCAGAAGAGGGCGGACTAAGAATTGTAAAGGGTTAGGATAACTTCTTTGGATTTATGCTCAAATGACCTGCCTATAAAGCCAATTATTTTGTTTGCCTTCTTAACAACTTCTGAACATTGTTGACTCGGTTTTAGGTTACTCGATATTGTTACTCCCAGATCGGTTTCTTTGTTTACATTCTTAAGCTGAGTGCCATTCATCGAATAGTTTGCTTTCTCGTTTAGGTATCCGATATGTAGTACTTTACATTTATCCGCATTGAAACTCATTTGCCAAATTTGGGCCCAACATGACAATGTATCTAGATTGTGTTGCATATTGTCAACTTGTTCTTTTGAGAGTACGCTATTTGCAATTTTTGTATCGTCAGCAAATTTTGAGATTGTACAGGTGAGACCCTCGTCTATGTCGTTGATGTAAATTAGAAAGAGAATTGGTCCTAATACCGATCCCTGGGGTACCCCGCTACTTACATTGGTCCATTTAGATGCCTTACCGTTTATGACTACTCTTTGCTTTCTGTCGCTGAGCCAATTTTCTATCCATTTCAACACACCGTCTTGTATTCCATGCGCTTTTAGTTTTAGCAGTAAACGTTTGTGGGGAACTTTGTCAAAGGCATTTTGAAAATCAAGGTATATAATATCTACAGCTTTACTCTCATCGTAGAGGTTGAGGATATCGTGGAAGAAGTCTGTACCCCGAGGCCGAGGAAAGATGCGAAAAGGTGACATAATTGAGACCGTTTCACCTGAACATCCACCATAAAAGTATCTATAAAATAACGTAAGGGACGCAACAACTCTTCGTACAAAGGGAGGAAATTCAATTGTGATATAAGGATTATTGATAATTCGTAAAGCTTTATTTTGAATGTTATCCAATTGCCTTACTGCCTCCTCTCCACAACCACTCCTTAGAAGCGGACAATATTCCATCTGAGAACGCACATGACATATTCACGAACTCTGTAAAGAAGTCCTAGTTTCTTTGAGGCAGTTTTTGCTATAGATCTGGCGCAAGACGTCTAACTGTAGTTGGCATTGAGAGATACTCCAAGGATATCAACACTCAAAGAAATGAGATTATTTAATATTATCGAAAGTTATTACTATCGTTTTACCATATTCCTAGCCAGTCAATATGATACGCAATTTGTTGTAATTGGGTGAGGGCTGGTCCTGTCCAGAGTGAGGCTTGGCATCCTCCACCCAAGCTTAGCCGTTTCTGTCAGTCTCTTTTCCTGCACTACTTTTCCTACTTCGGGGGCGGGTCGCTAGGAATCCTCCTCCCCTTGTAAAATTCACCTACTAGATGAGACAGAGAAAGGGGAAAGGGAACGCGAAAGTGAGGAATATAAAGCTTGCAATTTAGGAGGAACCGGCCTTCGGTTGAAACATTGTTCTACCGAAATATGTACATATTTAGCTTGAAGGGGGTCTCGGAGACAGTTTATTGTTAGAAGGGGGTCTGGGGGAGGCATTTTGTTTACAGTTTAGAGACAAACTAAAATGTATATGGCTCACGAATGTCTGGATCAATCAAAACCGTGGAACCAAATACCATAATGACCCCTCCCCATCACGGTGCCCCAGATAGTGTTAATGGGGAGTACTCGTTTTTTTTCTGGACCCCCTTCTCCCTCATGTTTAGACCCATTAGTTTTGTGATTATAAACTTTGCAAAATGCGTGATAATCCTTAGGCCTTAGGGGGTTAACCTCGCACCTACCTGCTCCACCCTGTCCGGCGTCTGTATAGGCAGTAGATTGGAGTGTTTGGTGAGGGGGAGGGTCGGGAGAACCACCCCCTGACCCATCACCACCAGGTTACTCCAGTTCACTGATAGGACCACCAACACGCCCACCAACACTGATGACAACTGAAATATACATAAATACGGTACATGAATTCACGATAGACCATTAAAAACAAATATATACTGTATATATATATATATATATATATATATATGTATACAAAGGTAGCAAAGGATGGAATGGGCCTAAAAGATTAGGGAGCGATGGGAGCTTAGGAGGGCAAGGGAGGACTGTGAATCTGAGAAAATTACAACTGACTTGCGGGGGGGGGGGGGGGGGGGGGGTACGAAATTACGTGTGAAAAGCAAAGCCTGAAGGGTGGCAAACAGTTCTGAGGCAAGCACTGAGTGGGAACCGAACAGCCACCAGGTCCGACAAAGGAAGAGGTGCTCAACAAAAATATTGGCAGAAAAGGACTGGGGGAAGAGTTATGGGAGCCTACCGTGTAGGAAGTGATTATTATAACGGAGAGAAATACGGTCTAGGAAAAGGCAGGGGGCACTGGAGGAATCCTTCGTCCCCGTTATGCGTATAATCTCCTGGTATTAGCTAGTGTGAATATCTGTAAAGTACAGTCGTGATCATTGATTTTGATACATACATTTTCAAAGCGGTCTCGGGCTGTGAATCTTCTTATTAACCCAAGCTGCCCCAGCTTGGAAGTCAGTACAAACTGATAACACTAGTATCAGCAACGAATGTCACAAAGAATGTCACCCGTCACTAATGCTGGAGCCTTGTTCTATACTAATATATGCATGGATGCATTGATGGATGGCTAATAGCAAATGCATAATAGATAGATAAAAGGTTTTCGGAGCAATGGGAAGTATGTGGAAGACGAGAAATCTCGGAGTGAAAGTAAAAAGTGCACTGTATCAAGGAATTGTTGTGCCAACAGTGATGTATGGGGCTGAGACATGGGCTCTGAAGAAAAAGGAGAAAAGAGGGCTGGATGTGATGGAGATGAGCTGCTTGAGGAGTATGTGTGGAGTTACTTGTAGAGACAGATTGAGGAATGAAGAGATACGTAGGAGAGTGGGGCAGCAGGAACATTTGTCAGCCAGAGTGGACAGAAGGGTGCTGAGCTGGTATGGTCATGTTGAACGAATGGGAGATGAAAGGCTTACAAAGAGAATATGTGAGTCAGGTACAAGGGGAGATAGAAGGGCAGGAAGACCCCCATTGAGATGGAGAGACTGTGTAAGAAAGGCTTTGGATGATAGAGGAATGACTATAGATCAGGCAGGGAAGTGGTGGTGGACAGGAGTGAATGGAGAATGCTTGTGAATAGTTGAGTGAACACGTGGTCATTTGGAGTAAGGGGTCGGGCGCAAGTTGGACTAGATAATAGTCCATCAGGCGCCTGGCCCGGGGAGACGATTAATATGAAGGGTGTGCCTGGAAGTGTGGTGGGAGGGCTTGTGGCTTTGGCTCCGCTGCATGTCTGCCTGCCGAGATCGGAACCTCTCCGGGTGGTCAGGGGCCGGGGGAGTGCTGGAGCGACCTTGGTAACCCTGGTCTCTGGGTCTTCTCCTGGGTGACCTAGATGTGTGTGAGTTTGTGTTTTTTTTTATCTGTGTTTATTTTTTTGTTTTATGTTGTTTTTGTGTTTTCCCTGTTCTTGCTCTGTCTTGAGTCGGCTACTCCCAAAATGGGGATTGGGCCTGAGCATATAGATAGATAGATAGATAGATAGATAGACACTTTTTTGCATAAGCGTGAATCTGTTCTCAAAATCCATTTATTGCATGCAATATTGCCTGTCATTTATTCCTTATTTAATCTCCCTCTCTCTCTCTCTCTCTCTTTCTTCGTCACTTTGCCTTCAATGTAGTTATAAGTAATGGTTTGAGGTTACTGAGTCTTAATCATTCCTTTTACTCCGCAGATCGGCAATGTCTGGGTTATCGATTATCACTAGATTCCGCTGTCATGAACACCTTCTTGTACAAAAGATTTATATCCCCTTGAAGGCCTTACACACGCTACCTAGGAGTGTCTAGTAGTTCTACATTATAATATTTGAGAGAAAATGTATAGTGTGATTTACTATAGATCAATGAGGTAATTATGATTAGTATTAGTAGCATTTTTATTAATATAATGTAAGCTACCGAAGCCTCCCAACAGGGTACAGAAACAACAGTATAGATTGAATCAGCACAAAGTACCCGAAGGCACTTGTGAAAAGCAACGGCAACCGAAGAAAAAATGAAAAGAAACGGGCCTAGGTAGAGAGCCCACAAGGAGAAATTAGGTACTCGAGTGGGATGAGCTACAGTTGTTCATCTATCTATTGCAGGACGCATTACTCCCATTTATGAGGGTGGCCATACACAACACGCCCCCAAGCGTACTTGTCCCCTGTGAGGACAACCCTTGCCAGTTAATTTAAGGACTTACAGGATGGACCACTCAACTTTGGGTTTGTCCGACTCAGAAGCCCTCTAATTATCTAATTATCTTTTTAGCACATTTTTTCTATTGTGGTGTGGGGCTAGTCCATCCACTAACCTGCTTCACACGGATTTGTATAAGATTTACTCCCCTGGACGGGTTGCCAACCAAAGTTGACGAGTCTCATCCACCCTGATTTTTATAAGGATGTCTCCCCTAGATGGGTTACCGACCAACGCTAATATTCAAATAAGTCATTCTTGTAGAACAACAGGTCAATACAATTTAAAAAAATACACCTAAAATAAAATTACTGCTGTTAAAATACATTAAGTCTAGACTTTAAAGTAGAAACATTTATACGATTCACGGCAAGGTCATTAAAATTTATAGTAGACCTTACTATATGTGCTGGAGCAAAAACATCTGGTAAAACACCATGCAAATTATGCTGGGTATTTTTTAATATAATGCTGAGAGCACCAACTTGTCACCGATGACTAAAGTCCAGAAACAACGTAGGAAAATGTATTTTATTGAATTAAGAACTTTGTCAAGCACATTTAATAATAATAATAATAATAATAATAATAATAATAATAATAATAATAATAATATTTATTCAGTTAGCATTTTACAGTGATGGTACCACATAATATGTTACAAATATGACATGTACCAGCCTTGCATAATTCCAACTAAGGATAGCCCAATAAGGCCGTTAGGCGTTATTCCATTGGGGTCCTTGTGGGATTAGGTTAGCTGGGGAAAGAGGGGAGGATAAAAGAAGTAGATACTTTAGAGAAAGTATTTCTTGGGGGTTATTTTAAGATACCTTACATCCTATAGTAAATATCAGTAATCCGTAATCAGTGATCATTTCAGTTTGTTTTGCCTGTCTCTTATGTCGTATTTAGTAGTAGACATAAGCTTGGTGCTCCCTTCTCGCAGCTGTCCGGTTCAGGTGCTCCTTCAGACTACGTCTGAAGGAATACAGTGTTCTCTTTTCACAGACTGACTGGGGTAGGTCATTCCAGTCTTTGATGGCAGTAAAGAAGAATATTAACAAAATTACTCTTTAGATACTCTGGAGCTCTGTCATAGAATATCTTGAAGGTATTAGTGAGCCTGATTTGTTTGGCCCTGTCAGAGACATTGAGCATACCTAGTGACTGAAGTTGTTCCTGGCCAACATGCGATCTGGGTCCTAGGTTCAGCATGAACCTAACCATTTTATTTTGAGTGACCTGAAGTTTGTGCTGTGCCGATTTAGATGATGCAGAGTACCAGGATGACACAGAATAGCCAAAATGACATTGAACAAGCGCTTTGCATAGGGTCTTTTTGGTCGCCGCTGGCAAGCATCCCACCTGTCTATACAAGTATTTTATACGTGCTCTACATTTACTCAGGATAGATTCCAAAATTGTTTCACCTGACAGAGTCGAGTCCAGTTTTAGTCCGAGATATTTAACTTGTGACACTGTTGTTATAGGAATATCATTACAGTTGACCGAGAAGCCCACAATGTCTTTCAGTTTGCGTTTTGGTCCACATAAGATGGCTTCCGTCTTGCCCAGGTGAAGAGATAGTCTATTGTCCACTAGCCAATCACTACACGATTCTAGTTGTTTGGAAAGTGAAGCGGCAATACTTATTGGGTCTTTTCCTGAAACCAGAAGCACGCTGTCGTCAGCATACAGTAATAATTTACACGAGACGCTCAGTTCCATGTCGTTCACATAACAGAGAAAGAGTAAGAGACCAAGGATGCTTCCCTGCGGGACCCCACAGTTAATTGGCATAGGATCTGATATATTATCATCAATTTTGACTCTTTGTGTTCTACCGCTAAGATAAGATTTAAACCAGTTCACTGACCCAATGCCCGTTGCTTGTAGTTTATTACAGAGGATATCATGGTCTACTGTATCAAACGCTTTTTGTAGATCAAGAAGAACCATACCTGTGTAGTTACCTTTAGACATTTCTTTACGAATGTGATCTGTTAAGTGGATGAGACAGGAGTCTGTCGAGCATCTGAAACCTGATTGAAACTTATAGAATAGATAATTTTCTTTGAGGTAGTGTTCAATTTGGGTGTATACAGCTCTTTCAAGGATTTTAGATACAATACATAATATGCTAACTGGTCTGTAGTTGCCAACATCTAGTTTATTTCCTTTCTTGAATAGAGGGGTTACAATAGCTTCCTTCAGTTCAGCAGGTACAGTGTTGGTGTTAATTGACAGGTTGATGATGTGGGTTAGGGGACCTGCTATACCAATGGCTCCATCTTGTAGAAATTTGGCAGGAATTTTGTCTGGTCCTGTGCTTTTATGTACATTCAGGTTAGAGAGCTCGTCAAATGTGTATTTTGGTGTAACATTTTGCAATCCAAATGTGTTCGGGTGCATGCCTTTATTTAGATGACAGTTGGCAGCTGACATCTAAACAGGTGAGTAATATTTATAATGTGACAAAATTATTTGATAACAGTCATGTCACAAACAAATGATATATAACACTTGCGAAGTAAGCCTATCTTTTGAGCAATTGAAGAAAACAAGGAGCGGAGAAGCTTCTCGAAAGTCAAGTTTAATAGAGAGCAATATCCAACAACAACAAACTTGTCACATCCATAATTTGTTAATGAAAAATACGCATGCAAGAATGAGGAGGATCTTAAGTACCGGATCAACTAATTATATTGGAGTGCGGTATTATAGCATTAATTAAGGGGAGGCAGACCGTTTTTCTGGCCCCCCTTCTCCCTCATGTTTAGCCCCACTAGTTTTGAGATTATAAGACGTTCGGCCCAATAGTGTTTTTTTTGTTTTTTTTTTGTTTAAGAGACAATGAACGGAGGAAGGAAAAACACAGATAAAACAAAAAGGTCCATGTGCCTAAAGGCATCCTCCATTCATAAAATGTTTGTAACAACTGGATTTAAACATTTGTAGATTGTAAGTTTGTGGAAAGCAATTCGAGGGAAGTGAATTCCAAAGAGTAGTAGTTTTAGGGATAAATGAATTTTGATAAGCAGAAGTTCTGCATTGTGGAGGAGAAAGTGTAAATTCATGGGCGCTCTCAGCTGCCCCAGTTCTACGGGGAAAGATGTGGAGAGGCGGCACAATTGAAGCAAGTTCCTCGGAACAATTGCTGTGAAAATATCTGTAGAATAATGCAAGGGATGCAACGTTTCTTCGTATGGATAATGTAGGAAGGTCCTGTGTGATTGCAGGGTTATTTATTAATCTAATAGCTTTATTTTGAATTTTGTCCAACTGCCTCAATGCAACCACTCCACTTCCACTCCACAGAGGTGATTTGGCGATTTTAACACCTTTCGCCCCATTTCGTTGTCAATTTTAAGATCTTTCGTGCCATTTAGGTGTCGATTATTTCCTGGTGAGCGATAGCGAGCCTGCAATTTTAAGAGGAACCGGCCTTCGGCCGGAACATTTTTCTACCAAAAAATTTACAAATTTATCTTGAAGGGGGGTCTAGGGGATATTTTTCTAAGCTTGATGGAGGTCTAGGGAGGAAACTAAAAAAATATATGAATAAATGAATTAATAGACCAAACAAACGGCCAGTCTCCCCTTAAGCTTAATACACCAAAGTTGACACCAGAAGGTAATCTTAGCAAATTCCCTGTTTAGAGATGCTACAACTACATTTATATTATTGGGTGACGACAGTGAAGAATATACAGTTGCATCATCAGCATACGAAAAGCGTTTATTTTCAAGCCTAGAGCCCAAGTCAGCAGTAAACATATTATGAGGGAGGATGAGGTATCATCTAAATGTCAAATAATAATTCAAGTTTCAAGTTTTATGAAATGTTGTTAATTGTATGCAGCAGTAGGCGAAATTACAATTATTATGTTCTATCCAACAACCAACCTTACTCCTAAAATCGATGCCAACTTTTTACTTGGAAAATTTGAGTCTACAAAATATGAATGAACATCCATTTCACAAGTCTCAAAATCGATAATGCAAAAGATTTTGAAAACATCATGGTGTTCTGGACACATGAATCAACTTAATGCATTTCTTTTGAACTATATAAAACTACTGAAATTAGTCTGTATACGGTTTAGAAAAAATAAAATAAAATAAACTTTTGTGCGTATTTCGTCTTATACTCATCATTATTCATGTAAGTATATTTGTATTGCAACTTTTAAACATACCAGTAGCTTTTACCACCTATTTTACATGTAATGAACCATTATACAAAGCAATATATATAATGGTTATTAACAAATTATTTGTTAAAACAAACTATCCCTCAGATGGTCTTATGCAGCATACCTTTTTTTGTATGTGTATGAAGGAGACAAAAGGCAGGTTGCCTGTAACGAGTGTCTCCCCCCAAATAAAAAGAGTGACAGGGCCAAATTCAAGAGACTTTGGGGTCAAATTGCCTGGACACACAAAGTTTATAGCAGTTTAAGTCATAGGATGAAAGAAAGATTGATTGAGGGAGAGAGTTCCAGAGTTCGCTTGTCGAGTATTGATTGAGGGAGAGAATTCCAGAGTTCGCTTGTCGACTAGAAGAAAGACTGAGAAAATTTGCCAATTCTTGGCTTGGAGAGCAGGACAGAATAAGAGTGGAACTGTGTTGAATGACGGGTGCCTTGCACACGCTGCAAGGCAGGGGGTATGCACTGAGAGAGCTCCGAAGAATACTGATTGTTGTAATAGCGATAGTAGAGTGAAAGAGATGCAACATTGCGGCGTGTAGAAAGAGATTGTAGGGAACTACAGTAGCAAGAGGAAGTGAGTTGATGAAACAAATGCTTTGGACTCTAATCTTTCGAGAAGTGCGGTATGGGTGGAGCATTCCCACACTTGCGAACAGTACTCAATGCAAGGGCGCATTGTGCCCCGATACAGAGCAAGAAGCTGTGCGGGGGTGAAGAACCCACGGAGACGATTTAGCACACCTAACTTTTTGGAAGCTATTTTTGCAAGAGTGGTAATATGATCTTTCCAAGAATGATTGGATGAAAAAGATACACCTAGAATATTGAGAGAAGATGAAGGGTTGATGTGTGTATTGTTGAAGAGTAATTGATTGTCTTCCAGAAGATTGCGATGGAGGGATATAAGAAGAAATTGGGTCTTGGAGGCGTTGAAAATAACAAGATTTTCTCTACCCCAATCATTTATAATTGATAGATCAGAAGATAGGTGCTCTATGGCCTCATCACGTTTGTTTTGGAGTTCTTTTATGCTGGGTTGATGTGAAAACTAATTGAATAGTGTAAAGTAGAGTTATCAGCACATGAGTGGAGAGGGCTAGAGGTACAGTTGAGTAGATCATTAATGAATATTAGAAAGAGAATTGGAGATAGGACAGAACCCTGAGGAATACCAGAGTTGATAGGTTGAGGAAGTGAGCGATGGCCATCCACAACTGCAGCTTTGGAGCGGTCTGAAAGGAAATTAGAGACAAAGGCACAGATAGAGGGATAGAAACTGAAGGAGGATAGTTTGGAAATTAGAGATTTGTGCCAGACTCTATCAAAGGCTTTCGATATGTCTTGCGCAATAGAAAAGGTTTCACCGAAGTCCCGAAAGTAGGATGACCAAGAGTTAGTAAGATAAGCCAGAAGATCACCAGTAGAGCGGCCCATACTGGGGCGAAACCATACTGGCGATCTGAAAGTAGATTATAGGAAAATAAATGCTTAAGAAAATTTGAGTTAAGAATATTTTCAAAAACTTTAGTGATGCAAGAAATGAGGGCAATTGGACGATAGTTGGAGGGTTGAGAACGATCACCCTTCTTTGGGACAGGTAAGACGTTAGAGGAAAGACAAAGACGAAAGAATTTGCCTAGGCATGGAATCAGCATGGAAGAACAGTTTTTTAGTACAACAGGAGGAACACCATCCGGTTCGTATGCCTTCTTAGTATTAAGCCCAGACAGGGCAGAAAGTACATCCTTAGAAGAAATTATAATATTAGGCATACGTAAGTGAGAGGGGGGTGGAGAGGGAGGAATAGCACCGGAATAGCACTTGGCTACAATAAGGCAGCATTGCCAATTTCTGCAAGGTAGGTAGCCGGATTTTGCACCAACCCTGCATATAGCAATATATATATACAGTATATACTGTATATATATATTTATCTTTTAATTGATAATTAGATAGTCTTACCTTCATTCTTATGTTCTTCTTTGATCTCGGTTTAAACAGTCGTCCAACTGGGTTCTATAGAGGAAATGGAAGGATGAAAATGAGTAATACAAGACAACATTAAGATAACATGTTTTGGTTGAAAATCACCAAGACAAATTTGGTTGGATAAAGTTAATAGAACAATAGCGAAAAAAATAATTAGAAAATCGGGACCGGTTGGAAATAAATATAGACTAAGATGATGATATTAAATTAGCTAATGGTAAAAATTAGTTAAAAAAAAAATAACAAAAGTTGTAGAAAAGTGCTGTGGAGATAGAGGAAAGTTGAGATGGCTTATTGGTGAAGATGTATGAAGCACCACCGCTGCCTTGATCCGTAAGTATAGTCAGGAGTGGAGCTAGTAGTGGACTGATGAATCCACCCACTACCACCTCTCTATACTCTGTGATTGATCCACCTCCTGTCTCTCCTCCCTGTGCTTGCTCCACCTCTTCTCTCACCTCCACCTCTCTTTCTCTCTACTTTCTTTCTCTCCACGCGTTGCTGACTCCACCTCCTGTGTCTCTCCACCCTATGATTGGTCCAGCTCCTGTGTCTCTCCACCCTATGATTGGTCCACCTCCTGTGTCTCTCCACCCTATGATTGGTCCCCCTCCTGTGTCTCTCCACCCTATGATTGGTCAACTTCCTGTGTCTCTCCACCCTATGATTGGTCCACCTCCTGTGTCTCTCCACCCTATGATTGGTCCACCTCCTGTGTCTCTCCACCCTATGATTGGTCCACCTCCTGTGTCTCTCCACCCTATGATTGGTCCACCTCCTGTGTCTTTCCACCCTATGATTGGTCCACCTCCTGTGTCTCTCCACCCTATGATTGATCCAGCTCCTGTCTCTCCACCCTATGATTGGTCCACCTCCTGTGTCTCTCCACCCTATGATTTGTCCACCTGCGTCTCTCCACCCTATGATTGGTCCACCTCCTGTGTCTCTCCACCCTATGATTCGTCCACCTGCGTCTCTCCACCCTATGATTGGTCCACCTCCCCTAGGCCTCTAATTATATCGCTTAATGAGATTGCTGAAAACAGGAAAATATTATTTCAGTGTTTATGTTACATACAATACTCATATATAGCCGTTTGAAAATAAAAGATTGTCCTTAGATTAAATATTGTGTATAACTACAGTATATGTTAGCCTGACTGTGTTGACAGAAAAGTAACTACTAAATTGAATAATAACATCTATTTACTATTATATTATACTATAACAACGCTGTTTCATCTAGTTTGAATAATTTCACACTGAAACAAAATATAGTATTTTATTTGGCTAAACTACAGTGGTCTCGCTAGGTAGACCTTTTTTTTACCCTAGGTCTGGAATGGTCTGGATAGTATTCATATTTTGAAATCGAGATATGCATTTTAACTACTTAAGTTCTATAAAGTTTTTTTAATTTAGTTAATAATACAACATATGAGGTAATTGTACTGATGGAGTTCCTCTACAAATATTTTAGTATTTTGTTTTTACTGATGTTTTTCAATCTTAGTAAAATTGTTGAATTGTATTCAGAATAATTCTAAAATTAAGCGATTCTGCTTGACAGAAATTCCACAAAAAACACCTGGGAGTGAACCCCAGATCAAGTGATCAATTGGCGAATGTGCTAACCATTAAACCACACCAACTTAAGGGGAGATGGTTCACTTTTTGGCCGATTTTTGCATGTATTCATTATTTTTCTAGTTTCCTCCCTAGACCTTCATCAAATTTTAAAAGAACATCAATTAGATCCCCCTTCTAGATTAATTTGTAAATTTTTCGGTAGAAAATTGTTTCGGCCGAAGACCGGTTCTTCCAACATTACAGGCTCACTATCGTTCGCCAGGGAAGAAATCTACACCTAAATAGCACGAAAGGTCTAAATATTGACGAAGGAATGGGGCAAAAGGTCTTATAATCAACCAACTAATGGGGCAAACATTTTAACATCTGAAAACTAATGTGGCTAAACATGAGGGAGAAAGTGGTCCAGAAAACCGGCCCATCTCCCCTTAAAAAGCTGTTGCAAACTGATAGACAAGTGCTGCCCAGGGTGTTCTGAGTAAATATACTGACAATATAGCAGATATATTACACAACAACTCTTACCAGTGAGTCTTGTTGCAGCATAAGACTCACTGGTGGTGTTTGTGGGGGGTCATTCAGAATGAAATGAAAAGGTGTCGTTATATTGAAAAGTTATGTTGGAGAAAGTCTCAACTGATCATTATCTATGTACTAACTCTCATATATTCTACATTAACTGGGGTCCGTGTTATAATAGATATAAATTTTTAAACAAACACAAATTTCTTGCATTTGGTAGTTTGCAGAAAGTCGGAATCTTATTGAATTTCAATAAAAGATTAAATATTTGTTATATATATATATATATATATATATATATATATATATATTCTTTTTTTCCATTTAGTAAAAGTAGCAGCACTCAGGGAAAGAATGCATTTTTAGCTATTCAAATACACAAGTTTGCCATCGACCCTAAAAGAGAATGAACCAACGCTAAACCCCCAAGGGAGCCCTTAGAGGCAGGCCTTATCCCACTCTACCATGTTCCAGGAGAGAATGGCCTATAACACAAACCTAGCCTCCCTTAATGTATGCCCTGCATGCTATCCAGATATCGACACCCCGGACACATCAGTAAAATTTGCCACTACCCATGCCACCAGAGCAAAGCAGTAACAACCCTATCACTTTTTGGAGATCTCATTTGTAACAGGTCTAAGTGACTCAAACCCATTACTTGCAACTACTGTAGGGTTGAATCAGCTTAATTCATAATTGGCAGTGTAGTGACAGCTTTGTTTGCAACAAGTTGCCATCCTTTGTTTACAACAAGAACCTTTAGTGAACTCAGACCTATGTTTGAAATTGAATCTCATAGTATAACAACCTCATTTGCAACAGGTTTCTGAGCAATTATATTGCAAGTCAATACCAAGAGCGAGTCAACAACACTGGAGCAGCTATTTTGCCCAGGGACACCTTCTCCATATAATCATCGTTACTAAGAAGCCAAAGGCTTCAAGTGGATTCTCCCCGTTATACTTCCATCTCCCAAGTATCAATAAAGCCGAATACAGGTCACTTCACCCCCACTCCTCGAAGCTTGGGGTTCCCGTAAGAGATTGCTGAACAGAGGATTATCTTCCATTTAACCTAATAAAGATATATTAACTGTCTTGGTGCGAGTTAATCAAACCAGATAAATTTAATAGCCTTTTATATTAAACAATGCAATAGAAATGCTGTTGTACGTGAAATAGAAAAATTAGGTCCTAGCCCCAAAATTATTAATTGAAAATAATGGAACTGAGTTTATAAAATTGTGTCGGGTACAAAAGCTGGACAATATATGTATTCTTAATAATAACACTCATATTGGCAAACTTTGGATTAGGCAGCTTTGATGTGGCAGCTTCAGAAATAAACTAATATAGGAATTATATAATTTATAATGATCTACTTAAGCATTATTCTAGACCTCGATACCAGTGCAATATAGTAAAGCAATGTTGCCACAACGCACTAGAAGAGCTCATATGAATAACTCTCAGTTCCTTCCTTGCTACCGCACCCGCACCCATTCATCGCTAAAAAAACCTACCACAGTCCTTAATGTACCTTTACAAAAGCGCATTTATAAAGAACCATTGTTATAGCTTCAATACATACTGTATAGGTCTTCTATAATCAATATAATCCATTCTTGCTAGCCGATCAACTCAAAAAGTAGACTATTACAACCAGTGCATCTAAACCAGGAATATTAGATTAAGTTATGTTTCGACTTTACATTAGCAGTAGTTTAGATAGCCCTGGTTAGAATATACTGGTTGTAATGGTCTACTTTACATTAGCAGTAGTTTAGATAGCCCTGGTTAGAATATACTGGTTGTAATGGTCTACTTTACATTAGCAGTAGTTTAGATAGCCCTGGTTAGAATATACTGGTTGTAATGGTCTACTGATTGAATTTTCCGTGAACCATAATGTTTTCAGTCTTCAGTTATTTAATAAATATCACTACTTTAGTTTAAGGGGGGTCATCGGCTTTTGTTTTATCTTTCTCTCCTTTTCTCTCTTTCCCTGGCTTGTATCCATTCGGCCCCATTCAGCCAACTGTTTTATGACGTTTATCCCCATCCAGGTGTCGATTTCTTCCTGGCGAGCGATAGCGAGCCAGCATTGTATAGAAAAATCCGGCTTCGCCGGAGAAATTTTTCTGTCGAAAAATTTACAAATTTTAGCTTGCTGTCAAAACAAAAATATATATACTGTATATGCTGGCTCGCTACTGCTCACCAGTAAAATATTGACACCTGGATGGGGATAAACGTCTTAAAACAGTAGGCTGAATGGGGCCGAATGGATACACGCCAAAGAGAGAGGGAGAGGAAGAGGAAACAAGCGAAGTGGGGTCCCTTAAGTTTATCTCGGATTTCTTTCAACATCATTATCTGTTGGTAATAGTCAGAACGAGGAAGGTCCCACAACAATCACTGCCACGCCTCCTGTAATACCCCCGGCCATCCCCCACCCTCTCGGCGATCCGGGTATATAGTACACTCGGATGCCATAGTCTCTAGCCCACTCGTAAACCGCATCCGCACCAGGATGGCTAGAACCAAGGTTAAGAGATCTCTTAACCTTGGCTAGAACGAGTCAGGCTAATCACGAGTCCAAAGCCCTCTCTCCCTAAAAGGTATAGGCAGCATTGTTTCAAAAATATTATGAATGTATTTTAATTGAATACTGTAATATTCTTATGGAATATAAATTCTGCAGTAGAGAAGATACCAAACATATTAAAATTAAGCGATACGAATCTATTGAATTGACGTGAAGATAAAACTTAAAAAATCCATGGTTCTGGTAGAGAGTGGGCACAAAATGTCAGGGTTTATAGAGAGGAGGTATCTAATCCGACGTTTTGGGGGTTATTTATGGCGTTATATTTTATTTATTTGTAAGGGTTTTGGTTGTATTGTAATTTTCGAGTAATGCTTTGTGTTAATTTTCGAGTAATGCTTTGTGTTAATTTTCGAGTAATGCTTTGTGTTAATATGTCTCCTTAGCCTATATCCCCTTCAAGCTAAAAAAAAAAAAAAAAAAAAAAAACGCCTCTGACCCCCATTCACGTAACAAAAAAAAACCCCACCCACTGACACCTCAGCCAAATTTGGAAATTTTAAGGTATAGCCATGTCTCAGTCAAAGGACGATTTTAAGGTATAGCCATGTCTCAGTCAAAGGACGATTTACCTTACATTTCAGGTTTGTTGTCGCTCACCATGGGAAATCGACACTTGAATGGGGCGAGACGTTTCATAATCGCTAAGCTAATAGGGCAAAGCGTCTTAAAATCGTCAAACTACTGGAGTGAAACAAGGTGTTGACCGCAACGCACCTACCACACTATACAGTAGAGAGAGAAAGGCGGATTTGTGCCAGTTGCCAGTAAAGAGCAAGACAATGGTGAATATGAATATAAACACCATGTGAGGAGGAGCAATTTATTGACGTTTTTCATATAGCTTCATCAGGCAAATGACATAAAACATGTATATGTCATTGGCCTGATGAAGCTATATGCGAAACTTTGTCAATAAACGTTGTCAATAAGCGTTGCCAATGAACGTTGTCAATAAACGTTGTCAATAAGCGTTGCCAATGAACGTTGTCAATAAGCGTTGCCAATGAACGTTGTCAATAAACGTTGTCAATAAGCGTTGCCAATGAACGTTGTCAATAAACGTTGCCTCCTCCTCACATGGTGTTTATATTAACTCTGTCTAATTTTCTAAGTATATTTTTGTCAATGGAGAATATGGGGCACACTGTCATGACCCCATTGCGTCACCACTTGATAAACAAAAAACACACAAGATAATGAAAGCAATAAATCAAAATTGGCTGACAGATTCGGCCCTCCACACGCACCTAAACAGGGAGATGTTCGTTACTGGCTGCAACCTGTGTTCTGAAAGTTAGCTGAGGCCGTGTAACATTGTTCACATCACTCACATCAGTCCAAGATATTGAGGTGAGTGGTTGAAGAAATTGAGGTGACTGGTTGAAGCAATTGGGGTGAGTGGTTGGTGAAATTGAGGTGAGTGGTTGATGAAATTGAGGTGAGTGGTTGGTGAAATTGAGGTGAGTGGTTGAATAAATTGAGGTGAGTGGTTGAATAAATTGAGGTGAGTGGTTGATAAATTGAGGTGAGTGGTTGAAGCAATTGGGGTGAGTGGTTGAAGCAATGAAGGTGAGTGGTTGAAGAAATTGAGGTGAGTGGTTGAAGCAATTGGGGTGAGTGGTTGAAGCAATTGAGGTGAGTGGTTGAAGTAATTGAGGTGAGTGGTTGAAGCAATTGGGGTGAGCGGTTGAAGCAATTAGGGTGAGTGGTTGAAGCAATTGACGTGAGTGGTTGAAGAAATTGAGGTGAGTGGTTGAAACAATTGGGGTGAGTGGTTGAAGCAATTGAGGTGAGTGGTTGAAGTAATTGAGGTGAGTGGTTGAAGCAATTGGGGTGAGTGGTTGAAGCAATTGGGGTGAGTGGTTGAAGCAATTGAGGTGAGTGGTTGAAGTAATTGAGGTGAGTGGTTGAAGCAATTGAGGTGAGTGGTTGAAACAATTGGGGTGAGTGGTTGAAGCAATTGAGGTGAGTGGTTGAAGCAATTGAGGTGAGTGGTTGAAGCAATTGGGGTGAGTGATTGAAGCAATTGAGGTGAGTGGTTGAAGAAATTGGAGGAAGTTATAATAATGTGGAGAGCGGGCGAAAATTTGGGATGAACGGGTTAACAAAATTGGGGTAAAACAGGAAGGGAGAGTGAAAGGTTAAATTAGGGTGAGTGGCCTAATACAAAGGAAGACAAGCAACAACAGGTGACGCATAACCCTTTTTATACATAATGTACATTCTACTAGTCGCAAGGAATGGGAATCAATCGTTCTGAACTTAAAATCATCTAGACTTAGCAAATAGTTACTAAATTATAGCCGTTCCGTTTAAGGGATGAGGGGTTACTTTTTGCTCTATTTATATATTTATTTTCTATTTTTAAGTTTCCTCGCTAGGCCTTCATTAGGCTTTTAAAAAACTCCCCCTAGAGATAAATTTGTAAATTTTTCGGTAGAAAATTGTCCCGGCCAAAGGCCGGTTCCTCTTAAAAGTACAGGCTCTCCATCGCTCGCCAGGAAAATATTGACACCTAACTGCCACGAAGGTCCTAATATTGACAAAGAAATGGAGTGAAAGGTCTTAAAAATACCAAACTAATGCGCCGAACGTCATAAAATCTGTAAACCAATTGTGCTAAAGATGAGGGAGAGGGGAAGGCCGAAAAATCAACCATTCCCCCTTAATAAGTTATTTGTCTATGTGTTGTCACCTGCCAGAAAATATATCCACTTAGCATAATTATTTATAATGTGTGGATACTTAAGGGGGCCCACCTCGCTTTTGTCTTATCTTTCTCTCCCTCTCTCTTTGGCTTGTATCCATTCGGCCCCATTCAGCCTACTGTTTTAAGACGTTTACCCCCATCCAAGTGTCAATACTTTCCTGGTGAGCAGTAGCGAGCCAGCATATATATATATATATTTCTGTTTTGACAGCAAGCTAAATTTGTACATTTTTCGATAGAAAAATTTCTAAGGGGAAGCCGGATTCTCCATACAATGCTGGCTCGCTATCGCTCGCCAGGAATAAATCGACACCTGGATGGGGATAAACGTCTTAAAACAGTAG
Source organism: Paralithodes platypus (assembly GCA_032716605.1). Lineage (NCBI taxonomy): Eukaryota > Metazoa > Arthropoda > Malacostraca > Decapoda > Lithodidae > Paralithodes > Paralithodes platypus. The sequence goes on along the minus strand of CM064511.1, from coordinate 27,989,596 downwards.
GCTGAATGGGGCCGAATGGATACAAGCCAGAGAAAGAGAGAAAAGGAGAAAAAAGCAGGTTACCCCCCTTAACGTTATTGGAATAATTTGGACAAACTACAAGTGTAGCCTACAACACTTCACCTATATCATAAGCTACTGAATACTACAAGTGTAGCCTACAACACTTCACCTATATCATAAGCTACTGAATACTACAAGTGTAGCCTACAACACTTCACCTATATCATAAGCTACTGAATACTACAAGTGTAGCCTACAACACTTCACCTATATCATAAGCTACTGAATACTACAAGTGTAGCCTACAACACTTCACCTATATCATAAGCTACTGAATACTACAAGTGTAGCCTACAACACTTCACCTATATCATAAGCTACTGAATACTACAAGTGTAGCCTACAACACTTCACCTATATCATAAGCTACTGAATACTACAAGTGTAGCCTACAACACTTCACCTATATCATAAGCTACTGAATACTACAAGTGTAGCCTACAACACTTCACCTATATCATAAGCTACTGAATACTACAAGTGTAACCTACAACACTTCACCTATATCATAAGCTACTGAATACTTCCTCTAGAGTATATTCCCCAGTCATAAACAACGAAATCTTGGAATTTAAGGTGAGGCTGATGGACTGTTGAGATTAAGGGGAGATGGGTCGTTTTCCTGGTCCCCTTGCTACCTCGTGTTAAGCCCCATTTGTTTTGAGATTATAAGACGTTCGGCCCATTAGTTTGACGATTTTAACACTTTTCGCCCCATTTCGTTGTCAATTTTAAGACCTTTCGTGCAATTTAGGAGTCGATTATTTCCTGGCGAGCGATAGCGAGCCTGAAATTTTAAGAGGAACCGGCCTTCGGCCGGGACATTTTTCTGCCGAAAAATGTACAAATTTATCTTGTCTAGGGGGTGTTTTTCTAAGCCTGATGGAGGTCTAGCGATAAAACTAAGAAATAAATGAATAAATGAATTAATAGACCAAAAAAAAAAAAAAAAAAAAAAAAAAACGGTCTGTCTCCCCTTAAGTGCGAAAGCCACTTAGTCAACCAGACTTATTGAATTATTTATCTTCACACGGATGTTTTGCCCTTATACTTAACCCTCTCCGACATATGACGCAATTTTGAGCCTATTGGGGATACTTTAAAGCCTTTGTTACCATCAGGGGTATTTAGAAACCTTTAGTTTAGTTACTTCAACCTCTGCAGTTGTCTTTGAGTTAGCTGTGGGCAGAAAACTAATTTTGGAGAGGTAATTATAAGAGTGAGAGAACTCTATTTCTTATTGCTAATCTGGCAACCTCTGCGTCATATGAGCATGAAGGGGTTAACATTTATCTTCACACGGATGTTTTGCCCTTATACTTAACATTTATCTTCACAAGGATGTTTTTCCCTTATACTTAACATTTATTCAGCTTGATTGAATGCTATGCAGTCGATGGGAAACGAACATAATTTTTTTAGTTCAACATAATGTCAATGCATACCGTACATATTGTATGTAGCAGTCAATGCATACCGTACATATTGCATGTAGCAGTCAATGCATACCGTACATATTGCATGTAGCAGTCAATGCATACCGTACATATTGCATGTAGCAGTCAATGCATACCGTACATATTGTATGTAGCAGTCAATGCATACCGTACATATTGCATGTAGCAGTCAATGCATACCGTACATATTGCATGTAGCAGTCAATGCATACCGTACATATTGCATGTAGCAGTCAATGCATACCGTACATATTGCATGTAGCAGTCAATGCATACCGTACATATTGCATGTAGCAGTCAATGCATACCGTACATATTGTATGTAGCAGTCAATGCATACCGTACATATTGCATGTAGCAGTCAATGCATACCGTACATATTGCATGTAGCAGTCAATGCATACCGTACATATTGTATGTAGCAGTCAATGCATACCGTACATATTGTATGTAGCAGTCAATGCATACCGTACATATTGCATGTAGCAGTCAATGCATACCGTACATATTGCATGTAGCAGTCAATGCATACCGTACATATTGCATGTAGCAGTCAATGCATACCGTACATATGCATGTAGCAGTCAATGCATACCGTACATATTGCATGTAGCAGTCAATGCATACCGTACATATTGCATGTAGCAGTCAATGCATACCGTACATATTGTATGTAGCAGTCAATGCATACCGTACATATTGCATGTAGCAGTCAATGCATACCGTACATATTGTATGTAGCAGTCAATGCATACCGTACATATTGCATGTAGCAGTCAATGCATACCGTACATATTGTATGTAGCAGTCAATGCATACCGTACATATTGCATGTAGCAGTCAATGCATACCGTACATATTGTATGTAGCAGTCAATGCATACCGTACATATTGCATGTAGCAGTCAATGCATACCGTACATATTGCATGTAGCAGTCAATGCATACCGTACATATTGTATGTAGCAGTCAATGCATACCGTACATATTGCATGTAGCAGTCAATGCATACCGTACATATTGTATGTAGCAGTCAATGCATACCGTACATATTGTATGTAGCAGTCAATGCATACCGTACATATTGCATGTAGCAGTCAATGCATACCGTACATATTGCATGTAGCAGTCAATGCATACCGTACATATTGTATGTAGCAGTCAATGCATACCGTACATATTGCATGTAGCAGTCAATGCATACCGTACATATTGTATGTAGCAGTCAATGCATACCGTACATATTGCATGTAGCAGTCAATGCATACCGTACATATTGCATGTAGCAGTCAATGCATACCGTACATATTGTATGTAGCAGTCAATGCATACCGTACATATTGCATGTAGCAGTCAATGCATACCGTACATATTGCATGTAGCAGTCAATGCATACCGTACATATTGTATGTAGCAGTCAATGCATACCGTACATATTGCATGTAGCAGTCAATGCATACCGTACATATTGTATGTAGCAGTCAATGCATACCGTACATATTGCATGTAGCAGTCAATGCATACCGTACATATTGCATGTAGCAGTCAATGCATACCGTACATATTGTATGTAGCAGTCAATGCATACCGTACATATTGCATGTAGCAGTCAATGCATACCGTACATATTGCATGTAGCAGTCAATGCATACCGTACATATTGTATGTAGCAGTCAATGCATACCGTACATATTGTATGTAGCAGTCAATGCATACCGTACATATTGCATGTAGCAGTCAATGCATACCGTACATATTGTATGTAGCAGTCAATGCATACCGTACATATTGCATGTAGCAGTCAATGCATACCGTACATATTGTATGTAGCAGTCAATGCATACCGTACATATTGCATGTAGCAGTCAATGCATACCGTACATATTGTATGTAGCAGTCAATGCATACCGTACATATTGCATGTAGCAGTCAATGCATACCGTACATATTGTATGTAGCAGTCAATGCATACCGTACATATTGTATGTAGCAGTCAATGCATACCGTACATATTGTATGTAGCAGTCAATGCATACCGTACATATTGTAACAGTCAATGCATACCGGCATGTGTCAATGCATACCGTACATATTGTATGTAGCAGTCAATGCATACCGTACATATTGTATGTAGCAGTCAATGCATACCGTACATATTGTATGTAGCAGTAAATGCATACCGTACATATACATATCCAGTCATGCATACCGTACATATTGTATGTAGCAGTAAATGCATACCGTACATATTGTATGTAGCAGTCAATCAAAATATGCAATACACTGTTAACATTGCACCTTTTTCATAATAAATTTAGAAAATATAGATTCTATTGTCCACAATGAATGGTAATCATCCTAAACTGAGAAATCATCCAGATTTATATAGTATATTTACTGAATGAGTTACTATAGTTTGTATCCTCCTCAAGGGAGACACTTTGACCTTGACATTGATCAGTTCCCCGAAGCAAACCAAGAGGTCTGCCGTGCTCAAAGATAATCCGGATAACAGAGGGGTTCATTGTGTGTGCTATCATTATTTTGGATATTTTTGTTGTTTGGTGTAGCTGGTCACTGTCAGGCTCTCGAGGACCTCATTTATTTTAAATTTACCACTTTTCATTTCCATGCTAGTTTGGGCACTACCATTTGCTTCATTTTCACCCCACCAGGTTCAGGCAATTGATGTTGTTACCTCCACCAACAAAGTTGGACAGTGGTTATGCTTTTGCCTCAGTTTTTCTGCCTGTTTGTCTTTAAAAAAGATATCTAAAAAAAGTTATGAACTAATATTCACGAAATTTGGTGGGCAGATATATTATGCGCCAAGGTAGAAGTGATGTAATTTAGGTGATCGGTAGAACCCATATCTCCTCCAGCGTAATCGGCTAACACAATTATGAACCGATTTCCACGAAATTTGGCTGGCAGATAGGACATGCACCAAGGAAGAAGTGGTTCCATATAGTAGGCGATCAGTAAAGTGCACACCTCTGCCAGCGTAGACTCCACCGGGTGCCTCTCTAGTGTGTTATTGTTGTTGGCCATGTCCACGCTAGGAAGACCGTGTTTAACCCCTTCTGTACCGGCGACGTCCTTTTGACTTTATTCTGGCTACTATTAGACGCTTTTATTAAGCTTAAAAAGGGCCTCCAGCATTCAACCAGCTTCGGACTATCTCACTGATCCCTTTTTACTACCACAGGTCCTTCTTAAACTATACAAACTCGTCTAAATATAGCTAGAATAAAATATAAAAGACGTCGCCTGTACAGAAGGGGATATCGGTAGAATTTGTTTTGTTCCCATATGGTTTTACAGGCGATCTGCTGTCACCGTGGCCGCCTCACTATGTATCACCAGCTTGTATTTGGCTGTATCCCAACAGTTGAGCCACTCATCTTGGTAAATTTGACATGTGAACTTGGTCTGACTCTGTGGTAATGAAGGGTTGTTTCCTCCCGTCTCTAGGGGCTATTTTATGTTGTTTACTCTTATGTACTCCTAGACTCTTAACCCCTTCTGTACCGGCGACGTCTTGTTTATTTGATTCAGCTTCATTTAGACGATTTTATGAAGCTTAGGAAGGATATATGGTAGCTAAAAAGATTAATTGAGATAATCTGTAATCTAAGCTGAATAAAACCGTCTAATAGTTGCCAGAATATGATGAAAAGGACGTCACCGGTACTGAATGGGTTAAATACTTCCATGCACTCCATAACTGAGCTACATTAGGTCAGTATTTGAAAGGCATTCCCCCCCCTCCCCCCTCTCTCTCTCTCTCTCTCTTCCCCCTTCCTCCCAGTTGGGGTAATTTACCTCAAGGCTTACACAGACTGTATTTAAATAACAGGGCTGGTCTTCATATCAACATGTGGCATGGACAGTACTTAACAAACTAATGTAAAGACACTGCCATATTTCAAGGAGCTTGATATCTCCACCCTCCTTTTTTAACTCATTGGGCCATTTTCTGTTTGTAAAGCCAATCTGACTGTTTGCCCTAATTTGACGGTTCAGCTAGTTAAGGACAGATTTGTATGTATGTGTTTATTTAATAATTTATTTACTATTCTGTTTACTCTAGTTTTCTCACCAAACCTCCATCAAGCTTAAAAAATACTCTCAAGACTTCCCATCGAGATAAATTTGTACATCTTTTCGGTAGAAACATTTCCCACACGAAGGCCAGTTCCTCCTAAATAACAGGGTCGCTATCGTTCGCCAGGATAAATCGACACCTAAACGGGCCAAAAAGTCTCAAAATCGCAAAACTAATGTATTGAACGTCTTATAATCTCATAACAAGTGGGGCTAAGCATTAAGGAGAAGGGGGTCCAGAAAAAAAAAATCATATCTCTGTTTAAACCATTACCGCAGCTTGACCAGTCATCCTAATTCACCCACTTACACCATTTCAACCCCTTATCCCAAGTTAGTAGGTCACCTACCCCAATTTGACCTGTTGTTGCTTGTCTTCCTTTGTATTAGGCCACTCACCCCAATTTGACCTTTCACTCTCCCATCCTGGTTTGCCCAAAGCATTTAACCCTTTCATCCCGAATTTTCGCACGGTCTCCACATATTTTTCCACTTCCTCCAATTTCATCAACAACTCACCACAATTTATTCAACCGTTCACCTCAATATCTTGGACAGATGTGAGTGATGTGAACAATGTTCCACGGCCTCAGCTAACTTTCAGAACATCAGGGCTACGGTCAACACCTTGTTTTACTCCATTAGTTTGACGATTTGAAGTTAGGCGATTATGTAAGATCTTGCCCCATTCAAGTGTCGATTTTCCCTGGTGAGCGACAACAAACCTGAAATTTAAGGTAAATCGGCCTTTGGCTGAGACATGGCTATACCGAAAAAATTCCAAAATTGGCTGAAGGATCAGATGGTGGGTATTTTATTACTTGAAGGGAGTTCAGAGGAGGTATTTTGTATTACCTTGAAGGGGAGATGTGGAGAAAACTAACACTAAAATTGCTCGAAAATTGCAATGCAACCAAAATCCTTAATAATAATTATAATATAACACCAGAAATAGCCCCAAAACGTCGGATTAGATACCTCCTCTCCTACAAACTCTGCCATTTTGTGCCCACTCTCTACGAAAACCATGGATTTTTAGAGTTTTATCTTCACGTCAATTCAATATTTTCGTATAGCTGAATATTTAATATGTTTGGTATCTTCTCTACTGCAGAATTTATAGTTCATAAGGATATTATAGTATTCAATTAAAAATACATTCATTACTATTCAAAGACAATGCAGCATATTCCTATTTAAAATAAGGGAAGTAAGCAAAACTGGAAAAGAATTAAAGACAAACAGGATAAAATGTGATAAGAAATAAATCAAGTAAAAACATGAAAAACAATAGAAACGTATCAATTACCAAATGGTAGATCTTTGCCAATGGCTCAAGTTTTCCTACCCAGATGGTGCAAGAAAATAAGTTGGTTCAAAATACAAAGAAGTACTGTATGTGAGGTGCAGTGATCTTTCCATTGAGGTGGTAACCTTAACCCTTTCACGTTTTTATGACGCAGAGGTTGCCAGATTAGCAATAATAAATAGAGTTCTCTCACTCTTATAATTACCTCTCCAAAATTAGTTTTCTGCCCACAGCTAACTCAAAGACAACTGCAGAGGTTGAAGTAACTAAACTAAAGGTATCTAAATACCCCTGATGGTAACAATTAAGGCTTTAAAGTATCCCTAATAGGCTCAAAATTGCGTCAAGAACGTGAGACGGTTAAGTTCCCAGCTTTGAATACCGATGTGTCAAGAGAGGATATTATTTAGATGAAATTCGTGTTATATACTCATTTTCAGTATATTACCACAAAGATCACCGACAATGCTGTTTCAATACATTAGCCTTGAATGAATATTCCCATATTTAGAATATGCAAAGGAAGACAGTAGCGATGAATTAGAATATCAATAGGTGGTGTGAGTGTGAGTGCAGTGCGAGGTGATGAGTCTAGAACTAGATGATAAAACAAAGCGGATGTAGGTTCGGGAAGCCAACCCGCACCTAGCCAGGGGAAGACAGCCGGGCGCCGTTGGTCTGGGTAGCCAAGACTAAATCAAGCTGGTTGTAAAGATCATCTGAAATGTTACTTAACTCATCATCTGAAGAAAGACCTTGGGAGCGAGACAGAGTTCCCCACCTTCCAACCTACTCCAGTTATATATTCGCCTTTGATCTGGCCTCTTTTGTATTCAACTTTTGTAAGAATTCTAGTTCCCAATGTCAGTACAAAATAGTTCCAGAATGTTGCCAGAATAAATGTCCCAGGTTGTCGGAAGAAGAGCTTACGTGACAGAGGTGAAGAATTCCTTGGTACAGTACCACAACCATTCAGCCTAAGAAAACTGTGCCACAGTCCTTAATGTACATTTACAAGACCGTATTCATGGAGCACCATTGTTATAACTTCAATACACACTGTACAGGTCTTCCATAACCAATGCACCATTCTTTCTGAGCTTTATTCCAATATATGTACAGCCAAAATATAAAGTTTATCGATAACCTTAATGATAGTTGTGTGAAATCTAGAGGGAGGGATATTAACTCGTGTTGTGAAACAAATAACACTGTTCACTGGCTAATAAAAAGTGTGTTTTTTTTTAGACAAAACACAGTCAATTGGAGATTTGAAGTGAGATATTTGTCTATGTGACCTTTAATATGTGACCTTTAAAAGTTTGAACAGTACAACAGTCTACTACACCACTCGGTAGAGTGTTCCACAAGTTAACCATGCCGTTGGATTTGTTTTGTTTTGTTTCGTGTGAATGAAAAGTATTTCCAATTGTGTTATATTAGTTACCTCTAGTCCAATTTTAATTATCTATTGCAAAGTATTTTTGTTCTATGTGTAAGAAGGAGACAAAAGGCAAACTGCCTGTAACGAGTACTAACCCCTCCCCAAAAAACATAATACAAATAAAATAAATATAAAATTAATAAATGAAAGAGTGACAGAGCCAAATTCAAGGTACAGTACGTTATAATAAAAATGTCTGGACATGGAGAGTTTGAAGCAGCTTAAGTCATAGGATGAGTGAAAGAGTTTCAGAGTTTATTTGTTGAGTGGATAAAATATTTGGAAAATCGGTTCACTCCTAGGTTAGAGAGTTGGACAAAAAATAGGGTGGGAATGTGTTGAAAGGTGGAAGCCACCTACTCTCCATAAAGGAGAAGGTATACACTGAAAAGGCTCTGAAGAAAACTGATAATTGTAATAGTGGTAGAAGATAGAGAGAGATGCAACACTGCAGTATGTAAAGAAAGATTGTAGAGATTTAGTAAGAGGAGGTGACTTGATGAAACAAAACAACCATTGCACAGAGGAAGAAGCTGTGTGGGGTAAGGAACACACAGAGACGGTTGAGAACACCTAACCTCTGGTTCAGAGGAAAAAGAGACACCAAGGATATTGACAGAGGATGAAGAGTTGATTTGTATGTTGTTGAAGAGTAAAAGATAGTCATGTGGAAGATTGTGACGGGTAGATAGATGGAGAATTGGGTTTTGGAAGCACTGAAAGCAACAAGGTTATTTCTGCCCTGATTGGAACTAGTTGATAGATCAGAAGATAGTTATGATATGGATCAGAAGATAGGTATGATATGACCTCATCACGTGAGTTTTAAAGTAACTGCACGGAGGGTCGCAGTGGAAAGCTAGTTGAATAATGTAAGTTAGAGTCAATGGCGTAGGAGTGGATAATAATGACTAGATGTACAGTTGAGAAGATCATTAACCCCTTCTGAACCGTCGACATCCCTTTTATTTTATTCTGGCAACTAGTAATCAATTCTATTCAGATTAGGAAGGATCTCTAGCAATTATAATGCATCGAGCTATCTCAATCAACCCTCTTAACTACCACAGATCCCTCATAAGCTGCATAAAATCGTCCAAATATAGCTAGCATAAACTATAACAGACGTTGCTGGTACAGGATATGGGTTAATGAATATTATAAACAAAGCTGGAGATAGGACAGAAACCTGAGGAACACTGGAGTTGAGAGGTTTAGGAAGTGGGCGATGGCCTTCCACATCCACACCTACAGTAGGAAATGGTCAGAAAGAAAATTGGAGATTAAGGGGAGGCAGACCATTTTTCTGGACCCCCTTCTCCCTAATGTTTAGCCCCACTAGTTTTGAGATTATAAGACGCTCGGCCCATTAGTTTGGCGATTTTAACACCTTTCGCCCCATTTCGTTGTCAATTTTAATACCTTTCAAGCCATTTAGGTGTCGATTTATTCCTGGCGAGCTAAAGCGAGCCTGCAATTTTATGAGGAACCGGCCTTCGGCCGGGACATTTCTTCCGAAAAATGTACAAATTTTCTTGAAGGGGGGTCTAAAGAGTGTTTTTCTAAGCTTGATGGAGGTCTAAGGAGGAAACTAAAAAATATATGAATAAATTAATTAATATACCAAACAAACGGTCTGCCTCCCCTTAAGACACAGATAGAGAGATGTAAACTGAAGAATGGTAGTTTAGAAACAAAGGATTTCTGCCACACTCTATTTAGCGCTTGAAATATGTCTAGCTCGATACAAAAAAAAAAAAAAAAAAACACAGTTTCATCGAAGTTCCTAAAAGAGGATGACCAAGAGTTCGAAGGATAAGAAAGGAGATCACCAAGGAAATCATACTGGCAGTGTGAATGTAGATTATGAATTATAAAAAGACAAATGCTTAAGAAATTATGAATTAAGAATAGATTAACAATCTTTAGAAGCGTAAGATATGAGACCAATTGGACGATAGTTGAAAGTTAGAGAGTGGTCACCCTTCTTCGAGCTAGGTTGAAAAAGATTAACTTCCGAAAACAAGGGAATATATTAGAGGAAAGACAGAGACAGAAAAGTTTGCTTAGGCAGTGAGTTATCACAGAAAAAACAAATGTTAAGTACAGCGGGAGGAACATCATCTCGCCTGTACGCCTTCTTAGTGTTAATAAAGCAGAAACTACATCCTTAGAAGAGATTAGGATATTAGGCATAAGTAGGAGAGAGGTAAGTGGAGAGTGAGGAATAACACTGGAATCATCCAAGGTAGAGTCTTTAGTGAAAGTTGAGCGAAGAGTTTAGAGGAAGAAGTGACGGTGGTGCCGTTAGAGAGGAAAAGTTGAGGGCAAGACAAGGAAGTAGAATTGTTGAAGAGGTTTTTGGCTAGATGCCATAAAACCTTGAAAAAGCTAGAGTTAGAAAGTTCAATACACTCGTTATTGATGAGAGAGTTTTTGGCAACTTGAAGAATAGATTTGGCTTGATTTCAGGCAAAAATATCTAAAACACGAGATTCTAACATTTTAAGGTGACAGTACTGACTGCAGACAGCAGTGGAACAAGCATGAGGAAACCAAGATTTGTTTTTAGATTAGATTGAGAGAAAGAAAAAAGGACTGTATGCCTTCATGCCCGAGATGATTACCCTCGTAATGCGTTCGACACAATCTGAGGGTCCCCGGCCATGGAAGTAAAAATAATTCCAAGGGAAATCAAATAAGTAGGCCAACTGCCAAAGACCCTCCCAGTTGGCAGCGTGAAAGTGCCACAAGCCCCGCCAGCTGGGAGGATCAGATGGCTGCACTAGAGAGATAGGACAGTTAATATATATATATATATATATATATATATATATATATATATATATATATATATATATATATATATATATATATAATTATATATATATAAATATATATACAGTATATAAATTGGGAGGTGTGGTGGAGTGGTCTTGGCACTGGACTGGTAATCCAATGGACCCGGGTTCAAATCCAGATATGTCAATGGGAAGATGTTATTGGGATGGAATTTGTGCTATACCTAGTATCAGTGCATTACCACAAAGCCCACCGAAACGCCAAATAAATACACTCATTGTTTCCTGATTAAATAGCACTGTATGGTGACTGGTCAACTCAACCAGTAGACCATTTCAACCAGTAGCTCTCAACCAGTACCAAATCAACCAATACGATTAGGTTAGGTTAGGTTAGTACTATATTTTGGCACTGGTTTGGTTGGTCTGGGTTAATTTGGCACTGGTTGAGAGCTACTGATTGAAATGGTCTACTGGTTGAGATGACATGGAACCGCACTGTATGAATATTCCCATATTCAAAATATGCTACAGGGGGACAATGCCTAGTGAGTTCATTGCTCAATAGATGGCGTTCTGAGAGTAATAATAATAATAATAATAATAATATTTATTCAGTTAGCAATTTACAGAGTTGGTACCACATAGTATGTTACAAATATGACATGTACCAGCCTTGCATAATTCCAACTAAGGATAGCCCAATAAGGCCGTTAGGCGTATTTCCATTGGGGTCCATTGGAGTGAGGGTCCAAGTCTAGGAGGTGAGACAGTGAAACACTGGAGCGAGTCAGCTTCAGAGATGAGGTTGCTTCGAACCATGAGTGAGCAACTAAGCCCAATGCATTATGGGAAGGCAAGATGGCAGGGACTGGTTGCAGCTAAAAAGTGTTTCACATGTCTCACCTCCTAGACTGGAACGAGACCTCACGGGCTTCACCTTACCTTTTGATACCTTTTGATGTGTTCGCCACTCTTCTAGCGGCACCAAGGAGCGCGACACCCCTCGTTATGGGTGGTGATTTGGTGCAGTAGACTGTTTGAAGCGACAGCTCGCTCCCTTGCGAGGATGGGCTCGTCTGGCACTTTTTGCAGTTCGACATCTAGGGCTCTCTTGAAGTTGTCTAACGAGATGTCCCTCATGTCTCTTACTCGCCGTAGGAGTTTGTTGAAGAGACGTGGGCCTCTGTGTGATAACCAGCCCTCTCGCAGAGAGCCCATAGCACCCCTGTTATTCATCCGGGGGATTTCGCATTCCCAGCCTCTCCTATCACTGAATTTCATGACTATCGGAGTATGTAGGTTTGGTACTAAACCCTCTGCGATTTTCCACGTGTATATTATTAGGTAACGTTCTCTTCTACATTCCAGTGAGTACAGATTCAGTGCTCTTAAACGCTCACAATAGTGTAGATGTTTTATCGAACTTATATGCGAAGTGAAATTTCTTTGTACACTCTCTACGTCATTTATTTCACCTGCCTTGTATGGGGATGTTAATACGCTACAGTATTCAAGCCGCGGTAGCACTAGAGATTTGAAGAGCGTTATCATAGGCAATTCACCGCGTGTTTTAAAAGTACGCAGAATCCAACCCGTTAGACGTTTCGCAGCCGCCACTTTGACCTGGTTATGTACTTTGAAACCCATATTTTCAGACATTAATACCCCAAGGTCTTTCACACTGTCTTTCCGTTCTATTATGTGGTTAGATTCTGTTAAGCAATTTGTAATTTCTTTAACACCATTATTATCTCTGTACCGTATTAAGTGGAATTTTTCCTCATTGAATTGCATGTTGTTTTCCCTGGTCCACTGGAACACTACATTCATGTCTTCCTGCAGTCGGCCCGTGTCCTCTTGTGTGTTTACTATCTTGCTTAATTTTGTGTCATCAGCAAAGGACGACACCGTACTGTGTCTGGTGTTGGTATCTATGTCGCAAATTAGTATGAGGAACAGAAGGGGCGCTAGCACTGTTCCTTGGGGCACTGAGCTTTTGACATCCGAAGGCTCAGATGTGACTTGGTTTACTGCTACTGATTGTTTTCGGTTTACGAGGAAATTGTATATCCACCGTCCGATTTTCCCAGTTATACCTTTTGCTTTCAGTTTGTGGGCTATTACACCATGGTCACATTTATCAAATGCCTTAGCAAAATCGGTGTAAATGACATCCACGTTTTTCTTTTCTTCTAGCGCTTTAAGAATTTTGTCATAGTGTTCCAAAAGTTGTGAGAGACATGATCTTCCCGCTCTGAACCCATGTTGACCGGTGTTGTGTAGTTCATTTGTCTCCATGAATGTTGAAATTTTGCTTCGCAGGACTCGCTCGAAAACTTTAATGATGTGAGAGGTTAGAGCTACCGGGCGGTAGTTTTTTGGTAGTGCTTTACTCCCTCCTTTATGCAGTGGGGCAATTATTGTGTTTTTAAAGCTATCTGGTATGTCACCAGTGTCTAGACTCCTTCTCCACATTATAGCCAGGGGTTTTGAGAGGTTTTCCTTACATTTCTTCATTAGGATCGAATTCCATGAGTCCGGGCCTGGTGCCGAGTGGGATGGCATGTTGGAAATGGCTTCTTCTATGTCTTTTGGACCGAAATCAATATCCAGCATCTGAGGGGTTTCCGTGGGGGAGGTTTCCATGAAAAATATATTTTGGTCTCTGATGACTTTTTGTTTTATCAGGCTCACTGAATGCCATTTCATACTGCCTGCTTAAGAGTTCGCTCATATCCTTTTTGTCCCCTGTGAAAGATCCGTCCCCTTTGCTCAGTGGGCCGATGTTTGATGTTGTTTTAGCCTTTTGTTTGGCGTATGAAAAGAAGTATTTGGAATTTTCCTTTATACCTGCAATAGCTTTCCTCTCCTCTTCCATATGTTGCAGTTCATATGATATTCTTAGCCTTTGTTCAATTTCCACAATTTCTCTATCTATTTCGACCTTTTGCCTATCCTGTAAATTTTGATGTGTGCGTCTTTGTGTGAGTAATTTTCTTCTTCTGTACAGCCTCCTCCTTTCCCGATCTTGTTTGCTTCTTCGTTTTGTTTGTCTTGCAGGTATATGGTGGCTACAGATTTGGGTCATGGTTTCTGTTATTAAGACTAGACATTCTGCTGGTGTCAGGTTATCCATTAAATCTTCCCAGTCTATTTCCTCCATTTCTTGATTTACCTCTTCCCACCTAATGTTTTTGTTATTGAAGCTAAATTTACTGAAGGGGCCGGTTTTTGTTCTCGATTCTGAGGTTGTCTGTACACTTTCTAAGGTTGTTTTGATCTCAATTAATTTATGATCTGAGTATGTTGTGTCCGATATGTTAATGCTGTGTACTAGAGAGTCGTTGTTAGTGAAGACCAGGTCTAAGATATTGTTTTCCCATGTGGGTTCAGCAATATGTTGGGTAAGACTAAAAAAATCACAAAGTTCAAAAAGCTCTCGTATTAGTATTTGCTTCTCCGGTGTTATTTGCCACTAACTGGTTTTCTAGTTGTCTCCATTTAATGTTTGGTAGGTTAAAGTCTCCTAGCATAATAATATTTGGTGTTGGGTTCCCCAGGGTTTCCACTTCTAATTTTATTTTGTTGAGCTGGGTTTTGAATTCTTCTCGGGATGAGTCTGGAGGCCTGTATGTAACAATAACTGCTAAATTTAGGGATTCTATTTTAACTCCAAGTATTTCCACCACTTCGTTACTGTTATTTAGGAATTCAGTATATATCAGTGAGTCATGTATGTACAAGGCTACACCTCCATGTGATCTATGCGTTCTGTCCGCCCTATGTAGGTTGTAACCAGGAATCGTTCATAACAGTTGAATGTACAGGCTCATAGCCTATGCCCGAGAGGGAGTAGTTGGAATATAGAAAAAAAACAAAAAAAAAAACAAAAAAAAAACAGTATACAGTATATACTGTATATATGTACAGTATATATATATATATATATATATATACTGTATATATATATATATATACCGGTATATATATATATATATATATAGATATATATATATATATATATATATATATATATATATATATATATATATATATATATATATCTATATATATATATATATATATACTGTATATATATATATATATATACCGGTATATATGGAGAGAGAGAGAGAGATAATAGTAAACAAAGACAAAGGGGTGAGATTTTAAATTCTAGCAAGAAGGCGCAAAATACATAAGGGGAATAAAACACACACACACACACGATTGCTCCTATCTAACAAGAGCACTTAGGACAAAAATATCATACAATAGAAACTTTGTCTCCATGTCACACATGCTTGAGTGGCCAAAACCTTGAATGGCCTTAAAAGCTTGTACAATATACCTCTTTAAAGTACAGTATATTCAGTTGGGGATTGAGCGTTCCAAGGTATATTGAAGCATTGTGGAAGTAAGAAAGCCTTTAGGGAGTATAGGCTGTACAGACAACATGAGTTGTAGCCATCACTGCCAAACGAGTTGAAGGAAGAAAACTCTTAAAGGTGAATTCCAGGGAGGAAACCTATTCAAATTACAATGTCCATTGGGATCTGCTTGGTTTTAGTTATATGATACTGAAGAACTTTCATCAATGTGTCCTAACAACAAAGAAATATAGCTTATCTAACTTATTTTATGCGGCGCGAATTGGCGTGTTTACCATGACGTCACTATAGCCAATGGCGGGAACTCTCGACATGGGAAATGGGTGAATCTGTGGTCTTTCTTATGTAAGAGACTCTTATAAATTGTATGCATGTGTACAGCTCAACATTTGGCTGCATCACTGTCTCGTCAAGGGACAGCGATATAAATTGAACAGAAAACGATACTATCATTAAGAAATAGGCCTTTCAAGCGACCTCCCTCGATTCTGGACCAGGCTAAATCACTCGAAAACACTGCCTGTATGTTTATTGTTGGCGAGATGGGATTATTTCTTGATGTGCACCACATCTTCAGGACGTTGTTCGATCTTTTGCAGAGCTTGAGTAATTAATTGAAAGGTATTAATTACGAAAAACAGACCTGAGAGTCCATGACTCCGTGTGTTGTTTACAAACTGCCTCTCAACATTCGTTCGTCATTCCCGATCAGCTGAACTCCGCCGAGAATGCCAACGTCGTTATATATTAGTATTTTGTTCTCGAGTTTAATGGAATTATATCGATATTGCCCATATACTTATTACAGTATATTCATGCCAAGTTATGACCCTGCATTAATCTTTGTTTTTTTCGTTCATTCCTGTAGTTCACCTTTAATGGAGAATCTATCCGTTTGAAGGGATATTCACAAAATATCTTGGACCTGTCTTAGTTTTCCATATGCTCAAAAGGAGGCGTGCGTGTCTTTACAACGGCGTACAATGAGAGTGTTATTGCTATTCAGGCATTGACACTTTTGTACTGACTAATGTAGGCTGAAACCACAAAGTGGATACAAACTTGTGGCAGTGTCATTCTCCAATATCCCATGATCACTTAAGGGGAGACTGGCCGTTTGTTTGGTCTATTAATTCATTTATTCATATATTTGTTTAGTGTCCTCCCTAGACCTCCATCAAGCTTAGAAAAACACCCCTAGACCCCCCTTCAAGATAAATTTGTACATTTTTGGGGAGAAAAATGTCCCGGCCGAAGGCCGATTCCTCTTAAAATTGCAGGCTCGCCATCGCTCGCAAGGAAAAAATCGACACCTAAATGGCACGAAAGGTCTTAAAATTGACAACGAAATGGAGCGAAAGGTGTTAAAATCGCCAAACTAATGGGCCGAACGTCTTATAATCTCAAAACTAGTGGGGCTAAACATTAGGGAGAAGGGGGTCCAGAAAAACGGTCTGCCTCCCCTTAACTATTCATGGCATATATAGTACCACCTGTACACGTGTGTTTTGCTATGCAATAGATGACTATGTTAGGTTCTAATAATTATGTATATAAATCATTATATTTGTTCAGATGAAAAAGGTTTATAAATCATTATATTTGTTCAGATGATTTTTTTTTTATAAATCATTATATTTGTTCAGATGAAAAATACCCAGGCGCCAGACATATACAAATACCCAGGCGCCAGACATATACAAATACCCAGGCGCCAGACATATACAAATACCCAGGCGCCAGACATATACAAATACCCAGGCGCCAGACATATACAAATACCCAGGCGCCAGACATATACAAATACCCAGGTGCCAGACATATACAAATACCCAGGCGCCAGACATATACAAATACCCAGGCGTCAGACATATACAAATACCCAGGCGCCAGACATATACAAATACCCAGGTGCCAGACATATACAAATACCCAGGCGCCAGACATATACAAATACCCAGGCGCCAGACATATACAAATACCCAGGCGCCAGACATATACAAATACCCAGGCGCCAGACATATACAAATACCCAGGCGTCAGACATATACAAATACCCAGGTGCCAGACATATACAAATACCCAGGCACCAGACATATACAAATACCCAGGCGCCAGACATATACAAATACCCAGGCGCCAGACATATACAAATACCCAGGCGGCGCCAGACATATACAAATACCCAGGCGCCAGACATATACAAATACCCAGGCGCCAGACATATACAAATACCCAGGCGCCAGACATATACAAATACCCAGGCGCCAGACATATACAAATACCCAGGCGCCAGACATATTCATATTTTGTTTTCACCAACTCACCAATTAAGTTGCAAATAAACCCAGCTAATGAAATCAATGAAAGTAATGAATACAGTCATGTGGTACTCCAAGGACTCGAACCTAGGATACTCACACCGAAACTCCGCACACTAAGCATTAGGCTATCAAGACAATATTACAGACTGGGACACAGAAGAATTCACCACTTGCGAGTTTCAGGCTATAAAGAAGTTGGAGACGTTAACATCGATATTAAACAGAAATAGAAACATAATGTAGGTTTCTAATGGATAAAATGTATGTTGAATTGGGAGATCTCCACTTGAGGGATTTTTTTCTTGACCCCTTTCTCCCTCATGTTTAGCCGCATTGCTTTTGATATTATAAAACGTTTGCCCCATTAGTTTACCGATTTTAATAACTTTCACCCCATATTAAGACCTTTCGTGCCATTCAGGTGTCGATTTTATCCTGACGAGCGATAGCGAGCCTGTAATTTAAGAGGAACCGGCCTTCGGCCGGGAAATTTTTCTAACAAAAAATGTACAAATTTATCTTGAAAGGGACTCAAGGGGGTTTAATTTTAAGCTTGATGGAGGTCTAGGGAACAAACTGAATACCTCCCCTTAATTGGGTTTTATGTGTTTATAACTGCACTACAACCGTGTTTTAGGTGATCATTCTGTTAATTATCGATGTCTACAGCTCCAACTTCCTTATAGAACGAAACTCGCAAGTAGTCAATAGATGAAGACATATTTTAGATTGCCTGAAAGTTACTAACATTATTATGTATTAAGAACACTGTCTTATTGAACATACATCAGTGATAACATATTTAATTGGAACAGGAATAACTTGATCCAAAAGTGCATTGAAAGAATGTTTGTGAATTGATATATATATATATATATATATATATATATATATATATATATATATATATATATATATATATATATATATATATATATATATATATATATATATATATATATATATATATATATATATATATATATATATATATATATATATATATATACTGTTATATACTATATATTTAAACCTTTCCGGCGTGCAAATTGCTAGCGTTAACCCCTTGAGGATTATGATGCATTTTAACCGTTTACTCTGACTCTCAATTGACGATTTTCTATAGCTTAGGAATGATCTGTGGGAGGAGTTAATATGGCAAAGACAATCTCAATTAACCTTCTGACTTCCATATACACTTCCTACACTGAATAAAATCGTCCAATTATACCCAGAATAAACAGTCAAAATGAGCCATAATCCTCAAGGCGTTAAGGGGACAGTGGCCTTTTGTTTGGTCTATTAATTCATTTATTCCTACATTTTGTTAGTTTCCTCCCTAGACCTCCATCAAGCTTAGAAAAACACCACATAGACCCCCCCCCCCCTCCTTCAAGATAGATTTGTACATTTTTCGGTAGAAAAATGTCCCGGCCAAAGACCGATTCCTCCTAAAATTACAGGCTCGCTTTCGCTCGCCAGGAAAAAATCGACACCTAAATGGCACGAAGGGTCCTAATATTGAAAAATAAATGGGGTGAAAGGTCATAAAATCCCCAAACTAATGGAATCAACGTCTTAAAATCTCAAAACTAGTGGGGCTAAACATTAGGGAGAAAGGGGTTCAGAAAAAACGGTTTGTCTCCCCTTAATCAATAGAGTATCGAAACTATTGCCTATTATGGAAATACACATAGAAAAAAAAAAAAAACACTGACGGAATTTCAAAGTCCAAATGAAATCTTCAAATATCAGAGACAATATTGGGCGACCATTTCAAATAGAAAATCTCAAGCCTGTCACTCTCTCAGCTCTGGGGGAGGCACTCGGTACAGGCAGTTCTGCTTTTTGTCTCCTTTACTCACATAGGGGAAAAAAAAAGAAAAAAACAGAAAACAGTGCCATCTTGACCAATACTGTTGGGTTACATTAAGGGAGCCCACCTCGCTTTTTTCCTCTTTCTCTCCCTCTCTCTTTGGCTGTTATCCATTCGGCCCCATTCAGTCTATTATTTTAAGACGTTTACTCCCATCCAGGTGTCAATATTTTCCTGGCGAGCGGTGGCGAGCCAGCATATTATATTTTTGTTTTGACAGCAAGCTAAATTTGTAAATTTTTCGATAGAAAAATGTCTCCGGCGAAGCCGAATTTCTCCATACAATGTTGGCTCGCTATCGCTCGCCAGGAAGATATCGACACCTGGATGGGGATAAACGTCTTAACACAGTTGGCTGAATGGGGCCGAATGGATACAAGCCAGGGAAAGAGAGAAAAGGAGAGAAAGATAAAACAAAAAAAGCCGGTGACCCCCCCCCCCCTTAAGTTAAGTTGGGAACCGTTCGGATTTTAGGTTTGCATAGGCTTAGTTGGCAAAACTTGATATGAAACTGGTTGAACTCTACTATAGTCTATTCGCTGTAAGTAGGCGAGAAATCATGACCCTTATCCTCTGTAACTCAAAAAGGGCTAGAGCAAATGGGCTGTACATTTCGACATCTATTCCTTGACTGACTCCTCCCAAATGGTAGACATATTAGCTCGATTACTCTAGTCGTTTTTGAGTTACAGAGGTTAGAGATCATGATTTCTCGCCTACTTACAGCGAATAGACTATAGTAGATGCCGTTCTTATAGTGAACGTTCTTTGGTGGTATAAAAGTGTAAATGTGTACCTTTATCACATGAGATTGTGGCCTATCCCAATATCACACTGAAATATAGATTGGGGGATGGCCCGGTTTTCTGGACCACTTAATTTCTCCCTCATGTTTAGTCCCATTAGTTTTCAGATGTTAAGATGTTTGCCCCTTTAGTTAGTCGATTGTAATACCTTCCGCCCCATTTCGTCGTCAATATTTAGACCTTTCATGCTATT
This sequence comes from Paralithodes platypus, assembly GCA_032716605.1. Lineage (NCBI taxonomy): Eukaryota > Metazoa > Arthropoda > Malacostraca > Decapoda > Lithodidae > Paralithodes > Paralithodes platypus. Next base: position 27,968,823 of record CM064511.1, on the reverse strand, counting down.
TAGGTGTCGATTTTTTCCCTGGCGAACGATAGTGAGCCTGTAATGTTGGAAGTCGGAAAAATTTTCTACCGAAAAATGTACAAATTAATCTAGAAGGGGTATCTAATGGATGTTTTTTTTAATTTGATGGAGGTCTAGGGAGGAAACTAGAAAAATAATGAATACATGCAAAAATCGGCCAAAAAGTGAACCATCCCCCCTTAAAGTGAACCATCCCCCCTTAAAGTGAACCATCCCCCCTTAAAGTATTTATTATTATTTCTGTTTGGCCACTTTGGGCGTTTGGACACAAAATTAAGAACATGGGTCCAATTATACGTTGTTCGTGGTGTTGACAATTTTAGAGAAAAAAGGTATTTTCGGACGGTTATATAAAGTATATATCAAGTATATCTCACAAATATACGTGAGCTATTAAATGTTTAAATACTCCCAGTCGTGGTGTAGTGGGTTAAAAGGTTGGACACTCGTTCTGAATATATATATATATATATATATATATATATATATATATATATATATATATATATATATATATATATATATATATATATATATATATATATATATATATATATATATATATATATATATATATATATATATATATATATATATATATATATACATAGAGAGAGAGAGGGAGAGCTATGTTAGTTTTTGTCTATGCATCAAGGTATGCATAGTACTGTTGAGCAGAAGTGTACATGTGAAGTATAATTATATTAAGGATGTGGATGTTCACCCGCCTAGATATCTTACTGGACCAGAGCATGTATGCTATTTTAACCATTTCAATCAAAGTAATGGCAAACAAAATATACAGACTTAACGTACCCATAAGCTTGTTTAATTTATTTGTTTGCTATTTATTTGCTCATATCTACCACTCATAATCCAATACATTCCTACGCAGATGACTCAACACTCCACAGTTCCTTCACATTTACCAATTCTTTCACCCAACCCGATCTTATAAATTCAAAAATAAACACTGCAATTTCTCTGAACCAGGACCTTTCTAGAATTAATGGATGGGGACAAAAGAATCTAGCTTCCTTTAATGCACAGAAAACCAAGTACATTGAATTTTCTAACCGACAGAATCTCACTGACTCCCATATATGTTTTAATGATGTAAATATTCCCACTTCCCCTAGTATTGACATTCTCGGTGTAACATTAACTACTAACTTGAGCTGGACACATTATGTTAGAAGCATTGCTAAGAATGCCTCTAAAAAACTGGGACTCCTGTACAGAGTTCGAGAATTCTTCACTGACGAGCAGTTGGCCGTAATATATAAAAGTCATGTGCGTTCTCAGATGGATTACTGTTCACCTCTGTGGGGTGGAAGTGGAGTGGTTGCATTGAGGCAGTTGGACAAAATTCAAAATAAAGCTATTAGATTAATTAATAACCCTGCAATCACACAGGACCTTCCTACATTATCCATACGAAGAAACGTTGCATCCCTTGCATTATTCTACAGATATTTTCACAGCAATTGTTCCGAGGAACTTGCTTCAATTGTGCCGCCTCTCCACATCTTTCCCCGTAGAACTAGGGCAGCTGAGAGCGCCCATGAATTTACACTTTCTCCTCCACAATGCAGAACTTCTGCTTATCAGAATTCATTTATCCCCAGAGCTACTACTCTTTGGAATTCACTTCCCTCGAATTGCTTTCCACAAACTTACAATCTACAAATGTTTAAATCCAGTTGTTACAAACATTTTATGAATGGAGGATGCCTTTAGGCACATGGACCTTTTTGTTTTATCTGTGTTTTTCCTTCCTCCGTTCATTGTCTCTTTAAAAAAAAAAAAAAAAAAAAAAAAATGTATTTATTTATAGCTTACATAGTCAAAATACAAGGAATCCTGGGGCAGCTGGAAATCTTGCCGACTGTACTTATGTGTGTGTGTGTGATTGTGTGAGTGTGCTTGTGTGTGTCTGTGTGTGTGCTTGTGTGTGTGTTTGTGTGTGTGTGTGTGTTTGTGGGTATGTGTAATAATAATAATAATAATAATAATAATAATAATAATCGGTTTATTTCAAGCCGGCAGCCAATGGGGCTGAAAATACACAGACTTAACCTAGATCTTATTCTAAGGGATCAACAGACTGATCCTGGCTGCTAACGAGTGCGCCTACATACTCCCGAGGGAGTAGGACGTGGGCAGGAAACTTTGTGGGCCCCCCGAGGACCTTGCCTTCACGGCCAGGGAAAGGTTTTGAGAGAACTTCCCTGCCAGCGCGTGGGATCGAACCCCTGACACCAGAGCTAGCGCTCCCAATACACTGTACTAAGCGCGCTCGGCCACCGTGACCGTGTGTGTGTGTGTGTGCTTGTGTGTGTGTGTGAGTGTGTGTTTGCTCATGTGTGTGTGTGTGTATGTGTACTTGTGTGATTGTATGTGTGTGCGCGCGCGCGCTTGTGTGTGTGTGTGTGTGTGTGACCTGTTTGTTATTTCCCTTAAATTGTACTTGTTTGCTTAGTTCTGTGAAACCAAAGGTCATATACAATACACATAATAACCAATGTCATTGTTAATGTAAGTAGTGTTATAATAAATGTAACTATTATGTATGGGACTACGTGGATTTAGCTAACAGCTATAAGGTTAGGGATAGTCTTTCATTTTTGCATAAAAATATGCTTAGTGTAACGAAGGTGATATTTGCAATACTGATGGTGGTGGTGATAATAATATTACTACTACTACTATTACTAATATTAATAATATTTATTCAGTTAGCATTTTACAATGTTGGTACAATATAATATGTTTCGAATATGACATGTACCAGCTTTGAATAATTCCAACTAAGGAGAGTCCAACAAGGTCGTTAGGCGTATTTCCAATGGGGTCCTTGTGGGATTAAGTTATATGGGGAAAAAGGGGAGTACAACAATTTTAAATGAATATGAGTAGTAAACAATTTAGAGAAAGTATTTCTAGGCGGCTAAACTAAGATACCTTACATTTCATAGTTGGACTTGTTAAATATTTAAGTAATAATTTTTAGTTTGTTTTTTGCCTATCTCTATGTCGTATTTAGTAGTAGATGATACTAATGAGGAATATTACGATAATGATGGTAATGATATTAACCTCTTCATTACCGGTGACGCATTTTGCATTTGATTTGAGCTACATTTAGACGATTTTATGAAGCTTAGGAAAGATATATGGTGGCTTTAATAAAATCGTCTAATAGTTGCCAGAATATAATGGAAAAGACGTCGCCGGTACAGAAGGTGTTAATAGCAGCAATGGTGATGGTAATTTTGGTGGTGCTAGTGATGATAATGTTAGAGGAAAATGTATGCCTAGACTAAAGCCGCTGTCACACGAGCGTATTTTCCGGCAATTTTCGAAGAGCAAGTTTTTTCTCGTACTATTCGGAGACTCTTTGGCATTGGATTCGGAAACTAGATCGAAGGTAGATTATATTAACTAGTTTTAATCTTATGAAACTTATATTTTGAAGCTGTTAGACTAAAATTGGCCATAAAAATTGCTCGTGTAACTCCGGCTTAACCCCTTCACCACCATCACGCCCTTTCACCTTTGATTCTGGCTAAAGATAGACGATTTAATGAAGTTTAAGAAGGACCTATGGTGCTATTGAGATCCTATTTATCCATCTGAGTCGTAGAGGTGGATTATAAACTAAAGAAAGTCGTCTAATGGTAACCAGAAAAGGATGAATATTACGTCATGGTGGTGAAGGGGTTAACTATATTAGGCTACAGTATGGACATGCAAACTGGGTGGATTTATATTGCTATAGCTTTCGTGTTGCTCAGACGATTTTAACCACTTCTGTACCGGCAAAAATCCTTTTAACTTTAAGCCGGTATCACACGAGCGCTTTTTCCCTCAACATGTATGCTCAACACTGGTCTGGCAGCTTATGAGGTCAACATTTTATATATTTCGGTTACGTAAATTAATCTACCATCAGTCTAGTTTCCGATACCAGTGCAAAATATTCCAGAAATGTTGCCAGAAAAATGTTGATTATCGAATGTTGACTAAGAAAGCTCTCGTGTGATACCGGCTTTACTCTGGCTATTTTGAGACGATTTGTTCAGTTTTTAAAGGACTTTCCCCATCCAGGTGTCAATTTTTTACTGGTGAGCGGTAGCGAGCCAGCATATTTTTTATTTTTGTTTGACAGCAGGCTAAATTTGTACATTTTTCGATAGAAAATGTCTCCGGCGAAGCCGGATTTCTTCATATAATGCTGGCTCGCTATCGCTCGCCAGGAAGAAATCGACACCTAGATGGGGATAAACATCTTAAAATAGTTGGCTGAATGGGGCCGAATGGATACAAGCCAGAGAAAGAGAGAAAAGGACAGAAATAACAAAAAGCAGGTCACCCCCTTAAGTGCACTTTCAAATTTACACACATAAATAATTTGCAATGAACAAATAAATTGCACGATTATACTGTCTTATGCAACTATAGTGAAGTTTGAAGACAAAATTGTAATACTGTTTATATAATAGTCTACCATTGAACCCTTGGAAGATTATTATACATTTTGACACTTTATTCTGGCTATCATTTAACTACTTTATGCAGTTTAGGAAGGATCTGTGGGAATTATATGAGTAAAGATATCTCAATACCTCTGACTTCCATACACCCTTCCTAAGCTGAATAACAATTGCCAGAAAACAGAAAAGAAATGCGTAATTGGATGTTGAAAGGGTTAATTTTGATACTTTCTTACATATTATATTATAACCTATTTATCTAATGTTACAGAACAACATAGCACAGGTGATATACAGACAATACTGACAAAAATCACACCCCTGATCGTTTAAGGGGGTTTTTGGTCTATATAAATGGGGAGGCTGAAGTTTACACCCCCAAGTCAGCCTGTATAAGAGATAGAGTTTCTGGCATTATACCATCTTATTACATATGGTAATATTAAGACTCGATGAAAAAATAAGATCTCTATGTGCGCGCGCACGCGCGTGAGCGCAAAATGTAAAAAATGTCATTGCACTTTTGTAAAACCATCTAGTCACTCAAAATTGTTCAAATTTCCCCCAATTTTTGCATGGCATAGAGTACAAGCATCCCCAACACCGTGCCGTTTAAATATACCCCTATTGAATAATAGAAAGTGCTGAAATAAATATATTACATTATCATCTTTGGGTTACAGCTGATTTGACTCCAAAAGGGTCAAAACTCGGACATTTTCAGCAAATCGGCATTTATTTAAACGTACAGGCCTTCCTATGTACGCCTATGTACTCTATTTAGAAGGGGAATGCATTTGAGCAATAGATAAAAATATAGATAGACTCGTAAGTGCAAAAAAATTATACCAAACCACACAAATTCTTAGATTTTCATGACTGTAAACTATTTTTGGGGCAGAGAAAACAGTTTGTCCTCCTTAGCTTCCGTTTTCTCTCATAGCGCGCACATAGAAGATCAAGAGTAATGGCTAACTAAAAAAAAATTTCGTCAGGGGATTGCTTTTCAGAATTTATGAAACAACTTTCTACAAAAAAATATGATTTTGGGGTCCCCCCAAGGGGGCCCTAGGGATATCATATGGGTGTTTATGCCCTCATATGATCATTTCTATTGCTTACAGCAGCCCTTTAGACTACAGACACAAAAACAAAATTTGTGTGGCTGAAAGAAAAAAAAAAAAAATTTCCGGGGTCGAGGTCGAACCCTTGGCCCGGGGGGTTATGGATGCGATATGTTTTTTTGTTCCTTCCTATGCTATTCTCCTATGTTGAAAGAAGCATTATAGAACAAAAACACAATAATTAGACAATTTTATCTCTGGGCTCAGAAAAAGGTTCAGCCTCCCCTTGTATTTATTTATTTTTTAAGTTTCCTCGCTCGACCTCCATCAAGCTTTAGAAAACCACCCCTTAGACCCCCCTTCAAGATAAATTTGTAAATTTTTCGGTAGAAATATCCCGGCCAAAGGCCGGTTCCTTCCAAAATTAGAGCGTCGCTATCGCTCGCCAGGAAAAATCATCACATAAAGGGGACGAAATGTTTTAATATTGACAAAAAAATGAGGCGAAAGGTCTCAAAATCGCCAAACTAACGGAACGAACGTCTTAAAACCTCAAAAACTAAAATGCTAAACATGAGGGAGAAGGGAGTCCAGAAAAAGCGAGTAGTACCCCTTTAACTAAAACGACTCGCTAGTTTCAGATATTTCGAATTATTTTGATCACAGACTATAAAATTATGGCTTGCATAAATTCAAAAAAAGGATCAATACTCTTTACAAAATGATCAGAGACGATCTACATGCACAACAAACTCAAAAGTAAGTTCTTTCATCAGGCATGCATAAATTAATGTACACCCTATGTGGTGGATTGTGTTCTTTTATTTCATAAATTTTATTTTAGTAAGCGTTGTTTCCATATAGCGATTTTGATAAGTTAATTTGACTTTATATTATCTTTGTCCCAGTTTTGGTTTGTTTAGTTTGCAAGTTTTACATTTTAATTTATAAATTTCAATAAATTGGATGTAATTTCAGTAATATCTTAAACCACTAGCATATTATAGCAAGTATCATAGCAAATATGAATAAAAAAGAGAACCTACTTAACCCCTTGAGGATTATGACGCATTTTGACAGTTTATCTGGCTATTGCTAGACGATTTAAACAAATATTTGAGGGATCTATGTGAGTCAAAAGGTTAATTATTGAGATCAACTTAACTCTTTTTAATGCTAGAGGTCTTTCCTAAACTGCACAAAATCGTCTTATAATAATAGCCAGAAGAAACTGGTAAAACGCGTCATGATCCTCAAAGGGTTAAGGGGGAATGGGCCGTTTTTATTGGCTCATTTATGTATTTTTTTATTATTTTTTTTTTTAGTTTCCTCCCTAAGCCTCCATCAAGCTTAAAAGAACTCCCTAGACCCCCTTTCAAGATAGATTTGTACATTTTTCGGTAGAAAAATGTCCTGGCCGAAGGCCGATTCCTCTTAAAATTTCAGGCTCGCTGTCGCTCGCCAGGTAAAAATCGACACCTAAATCGCACGAAAGGTCTTAAAATTAACAACTAAATGGGGCGAAAAGTGTTGAAATCACCAAACTAATGGGTCTAACGTTTTATAATCTCAAAACAAATGGGGCTTAACACGAGGGAGAAAAGGGACCAGAAAAACGGCCCATCTCCCCTTAAAAGTCAAAGTATTATATGTTTTGATGGCTCCCCAGTGTTGCCAATGTTAGACACTTTGATGGCTCCCCAGTGTTGCCAATGTTATACACGTATACCATACACGCACCTTGGATGTAGGGCTCAGTTTAATAAGGGGGCCCACATCGTTGTTTTTTTCTTCTCTCTCTCTCCATCTGTCTCTGGGTTGTATCCATTCGGCCCCATTCAGCCTACTGTTTTAAGACATTTATCCCCATCCAGGTGTCAATTTTGTCCTGGCGACCGTTAGCAAGTCAACATAATTTTCAAAAATATTTTTGACAGCACTATAATTTTGTACATTTTTCAATAGAAAAATGTCTCCGGCGAAGCCGGATTTCTCCATACAATGCTGGCTCGCTATCGCTCGCCAGAAAAAAATCGACACTTGGATGGGGATAAACGTCTTAAGACAGTAGACTGAATGGGGCCGAATGGATATAAGCCAGAGAAAGAGAGAACAAGATAAAAAAGAGCAGGTCCCCCCCCCCCCCCTTAAGGGAAGGTTATTGGTTTGCTCCCTAGACCTTCATCAAGCTGTAAATACTACCCTAAAGACCCCTTCGAGATTAATATGTACCTTTTTGCGGTAGCAAAAAGGTCCCGGCCAAAGGCGATTTTTATTTATTTATTTATTTTATTTATTTATTTGCTTTAATCACCACAACTATAATGCATTGATTTATCATTATAAGTGAACATTATTACTTGACTGCCCACAGTCATGGGGCCAATTAAGCTTAAAGGGCAACCTAAAATACATGTTTGCTAGCGCTCGCCAGGAGGTAATCGACAGAAATGGGATGAACGTTCTTAAAATCGCCAAACTAATGAGGCGAACGTCTTAAAATCTCAAAGGTAATGGGGTTAAACATGAGGGAGAAGGTGGGTCCAGAAAACAAAACCCTAAAGTGAAAATCTCACTTGAACCTGAAAGAGCGATCCCTGGCACATGCTTAATTTAATATGCAGTATTCGAGAATACATAATATATCGTAGGCTTGTGCATAAACCTTTAAGGGGGGATGGTTCACTTTTCGGGCGATTTTTGCATGTATTCATTATTTTTTTACTTTCCTCCCTAGACCTCCATCAAATTAAAAAAAAACACACACATCCCTTATCCCCCTTCTAGATTAATTTGTAAATTTTTCAGTAGAAAAATTTCCCGGCCGAAGGCCGGTTCTTCCAACATTACAGGCTCACTATCGTTCGCCAGGGGAAAAATTGACACCTAAATAGCACGAAAGGTCTAAATATTGACGAATAAATGGGGCGAAAGGTCTTAAAATCGACTAACTAATGGGGCAAACATCTTAACATTTGAAAACTAATGGGGTTAAACATGAGGGCGAAAGTGGTCCATACAATGCTGGCTCGCTATCGCTCGCTAGGAAGAAATCGACACCTGGATGGGGATAAACGTCTTAAAACAGTTGGCTGAATGAGGCCGAATGGAAAGAGAGAAAAGGAGAGAAAGATAAAAAAAAAAAAAACGGTGTCCCCCTTAACTGTCTTGATAGCCTCATGCTTAGTGTGAGGAATTTCGGTGTGAGTACCCTAGGTTCGAGTCCTTGGAGTACCACATGTATGCATTACTTTCATTGAATTCACTAGTTAGGTTAATTTGTATATTAATTGGTGGGTTGGTGAAAATACATATGAATACGGTACTGAAGGAGTTAACTTTGAGGGACTTATATGTCCCCCTTTAACCCTTCCAAGATCCGATGACGAATTTATTTTGTGTTTTCTGGCTATTATTAGACGATTTTGTTCAGCCTAGGAAGGGTAAATGGAAGTCAGAGGGTTAATTGAGATAGTCTTTACCCTTATAATTCCCTCAGACTTTTTCTAAACGGTATAAAATCGCCTAATAATAGGGGACAGGGGATGATAATAATAGGGGACAGGGGATGATAATAATAGGGGACAGGGGATGATAATAATAGGGGACAGGAGATGATAATAATAGGGGACAGGGGATGATAATAATAGGGGACAGGGATGATAATAATAGGGGACAGGGGATGATAATAATAGGGGACAGGGGATGATAATAATAGGGGACAGGGGATGATAATAATAGGGGACAGGAGATGATAATAATAGGGGACAGGGGATGATAATAATAGGGGACAGGGGATGATAATAATAGGGGACAGGGGATGATAATAATAGGGGACAGGGGATGATAATAATAGGGGACAGGGGATGATAATAATAGGGGACAGGGGATGATAATAATAGGGGACAGGGGATGATAATAATAGGGGACAGGGGATGATAATATTTTGTTATCGATGTACTGTATGTGTCGATGCTGAACAAAAGATTTCCATGTACCGTATATAAAACTAGCTTAGAACTTGATCACAACTTCAGAAGTCAAATTATGAGAGATAATAATTATATACCCAAGACACACTGTTGCAAGTATTGCATCTTCAGTAAGCTCTTGTAGAAGTCCAAAACTGAAATGTGAGAAGTATACTGATATGACCTAGAGAGTGGGGGACACCCGCCTTTCAAGACACTCCCACTCCTATTCTGTTCAACTCTCTAACCCAAGAGTGAACCAATTTTCCCGGTCTTTCCTGTACTTAACAAGTAAGCATTCGAACTCTCTCCCTAAATATGTTTTTCCCTCTTCCTATGACTTAAACTGCACAAACTCTGTGTGTAAAGACATTTTGACTATCGTACCTTGAATTTGGCTCTCTGTCACTCTTTTAACTTTGGGAGAGACACTTGTTACAGGCAGCTTTGCCTTTTGTCTCCTTCTCACACTGAAAAAAAATCAAAACAAAATGCACACGCACACACGCATGTAATGGTGAAAAGCTGGCCATGCTCGATAATCTGCAGTCAAATCATGTGATCACGAAAGTTTCTACTGCAAAAAAAAATAAAAGTACATTGTAAAACCCCCATTGATGTAGTGCGTGAGGAGAGTGCCAATTATGGGCCGGTAGACTCAAAGGCGGTCATAAAGTTACCGAGGGGTGTAAAGGTAAAACATTACATTTACTCAAGTACAGTACAGTATATTTTCTCAGTATCTACTTTTCAAAAAGTAGATTTTATGTCCAGTACTTTTACTCTAACTTGAGTAGTATTTAGGAGAATTACTTGTACTGTTACTCCATTACATTTCATTTACTTTGTTTTTAATTTTGAGGAATAAAACTTCAGAAAATGTCCGAAATATTCTTTTCAATAGATTTGATATTGCAGGTAGCATTTGCCCTGGACATTCCCTGAGAGTAGGTGTAACATTCCTTGGCTAGTTCAAAGGTCATCACTATATTAGATGGTGGTGATAGCCCTCCCCTCTCCCCCAAACCCTCAGACATCCTACCTGATACCCCACCTGATCCCATAGTTTAACCTCACCCTTTATACCCGTGACTCAGCATCATCATTTTATTAGATGATAATATATTTTGAATTGAAATGTAGTTATTTTCCCGGATTTTATGTACCATAGTTAACCGGAAATATAAAACTGGTATTAGCAATTAAATAATAATCCTAAACACACACACACACACACACACACACATTCTTCCTATGTTTCTTCCCGGAATCAAGCCAAATCTGTTCTTCGACTTGCCAAGTACTCTTTCATCAATAATAAATGCACTGAACTATCCAACTCTAGCTCTTCCCAAGCTTTCTGGCATCTAGCTAAAAACCTCTCCAACAATTTTTCTTCCTCGTCTTTCCCTCCCCTTTTCCACTCTGATGGCACAACCATCACTTCTTCCTCTGACAAAGCTGAACTCTTCGGTCAAACTTTTGCTAGAAACTCCACCTTGGATGATTCCGGTGCTATTCCTCCCTCTCCACCCCCCTCTCTCCTACTTATATGCCTAATATCCTAATCTCTTCTAAAGATGTACTTTCTACCCTTTCTTGGCTTATTACTAAGAAGGCGTACGGTCCGGACGGTATTCCTCCTGTTGTACTAAAAAACTGTGCTTCCGTGCTGACCCCCTGCCTAGGCAAACTCTTTCGTCTCTGTCTCTCCTCCAACGTCTTTCCTTCTTGCTGGAAGTTTGCTCTCATTCAACCTGTCCCAAAGAAGGTTGACCGCTCTCAACCCTCCAACTATTGTCCAATTGCTCTCATCTCTTGTAACCCTAAAGTTTTTGAAACTATTCTTGCTTCCAAATTTCTTAAGCATTTCTCTTCTCATAATCTGCTCTCAGATCACCAGTATGGCTTCCTTAACCTCTTAACTGCACACCTATGGTATTTGAATGTACCCGCAGTGCGTAGGTATTCTGATTCGTTCCTCACTAAAATCGTTAATTTACCATATAAATAATTAATACTTATCCATATGCGCCTATTTTACTATTAATATAAACATATGAACATGGGAAAGCAATAAAACAATTGGTAACAGCAATTGGCTGGTGAAAATTGTATATTTTAGCCCCACGGTTGTAATCTGGCCTTGAGCAGTGAGAGACTAACACCCTCACTCTCCCGTGTCTCGCGTGGCAGTGAGAGACCAGGGGAGCTTTCAGACTGGCTTGGAGGGTCGGAGTTACACTCATCCACCCTCCTCCCTCTCTCCCACCCGTCCTGCCACGAAAATACTTTATAAATATCAAGAAGAGAAAATACCTGATAATTAAGGAGGGGGGAAAAAGGGGGGGGAGGGGAAAGGGGGGGGGGACACATGTGTAGGAGTGGTAGAAAGTAATGGAGGAAATTATCTCACCTAAACACAAATTGATTTTTTTTTAGTGCCACTGGGGAGTTTTAAATGTGTTTTTTTTTAGGCCTAGGATCTTAAGAGTCTTCCCACAGCCGCCCAGTAGGACCTCTTAAGAGTCTTCCCGTAGCTGCCGGGTTAAGGGTCGCTCTACTGGTGATCTTCTTCGATATCTTACTAACTCTTGGTCATCCTCCTTTCGGGACTTCGGTGAGACCTTTTCTATTGCACTAGACATATCGAAGGCCTTCGATAGAGTCTGACACAAATCTTTAATTTCTAAACTACCCTCCTTCGGTTTCTATCCCTCCATCTGTGCCTTTGTCTCTAATTTCCTTTCCGGCCGTTCCATAGCTGCGGTTGTGGACGGCCATTGCTCACTTCCTCATCCTATCAACTCCGGTGTTCCTCAGGGCTCTGTCCTATCTCCCATTCTCTTTCTAATTTTCATAAATGATCTTCTCAACGGTACCTCCAGTCCCATCCATTCATACGCAGACGACTCTACCTTACACTACTCAATTAGTTTTCCGGAACGCCCAAGCCAGCAATCCCTCAAAAACAAATGTAATGAAGCCATGCAACACTTATCTTCTGATCTAACTACTATTTCCAATTGGGGCAGAGAGAACCTTGTTACCTTTAATGGTTCCAAAACCCAATTTCTTCATCTTACTACCCATTCGGAACTTCCATAGGATTATCCCTTACCCTTCAACAATATAAATATCAATCCTTCATCTTCTCTCAATATTCTCGGTGTCTCCTTTTCTTCTGCTCTCACTTGGAAGGACCATATTACCAGTCTTGCTAAGGCATACTCTTAGAAGCTGGGTGTGCTAAACTGCCTCAAGGGGTCCTTTACCCCTGCACAACTTCTTGCTCTGTACAGGGGCACAGTGCATCCTTGTATTGAGTATTGTTCACATGTGTGGGGAGGATCCTCTCACACCGCACTCCTAGAGAAAGTAGAAAGGAATGCCTTCCGTATCATTAACTCCCGTCCACTCACCAACTCTCTGCAATCTCTCTCTCTTCGCCGCAATGTTGCATATCTTGCTATTCTATCGCTACTACAATAATCAGTGTTCCTCGGAGCTTTCCCAGTGTATACCACCTCTTCTACGTAGGGTACGTAGTACCCGTCTAGCAACACAATCCCACCCCTACTCTGTGCAACTCTCCAACCCAAGAGTGAAACGCTATTCTCAGTCTTTCTTCTATTCAACTGCTGTGCTCTGGAACTCTCTCCCAGAATCAGTCTTTCCCTCTTCCTATGACTTAAATTGCTTCAAACTCCGTGTGTCCAGGCATTTTGGCTCGAACTTCCCTTGATTTTCGGGCTTTATTCGTGCTTTATTAGACAATGTTATACAGCTTAGGAAGATCTGTTGGAATTAAAAGGGTAATGACTACCTCAATTAACCCTTCGACTTCCATATACCCTTCCTAATCTGAATAAAATCGTCTACTAATAATGTTATGCCCTGTTTTTCTACAGGATTAACTTGGGTAATGTGAGTTCTAACTGACTGGGTATATAAGGCTGTATGCACAATTCAAGGTATGAGGAATAGAGAACACAAAATAAACACACGGTAACAAGACACACGATCACGTTTATTGATTTGCACACTTCTGAATACTCGCACAAGACAAATGATAGAATTGAACAACACTAGCATAAGTGGATCTGGATGGAGCCTAGTCTCCCACTTCCAACGTTCAGGTATTAATCTTCTGATCACTGGCTTTATTCACAAGTTATTATACTGGAGACCATCAATGTTACTTATAGATTCAAATTCACTGTTAGATTTATTACTGGTAGCTCTGGTGCACAAGTAGTAGTTCACAGACTAGATTAGACATGCGTATTTTAGAGCACGGGAATTCTAGTAACCTCAGGGGGTACTGATCTAAGTTTTATATTCTTATGGCAGAAACACATAGAACGCAAATCAGTGGGCGAACATTGGATATCACTAGGGTTTCACTTCTAGGTAATAATATCTGGATATGGGTAATTACGAGAGTTAATATCGCCTGTTAATTAATAAACACTGATACGCTTAGCACTTCCTAATGGAATGGTTATATAGGAATTATACTGGGGCAAAGATATAGCCACTTCATAGAAATATTAATAAGTGAATCTCTAAATAGCACTGTAACACTAGTACTGATAGAGTGAATCTTGGGTAGTATTTGATTGGTCTGGTCCTGGTTATCTTGCGTCCGTGATGTTGGGGGCTAACGACTGGTTCCGCGGCCGTCCAGATGGTCCATATGTAGGAAGTTCTCAAGTACGTGGACAGGTCCTTCTATCCAAATCTGCCACGGAGTCTGCCGGCTCTGGAACTCAATTCTCAGCAACCAACGAATAGAGCTCGAGGTCAACTCTAGTGACCAACCCTGGTTGGTGTCTAGCTTTCAACTGATTTTACTGGGGGCGGGAGCTGAGTTTACAGGCTCGGTTTTGGACCCTTTAGGCCATAGAGATCTCGAGTCTTATGGAATTATTTGAGCTCTCAATAGATACGGGGACTAGGTAAGGTGGTGATTACTGTTGTGGCACATGGCTATAGGGAGCCTTCATAATGTGATATAACTGAGCCTTAGTAAGAAATACTATTTTGGCTATACTGGAAGTATTGAGGGGAGGGAGACTGGATCTACTTTGCGAGGAGGACTGGGACAGCTGTGATAGGAGCGTCTCTTTTATATTGCTCAGTCTTCATTCTATGGTATAGCTGAGGTGCTAATTTGATTATCCGAGTATGCAAGAAAGGTGAATGGATTATTGTGGGTTAATAGAGGTTAGTAAAGGGGTTAGTCATGCATGGTTAGTTCATTGATAGGAAGAATTCCTGTGCTACCTGGCAATGACCCGGAAGTCAAAACAGGGGTCAGGTATACCTCCGCAGGGGTGTGGGAGGGTTGTGAATTGTAAAGGTGTAATGCTGAAATGCTGGGTGTGAAGGGAATTTTTCCGTCCTGAAAACTCCCCAGGCCCACTTTAGGATCAACCTTTCCTGGTACCTGGCGCGGGGCTCGAACCTCTGAAGGGAGTTTAACCCTCCTAAAAACCCATAGGTTTTAAGATGCCTTGGGTGGGGTTCGAACCCTGGTTAGTGACCATGGCCATCACCACCAGGCCCGCGCGCTAACCCACTGTACTACCACGGACGTACTAAAAGTATAGTAACCTTAGTCCGATTTGTAAGAACCAGGTGATAGTCTCGTGGTGATTCACGTGATGAGTTTATTGGACTTACCATCCACGACTATTTTACACTATACCTGACGTCAACTTGGGTAGTACATTATTGGGGTTGCGGGATATTTTCGAGGGCAAAATTTAGCTATTTAGCTTGTTGTATGTATCAATCACTTCTTTCAGCACATATATGCATTGGTCAGTGCCGTGATTTTTCTTAAAGCCAAACTGATTGCTGCTGGTGACAATATATGCAGACATTCTTTCTAGCAATATCATTTCAACTACCTTACTCACCACACACTGTTTGGACACTTGATCCTCAGTGTTTTGGAGGACAAGCAGCCTAGAAGGGTTACTAGACTTGTTGTTGCTTGATTTCCTTTGTACTTTGTACACTAGCAAGTGCTACTGGGCGGTAGTTGTCTTTAGCTGTAATTTTACCTGATTTATCTTTAATGACAGGAACAAGTATTACGGATATCATAGACTCCGGCAGGACACCATGCGTAAATAGAGTGGTGATGCAAGAACTAAGTTTATCTATTAACAACTTATCTGCATATTTAAGATGTTCTGCATATATACCATCCAGCCCACAAGCTTTGTTTAGGTTAAGTTTTCTTATGGCATTCTCAAGATCACTTTCAGTCACTTTAATGTCTTCATAATTACTATCTTTCACATATTGAATTGCACCATTAGTAGACCTTTGGTTTACACTGTTAAGTAGTTCCTTAAAATGAGTTTTCCATAAGTCAGCAATGTTCTCTTCACCCGTAACCCCCTCAACACTGACAGGTAATGGTGTGTTACAATTTTGCATGGATCTGATGTCCTTCCAAAAACAGTTAGTATCCTTTTCTGGCAGACTCTTTGCAAGGGCTTCCTTCCTTAATTGGTTTTCATTTTTCTTAATAAATCTAATGGCATATTTGGTCCTAGCCTTTGCTCTTTTGTGAAGTTCAAATATAGGCCCCTGTCTGGGCTGACCTACTTCAAGCCAATGAGACCTAGCATCTCTGGAGGCCTGATACAGGTCAGCCACATAGTCTTGCCAACCTGGCTTATTGAATGAGGACTTATATTTATGGCTATTAAAAATACTTTCCCCCGCTTTTGATAAAGAATCTATTATACTATTGTAAAATTTAATAATGTCCTTTCTGTGTTGTGCATCACTACATTTTGGATCCCTGCATTGTGCTACACCATTACCATCATATTGCACCCTATTTAATAAGTCTTTGGTTTTATTTATTATGTTCTCTCCACCAACCAACTTTACTCCTAAACTCGATTAATGAAATTAACAAACACATGTGGCAGTCCGGGGATTCGAACCTAGGATGCTCACACCGAAAATGAACACACTTATGCATTGCACCACGAAGACAGTTAAAGAAAGGTGGACAAGCCTACGATTTATTATCACAGAACATTTGGCACTCTTCATTTGAGATTACATTCCATGGAACTTTTGTCTTGATGCTATTGCTAGTTTCTGTTATTTCCGGTGCCTTATTAATTTGGATTGTTAATTCTATAGGTATGTGGTCGTCATCCGTAATGTCGTATCTTATGGCCATTTCTAAGATAGAGTCGTGAAAGTCATAGCTAGAGATTGCATGATCAAGCCACGACCTGGTCTCCCATGCTTCACTAACATATATATAGCTATTTTCTGAAAGCAGGTTTTTGGAGGACAAAATTAAACCTTGCTCATCACAAAACCTTAACATATGTTTAGCAAACATGGAACCACCCAACTCGTGAGGGGTAGCATTCCAATCACCTACCACTGAGTAACACGTTATCTCTAATTCAGAAATTAGGCCACCAAGTTCCCCTAACTTTTCCAAATAAAGTTCTTCATTTTCTGCACACTGATACGGTAAGTAAACACAAAATATTGCAAATTTTCTGTGTCCCACTTCCAGCTGTATTCCCGCACACCAGCTTAAATTTGTCTCAATGGTTTTAATTACACTATCTAGGCACGATCTCCACATTATTGCAACTCCCCCTGGGGGGGTGACCTGCCACAATACCATCACGTGTGTCCGTAGTGGAGACCCCGTACCCATGGAAATCTTTATCTAATATGTTCAAATTACCTAAGTCCTGTTTTGTGTACCAGGTTTCCTGAAGGCAGACTATGTCACTGGTCCTTAATGTAGATACGATGTCAGGTCGCAACAGGAGATTCCTCTTTGTTTTGGAGAGTCCTCTGCAATTGTATGAAGTTACTTTTATACTTGCTGGTAGCTGTCTGGGTGGTAGTTGTCTGGGTGGTAGTTGTCTGGATGGTAGTTATCTGGGTGGTAGTTGTCTGGGTGGTAGTTGTCTGGGTGGTAGTTGTCTGGGTAGTTGTTGTCTGGGTGGTAGTTGTCTGGGTGGTAGGCTAGTTATCCTAGAACCAATTTAACCTACAGTATAGTCAGTCTAATATCCGATACCAGTGCAAAAGATCACATAAATGGTGCTTAGAATTTCATGACCTTCGGAATTATTCAAATATAAAAACTCTTTTATGTTCCCTCCTTCAGTCTAATTTTAGCTTTTGGCGTGACCTTTAATCTTCTCTATAATCAGCCAACATGCTAGGGCAATGGAGAAACAGTAGATGATTGATAACTTTGGTCAATTCACGATTGATAGTTATTACAGTTCATATATTGCCCTTTAACGATTCAATTTAACTCTTTCAATGTTTGTTTATGTTATTTTACTTAGAAAGGATATCTTGTATTCAGTGGGTAAAACTATTTCAAATTAACCACTCAGTGTGTATGACTTCGGGACTTTTGTGATGGTGTAAGGACCGATGTAGCAGGGACCTAGCTTATTTGTAATGGGTAGTTTAGTAACCATTACTTGGTTTCCTATGGCGAAGGGGTTTTCTGGTGGTGAGGCGTCCTTCTGAAGATCTTGGCAAGTCTGGGCGTGATGTAGATGGCTCTTGAGGTGGCTGAGAGGGTCTGCAGATATATGCAGAGTCGTTGGTGGTTGTGCAAGGTGATGGAGGGGAATCAATAGAGGCACTTTTCCAAATATTATCTTGTGTGAGGTAATGCCGTTTTCTCTTAGGCAAGTGTTCATCCCCCACTGTATGATTTATGTTTGTGCAGACCAATCGTCAGAGTTGAGGGCGAGGAGTCTGTTGCAGAGTTGGTTGGCTATGCTCTTGTGGCCACGCTCACAGATGGCGTTTCCTTGAGGCCAATAAGCTGAGTAGTGTGATATCTGGTACCCGAAGATGTTGGATAATTGTGTCCAGATTTGGCTAGAGAACTCAGGGGCGTTGTCAGAGTGCAGGGCTTGGGGGAGGCAAAAGTTTGGAAATACATCTGTTATGAGGGCCTCAGCTACCGCCAGGGCAATGTGGTCTTTGGCGGGGCACGCAATCACGAATATTGAATATGTGTCGACAAACGTGATTAGCTTTGGTGGTGATCGGGCCCATTACATCTACTGACAATAATGCCAAGGTTTGATGGCCACAATTTTTCCGGGGGTCTTGGTCCTGTCCTTTCCTTGGCAGCAGGGGCGGCAGGCTTCGGTCACTTGACGATGACTGAAGGATAGTCATCCAGTAGATTTGGTTGAAAACTTGCAGCATTTTTTGTTGCCCCCAAGTAGATGCCGTTGCCTTCGGGGATGATTATGAACAATTCCTGGGTGGTGTCGGGTTCCATGGCCATGTGTCCAGATTTTGTGTACAGTTGATCTCCGGCACATTGTAGATTATGGAAGGCTTGTTTGGAAATCCAGGGCGGTTTTGTTTTGGTTATCCATGCTTGCATCAGGGTCTTTTGACCGTTTTCTATTGTTTGGGCTGCAGACATTTTCCTTAGTCTTGCAGAGTGTTCTGGGGAGCCTATAAGCTGTTCATGAAGTTTTTGGGTGGTGATTGGCAATCTTAACAGGGCATCTGCGTTTGTGTGTCGTTTGCCCGGTCTGTAGAGGATATTAAAGTCGAACTCCTCTAACGTTTCCCGCCATCTAACTATTAGGGCGTTGGTGGTCTCTTATTTTCGTAGCCACTGTAGGGATTGCTGGTCCGTTATGATGGTCACTTGACTGCCTAGTGTTACGAACTGGCACTCGGGTACACAAGGGCTCTCAATCAGGACTCGAATACGGCTCGCTGCCACAACGGAAACACACGATCCCAACCCCTGAGTACTGCCAGCCGAACAAAAAACACCAATACCCTCCAGAGTTCAATCTGCTATAACGGGGTATACAAGAACTCGGTACTAGTGTTCAACAACAGACTAATAAAGAGACAGGAATTCTCTAGTCTGGTCAACAATCAAACAAAGAAGTAAGAAACAACAACACCAAAGAATAGTGTTGGCCGAAGCCGAAGTAATCCACCCTTGACTAAGAACTTAAGAAGTCCTCCACCCTCTACTTCGGATCGGCACTATTACGTTACGTTAATTAATAGTCCTTAAGCATCGAGCAAGGAATCTTCTGAAAAAAGTTAGATGCTTCTCGGATGCTCGTAAGAAGTACGTATCGGATTTTGAACAGTAATTCAATAAGCAAAACACTGGCAATTAAATACTATTAAAGGTTTAAATTGGCATAAGAATAATTAAAAGAATATGCAATAGTAAATGGCAAACATTAAAAAGAAGTACTCCGCAAATGCAACGGCAATAGCCTACTCGGATTGTGCTCGTGGGCCACTAATCACTAAAGTAGCCAAGCGTGCAACACATGAAATCAATAGTGCATAAACAATATCATACATAAGGAAAGCTTCAATACTATTCTGTATCTACTAATCGAGTAAAGTCTAGCTGGGGTACTGTGGGCAAAAGGTAGCAGTGACTGAGCAAAAACGGCTCGTAGCCTAGCGAAGTCCTCACAACTGTTTAAAGTATTACGTTAAAACTAACAAGTGCACTTTGAGAAATCCAGATCCCTTGTATCTGGTTTTCTCCCGGCTCCTTGACAAAGTAAAAACAAACTGTTAATAAAATACAGGGTGGTTAGGCTCTTGCCCTCACGCACTGTAAATTATTAACTCAACACAGTCAGCCGCGAAGACAACCTAGGCTTCACTGAACCGAAACAAGTATGCAGGTTTATCGCTTAACCACTGCATCAAACAACAACTCGTAACACAGAAAAGCCTTACCCCAGTCTAGCATTACCTAGACTAGCAGAAAACAGGAATAATAATAATAACACACAGGGAAATGCATATACAAGTGCAACAAACATAAATCAATCCTATTCTAAGTTAACCCTTCCAAAATAGGCTATCTAATAGGCAAGTATCTCGTGAGAACTCAAGCGATAATACGTTGGCTGACTAGCTCTGCACCAACGGGACCATGGAAGTTAAACAGGCAGGGAAAAGAGGAGATAAGAATGTAAGGTAGTAGAGAAAGTTCACATCAGTCAGAAGAATATATATAGTTAGCAAGGGAAATGAGAAGTCGCTCTGCCTAATGAGTTCTGATGAAAAAATGGCTAGACTTCCCTTTTTATACCCGGCCCTCTAGTGAGCCCAACGTGAACTACTAAGGACCGCCCACTGACAACCATTACGTAATTTCTCTCTCTCCTCTGGGATAGACAAAGGCTCCCCTAGCACTGAGGGGAGGGGGGAGGGGGGAGTGCTAGTGAGTTAGGCCCACCTCCCGCCTGGCGCACCCACTGACCCCCAACTGTGGCTGTTTCTCTTCCCATCATTACAAATAAGTTTTACACACAATACTTATAACTAATGATATAAAATAGAACTCGTTGACTCAGATGAAAACAAAATACATATTCATAATACTTACAGTACAACGGCTCACATGAACTAAGTTAGGAAACTCTACATAGACTACAGCCAAAGTTCCTGCCCTGACGATCCTAGCGAGAGTGGGGCATGACTAGGCGTTCTGTACAGCATGCTCACACTGGACATGCGTCACACTAGCAAGAATGAACGGAAATGGTTGAGGGCCCATACAACACCCAGGCATTCGCATTTGGTGGCAGCATAGTTTTTCTGGGCTTCGTTGAGGGTTGAGCTTGCACAGGCGATAATGTGTTCCCGTCCGTCTTGGACTTGGGTGAGAACGGCTCCAATGGCTATGAGTGAGACGTCGGTATAGAGGCGGAAGGGTTGAGTACAATCGGGGAAGGCGACTGTTGAGGCTTGTATTAATATTCTCCTTTAGAGTCTGGAAGGCTTGGTGGCGTTCTGCAGTCCATCGGAAGGGTTCATCTTTCTTCGTCAGCTCGTGTAGAGGCTTGGCGATGACTGCAAAATTCTTGACAAAGCAACGATAATAGATTGCCAGGCATAGGATGGATCGAACTCCCTATACATCCTTGGGCGATAGTTGGGCGGATATGGATATGGATATGATATGTGTGTGTGTGTGTGTGTGTTTATGCGTGTTCGTTCACCAGAAGGATACGCGAAACACACTATAAAAAACTACACACACAAATATTCAACACATTCTGAAACTCCTTACTCCTTACAACGCATACACCCATATATAAGAATAAACATTTGTAAAATGTTGGAGGGCCCTTTACATAAATACAACCGAAAAAGAGAGAGGGAAAACAAGATCAGAGACGTATCAGGCTGTGCGAAATCAAAACATTCCCAGATATTATAGATAAGGATGTACATTAAAAAATATATTGCTCGAACATAGCCTAAACAATCAAAACTCTCAAGCTAGACACTCGAAGGAAATACCCCGATAGCGGCAATTCATTCGTGGTTACCCTCTCGGGTATCAAGGGTCTGGCACTGAATATATAGATAGATAGGTAACAAACGCTTTCTAACTATATATGATGCACTAAAGAAAACGGTATATTACACTGGTAACTAAAATATAATACCTCTTGAGCAATATTATTTTTATATCTGTATTGCTGCAGCTACAATGTTCCCCCAACTGTTTGTGGCTTGTATTATAAAAAAAAAAAACACAACAAAACCCCGCACCACTCGCGCACACACACTCACAATTACACATTCCTTATCCAACATTCCCCAGAGTGTTGGGTAAATACGGATTAATGAATACACACACAGGTTAGTGGTCAAGATTCCTGGCCTAGGTATAGTGAAAACACTTTAGTAAATACTACTTCTTGGCCTGAAATCACCTTGACCTGGAATCGAACCCACCTATGCCTTGTTTAAAGCATTATAGTCACATGAAGCAGACAGAATGTTCAGAATTATTAACCATGACTGTGTAAATAAATATATAGATGACCGGACATCTCAACCAGTAGCTCTCAACCAGCGTTAGGTCAACCAATACTGTTAAATTAGGTTAGATTAGTTCTTTATGACGGAACTGGTTTGATTGGCCCTGGTTGATTCGGCCACTAGTTGAGGGCTACTGGTTGAATGGTCTATTGGTTGAGTCTTCTGGGAACAGAATATATTGTACTTACGATTCCAGAGTGGCCGGGATGTGATCGAAGTATCGGTTCTGCATGAGCGAGTCCAACGATCTACGACGGATGAAGAGCGGAAGATTCTGGGTGCTCTGAATACTTTGAAGCCTAAAAACGGGCTTCTTGTTAGTGCTGTACTTCTCTGTAGCCCGACCAGCACCTTCCATATGCAGTGAGGTGCTTCTTGCTAGTGTACGGGTGCTGTCTGGGTGGGTGGTTAGGCTGTCGGTGGAGCCAGAGGTGCTTTCCGGGGAGTGAAATACGTCTTCGGTGGACAAACCAGGCCCTTCATGATAACTAGCAGGGTTATCCTTGAAATTATCTCCGTTTTCTGCTAGGGTTTTCAGTCTTTCTACACTAAGGCTAAATATTAGCTTTGATCTCGTTATCTTTGAATTGAGAAACTTGTTCTGAAGGTTTGTTGTGGATATGCGTTGCTTAATTTCGTTAGATGATGTTTCTAGGTTCGGCTTTTGTACTACAGACATGATTTTGGGTTTTATGAGTTTCCCATCGTTTTCTTTGGAATTTATGGGTTCTGGAGATATTTCTTGGCCATCTACATGCTTTGCCTTATATTCCCTTGACTTCTTTACATTTCTTGGGGAAGCCTGCAGCCCCCCAGACGTATCGTTTACTTGATTTGCCGGTACGTGTGCGCCTTCCGCCTCAAAATTCGTCTTTTCGGTTTGTTGTTCTTTTGAGTCTAGGCACATGAACCGAGGAGACCCCACCCAAGCCTCCACTATTTCTGGATTTGCTTTTACTGGGGAATTTGTCTTAAGCTTGTTTGATTTTTTGTCTGTGTGGTCAGATACGTCGATGTTTTGGGGGTCTGTAGTTTTGTCTTCGTCTGGTTTTCCTTTATCTTGAGGGGAGGTTTCGATTTTTGATAGGTTTTCGTTGCTGTGCTTTCGTTCTTCGCTCCTCCAACGTCGCCTGGATCGCCTAGCCATTTGAAACAGGTTGCCAAATCGACTACCTCTTCTACGTTCCCTGCTTTCTTTTGGTTGATCTGATTGTGCTGCGTCTATTTTGTCGCCATTGTCTTCAGTCAAAGCTTCGTTCATCTTAGTTTTAGTGTCATTTTCTTCAATCTCCCTGGCTAGAGTCTCATCCATCTTCGTTTTCTTTTTCGCCTCTTTTTCTATTTTCCTCATAGCCCTGTTACTCTTCTCATGAATATCATCTGCATTTTCATTAATAATTGGCATTTTTAGATTGTCGTTATCTATAAAGAGTATATCACTATGAATTCCGGTGTATTATCTAGGTGTTTCTTTGGGGTTCTGCCTCTTCTTCGTTTTCTTTCTCTTGTCTGTTTCTGTTTCTTCTTTTCTTACGTTCTTACCCTCCTTCTTCATGGCTATTTCTCTCTCGGTTCTCTTTATCACGTCGCTGAGAGTCGTTTCTATTTTCCTAGCTTCTCCTTCGCCATTATCTATAGTTCCTCTCTTTCTTCCTGTGTTATCCTCTTCTCTGTTTCCGTTTTTATGGCTTACACTCCTCTCCACATCTTCTTGCTCTTCAAATGTTTCCTTCTTTCGTGTAACCTTTCTTGTGTCTTTTTCGCTTAGTCTTGCAGTCTTATTGTCCCGATTAGCTTTTGTTTCTGATTTCATTTCACTCTTTTTCGCGCTTTTATGTCGCGGGCTTTCAGTTTTCGCATTCTTTTTGGCGCCAATGTCCGTTTCTTCCATTTGTTTACTTGTGTTGGCGCGAGTATTTCGCGTTTTTTTTTTTCAGTTCTTGCATTCGTGTTGGTGCCCAATTCTATTTCTTCCTTCATTTTGCTGCCAACATCGCTCATTCCTTCCATTCCGTAGTTCTGATCCCCGCGATTTGCTTTTGTTAATTTCCTTCTATGCTTTTTCATTCCATGGTCAACACTGTCTCCCTCGATCACAAGAAAACTTTCTGCCATATTTTCAAACTTCACTCTCAATCAGTGTTCACTTTTTTAACCGCTTGAGGATTAATGCTGCGTTTTGACACTTTATTCTGGCTACTATTAGATTTCATACAGCTTGGGAAGGATCTGTGGGAGTTAATTACGGTAAAGACTATCTCAATTAACCATCTGACTCCATACACCCTTGCTGAATAAAATCGTATACCAATAGCCAGAAAACAGAATAGAAATGGGCCATTCTATCTTGAAAGGGTTAAGTTTATCATACTCCACTCATATTAGTCAATACGACGAGATAGTGACGATGTTTTGACTAGTGTATTAGCAGTGGACTCCTGTTTCTCATACACTCCACTCAAATTAATCAGTTTGACGAGTTAATGACGATATTTTGACAAATTATTTGGAAACATTCGAGTCTTCTTTCATATATTCCACTCAAATTAGTCAGGGAGACGAGATAATGACGAGTTTATGACCAGTTCTGTGAAGTGTTCCCTCTCATACACTCCACTCTGCACTGACGCCGACACAAAGACAAGGTTATATTAATTAATGGGGGCTATATCTGGCAACGGGATTATTATATATACAGGTACCAGCATAGTGTTCTTCATGTTAGGATGTTTGCTCAGTCTTTATTTATTGATGTATTTGTTGTATTTAGGCTATCTTTATTTTTAGTTTTATGTTTGTATTTTTTCTTCTATTGTTTGTTTATGTATGTATTTGTTTGTATATATATATATATATATATATATATATATATATATATATATATTGTATTTATATGTATGTTGCTGTTTACTTGCTTTTTTTTTTTTTTGTAGGTGGTAGGTATATCTGGAGCTCTTTCAAATTAGTCAATGACGAAATAAGTAACCCTTTCGAGATACGATTACGCCTTTTTTATGTTTTCTGGCTACTATTAGACGATTGTACTCAGATTGGGAAGGATATGTGGAAGTCAGAGGGTTGTTGTTGTTGTTGTTGTTCCCCAAGCTGCCTGGCCGAACAGCCCCAAGGCCCCGAGCAAGGCCAAGGCCATAACCGAGCGCCCCCACAGAACCCTCCCCGCCGACCACAATAAAGCCTGGGTGACCGAAGCCACTCCATGGCGGGGAGCTGAGGAGGGTGCGGAAATGCCCGGGAAACCAAAGCCCTACCCAGGGCCCTGTGTCCCTCAGCAATTATGAAGAGAAAGTTGAGGGGCAAGGGAAAAATGTGACGCTTTGGCTTCCAATCTTGGTAGATTGGGAGGTCAATCCACGTTAGAGACGCCGTCACTTGAGATCTAGAAAATATATAAGTAAAAGGAACAGTCAGAGTAAGCTATGGATATGGCAGAGATTGCTCAGTTCTCACTCTGATAGACCAGCCCATCACCACATGACTAGAACCCAATCCTCTCAGCATCAGCTAGGAAAGGCCCTAGAAAGCCGCCTTTGGCGGGGGGATAGCTCCCCTATTTCAACCCTTTTCGGGGTTGGGCACCCGCCCAAGGGGGTTGATGGAGATACTCTTTACCCACTTGATTCCCGCAGATCCTTCCAAAGCTGCATAAAATCATCTAATCATAGCCAGATTAAACTGTGAAAACGCGGCATAATCCTCAAAGAGTTAACTGAAAGTGCATTTAGGATACCATATACATTTCAAGGTGTTTATTAGTACAATCCTCGTGAAATTGGTTATATTTGATGTGAGTTGTGTGGAAGGAGGTATATTGCAACCGTTGGCCTCGTTCAGCGCTATCTTAGGTGATATCAATCGCACACGTACACGCATATAAATTATACACAAACATTATACACGCACACATACACACACACACGTACACACACACTTATATTCCTGCACATACACACACACACACACACGTACACACACACTTATATTCCTGCACACACACACACACACACACACACACGTACACACACACTTATATTCCTGCACATATACACACACGCTGCAGACACATACATGAATTATATATAATATGACACAAGGACAGACATGCAACATTTTGATGAGATGTATAACTCTTTCTTTATATTATTATTGCTAACTGAAATGCTAGGTTTTTCAGGACAGAAATATCCCCAGGCCCACTTTAGGATCAACCTTTCCTGGTACCTGGCGCGGGGTACGAACCTCTGAAGGGAATTTAACCCTCTTAAAAACCCACAGGTTTTGAGATGCCTTGGGTGGGGTTCGAACCCTGGTTAGTGATTCCCCACCATCACCACCAGGCCCGCGCGCTAACCCACTGTACTACCACGGACGTACTAAAAGTATAGCAACCTTAGTCCAATTTTTAAGAACCAGGTGATAGTCTCATGGTGTTTTCACGTGATGAGTTTATTGGACTTACCATCCCCGACTATTTTACGCTATACCTGACGTCAACTCAGGTAGTACATTATTGGGGTTGCGGGACATTTTCGAGGGCATTACACCACATTCCTTTTTATTTAGGCTAGTCCCTAGCCTCGTAAGGTCGTAAGGTATCGTAGCCGTATCACCTTAGCAATTTCAATATGGTTTAGGGTCCGCGTGACGGGTGCTCTATGTAGCTACCAGGTCACGTTCCTTGGCTGCCACCAATGAAATGCTAGGTTTTTCAGGACAGAAATATCCCCAGGCCCACTTTAGGATCAACCTTTCCTGGTACCTGGTGCGGGGTACGAACCTCTGAAGGGAATTTAACCCTCCTAAAAACCCACAGATTTTGAGATGCCTAATTGGGTGGGGTTCGAAGCCTGGTTAGTGATTCCCCACCATCACCACCAGGCCCGCGCGCTAACCTACTGTACTACCACGGACGTACTAAAACTATAGCAACCTTAGTCCGATTTTTAAGAACCAGGTGATAGTCTCGTGGTGTTTTCACGTGATGAGTTTATTGGACTTACCATCCACGACTATTTTACGCTATACCTGACGTCAACTCGGGTAGTACATTATTGGGGTTGCGGGACATTTTCGAGGGCATTACACTAACATTAACCGATTTTACGCAGCTTTGGAAGGCTCTCCTAGAATAACAGGGGTAAAGTATATACCATTAAGTATATACCGGTATTTTTTTTTTTTTTTTTTTTTTTCTTTTTTTTTCTATGTGATTGAGGGAGGCAAAAGGCATAACTGCCTATAGCGAGTGCCTCCCCCATAGTTGAAAGAGTGACAGGGCCAAAATCAAGGGACGTTCGAGCCAAAATGCCTGGACACACGGAGTTTGAAGCAATTTAAGTCATAGGAAGAGGGAAAGACTGATTCTGGGAGAGAGTTCCAGAGTACAGCTGTTGAGTAGAAGAAAGTTTGAGAGTAACGTTTCACTCTTGGGTTGGAGAGTTGCACAGAGTAGGGGTGGGATTGAGTTGCAAGACGGGTACCACGTGCCCTACGTAAAGGAGGTGGTATGCACTGGGATAGCTCTGAGGAACACTTATTATTATAGTAGCGATAGAATAGCGAGAGAGATGCAACATTGCGGCGGAGAGAGAGAGATTGCAGAGAGTTGGTGAGTGGACGGGTATATATATATATATATATATATAGAAACATTTAGTGGCTCACGTGTATTTGTGATATATACTCAATATATATATATATATATATATATACATACACTGTATACTGTATTGTGTGTATAGCTTGCTACCTAGTCTTACACCAAGCTAAATACAATAAAATAAAAGCCCTCTATATAAATGTGTACATTTTCAGTAGAAAACTGTAAAATTGTCGGTGCCTTCTAGATTACAGGCTCGCTTTCGCTCGCCATGAAAGTCCACACCTAATTGGCAAGACAGGTCTTACAAAATGACAAAAAGAAATGGGACAAAAGGTCCTACAATCGGCAATCTAATAGGCAAATGTTTTAAGATCTCCTAACTAATGGGTCTAAACATGAGGGAGAAAAGTGTCCCTTATTAAGCTGAATAATATCGCTCCAGGATTGGCAGGTTTAGATATATTAGAGCATGGGTTAGGATGTCTTAGGAATGAACAAAAAAATGATGCACTTACCAGCCTAACTTAGCAACAATTAGGGTTGTATGTGCTAGGGTAACAAGGGGACTGGAGTTCTCGCAGAGGGGCTGCAGTCCTGACGTTATTCTTGCCTTACAGTGTGCTGGCTTAATAATCCATTAGGGTTGATAGCCTCTGCAGTCCTATTTTAACTAACTATAAGCTAGGGTGGATTATGTGATTATATTATGTGAATAGATTATGTGGTTATATATAGGTACGCCTACATTGGATTGGCATATATTATCCAATGACATGATAAGCTATCGAATACAATAGCAAAGGAGTTTAAGGGGGGATGTGGCGTTAAGTGAGTTGGATATGCAGCTTTGTGTATTTGTTGTAATATTTAACTCATCGCCACGGGAATAGGAAGATAGATACGGAGGATTGTTAAACTCGATTTGAAGTACTAATAGCACGTTCTATCGTACACTATTTGGATGATTTACCTATTTCTGTACTTGGAAGAAAAAATTGGCCTATAATAACGAAACATGCGAAAAATACTAGCTGCAACAAAGTGCAAGAAATAGCATATAATAATAATAATAATAATAATAATATTTATTCAGTTAGCATTTTACAATGTTGGTACCACATAATATGTTACAAATATGACATGTACCAGCTTTGTATAATTCCAAATAAGGATAGGGCTATAGACTTTCTTTTGTTTTACTCAGGATGACATAGCAATAGCCGAAGAATATAGCAATTTAACCTCAGCTGAAAATAAACTGACTAGTTGTGCATGTCAGACGTTTCGAGTTTATATAAATGTTACCCATTTAATGTACATTTTCTTTGTTACGCGCATAATAGAAAACAAATAATATGGATGACTAATGTGTTTTATTAAAAAATTATATGTAATTTCTAAGTTTTCTTACTATATTTATTATGAAATGGGTGTTATCTTATAAAAAAATTATAATCGTATTTAATTTCATAATATTTGGTAAATTTCTATAATTGCACCTATAAGAGCTAAACAAATTATTATTGTATTTAACAAGGAAGGTACAACGAGGTAAGTGATGTGGTATAGGTGGCAATATGCGGAAATGGATTATAAGGGCATTCCGCCCCCCTCTGACAAAAGTCTATCAATCTAGATGTGACACGGATTTACAATGTTTCAGAGAGACATTAGCCTAACCTAACAACCTTACCTAACCTAACCTAGTATTATGGGTGGGGGCTGCCGCCCCCACACCCCCGCTGATTGGATAAAACGGTAGAAATCCAGTTGGGGTGGAGTGAATAACCGTAGATTTTCGTAAGGGGGTAAGAGGGGGGCAGAATGCCCTTATAATCCATTTCCGCATATTGCCACCTATACCACATCACTTACCTCGTCGTACCTTCCTGTTAAATAGAATAATAATTTGTTTAGCTCGTATAAGTGCAATTATAGAATAATACCTAATATTTTTGTATATAGAATTTGAATAAACAAGGCAGCAAGAATGTCAACATGTAGACTTTCGACTTGAACATCGATCGGTGCAGTGCAAAACCAGTGAAGCTCATTAATTGTATCATAGATCTTCGAGCAACATACACGTAGTTGTTGACGCTTGCACTTTTGCTCAGGGTAAACCATTGTTACATTTAGTTTTTGGTGTTTTCTGTCAAAAGGTTAGTGATATAATCTTACAAAATGCTGACCGCATACATTAACATTACTAAAGAACTATACGTGTTGAGGGTGGAGTATATATTCATCATCAAAAAGGCATCAGGGAACGACGTCAAGGCATATGTTGATTATGTACCCTTGGGTCAGCATGGAGTAAACCAGGGTATGACAGACTGCCTGGGGGATGATCTTCAAGGACTGTTTGGTGATGGTGCAACCCGGGTGGCCGGGGTCAGAAAAGACGCAGCGGACCGGGAACGATCAAGGGTAAAGGTTTGGGCTAGGACAAATAAGACTATCATGGAGTCTCGCCAGAAGGGTAAAGGCGATCATGCCCCAGCCTCCAACACCACCAGCCGGGTAGCAGCGGCCAGGAAAGAGGCGGCCGCCCTGGAACGGCTGAAGGCAAAGTTGGTTTGTCCTGAGGTGTCTGGCAAAAGGGTAAAGGCAATAAAGCCCTCGGTGTCAAAAAGGCCGCAACCCCGACCACCAACATCATCAGCGGGACGGCCGCGGTCAGGCGCAGATCTGCAACGGCTAAAGGCAAACTATTTGGCCAGGATAAATGATGGTTGTTATTAGGTTTGGCCAAAAGGGTAAGGGCGATCCGTCGTAAAAAAAAATTACCCTTACCCCGACCTCCAACATCACCCCTTCAGTGCACTACGGAATATAATATATTTAATATGTGAATATTAGTGTATAGGATTAATATATTTATTATCTCATAAGAGTTTCGGTTGGTTTTTAAGGACCATGTTTGGTTATAATTTTAATTAGGTTTTACTTATTTTAATTAATTTTACTAAGGGAGTTAAGATGACCCCATCTTACTTTTATTCTGGTCAAGGTTATTGGAATTTAATGATACAATATTTGATTTGTTACGTAAAGGAATAAGATATTTATTATCACATTAGGAATTCAATTAGTTTTTAAGGAACAGTTTAGCATTAATTTCTGTATTGATTTACTGATTTTAATTTGCTACTTTAGGGAGTATCAATGGTGTTATCTTATTTTTATTCTGATCAAGGTTGCACAATTATACTGAGCTTAGGAAGAACCTCTAGGAATCCAAGAGCCATATAAACCATCACAGTTAACCCCTTGAGGATTATGACGCGTTTTGACAGACTGTTCTGGCTATTATATATATATATATATATATATATATATATACATACATACAGTATACACACACAGTATATATAGTTTGCTCCCTAGTCCTCCATCAAGCTTAACAAAAAATACAAAGATAAAATATACAAAATAAATACCAACATAACAAACTCTGGCTAGATTTGTACATATATGGTAGAAAAAATGTCCCGGGCCAGAGGCTGGTTCCTCCAAGATTACAGGCTCGCTTTCCCTTGCCATGAAGAAATAGATACCTAACTGGCAAGAAAGGGTTAAACATTGACAATAAAATATGGTGCAAAAGGTGTCAATATTCTCCTGGCGAGTGATAGCGAGCCAGTAGTTTAGGAGGAACCGGCTTTCGGCTAAGACAATTTTCTCGAGGGGGTGTATTGAGGGTATTTTGTATAGCTTCATGGAGGTCTTGGGAGGAAACTAAAAATAATATATATACTGTATATATATATATATACCTAATATATATATATATACCTAAACGTCTCCTCAGCTCAACATTTGTTAGTTATCCTGCAGCCTGGCCCCACACATCCATCTCACCATTCTCATCTCATTACGTTCCATTCTGTTGACATCCTCTACTTTAACGGCCCATGTTTCTGAGGCATATGTCATTGTACTTCTAACACATGAGGCATACACCTTTCCCCTTCAGGGGGAGAGGCATTCTTTTCATGGTCAGAATTGGCAGCAGTTCTCTGAACTTCCCCCAGCCAAATCTAATTCTAGCGACAGTGGCAGCCTCGGCCCCACCACCGGCAGAGATGGTATCTCCTAGGTAACAAAACTTGTCCACCAGCTCCAATGACTCATTTCCAAAATTCACAGCCACAGGATCATCACTTAACACAAGCTCGCCTTACCACACTACACACTCAAATTTCTCTATTTCTGACTTATCCTTCGGCAGGGGTCCCTTTATTCTACTACAGCGCTTACTCCCATGGTGCACCCAGCGTCAAAAGATGCTACATTGAATCGCGTTAACGCCCACACCCTTTCCACACACTACACATGGGTATACATGCACCGCTCTTTTCCACATTGCCTCGTCTCAATCTACAACGCATAATATAACCTTGGTTTTGTTAATATTGACTCTTAAACCCTTGCTCGCCATGCCCTCTCTCCATTCTCTGAATTTGGCCTCAGCATCTTGCATACTGTCAGCTATTAGGACTAAAATTTAATAGTCTGCATAAAACAGTTCCAACGGGAGTCCGCCTCTAAAAACTCTAGACAGTGCCTCCAGGACCATAATAAAGAGGATGGGGCTTAACACTGAACCCTGATGAACTCCAACACGGACTGCAAACTCATCACTCAGTACACCCTTCACCCTTACCCCACTTCGCGAATCCTCATACATCTTCATTATCACATGCACCAGCCACTCTTCCACACCAAGTTTCCTCATAGCCCACTGCACAACATCTCTAGGCATCTCCTGCACCCTGTATCTGGATGCAAGAAGGGCATGGGGGTTAGATGTCTATTTAAAGGTCTTGAGGTCGACCCCCGCAGCACGGGCACAGCCTGGGTGGTTGCGCTGAGAGTGAGAAGGGTCTGGGCGCTCTTTCAAATTTGGCAGGCACCCAGGCTGATGCCATCAGGTGAGTCTCGCTTCTTCTTGGCGCTGCAACGTGTCTTCGTTGTCTGGTAGTGCGTCTTGGGTTTGGGGTGTTGTCTTCGTATTTCTTCGGGTTGTGGGGTTATCTCTTGAATTGCGTTTGTTCATACTTCTCTTTATTCTGATATTTCTTCCCGCTCTCGTGGGTTTCCGTTTTCTGCTCTCCTTTCCTTCTTTCTTTCTTGATGTCGTCTTCCCGTTCTTGTTGGCTTCCCAATTTTCTTTCTCTCCTTTCTTCTTCTTTCTTGTTGTTACTTATATGTCTGCAGTGGTCGAGTGATGAGCACGCTCACGTGTGAATCCGCTTAACCTGGATTCGATCTCAGCCATGATGGACATTTAATTAGTGGGTGTGGTAGTACGTCCTAGCATGTTGCACATGCTCGCACCCAGTCGAGGGACACCTCGACGATGTATACAGACTAAGCAAACACAACAAAGCCACTCCAACAGCTTCCTTTCTCTCCAACACCCCTCTTTTCCTCTCTATCACTCTTCAGATAATAGGAAAAGTAGAAAGTATATAATTATACGTATAGGCCTATAGCTACGAGGTGCAGTTGTAAAGGCTTACCCCTCAATACCTTCACTTGACCTGACCTATCTTTCTTTACTCGGTCTTCAGATATTTCTTGTATTTTAATCACTGAAGGTAAGTGTCTGAAAAAATCGCTTATTGTTTGTACCTTTTTATTTAGTACCGTAACGAAATCCAGATGGCGTTAGGTGTAATTGGAATATGTGGTTTTTTTTTTTTTTTTTTCTATGATTGAGGGAGGCAAAAGGCAGAACTTCCTATAGCTGAATGTAACCTCTCGATTTTCTTGCGATTGTACTGCCATCTCCCGTATGCGCGGATCACTATTATCAGAATTGTGATGTCACTTCCCCTCCTTATAATGCCCTTGGCCCATATCACATATTTATCATAGACTATCTTGCAAACAGAATTATTATAATATGTCAAAACTAAAGAGTAATATTGCGATTTTACATTATTTATTAATGTAAAAGATCTGTATATTTAAGTCTGTAAATAAATAACAAGCTCTCAACCTCGAAACAGGTACAATCCTAACACAGTTAAAAAACCGAGATAGTCTACCAACTTACTTAAATCAGCTGAGAGTTAGACTGAGAGCCTCAGACGATCAACATGGCGACAGTGGCCAAATCTGCCGGTTTTCTTGGTAATATTAGACGTTAAGTTCATTAAATCTTGGAATTAGGCAATTAGGCTACTTAAGAATTTAAGATGCTAAGAAAACGTGTGTGTTGCATATTAGGAAAACAAACTTAGGCTATAGGCCTATTTGGAAATCGGATCGATAGAATAGGCTAGGCTAGGCCTTTCCTTTGGCTAGTCTAGGTTATAGGCTAGGCTGGTAAGTTAATCTTGCCTATAGCCTCTATAGGCCTAATATCGTAGCCTATTTTCCTAATTCGGCTGATATTAGGCTATCACGTACTTTTAACATTAGGCTATCTAGCCTAGGCCTAGGCTATTGTGTAACGGTAATAGTCCTAGGCCTAGCCCAAAGTAGAACGACAAATATGATTTGTTGGGTCTCCTTAAAACATGGTTTGAGTTAGCCTAGGTTAGCCTATCATTAAATGGTAACATTCAAGACAGCTAGAGCCGCCTTATTTACCAAGTTTTCTTTATATTTTGTTCAAGGAATAGGCGGAAAAACTAAATAGGCCTAAGATGGTCACCAATTTTCCCATGGATTTTTTATTTTTCCCTGTTAGTTTTCATCAATATAGTGTTTGGAAATAATTGCAACCCTCGGCGAAACCGTTTTCCCCATTATACAACGATCTTAAGACACGCCGCCCGATAGTGGGGAGGGCTATGAAGTACAGGGAAAATGAGGGGTTAAATGCGTAAAACGGCGATTAAAACGTATTTAGCAAAACTTGGCTCGGGTTTTAAGGTATTTCTAAGGCCTAAAACTCAATATTTCGAAAACCCGAGCCAAGTTTCGGCCAAAGCTGGCTCGGATTTTGAGAGTTTGTAGACAACAAAATGACAGTAACTTCATTTAGAAATTTGGCTCAGGTTTCCCGAAATTGCAAAGGCATAAAACCCGAATTTTGGAAAACCCGAGCCAAGTTTTGGCAAAACTTGGCTCGGATTTTGCGAATTTTAAGAGTAAACAAATTACAGTAACCTAATTTAGAATTTTGGCTCATGTTTCCCTAAATTGCAAACCCCAAAAAGCATAATTTTGGAAAACCCGAGCCAATTTTTGGCAAAACTTTGATCGTATTTTGAGAATCGAAAAAGACTAACTACATGTCGGAAATCGGCTCATGATTTCCCTAATTGCAAAGCCATATAGGCTAACCAGATTTATCGAAAACGTAGCACTTATTTAAATCATAAATATCCAGTAACATAGACCTCTGACCTAGTACATTGGATACAAGCCTAATCCACACCTAACGCCTACAATGTGTCCGTAGTAGGCTACCTAGTAAGCCTACGTGGGATACAACATGGCGGTTGGGCCGGCGCCCATTTAGTAGCCTACCGGTATTCGGCCGTATCTGTAAATACGAATGCGAGGAACTTCGAGCGAATTCCTGATCGAGCGGATGCACAATCCAATCTAATTAACCTAACCTAACCTAACCTAACCTAACTTAACCTAACTTAACCTAACTTAACCTAACCTAACCTAACCTAACCTAACCTAACCTAAATGCGCCTCCGCTCGAATATGAATTCGCTCGAAGTGTCCAGATACCGTAAATACTACCGCAACTACGAATCTTGTTTCTGAGACCTAGTATATTAACCTAACCAAACAACCCAACCTATCGACAGAGATGGGCAGGTGGAGTGGACTAAAAAGCCGGTGGACAGACCTCGGGAGACAGGTGAAAATGGCGTATGTACGAATCGGTGCCGTCTATAGGAAGTATTGACAACAATGTTTCAACAAAATTCCATTTTAGTACCATATATTTTTATTAGGTTTTGCCGAGGCTTAAAACACATTTTCATATTATGTTTAGAGCATATAAAATCCATATGTGTGTTCAAATATTGCAAAATAATTGGTGACCAACTTATTTAGTTATACTGAATAGGCTAGGCCTATAGGCTAGCCTAGCCGGAATTTTTTAATTTTAATAGGCCTACCACAAATTTTAGTGTTTTTTTATAAAAAAAATTGTTCATTTGCATCAATAGGCCTATATAGTGTTTGCAATTAATTAGAAGGTAATTGTTTAGTGTATGGCCTCCTAAAGAAAATGGATTTTTGAGCACAGACTGAACCAAATGTTCACTACTGTATTTACATAGCTGGTCATTAACCTAACCTAACCTAACCTAACCTAACCTAACCTAACCTAACCTAACCTATCCTATCCTATCCTATCCTAAGGTAACCTGGGCATCCTGGGGGGCTGCTGCTCCCAGACCCCCGCTGGTCTTGG
The DNA here is from genome assembly GCA_032716605.1 of Paralithodes platypus. NCBI lineage: Eukaryota > Metazoa > Arthropoda > Malacostraca > Decapoda > Lithodidae > Paralithodes > Paralithodes platypus. The sequence continues at coordinate 27,932,359 of CM064511.1, read as the reverse complement.
GTTGAAAAGTGATAAAAAACACATATCTCTTACCTCATTATTCAAAGTTTTGTATTTGGTTTAATATAAACTTCCCAGGTCATTTGACCAGTTATATTGCTTCTATGTAGCCTATCATATAATACACCATAAAATACGTTTTTAATAACTAGAAAAAGAGGACTTCGATTAAACAATTACGAAAGTATAGCCTAGGCTATAGAAATGAGGCATATGATGATAGGAACCCAAAACTACCATTAGAAATTTGCTACCTAGCCTATATTGTTGCGTCTCCTGTATATTGACCATTGTTTTGCATGGTTTGAGTGGGGGATTTGCATTAACTAAGCCTACCCATTATTATCGGGCGGGTGCCCGACCCCGAAAGGGGTTGAAATAGGGGAGCTATCCCCCCGCCAAAGGCGGCTTTCTAGGGCCTTTCCTAGCTGATGCTGAGAGGATTGGGTTCTAGTCATGTGGTGATGGGCTGGTCTATCAGAGTGAGAACTGAGCGATCTCTGCCATACCCATAGCTTACTCTGACTGTTCCTTTAACTTATATATTTTCTAGATCTCAAGTGACGGCGTCTTTTCCGTGGATTGACCTCCCAATCTACCAAGATTGGAAGCCAAAGCGTCACATTTTTCCCTTGCCCCTCAACGTTCTCTTCATAATTGCTGAGGGGCACAGGGCCCTGGGTGGGGCTTTGGTTTCCCGGGCGTTTCCGCACCCTCCTCAGCTCCCCGCCATGGAGTGGCTTCGGTCACCCAGGCTTTATTGTGGTCGGCAGGGAGGGTTCTGTGGGGGCGCTCAGTTATGGCCTTGGAATTGCTCGGGACCTTGGGGCTGTTCGGCCAGGCAGCTTGGGGAACAACAACAACAACCCATTATTATTATTCAGTAATCTGAAGATACGGCGTGAGCGTCAAATGGCGCCATTTAGGCTATTCAGTGAATCGCGCTTTTACAGTAAGTAAGGGAAATTGTGGGATAGGCTACATTGGATACATGATGAGTTGAGGGGGGCATTGCCAATTTGCCCCCCTCACCCCCCCTTGATTTATTGTCATCCTCATAGGCCTATATGTAGATCTGTAACTTGTAAGCCTTGTAAGGGGGCAAAAACAGGTTGCCGGTAGGCCTATTTCGTTTTTGTGAGTAGGCTAACTCTCACGCCATTTATTGGGTGAATCGCACTCACCGCATCTTTCAAAACAAGAAAAAGAGGAGTCGAAGGATTCATTGGGTGCAATGCTTTGTTTACGGTCGGGACTTATTATTTTGGTGTTATTTTTCGGTGTAGGCTAATCGGGTTTTTCCAAGTGTCGATAACGAAATTCCTCCATGCGGACTATAGGCTAGCCGAGTAGCCGGTATATATTAAGCAAACCACCCACCAATTTTCATGACAATTTTGAAATGCATGTTGGAATCCCTATAAACTGTACTTCATTTTTATGTAAGTTTGATAATTTGGAAAAATCGATTAAGGGAGAAAATTAACATTGAAAATTATGTGTAAAAAGTCTCCCATAAACGGCGGCCCGCTATGTTATTGTAGTTTGCGGCCTAATTTCGTCTGTTAATTCACTTTCTCCTTAATTGGACCCCCTATGAAGTACAACAGATTATGATGACATAAGTGACGGGTGTTTAGAGGGGGCAGAACTCCCCCTTCAACATATTACGTGTCTCACAGTAACTTCTATTATATAAACAACCCAAGAATTTTCACAGATATTTTAAATTTCATTTAGGATGTAATATAACCTATACTCCATGTCAAAATAAGGGTCAACCCTCGAAAATTCTATTAAGGGAGATACAGAACCTAGAACCTGTAACCTATAACGATATTTGTCCAGGGTTCCCCTCCCCATAGACGGCACACAACACGACTCGGCGGACCTCTTTCTCCCTGCCTTTCAGTCTAATTAACACTAGGAATTTACTTAATTTTCTATCCAATGTACTATCCAACCAGCGGGGGTTTGGGGGCAACAGCCCCCACCCATAATACTAGGTTAGGTTAGGTAAGGTTGGTAGGTTAGGCTAAAATCTTTAATGTTGCTTAATTGTTGGATAATGGATAATGAGCTTACTGGGTAAGTTCATTTTCTATCCCATGTATCATCCAACAACTTTTGCCAAAACTTGATTTTTTTTTTTTTCATCTTGGGGGTTTCTTAAGTTGAAAAACAAGAAAACCTGAACCAACTTTTTTTTTGCCACTTTCCGACTTTTATGAAGCTGAAAAATCTTAAAATCCCAGCCAACTTTTGCCCAAACTTGGCTCGATTTGTTTTCATTTTGGGGTTTTCTTAAGTTGAAAAACAAGAAAACCCGAGCCAACTTCTTTTTTGCACTTGCTGTCTTTTATGCAGCTGAAAAATCTTAAAATCCGAGCCAACTTTTGCCAAAACTTTGTTCGGGTTTTATCATTTTTGGGTTTTGTCAAGTTGAAAAACAACAAAACCCGAGCCAACTTTCATCATAAAAGCCATTATATCGTCTTTTTATGTCTTTAACCCCACATTTTCCCAGATCTTCATAGCCCTCCCCACTATTGGGCGCCGTGTCTTAAGATCGTTGGATAAAGGGGAAAACGATTTTTGCGGAGGTTGAAACTAATGTCAATCACTATATATTGATGCAAATAAACTAAAACTAAAAAAAAAAAAAATGAAAATAATTGGTGGGTGGTTTCCTTAATATTTTCCGGCTAGCCTAATGAGAAAAATATGGCGAGTCTATTGGTCCCTATTTTCCCTAATAAATTATTTCTAATAGGGCAGCGAAAGGGTTTCTTGAATAGGCCTATTATCCATTAAATTTTCCAAAACTATTATCAGTTAGGCGGTCAATAGCCTAGGCCTATTACTGAATATTAGGCTATGGTCACAAATTAGGTTGGGAATGAGTTGTGTTACCGGGCGTACGTCGTGTAAACACGTAAGTTGATGTCAAACAGCGGAGGTGTGGGGGCGGCAGCCGCCACCCACCCATAATACTAGGATAGGTTAGGTTAGGCTAATAGCCTATCCTTTCAAAGGGGTATAGTAAACACTAGGAATGGATATACCCGGTCAGAGGTAGGTGATAGCCTACGCCCGATAACATAACTCTTGCCTTATTTTGCAATAGGCCTATATGAAGACAAATATGGAATCTATAATATGCTCTAGGCTAAACATCATATGAAAATGTGTTTTAACCCTCGGCAAAACCTAATAAGATATATACCCACATTGTTTCCTGATTAAATAGCACTGTATGAATATTCCCATATTCAAAATATGCTATAGGGGTGCAATGCCTGATGAGTTATCTGCTCAACAGGTGGCGTTGTGTAAGTGTGAGAGTCCGAGTGTAGGGGGTGAAACAGTGAAGCACGGGAACGAGGTGGCTTCAGAGATGGGGTCGTTTCGGGCCATGAGTGAGCACCGTGCCTCATGTGAAGGCAAGATGGCAGGTGCTCGTTGTACTCTACGTGCTTCACATGTCTCACTCCCTAGACTGGAACAAGACCTCACAGGCTTCACTGTTCATTGTAAAGCGGTGAATGTTAAGGCTCTCAGCCTATGCCCGAGAGGAAGTAAGTTGGAATATAGAAAAAAATATATATAAATAAAAAAATAATAGGCCTATAGTACTAAAATGTTTTCTTGGTCAATATTTACGAGCCACACCACAGCTGGGATCTCATTTCTAATGATAGTTTTGGGTTCCTATCATTCTATGCTTCATTGCTACAGTATATACTTTTTATCCACCAGAGTTTTTTTTTTTTTTTTTTTTTTTTTTTTGTTTTTTTTGCATTAACCTAACCAAAAAACGTAACGTAACCTAACCTTAATGTATTTGGGGGCTATTAGGTTAGGTTAGGTTAATGCTAAAAAAAAATAAAGCCAAGAAAAAAAAAATTCGGTGGATAAAAAGTAGGCCTACAGTACTGTAGGTAATTCTGCATAACTACTACTCCTGTTATTTTAGGTTTTATTTATTTTCTTTATGTATTTTAATGCATTGCAAGTGTGTATTTTATTGTTAGAAAGTGCAGAAAGCACTTTTTATTAGCATTTGCTTTGTTAATTGTAATTGTAATTATTCAGATACCCCAACAATCTAGGAGTTTACTCGATTTAGTCAACTTTGAAAAGACATTAGCCTTACCTAACCTATCCTAGTATTGTTTTTGAGTTTTTTACTTTACTTGTGTGTATTCAGTAGTTCATAGGATGTAGGCTATGCAGGATATAATGTAGGCCTACTATACAGTATGTATGGTTTCTTCTTATTACTGTCTGTGAAAGTTCATGAAGCAATTTTCATGTATTTTTATGTGACAATAGAGTAGTTATTACTTTTGTTATTGATATAAAGTATCAAAATGTTATATTATTTTTTGTTGCAGCCCAGTTCAACAATGCCTTGAAACGATGGATGTACAGAGCATCAGGATTCAATCAAGTTGGTATGTATGAATAATTGTATGTCTTGTGTTACAGTATTAAGATCTTTCCTATTTAGAACAAAACAGAAGGGTACAAAGTTTTGATTAAATTGTAATCATGATAGAACGTAAGACCTCGGGAGTCTGCAGAAAGCTGATTGGCCCATACAAGGCAGATCCCTTTCACACCTAGCCTATCTAATTACAGTACTGTATATCATGAAGCTCTATTGTTCTTAATCCTACTACAGTATAGCACTCAGTAGCCTATTCCATATACTGTACAGTATCTACAGCTCTGTTAACAAATCAGTGCTTGCCTATAACTTTTCTAAATCTTAATGTATCAAATTTGAAACCATTTGTTAGTTTTCACTATTGCTGAGCTTCAGTAATTTTGCATGTCCCCTATATATATCCCAATTACTCACTACTTAACCCTCTGTTCCCGGAAGGGCTCTTGAACGCCCATAAAAAAAGCATACACGAGCTGCCCGGAAGGGCTCTTTAACGACCAGTGGTTGAAAGCCTGTGAGCTTGGTGTGCGAGGCGTCGGTCCGACGCATGTAAACAACAGCCGGCTGGACTGACGCCCCGCATCTCCGGCCACAAGAAGGAGAGCGTCGCTTGTTCGTGTGTGCCTGTATGTTGTTGTTAACCTAACAAGTGCGCATGGGGGTAGTTGGAAACGTCCCCCTGTGCTGAAGTATTTGAGGTGTTTCCGTCACTAAAATATTCATTGTGCCATTAATAGCATTAATACTTATCCATATGTGCCTATTATGGGTTGATTATAAAGGTATTAACCTGAAACAACAATAAAACGAGTGAAAACAGCGTTTGGATGGTCAAAATCGGAGATATAGCCCGCGAGTTGTATAATGCATGGGTGAGGCAAGCTGCTTTCCCGCCAATTTCCCCCAAGGCCACTGAGACACAGTCGATCGATACTCTCTCTCTCTCTCTTGCATTCGCTTGCTATCAGTGATGACCACACCCTCCAACCGGATTTCTAATGTTAGCACGAAAATATACCTCAGAATAAGGGAATAATAGGGAAAATAGGTGATAACTGAAGGAGAGGAGGAAAGTGGGGAAGGAGGGGAGGTAGAGGACTGAGATTTTGCATGGCCCAGGGGCCAATTTTTTTTTTTTTTGTTTTTTTTGTTTTTTTTTTTTTTTTTTTTTTTTTTTTTTTTTTTTTTTTTTTTTTTTTTTTTTCCCCGGATGTCAAAAGTTGATTTTTGTTTTCACTCACTCTTAAGAGTCTCCCCGCAGTCCGCCGGGGGAACTCTTAACCCCTTCTTTACCGCATATCCAAAACGTGTACTACCGTACTCGCAAAAAAAGTTTGGCTGAAGAACCGTGACTCGGTCTCGTGTACTATGGTACACGGGATCCTAATAGGAGTCAATAAGGCTTCATATTTTGCGGTTTGGGTGCTATTATGATCCCCATGTGTTGGCAAATGGCATCTATGCCAATGATGCCACACATCATTGTCATGCCCCTGTCATGGGGCATAGAGTTATGCCAATGACTCAAATATTTTTTTTAGGTCATTGTACCCTACAGTATATAGTTTAGTGTTTGTACATATAATACCCTATATTATGTGATATAATATAACATGGAAATAACTAACATGGCAATGGGGGTTCTGGTTGCCAGTCACGTGCCTTGGGCTTGAGCCATGAGGGTGGGGAGGGAGGGAGTGACGGAGTCAGTGTATCTCCGACAGGCGTCCGTGAGGGTGCCACAGGATTATTACCAGTGCCATGGCGTCCTTACCTAGTGAATCCGATCATGAAGTGGACCTGTACAGTGACTTAGATGTATCAGATGACAATGAGGAACACTCAGACATCTCCATTAGTGACGAGGATGAAGATTATTTACCCGAGAATGACAGTGATGTTAGCGGTAGTGAGGAAAAGTGAAACTGATGATGATATCTCCCCACCATTGTCCCCCACCCCCACTGCCGCCGCTGGCCCTCCCGCATTTCATCTCCTGGCAGATCCCTTTGCCGACCAGCGGCCCACCAATTTACCACAGGTTATTGAAGATTTTGAAGATGTGCATCCAGCTATTATTCAACAACATGAGGCAGAGGAAATGACAGCCTTGGATTGCTTTGAACTATTTATTTTCGAAGGACATTGTGAATACTTATATGCCTGTGGACCAATGCGAGGGCTAATAAGTTCTTCAGGGAGAACCCTACCAAGAATAGAAAAAGATTTATGGGAAGGAAGTGGGTAGACGTGAAGGAAGATGAGATGTATGTGTTTATTTGCCTTCAATTATTGATGGGGGTAACCAAATTGCCCAAGATATCAGATTACTGGAGCACCTCCATAATGTGTAGAGGCCCTCCTGTGTACCACTCCTCCATCATGAGTAGGAACAGGTTCTCTCAAATCATGAGGTTCATTAGATACTCACACCCAGATGATGCACAGCCCAAGATGCCCATGACCAGGATTGGCAGTTTTTTTTCATTGTTGCAAGAAAAAACTACCTTGTATTTCTCTGCTGGAAGCAATTTCGCAGTTGATGAAGCTCTCATACTTTTCAAAGGCAGATTACACTTTCAGACAATATATAAAAACTAAGAGAAAACGCTTTGGGTTTGAAGCTGTTTGCACTTTGCCCAAGTTCACACCAGTGCCAGGGGGTATACATGGAAACTTTTGCCTGTACACACCCGCCTCTATGACAGGATGTTGGATGACCCTGAACTACAGCCCCTCTCGAAGTCAGAGCGAGTACCTGTGTTTCTGGATGTTGGACCTCATGAAGAAGGGAAGGCATGTCATCCTTGATAACTGGTATTCTTCCCTCCACCTTGCTGAGTACCTGTTGGCCCGGGACACTTTGACTACAGGCACAATTCGTGCAAATCGAGGTGTACCCAAGACTGTGAGGGATGAAAAACTTAAAAAAGGGCAAACCTTGTTCGCCAGAAAAGATGAGATTCTGCTGGTCAAGTTTCATGACACGAAGGAAGTGATGTCATCACCACCAAATATGAGGCAGGTTTCGTGGAACGTACTCGCCATGTGAGGGGGGGTAAGGAGGAATTTATCAAGAAACCAGTACCAATCCAGCGCTACAACGAACAGATGGGTTCAGTTGACTTGGTGGACCAACTTTTGGAGCCAACTGACCCCACCAGGAAGTCGTATGCATGGTTCAAGAAGATCGGCCTACACATGATCTGCAGAATGTTGCTCAATTCCCGTACGATCTACATGAATCTTCGCCAATATACCAAGTGGATGAGATATGGAGCCTACATAAAACTTGTCGCCCATGAACTTCTCTCCAAGGACTCTCTCGGCTATTGTGCTCTGTGTGTGGTGCAAGATTGAGGAAAGATCGCCTAAAAAGAAAGAGAAGAAGAAGGCCAAGCAGGAGGGGGGGCAACAAGGGAAGGTGAAACTGGTATCTGCCATGGACTGCTTGTAATACCTGCCAATGACAACAAGAAAAGACCTCAAAAGCGTTGCCGAGTGTGTTCCAAAGAGGGTAGGGCAAAATTCAGTAGGAAATATTGCCCTGCCTGCCCTCAGCAGCCTGGTCTGTGCTCGGTGGAGCACTATCAGGCTTGGCACTCCCAGTAGCACTCTGACACTCATGGTGCACCAGCCTCGGAGTGCACCACCTCACCTGCCGCGGGTGCGCCTACCTTTGATCGCACCTCCGCCGCTACCATTCGTCGCACCGCCCTACTTCACCTACTTTCTACCTGTACCTACCTCACTGTCAATGGATCTCATCCACACTTACAGGTGAGTAATACAATCATTATTGTCTTCATTATATATGTTTTTATGTCTCCAGCCATTATATTTATCTGTATAGTAATGGATTATTAAAGCAATTTGTTACGCATGTAATATTATATGTAAATTATTTTAACATATGATACACACATCTCATGGTCAATATCTACATGACAACATAAAAAAATAAGAAATATAGCCAAAATTAACGATGTAATGATAAAACATAAACTACCCCACGAACGAGCGGGAGCGCGGGAAAATTCGGTTTGGGAAGGGGAGGGTAGGACTCGCGCGGGTATGGTCCTGCGGTAAAGAAGGGGTTAAGAGTCTCCCCGCAGTTCCCGGGTTAAGTATCGAAAAGTAGTGTAAAGTGGCTGTTGTTGCCGTAAGTTATCTCCAATGAAATTATCATCACAACTGAACCAGTTGACTTAGAGAGCTCTACTTAACGCCATTCTACAGGTAAATAACACAGCTACGCTTGGGGATGCGCGGGAATGCGGGAAGCAGTCAGAATAACAAAGATACGGTAGCCTAGCCTAGACATTTTTCGGCCAAAACACCCGGGTTTCGGGGAATATTTATGTAATGCGTAGCCGGGGCTGGAGGGTTAAGCTGAATTATTGATGCAAAAATTAGACCACATTTTATTATCCTAACTGGAAGTGTGTAGGCCTAGCAAAAATTTGTCTCTTCTGTTAAATAGTCACGTACTAAGTGGGAGTGCTCAAGACTGGCTCTTTCACCGTGCCAGCCGTTGCATTGTTTTTAAGCAGAGTCTTGGTGTCTTGGCAAACTCTTCCCTGGGTAGCAAGATTCTGGTTGCACGGTGCTGTAAGATAAGAAAGGAGCACACCAGTAGAGCAGCCCTAAAGGAAGCCATACAGTATTGGCGATGTGAAAGTAGATTATGGGAAGAGAAATGCTTGTTTTTTGTATTTTTTTATTAAATTTTATTAATAATTAATAATTTTAATAAAGTCGCTAAAATAATTTATCAAAATTCCATCACCCTCACACAAGGTAACGTAAATTAAATTGAAATTTGTCTTGATATAAAGTACTGGTATACAGATTGTTAATGAACAGTGCACACTTAAAATATACCACAAAGTTGACTATTTTAATTTTAACGTAATAAACTTTCCTTTCCCTAGTACAGTAAAACCTCGCCCATCCAGACTAATTGGGGGAGAACCCTGTCTGGATCTGCCAAAAGTCCGGATCTGTCGAAAGTCTAGACATATATTCAGCCATCCAGACAAATCCGGATGGCTGAAACATGAGTCCAGATATTTAACTTAAACAACCAGACTTAGGTTTCAGTCATCCAGACAAATCCGGATGGCTGACATACAAGTCTGGATATCTAACACTGAATGTAAATAATATTTGAGGAAACTTGTACTGTATTCGTCTCGTTCGTTTCCGGATTGACTTATATTTTTCCCAAGCCATCCAGACAAGTCTGGTTGGCTGAAACATGAGTCTGGATCGAAATGCCTGTCTGGATCTCTTGGGATCTGAGAGCACCGAATGAGAGGGGTTCTACTGTAGTAATATCGATAGTAAAATAACTTGCTGTATAATTGTTTTTATTCCCAGCTAATAAGATTTTGTAAAATTTGTAGATATATTTTGGGATAGAGCTAGGTTACTATACAGACTCTTAGTAGACAAGAGGTTTTGTTGCAAGTGAATTGTTGCATAAATTCAGTCTATTTAAGGTCAATTATTGTGAATATTTTAAAATGTTATATCAACCTTTTTAATCAAGTACTGTATTATTAACTTGAAATTTCTTGTATAACCCCTGCTTACTTTTTGTCTGTGTGTATTAATTGTTTATCTTTTTCTATTGTTATTATTATTTTTTTTAAATTAATTGTTCTTGTTAAAAGAGTATTCTTTGTTTTTGTTGTTGTTGTTGTTCCCCAGGCTGTCTGGCCGAACAGCCCCAAGGCTCGAGCAAGGCCAAGGCCATAAACGAGCACCCCCCACAAAACCCTCCCTGCTTACCACTAACAAAGCCCGGGTGACCGAAGCCACTCAAAGGCAGGGAGCTAAGGAGGGTGCGGAAACGCCCGGGAAACCAAAGCCCCACCCAAGGCCCTGTGCCCCTCAGCAATTATGAAGGGAAAGTTGTTTAAATCTGTTGTTGCTTCTTCATATTTTGCAATTATTTTTCTTTATTACAGTATATTGTATCTATTCATTGTCGATAGTATCAATTGCTTGCTTTTGCGATTTCCTTAGTTTATTTGTACAATAAATGTAGGTTATTTGTAGGTTAGTATTGGTAGGGGTCACTTGAGGCATGCTATGCTTACAGGTACCTACCCGATAGCACTATCGTTAGTGAGTGCTGTTTATACTTTGTACTATTGTTGATATCTTGTCAAATTGCAAATTTATTTAAATATTAAATTTAAATATTAATTGTAGTTTCTTTATTCATACATAATTTAGTAAAATTTACCAGAACTTCCCGGACTTCCCAAATTGACTAATTCCTTGAACGTGACGATAGTGCGTTGTTATATGTGCGATTAGTTTGCTTGGGAAACAGATTAACTTGCTCATGTAGTGATGTACACCCTATGTGGTGGATTATGTTCTTTTATTTATAAAAAAATATTATTTTGCTTAAGCGTTGTTTCCACGTAGCGATTTTGATAAGTTGTTTTGTCTTTTTTCTGTGTTCGTCGTAAGATTTTGGTTTGTTTATTTTGCAAGTATTACATTATAATTTAAGAATATATTTAAAAACTTAGAGACAAATACTATGAAATGTAAGAAACGAGAGTAATTGTATGATAGTTGAAGGATGTACAGGAGGAAGAGAGATGCAAGAAACGAGAGCAATTGGATGATAATTGAAGGATTTGCAGGAGTTAGGGAATTATATTATTGATCTGACTGTAATGCATACTGTAGGCTAGCTGATGTTATTATACCTTAACATATCTTATAGCTTACTTACAGAATATTGTCCCTTTTAGGCCTGTACCATGATGACTGCCTACATGAGGACCATGATGTAGAGGAAGCTCTGCGTAGGATGCCCCAGGGCGTATTGGATGACCGTAACTTCCGCATGCAGCGAGCACTCCACCTCTCTCTCACCAAGTCCCTCTTGCCTAAGGAGCAGTGGATTTCTTATGATGAGGTGGGCTTTCAATAATTTTGTTAAATTTGATTGTGATGTTATTTAACCCTTCCTCCCCGGGTGTCATTTTAATATGACACCACGGCAGATGGGCCGGTACCCGGGTGTCATTTTAATATACAGTAAGCTTGAAAGCCTATTCAGCTTGGTCTGAACGCCGAGAGTCCGACGCATGTAAACAAAGCCGATCGTTGCGTCACCGCACCTCCGAAAACAAGAAGGAGAAGACTCGTTTGTTATTGTATGTCTGTATGTCGTTGTTTCAGTAGTGAAAAGATCGTCGTATTGCTAACATTGCCTGAAAATGCTCTCCACTAAAATCGTCATCACAACTGAACCAGTTGACTTAGAGAGCTCTACTCAACGCCAGTCTACAGATTGGAAACCGCACTACATTTATAGATGCGTGGGAAATTTCTAGCAGTTAAAATTAACCAAAATACGGTAGCCTAGGCCTAGACGTTTTTCGGCCAGATCGCCCGGGTACGCCGCACTGTAATTAGGAGAGCTAGCCCGGGCCAGGAGGGTTAATGTAAAACAGTGTTAATGCATTTTGTTACTATCCTGGGAGGATCACAGGCTTTCAGTAATTTAATTTGGGGTGTTATTGGTGTTAAGAATGACGTTGAAAAATAATATAAATCATCATCATCTCCGACACCTTGTTTCCCCCTGGGAAACCCCCGCAAAAGGATGGCCATGACAGAAACTTTTCCAAGCTACTTTGTCAAGACATGCCTCCTTTGCCCGTGCCACAATGCCGCTTCCACTACGTGGAAGTTTTTCTTCAATATATTTTTCCACTTTCTTTTCCCATACCATAGGTGGTCTTCCACTACTAGCTATTCCTCTCACCTGACTCCCATATATCTTTCTTGGCATTCTGTCTTCATCCATTCTCTGAACATGACCATACCACCTTAAAGTACTTCTCTTTATCCACTCAACCACTCCACAATCAATGCCTAAAGCTTGCTCTTCCATTCCAAAGGACTCATACACTTCCCTATTACTTGGCCCATCTAGCCTATTCACACCAGCTGTCAGTCTAGGGAGTGAGACATGCGAAGCACCCATTCATGGCTCGAAGCAACTCCATCTCTGAAGCTGTATCGCCTCTGCGCTTCACCGTCTCATCCCCCAGACTCGGACCCTCATTCTCTGAACGCCACCCATTGAGCAATTAACTCACTAGGCATTGCCCCCCTGTAACATATTTTGAATATGGGAATATTCATACAATGCTATTTAACCCGCTGAGTGCCAGGGACGTATATATACGTCCTAGGGTGTTGTCACGCCCAGTGCCAGTGACGTATATATACGTCCTCGCCGAAAAAAACTCGTAGCAGCGAAACGACTGCACCTATGGCTTTCATATTTTTACCACATGTACCTTACCCTTTTGGCCCACCCACTCGCTGACTGTCGGTCCCGTCAGAAGGAAAAAAAAGGAAAATCTGTGGCGGCGAAACGATTGGACCAATCGGTTCCATATTTGTGTGACAAGTCTCTTACCCTTCTGCCTTCCCTCCACCACACCCCCAACCACCTCCCACCACCCACTTCCAGCGTAGAAAGGAAAAAAAAGGAAAATCCGTGGTGGCGAAACTACCTCACCAATCGGCTTCATATGTGTAACACAAGTCAATTACCCTTCTACCTTCCCCCCACCAACCCCAAAACCACCCTCCCACCCATACATTCCGATACCATGAAAGTCTCTGTAGTCTATAGTGTCTTTTCAGCTACTTTCGGGACCATCGGGGACCTGATTTCTGGCGAAAATGGACAAGGGGAGTGTTTTTTTTACCATTATCCTTCCTTTCTCTCCCAACTTGATAGATTTAGCCAAAAAAAAAAAAAAAAAAAAATCTGGCACTGGCAGAAGCACACCGTCAAAATTGGCTGGCACTCAGCGGGTTAATCAGAGAACAATGAGGATATTTTTTTGCCATTTCGGTGTGCTGTGGTAATGCACTGAAACTAGGTACAGCACAAATTCCATCCCAATAATATCTTCCCATTGACATATTGGGATTCGAACTTGAGTCCATTGGATTACCAGTCCAGTGGAAAGACCACTCCGCCACACCTCCCCTCAACACCATTAGTTATGATACTGCTAGTGCAAAGACAAACTAGTGTGGCGAAACGTCTTAAAATCGCCGAACTAATGGGGCACCCCCTTGCTCAAGGGGGACGATAATGACCCAGTAGGCTACTTGTGAAAAAAACTTTAATGTGCCGACTCGCTGAGCCGGGGCACGATCGTGGGCCCTCTGGGTGGAAGTCCAAGATGCGAGTCACTAAACCAGCCAGTTGCTGTAGCAATCAAAGGGGTAAAAGCTATCTCAATTACGGTTCCTTATTATCTTAAGTTCTTCCTAAACTATACAAATTGTCTAATCATAGAAATTAAACAAGAATGGCATCATTTTGTAATGAAAGGGTTAATAATTGTATAATGTTTGCATTACAGGACCGTGCAAAGGGCCGCTACCTGCAGCCATTCCTTGAGGAGGTGATCAGCGAGCGTTGGGAGAGGGAGGAGTGGAACAAGAAGTAAACCTCAACCTTAAGTGAATTCTATATTTTTTAATCATCATTCACAATAGAAAATTTACTTTAATTTGTTTTCCCTCATCATAGAGTGCTGAAATCTCCTCACATGTATAGAACTATAATCTTTAATTTATGTGTACATGGTTTGTATTTAGTGGTATATCATTAAAATACTGTAAAATATTTATTGTCTATTTTTTAGCCCCAAGACAATGCATGAATGTAGTTGTTGTTGTTCCCCAAGCTGCCTGGCCGAACAGCCCCAAGGCCCCGAGCAAGGCCAAGGCCATAACCGAGCGCCCCCACAGAACCCTCCCTGCCGACCACAATAAAGCCTGGGTGACCGAAGCCACTCCATGACGGGGAGCTGAGGAGGGTGCGGAAACGCCCGGGAAACCAAAGCCCCACCCAGGGCCCTGTGCCCCTCAGCAATTATGAAGAGAAAGTTGAGGGGCAAAGGGAAAATGTGACGCTTTGGCTTCCAATCCTGGTAGATTGGGAGGTCAATCCACGGAAGAGACGCCGTCACTTGAGATCTAGAAAATATATAAGTACATACATACATACATAAAATTTTAAGACTGAGTGTTCCACACATAAGTGCAGTATCAGTCTCTTGTCCTAATGGCGGCATTCCAGGCAACCCTGTTAAGGGCTGCTTCACTTGTCAAGTTCTTGGATTTGAGATCGGCGCGTATAGTCCGATCCCAGGTCTTCCTCGGTCCACCCCTTGGTGCAGCTCCCTCCACAATCACAGACCTGCATTTTTTCACCCAATTTTGTTCATCCATTCTCTCCACATGTCCATACCATCCCAGTCTACTTGTACGCATCACCTCGCTAATACTCTTTATACCTAAACGTCTCCTCAGCTCAACATTTGTTATTCTATCCTGTAGCCTGGCCCCACACATCCATCTCACCATTCTCATCTCATTACAGTCAGAGTTGTTGTTGTTCCTCAAGCTGCCTGGCCGAACAGCCCCAAGGCCCCGAATAAGGCCAAGGCCATAATCGAGCGCCCCCAAAGAACCCTCCCTGCCGACCACAATAAAGCCTGGGTGACCGAAGCCACTCCATGGCGGGGAGCTAAGGAGGATGCGGAAACGCCCGGGAAACCAAAGCCCCACCCAGGGCCCTGTGCCCCTCAGCAATTATGAAGAGAAAGTTGAGGGGCAAAGGAAGAATGTGACGCTTTGGCTTCCAATCATGGTAGATTGGGAGGTCAATCCACGGAAGAGACGCCGTCACTTGAGATCTAGAAAATATATAAGTACATACATACATACATAAAATTTTAAGACTGAGTGTTCCACACATAAGTGCAGTTTCAGTCTCTTGTCCTAATGGCGGCATTCCAGGCAACCCTGTTAAGGGCTGCTTCATTTGTCAAGTTCTTGGATTTGAGATCGGCGCGTATAGTCCGATCCCAGGTCTTCCTCGGTCCAACCCTTGGTGCAGCTCCCTCCACAATCACAGACCTGCATTTTTTCACCCAATTTTGTTCATCCATTCTCTCCACATGTCCATACCATCCCAGTCTACTTGTACGCATCACCTCGCTAATACTCTTTATACCTAAACGTCTCCTCAGCTCAACATTTGTTATTCTATCCTGTAGCCTGGCCCCACACATCCATCTCACCATTCTCATCTCATTACAGTCAGAGTTGTTGTTGTTGTTGTTGTTCCTCAAGCTGCCTGGCCGAACAGCCCCAAGGCCCCGAATAAGGCCAAGGCCATAATCGAGCGCCCCCAAAGAACCCTCCCTGCCGACCACAATAAAGCCTGGGTGACCGAAGCCACTCCATGGCGGGGAGCTAAGGAGGATGCGGAAACGCCCGGGAAACCAAAGCCCCACCCAGGGCCCTGTGCCCCTCAGCAATTATGAAGAGAAAGTTGAGGGGCAAAGGAAGAATGTGACGCTTTGGCTTCCAATCATGGTAGATTGGGAGGTCAATCCACGTTAGAGACGCCGTCACTTGAGATCTAGAAAATATATAAGTAAAAGGAACAGTCAGAGTAAGCTATGGGTATGGCAGAGATCGCTCAGTTCTCACTCTGATAGACCAGCCCATCACCACATTACTAGACTCAATCCTCTCGGCATCAGCTAGGAAAGGCCCTAGAAAGCCGCCTTTGGCGGGGGGATAGCTCCCCTATTTCAACCCCTTTCAGGGTTGGGCACCTGCCAGCATGAATGTACAGTAGTTCATGTATTTAGCAATAATATTTCATTTGAGTATAGTAGTTAGATGGTAAAATGCCAAGAGACCTTCCCAAGAAATCCTATAATGTTCTATGTATGGACCTCGGTATTAATCCTATTTATTCTCGGGGTTCCCCATTAGTTCAGCGATTTTAAGACGTTTCGCCTCATTAGTTTGTCTTTGCACTAGCAGTATCATAACTAATGGTGTTGTGAGATCTTGTCATCTGTTATTAACTCCCAGGTGACACCATATGGCATCATACGTATACTGTGCCACAATCCCGGGTGACTCCATATGGCATCGGCATGTTTTCACGCCATGTAATCAAATGTTTCACAGGCCCTCTAAGCCTAGTGGTGAACTAGGCTCCCATCTGCACCACCACAAGCCTTTAAAACCCCCCCACCCCACCATCTCCCTCTAACTGTAGTGAGTAGTCAAAGAGTTTGGTGTGGTATGTGTATGTGGGAGAAGGAAGCTGAGGGTGAACGTCAATAAAAGTAAAGTGATAGTATATAATAGAGGTGCTCGTAGGGTGAATCTAGATGTGCGGCTGGATGGGGAAATACTGGAACAAATGAAGTGTTTTAAATATCTAGGAGGAGTGATATGCAAGGACGTAGGTGTGGAGATGGAAAGTTTTCAGAGCAATGGGAAGTATGTGGAAGGTGAGAAATCTCGGAATGAAAGCTTAAAGTGCAATGCATCAAGGGATAGTTGTACCAACAGTGATGTATGGGGCTGAGACATGGGCTCTGAAGGCACAAGAGCTGGATGTGATGGATATGAACTGCTTGAGGAGTATATGTAGACTGACACATAGAGACTGATTGAGGAATGAAGAGGTACGTAGGAGTGGGACAGCAGGAACCCTTGTCGGCCAGAGTGGACAGAAGGGTGCTGTGCTGGTATGGACATGTTGAGCAAATGAGAGATATAAGGCTTACAAAGAGGGTATATGAGTCAGATACAAGGGGAGGTAGAGGGATAGGAAGACCTCTGTTGAGATGGAGAGATTGTGTAGTACTGTACTGTACAAGCGTTGGAAGATAAAGAGATGACTGTAGAACAGGCAAAGAGAAGTGGTAATAAATATATATACTGTATATGAATGAATGGAGAATGCTTGTGAATAGGTCGTTGGGAGAGGGAGTCGGGCGCCAGTTTGACTAGATAATAGTCCGTTAGGCATGGCCCGGGGAGCCAGTGTATAAGAAGGGTCGTGCCTGGATATGAGGTGGGCTGGCATTGTGGTGTGCTCTGCTGCATGTCTGCCTGCTGAGAACGAAACTTCTCCTGGAGGTCTGGGCCCAGAGGAGTGCTGGAGGCCCTTGGTGATCCTTGGTGTCTGGGTCTTTTTCTGGGCGACCTAGCAGTGTGTGAATTTATATTTTGTTTTTTATATTGTGTTATGTTGTCCCTGTTCGGGCTGTCTCGAGTCGGCCACCCCCAGCTATGGGGTATGTGGCCGAGTATATACATACATACATACACTATTCTCGCTTATGCTTTTTTTTTTTTTTTTTTTTTTTTTTTTTTTTTTTTTTTTCTCTCCAACTACTCCCTCTCGGGCATAGGCTGAGAGCCTTTACACTAAACCGCTGAACACGGTGAGGCCCGTGAGGTCTTGTTCCAGTCTAGGGAGTGAGACATGCGAAGCACCCCGGCTCGAAGCAACTCCATTTCCGAAGCCGCTTCGCCTCTGTGCTTCACCGTCTCATCCCCCACACTCGGACCCTCACTCTCAGAATGCCACCTATTGAGCAATTAACTCACTAGGCATTGCCCCCCTGTAACATATTTTAATATGGGAATATTCATACAATGCTATTTAATCAGGGAACAATGAGGGTATTTCTTTTGGCATTTCGGTGTGCTGTGGTAATGCACTGAAACTAGGTACAGCACAAATTCCATCCCAATAATATCTTCCCATTGACACATATTGGGATTCGAACCCGGGTCCATTGGATTACCAGTCCAGTGGCAAGACCACTCTGCCACACCTCCCATTACTTACTGTATTACTGTATTGATACAGTAATAACAGCATTACACATCCTGTTGGATGTGTAACAGGCCGTAGCGCGGTAGGTAGAGCACTCGCCTGCAAACTGAGGTTTACGGTTCGAGTCTTGGGCCAGCCAGTGTGTGTTATTGGCAGATGCCAGTGCTGTTGGTGGACGGCGCGGTCTAGCAATCTCTGGCAACTATTCACTGAAGTCCCTGATCATCAGGGCACCCACCCTAGTCCAGCTCTTGAGCAGGGAGTGCATGGTGGTAAAAACCGAATCATTGGTCCTACTGATACCCACACTCCCACTAACATGCTTACAGATAAACCGAAAAACACATACTCAAGCACGAGTAGCGGAGGGACACAACACTAAGGCAGTGTAACATGAGCATATTTTCAACAATTATTTATGGGCAATGAATTAATGAATGAATAGGCAAGGAATGAATGAAAGGATTGGGAAGAATGAGGTGAAAGAAACAGCGAGACAAATGAGAGCGGGAAAAGCAGAAGGTATGGATGCTATTGCTGTGGAGTGATTAAGAAGGGTGAAAATGTGATAATAGATTGGCTGGTGAGACTATTCAATGTGTGCTTTGTTGTGTCAATGGTACCATTAGACTGGATGAGTGCATGTATTGTGCCGTTATACGGGGATGGGAGACCAGCAGGAGTGTTCAAGTTATAGATGTAACGGTATTAGTTTATTGTCAGTTGTTGGAAAGCTGTATGGCTGGGTTTTTGATAGAGAGGATAATGAAGGGTACAGAAGGTGCAATATGACGAGCAGTGCAGTATTAGGAGGGGAATAGGGTGTCTGGATATTTTTTTTGCAGTAAGACAGCTCTGCGAAAAATATTTTGAGAAAAAATTAAACATTTTGTTTTTTATGGATTTGGAAAAAGCGTATGGTCGTGTGGATCGAGAAGCAAGGTGCTAAGGATTTATGAAATTGGAGGAAATTTGTTAAGAGCAGTCAAGAGTTTTTATGTAGAGAGCAGAGCGTGTGTTAGAGTAGGAAATGAGTTGAGTGAATGGTTTGAGGTAAATGTCGGTCTGCGATATGGTTGTATAATCTCACCGTGGTTGTTTAATATATATAGTATATGGATGGTGTGGTGAGGGAGGTAAAAATTAGAATTATGGTTAGAGGATTAGGTCCTTCAGTCCTCGTCCAGATGTTCGACTGGTGCCAAGAAGTGAGCCATGGTTTTGGCCTTGTCTGTCACTACATTCCCCCTGACGTCAAAGTGGGACGGGATCCACTGGATGGCAATTGTCTATTAACTGTCAGTGAGCCGCAGGAGAAGAAACTGGATCCTGTAGGCAAGGGCTGTTGAAGAAAGAGGCGATCCGACAGGATTAGACACACAACTGATTGGGAGTCTGTATAGATGACCACGCATTGAGGTGGGAGGTTCACTTTGATAAACAGGAGGGCACAGTAGATCGCAAACAACTCTGCTTCCAGAATAGGGTGATAGCCAGACAACCTCCACGTCTGGCACAAGGTCAAATATTCGTAAAAGGATGCTACAGTGGAAGAGGCCGGCAGTTTGAATGACCCATCAGTGAAGATGCGGAAGAATCCCTGGTATTTCGTAATGTCTAGCTCTTGAAAATACATCCTGGCCATGACCACATCCATTAAATTCTTGAATCCCCGGTGGAACGTAGCGTTGAGAAGAGATGAGGGTTAAATCCATGGTGGCACCAGGGAAACCGACGAGATTGGAATACACTGAGAGGGGGCTATGTTGAGATGCTTGTAGTGCAGTGAACCCGGGACCAGGAACGGTTGCTGGAGCTTCACTGGTCACCTAGGATCATTGATGTCCACAACCGCCATTGAATGAAGGCGGCACAGGGGGTGGCATACCGGTAGCTGGGTAACCATGGACATCCACCTGCAATCTGCCAGCACACGGTCCCAATGCAAGGGCAGGACGCCAGACTCCACTTCCATAGACACTATAGGGGAGGAGCAGAGAACCCCCAGTGCTATGCGAACGGCCGCGTTGTGGATAGTGTCAAGCGTCACAGCACCGACTCTGTAGCAGAACCATATACTGTACAACCATACTTCAGGTTGCTGCATATGAAGACCTCATAGAAGTGCAAAAGGTCATCGCGAAAAGCACCCCATTTCGCTCCAGTGATGCACTTCATAAGATTAAGCCTCTTCAAACAGGAAGTTCTCAAGTTGTCTTTATGACCCTTCCATGTAAGGAAACGCATCCCCAAGAAGACGTGCCTCGACGCAACTGGCACATCCTGAAGACCGGTTTTCTGTGTAAAACACATCAATGCATTCTTCCTGGAGACATTCCTCAGTCTGATGCCCAGTTGAGAAAACCATCCACCGCCACCTGAAGACGTGACTGAGCTTCATGGAATGAGTCCGCAGCACATGTTAAGGTGATATCGTCAGCGTAAATCAGGGCCGAGGTGTCGGGAAACTGGGGGAAATCAGACATCAAGGCATTGAATAGCAGCGGGATCAGAATAGATCCCTGCGCCACTGTGAATGGGGACTGGCCTAGACTGTGAATCCCCCAGACACTGAGAATACCCTCCCCATCAAGTAGCTGCATAGCCAAGCTAGCACGAGACACGAGACACAGTGGGAGAGGAAGCGGTCCACAGGCTCCTGATTTCTACTCACATGGTTGCAGGCGGGAGTGAGCTATAATCTATCTCTTATTCATATGTCAAGGGGACTCCAGGGATAAGGTTGGTGATAAAAAACAAGTAAAATTCGGCTGGCAAGTGGTAAATTAGTGACTAATAATAGAGGGTGAGAGTGAATCATCGGAAGAGGTCGCACAACATTGTTGTTTCGGCGCGGGAAATTCTCGGCTCAGTATGGTGAGTAAAAGTATATGCCATATGTAAGTGTATTACCCACACAAGAGGCAAGATATTTGGATCCAGCTACAAGAGGAAATAGGTGGGGAAGATGGTTAATGAAGGTGACGAGGGGGCTGAGGAAGAGAGGGGTAATAAAGGCGGGAGTGACGAATCGGAGGGAGAGCCGGATTTTCCCGGTTTCCAGAAAACATGGACGGCAGAGGAAACTGGAAAATTTTGCTACATGCTATTGAACAAAATCAAGAACCTGGAGGACCGAGTGACCGGCTTGGAGACAGTTAAGAAGGAAATTGTTACAGAGAATGGTGAGTTGAAGAACAGGTTGGAGTTAGTGGAGAGAGAAAAGGCAGAGATAATGACTAGGCTAGACACCAGTATCTCGGAAGGTAAAAATGCTTGGGGCATGACTAGAGACCAAGTGGTAAAAGATTTAGACAGTGTAAGGACGGCAAACAGTGACGAATTCAGGAAGATAATGGTTGAACAGAAACAGCAGGATGTTAGGATAAAGGACCAGGTAAAAAGAATGGTTAAGCAAGGCATCCACGAAAACTCTCAGGCCATCCAGGAAGAAAGTCGTAGGGCTAACTGCCTCATCAGGGGTGGAAGAAAAGGAGGAACTAGACTGGACAAAAAGAAGAGAGAAGGATGAAGGTCACATCAACAAGATTTTGGAATCTATTAAGGATGAGGAGGACAACTGGAAGGAGGAAATATCAGACATGTTTAGGCTGGGAAAATACACAAAGGAATACAATAGACTGGTAAAAATCGAATTTAAGTCAAGAAGGACATGTGATGAAATCATGGCAGTAGCAGCTAGGCTAAAAGAGTTAGATGGTATGGACAAAACCTACATCAGGCGTGACATACCAGAAGAAGAGAGAAAGAAGGAGGCTGAGCTAAGGAAAACCGCCAAAGAGGACAGAACAAGAAAAGAATAATTTTTTTTACGGAGTGAGAAAAGGGAAGATTATGAAACTTCCGGTAAAGAGAAACTAAAAGAAAAAGAGGGTAGGGTACAGACCACCGCAGATAAGGCACTTGAATCAGGAAAAGGGGGACTGGAAAGTATAAGGATTCTATATAGCAATGTCGATGGGCTAATCTCTAAGAAATTAGAACTATCAGACTTACTCAATACTAAGAAACCAGAAATAGTATGTCTCACTGAGACAAAACTAAGAGAGGAACTTGATATAAATCTGCTAGGATGGTCTGAATACAAGATTTGGAGGAGGGACAGAAAACTTCGACATGGAGGTGGAGTGTGCATCCTTACTAGGAAAGATTTAATTGTGTCTGAGATAAAACTAGAAACTTCAACAGCAGAAGTTTTAGCACTAGAAATTGGTGGAAACGAAAAAATAGTAGTGATAGTAGCGTATGTACCTCCCAAGACGAAGACATGGAGTAAGGAGGAGCATAGCCTAATGCGTAAGGAAACAATTAGTGTGCTAGAATATATCTTAGCTTCAAAGGATGAAATAGTTATGTGTGGGGACTTTAACTGCAAGGAAGTAAATTGGGAAGAACTTGAACCTGGAACAGGAGAGGAAAGTTGGGACTATGAATTTTTAAGTATAGCCATGGAAAATTCTATATACCAAAGGGGTTGAAATAGGGGAGCTATCCCCCCGCCAAAGGCGACTTTCTAGGGCCTTTCCTAGCTGATGCTGAGAGGATTGGGTTCTAGTCATGTGGTGATGGGCTGGTCTATCAGAGTGAGAACTGAGCGATTTCTGTCACACCCATAGCTTACTCTGATTGTTCTATCTATCTATCTATTACCTGACGCCGTGATCCCCGAAGGGGTGGCCACGAACGAACCGCCCCCATGCACCTCTGTCCCCAGTCAGTCGACACCCCTCCCCCCAACCAGCACCGCCTTCGTCCATATACTTCCTCACTCCATCCTTCCACCTCTCTTTCGGTCTACCTCTCCCTCTCTGTCCCTCCACCTCGCTCTCGTACACCCTCTTAGTCATTCTCTCGCTTTCCATACGTTCCATATGGCCGAACCATCTCAAGTTATTCCTTTTCACACTTTCCAGCACATCTACCTCCACACCACACCTCCTTCTTACTTCCTCATTAGTCTGTCTATCCCTCCATGTAACTCCGCACGCACTTCTTAAGTAATTAATTTCCACTGCTCTCACTCTTGGTCTGAGTCTCTCAACCAACGTCCATGCTTCGCTTCCGTAAGTCAGTGTCGGGATTACCACACTGTCATGCAAGGACTTCTTCACTTCCATACTGACCACCCTATTTCTTGTTACTGCTTTCAGCGTTCCTACAACCCTCTTCCCCTGTTGTACCCTCTCCCGCACTTCTTCATCCATAGTTCCATCTTTATTCAACACACTGCCCAGATACTTAAAAGAGTCGACGATCTCCATAGCCTGACCGTTCAGCTTCACCTCACACTCTGTGACTTCACCCCTTTCGAAGACCATAACCTTGCTCTTCCCCGCATTTACCTTCAAATTCCGTTTTTTGCACACTGTTCCAAACTCATTTACCAGACCCTGCAACTCCCATTCATTATCACTCATCAGAACTGTATCATCCGCAAACAGCAGTATAGGTAGCTTCCACTCAATTTCCTCCCTTTTCAGCGATACACCAACATCCACTGCTCTTGATAGTATTTCTTTCATGACTCCATCGATATATACAGTAAACAACCACGGGGACATCACACCCCTGTTTCAAACCAACATTCAGGTCAAAGAACTCGCTCTGCTCACTCTCCACACGTACTGCCGCCTTTGCACCCTCATACATGCTCTTCATTGCTTTCAGCAACTTGCCATCTACTCCGTATATTCTAAGTACTTTCCATAAACCTTCTCTATCCACTTTGTCATAGGCCTTCTCCAAGTCCATAAAGGCAACATTATAGGTTTGACTCCTGTAAGGAGATAAAGAAAACCTAATATTTAGTAGTGGCCCCGTAATCATTGACGAACATGCCT
The DNA here is from genome assembly GCA_032716605.1 of Paralithodes platypus. NCBI lineage: Eukaryota > Metazoa > Arthropoda > Malacostraca > Decapoda > Lithodidae > Paralithodes > Paralithodes platypus. The sequence goes on along the minus strand of CM064511.1, from coordinate 27,908,313 downwards.
ATTACATAAGGCATCCTCTTCAAACACTAATCCGCCGTAGTTTGAATCTACCGCGCAGAGCATTTAAAAACTGAGGAGCCTTCATCATGAGCGCACGCGACCTCACTCATGGCTTCAGTCATTATGAATTGGGTTCTCACTACGAAAAAACTTCGTAAAAAATAAAAACAAAAAGAAAATAAGAATAACTATCCAATAAGCTTTCCATCATATCGTGGATGTACTTGTGTGGATTTCTGACCAGACGCTGAATCAGGCGTCATTCCTCCTTCACTGACATATCAAGTAAACCAAAATCCTTAATACATCAACGAATGGGAAGGGGACGGTCGGGAGGGCCCCAGTCGTCAATGATTACGGGGCCACTACTAAATATTAGGTTTTCTTTATCTCCTTACAGGAGTCAAACCTATAATTTATTAGTGGCCCCTCCATCATTGACGAACATGCCTGATATCTAAGACTGGAGGGGGACATTCGTAATCATATCATAACTCTAGAAAAGCAGATAATAAAAACAACCACATAGTATTCTTACTTTTGAAAAATGTATTTAATACGGCGTAGGCCGGAAATATACAAGAAAAAGGGGGTTCAGGCAGGTGCGTGCTTCAAAGAAGCCTGCCTGACAAAAATAGGTAACCCTGAAGATTCTGAACACAGATCTGTAGTTACAAAAGGCACCCCACTCAACGAGTGGTGACAAATAATAAGTTATAAGTTTATATGTGCACATCATAAACCCCAAAATACATGTGGAGATCAATTGCTAATGAACTCCATTGAACTAATGTTACATTGCTTTCGCAGCTAAAACTACTATAACAACACCGTTGTTTTGTACTAAACTTTGTACTAGCACAAATTCTCTCAGAGAAATTTTCATATCACATTTCAACCTTAAATTGTATCACAGCTCTCATACTCCGGCGGGGTCTAGGGTGTCCTATGTCAACTGACTGCACCCCCCCCCCCCCCTTCCTTGAAAATAAACATAAGTGACTGCAGGGCCACCTAGACCCTCTGCCTTAAAGCTATACATGGTAAGGAAGGTTTGTCTAGAGCAACTGACAAGTATCTAGAGAGAAACGTATGATTAGACGCCCACAACTGTGTGGACGCAATATCTTCAACTGAAAAGTTTTTCAGGAAACGTAAAGAGGCCGCCCACTTGCGTAAATCGTGGGCCCTACCCACAACGCCGGGATTACTCTCTTTAATGACTTCTACTAGAAGAGAGGCTAATCGCCGTTTAAGTAAGCGTTTACCCGTACTCGCTACCCATAAAGCACCTTGGGGGTTATGAGGAGCTATTCTTAAATATTTGGTTAGAGCTTGCACTGGACATAAATTATGATGCACCTTTCCCCTTTTTAACGCCGGCACCGTGAATTCAGAAAACACGTGTGCACTATGCTCATTCTTGGCTACAAACGCCGGGGAGGGTGCAATGGAAATTGAATCATTAAGTCTACCAAACCTAAGACAATTAGGTGTGTTGCTCATCGCCGCCAGCTCAGACACTCTGTTTCCGGTGGCCAAAGCCAAAAGGAAAACTGCCTTCTTTAAGATTAAAGCAAAGTCTGCAGTATTTTGATACAGACGAGAATGAAGTAAAGACAAAGCTTTGTCCAGAGACCAAGTAGGCATGAGCTGACGGGGAGGTGGGCGGAGTTTAAAACACGCTCTCATAAATCCTGTTTCCTCCGCCACCGGTATGGATAGACCTGTAAGGTCGAAAAAGGGCACTCTAATCGCAGTTAAGTGATTCTTCAAAGTAACCACAGATAAACGTTTCTGCTCAAACAGATAGTTCAAGTAATTAAAAACCAATGCCACTGAGGGTACAGTTTGTTCCGTTCTAACAATCCAAGAAGTAAAAGCTTTCCAATGAGATTGATATTGTCGCTTAGTAGACTGAGTATATTGATTGAGCAATTTATTGGTCACATCCCTACCGTATGGTGCTAGCCACTTGGCCTCCTGAATGTCCATAATGCAAAAGTCAGCGAGGTCTCTAGGTTGCCAATCGTGTCTAAGTGGAAGTACCCGACCGGGAGCGATACCGGGTCCGGGCACCACATTATTAACTGCTGGCACCACACCTGCGCTGGCCACAGGGGCGCGATTAGCGAGACTAAGCCTCGATAAACTCGTAGTTTGTTCACTACGTGGCACATTAGTGACGCATCTGGCGGAGGAAACAGATAGATGGAGCTCCATCTGTTCCAGTCTGTCACTAGGGCGTCTGGCCCCCCTGCCGGCGTTATCGTCCGGCGGGTGAGGTATAGAGGGAGCTTGTGAGTCTCCTCGGACGCAAAAAGATCCACTTGTGGATGGGAGAGCTCCGCAATCATTAGGTCGAAAATGGGTTGCTTGAGCTCCCATTCTACTGTCGTGCTCTGTCTCCGGGACAGAGCGTCTGCCCAGACGTTCGCTACGCCTGGGAGATAAGATGCGTGAAGATAAATATCTAGACTGGTGGCTAGAACAAAAATCTCTTCCGACACGAGTAGCAACTTCCTTGACCTCGTTGACCCTTGTTTCTGAATACAGTGAACTGCATTCAGATTGTCCATTCTGAAGGCCACTGACTTGCCCCGTAACGCCGGGCCGTGAGCCTGAAGGAAATACAATGGGACTAGTAACTCTTTGACATTTATGTGAGAGATTTCTAAGTGGGACCAAAGTCCCTGACCCTGGTGCCCCTGATTTGACTGAAATCCCCACCCTATGGTGCCTGACGCATCCGTGTCTACCCATACCGTTGGAGGAGGAGAGGTCCATGACATGATTGAGTGCAATGTTTCCCTCTTCGCCCAGACCGCTAGTAAGGTGTGGATTAATTTTGGTATGGGCCATAATTTTCCCGCCGGTAAGAGTGGGAAATATTTGTTGCCCTCCAATATTAATCGTTTTACTTTCAACCGGCCCAACTTGACAGTTAGCTGAATCCAGTTGAGAGAGCCGACCAGAGACTCCCAGACTCTTCGTGTCGTAGTCAGACTGTGAAGAAACCTGAACAGTTTCCTGCGAAACCTGTTGCGATTGTCCACACTCTGACTCAGAGTGAGAGCGGCGGTGTCCCAGACCAGCCCTATCCACTGAATTACTCTTGAGGGAACAAGGTTTGACTTTACCAGATTTACCTTGAAGCCTAGAGTTTTGACATGATTTAAAATGATATTGACATGTTTTATGCATAATTGTTGTGTCTCTGCCACCACCAGCCAGTCGTCTAGATACCACAACACTCTGATTCCCTGTTTTAACAATGGCATCAGGGCTTGCCGGACTAGTTTCGTGAATAATCGAGGTGCTAGGTTCAAACCGAACGGCATCCTCTGAAAAACAAAATTTTGGTGCCTGATCCTCAAGGCCAGAAACCTTTGAAATCTTTTGTTGACCGACACGTGCCAATAGGCGTCTGTCAGGTCTAGGGAACACATCCAGCCACCCGGCGGAAGTGTTAGCCTGATTTGATGAACTGTTAACATTCTGAAAGACTCGTTGTAAATGTGAAGATTCAGATACGACAGGTCTACGACCGGCCTCATCTGAACACTGTCCCGTTTGGGAACCAAAAACAGTTTTGACGTGAATACAGGGTAATCTGGGGGTACCGGGATGATGACATTCTTGGCAATCATCTCCTGGACCAGCAACTCCACCTCTAATGAAACACAATTTGCCGTTGTCGGCTGACGTAAGCGAGGTCGCCGGAGCCACTGCCAAGTGATGCCTTTGCGTGCCACCATCCGTGCCCAGGTTTTTAACGGCCATGCTTGGTGACACGTTCGGAACGACCCAGTTAGCAGACAAGGGTTCGCCGGCTGTACTTCCCTCGGTTCCTCCGGCTCTAAGGTAGGCACTGGGAGTGAGAAAGACTTTAGTTTTTTGATGGTGGGTTTGGTGGTGTTGGACGCTTCGCCGGCTGGCTGGTGTGGGCCGAAGACTGGCCCTGCCCCGGCTTATACTGGCCGCGTCCCCTCTGTCCTGAAAACCCTCTCTGTCTATGCCTGAACTGACCCAGGGGGGATTGGGAGGACTTAGGCGGAAGAAACGGCTTAGAACCCCGCTGGAGCTTTAGTAGGAGGCTTAGGTTTGGGGAAGTTAAATGCGGGTTTCTTAGCCTGTGCGGGACTGTGCTTCACGGCCTGTGCCATGTTAAACACTGTTCGCCATACATCAGGGGACATTAAAGAAGGTGTAAGTACTGGGGACATTACCACCTGGTTAGCAATGCGATCAGGCAGCTTGCGAACTAATGACATCCTAAGATCCTGTCGTGCTCGCACCGCCTCAAGTAAGGCTGTGCGTATGTCACCTAAGGATTGAATTGACGACTGAAGAATCAGACGCCGGGATAATTCAACTGATCTTCGAGCATCCGCGTCTGCGATTGCCTGAGTAGACCTGAGTAAAGACTTAGCCACCTGTTGAGAAACTATGTACTGTGAAAACAGGCGGAAAGCTTTTCCCCTTAGCCTAAATTCTCTGTCTAGGTGAGAAGGGGTAGGGGTAATGAATGGTTCCTTTAGTTCACAAAGATTAATCTTAGGGGCAGCTAAAAAGGAAAATAAAGCTGACGGAACTCCGCCGGCAGAACCTACCGGCATTGAGAACCATGAATGTGTATCCTGAGGGATCTGGTGGGAAGATTTAGAAGTGAAAGTGGTTGCAAAGTTTTGAGCCTCTACCTCCCAATCCACCCAAGGTCCTGGTCCTAACTGTCCCACCTTCAACACTGGATTAGCTGTCTCGTCTGTGACGGTCTGTAAATCTAGTTCAGGAGTAATAGCCGACAGAGCCTTAATATCATTAAACCCATCCAGCTTAGACCAGTCTGAAAAAAGTTTTGAAGCTGAGGCAGGGGGTAAAGCAGGCTTAGATGCATAAACAAAATAATCCTGATGATAATAACTAGGTATAGCCTTGATATTTACGTCCAAAACATTACCCAAGGCATCCAATGCCCTTAATTTCTTAGACTTATTTCCCTGGATAAACCACTCACGTGGTACCGGGAGTTCCCCTGACAAGGTAGGCTGGGCAAGCTCTGGCTTAGAGGGGTTCAAAGGGACCCATGACTCGTCTGGCCCATAAAGCAGGGGCATAGCTACCTTTCTAAGAGGCGCTTTGTCTAGAGGGGGTGGATTAACATCCGTAATGACCCTGACATTTGACGTAGTGAATGCCGCCGTAGCTGGCTTAGAGCTCCCTGCCGGTGACAGAGTAGGAGGGTTAGGAATCTTAGATAAATCGATTGACGTTATCAGAGGCCGTACCGCAGAACCTGTCAAGGGAGCCCCCAAGTCCATTGTGGGGTTTTCTCGTTGTTGATTAAAGAATTTTGATAGAGCATGAGTAAGTAACCCATCAATTTCTTGTGCTGTAACAAACTGGTTAGGTGCAGAACTTTCAGGTGAATTAGTATTATCATGGGCGGCGTCCAGGCCTGAGCCTGACCCTTGTCCTTCCCTATCTGAAATTAATGACACTTCATCTTGTTCCTCCCGATCCTCCTGAGAAGACCCCGCCGAGGCAGGGGCACCTTGTTTCCAAGATAAATCAGGGATAGAGGATGGGGTCGCCGCGTCCCTGTGGACATCGGCTACTGTGTGACTCGTATGAGTCGGACGTGGATGGTCAGACCCTGGCTGAGCAAACCGCCAAACACCGAGGCTCTGGCCTACGCTCTCTTGAGAGTCTGAAACATTCTCAATTATTGAATATCCTGAACTCTCCATTTCTAGGGTTAAAATATCAATAGGTAAATCTTGTTTAGGGACAGGCGCTTCACTATACTCTGAGGCTGTAACAGAAACATTGTCAGGTGTAGAGGTACGATGAGATGCACTAGACTTAGTAGAATGTCGAGAGGACTTCTTATGGGAATCCTTTTTGGAGGATTTGTGGCTACGGTGTGACCGCGAACTGGACCTAGGTTTGGAAGAATCACCACCATGGCCCCTGGGGGAAGCTTCAGTCTTGCACTTCTTACTAGCCGGGGAAGAGGCCCGACTTGAAGACCGTTGTCTGAGGGGTGACCTTGACCTCGATCTCGCCTGCGACGAGGAGGTGGCTGCCGGGGGAGTAGGCTCTCTCGGGCGTTTAAACGTCTCCACAGACGATACAGAACCCTGGCTAGTCTCTGTCGGCTTAAAACCCCTTACTCTAGAGGTACGTTTAGGGGGAGGGTGCTCTGACAGCAACTTATCCCAAAGTGGGACGTTGTCACATTGAAGTGACTTATGTGCGACAATGGTAGTGTAGGCCGACATTTGTTGTCTGACCTCTCTCAACGCTACCGCCGCGGTCTTGTCATTGTCACACAGGACTTTATTGGTTAATTGGGAGCAAAAAGAACAATTACGTGTAACCCAGAGACCCCTTGAACGGTCTAGACATCTAACACACCTTATGCAAAGGGTATGTGCAAAAATTGGGATACCCGTGCAAGTAGGGGTAATGCACAGGGCAAAAACTGGGGTCACATTAGCCATGACAGAGACTGGTGTGAGGAACTACCGCCGGGTCTGTATTGGTCCGCCGGAGCTCAGCTCTGGAAAAATAAAGAAAAATTTCCAGGAATTAATGCTCATAAGGTTAACCCAAGTGTTCGCATACAAGTGTTAATAACCCGCCGGGTAACGGGATGCAAAGACACAGCTAACACATCTCGCCACGCGGCTGGGTATAAAGAGGCTAAACAAGTCTTCTTAGCTAAGAACATGAAGAATACCCTCTGATATAATGGTCCAGTATGGCACTAATAGTCTGTAGGAGGTGGTGACTGTCTCAAGATTCAATTTTGTAACAAAGCCCCCCCTCATAAAGACGCCGGCCCTTGAAATATTTTAGTAGAATAGCCCAGGGCAGGAATATACGAGATCTGATTTTTTAACGAATTGTCCCAAACGATCGTCGTAAAAATAGAAGGCGGCGATACTGAAAGTATCACCCAATTAAGGTTAATCGAAATTGAATTTGTTTATAAATTCCTTAGTTCCTTTACTTAGGGGCACCCGCCGGGTGTGGAAATCGATTTGGTTAAACCTCACTGATCCTTCAAATGCCGTAAGAGTAAAGGCAGCGATACACAGAGTATCACTCACATGGATTGGTTAACTATAAGAGACCTAAGTCGTTTTATCCCACCCTGCTCAGGTGCACCCGCCGGGTGAGAAGTCTAAAAGTTAACCCCACAAGTTCCTGACCCCACTACTTTGTAAAAGATCGCCGGGGAGGAACGCCTAAACAACAGCTAGGTTTTCCCCGTGGTTGTCGTAAACCAGGTAGAAAAACCTATAAAAAACGAGTGTTCTCAAGAACGTCGTTTCTTTATATATAACTAAATATATATGTAAGGATGGGTACAGCCATCCCGCCGGGAATTTTAAAGGAGGCCTGAAACCAGGCACCCACAGATACGCAGTCCTGGAGAGCCACAGACACCTCCCCTCGCCGGGAACCAGCCAGTGTTAAAAACCACGTGTGGCCTAACACTGCTCATCGGTCAGGATTTTTCACGGTGAAACCGAGAAAAACCCGCCGGAAGGCAAACCCCACCCTGAACAGACACCATCTGAACAATACGACACGAGGAGAGACACGCACGACTAACCAAGGTCACAACATAATCCGTGGAATTAGCCAATACACAACTAAACCAGGAAACAAATATAGTCCGAGGAATTAGCCAATACACAACTAAAACCCGGATACACATGACACAGTAGGGCATATTTATAAAATAAATAATAACACTAGACATGTGGCAAAGCTACGAGCGGCTGGCTAGGCCTAGGTAGACGGCATGAAAATAGTTGAAATATAAACACACACTGGAATATCACAACAGGAACCACCGCCAACACACCACCGAAGCGATAACTTCCCAACCCCGGGAAGCCTGACACGGACCCAGAAAAAACTTCACTAAGTGAAGAAAAATACGCTGGGAACGTCAGCAAACACACAGCTTACCTCATCAGAAGGATAAAAGGCAGCAATTATTAACGCGTAATGAAAGCCGCCTGCATCACCAACTAAACCAAACTGTGAAAAGTTCACGTGTCCACAACAGGACCACGAGGGTACATCCGAAATAGATGCCCCATACATACGACCCAAAATACATTGCACTGCGGGCAACCAGCCCAGGACACTCCTGCTACGCCTATCCTAACCTTACTCGATACATCCCAGAGTAAACAAATGAGAAAAAACTCACTAGGGACGCCACGAATGCGGAACCAGCGGAGCCTGAAAGGTACGTCCGGGCAGGCTGAGCGCAGAGCAAAGAAGGAGGAATGACGCCTGATTCAGCGTCTGGTCAGAAATCCACACAAGTACATCCACGATATGATGGAAAGCTTATTGGCTAGTTATTCTTATTTTCTTTTTGTTTTTATTTTTTACGAAGTTTTTTCGTAGTGAGAACCCAATTCATAATGACTGAAGCCATGAGTGAGGTCGCGTGCGCTCATGATGAAGGCTCCTCAGTTTTTAAATGCTCTGCGCGGTAGATTCAAACTACGGCGGATTAGTGTTTGAAGAGGATGCCTTATGTAATAGGCATGTTCGTCAATGATGGAGGGGCCACTAATAAATACACCTTTTGCTTCTTCTCCAGATATTTCTCCACAACACAATTCAGGGTAAAAATCTGATCTACACATCCTCTTCCCTTCCTAAAACCTCCCTGCTCGTCGCCTATCCATTTCTCCGTTCTCACTCTCACTCTCACAATCACTACCCTACTGTATACCTTCCCTACTACGCTTAGAAGACATATTCCTCGGTGGTTACCACACACTCCTCTTTCCCCTTTGCCCTTATATAGGGGGACTATTATACCAGTCTTCCAGTCATCGGGTGCACTCCCCTTCTCCCATGCTAGTTTGCACATTTTCCAAACCCATTCGATCACTATCTCACCACCATACCTCAACATTTCCCCACACACTCCATCTGTTCCTGGTGCTTTCCCCAACTTCACTCTTTTCATGGCTTCCCACACTTCTGACCTCCTGATCCCCACTACTTCTCTTCTTCTCCCTCCCATACCATATCCAGCTATGTTTGCTGGCTCTTCATTCCTTACATTTAGCAACTCATTGAAGTACAGTAGGGTCCCGCATAAAACGTGTTTGCATAAAACGAGTCTCGATTAAAACGACCGACCTAAAATATTAATATTTAATTTTCGATCAGAACGAATGTGATCACATAAAACGAGTCCGCCGCCAAAGTGGGGCAAATCCGAGGAGTTTTCATATAGAGCGCCGAAATATCGTACAAAACGTACAAAATATCGTACGCTTTCATATAGAACGCCGAAATATCGTACAAAACGATATCGTACGCTCCTGACGGAAATTTACGCTTCCAGTGAACATTGACGATATTGGGCCACCAAAATGCTGTGTTCACATAAAACGAAATCGCATAAAACGCCCTCGTTTATCGACCATATACTCGTTTTATGCGGGACCCTACTGTACTCCCTCCATCTTTCGACTCTCTCTTGCTTCTCGGCTAGCATTCTCCCATTCTTATCTTTCACACCCTTACTGTTTCCCTTGCTACCTTCCCTAACTTTCTTGACTTCTTTCCAGAACAGTTTCTTACTCTCCCTCCATTTCACACTCAGATTCCTTCCAAATTCCTCATCTACTCTTCTCTTACTTTCCTTCACTACTCTCTTCACCACCCTCTTACTCTCCACGTACCTCGCTCGTTTCTGTCTCTCGGAATCTTCATTCCCTCTACTACCCAACCACTCTCTATATGCTTTCTTCTTTTCTTCCACAGCTATTCTTACCTCTTCTGTCCACCATGCTGTACCTTTCACTCCCCTCCCTCTTCTCCTCACTCCACACCTCCTCACATGCTGCACAGATCTCATCCTTAAACACCTTGCTCATCTCCACTTCCTCCATAACTTCCAGGTCGAACCCACCTAGTTGTCTTTCCACTGCTCTCCTGTACTCCTCCCTGACTTCCTCCTCCTGCAACCTCTCCACCCTCCTCACCATTCCATCCTCCTCTCGCCTCCCTCCAGCTCTCCTCACCCACTTCTTTTGTATCCTAACCTTAGCTACCACTACATAATGATCAGACAGACCCCCTCCAATACCCCTATACACCCTAGCATCCATCACAGATTTCTTCATTCGTTCATCCTGTCACTCTTTCAACTATGGGGGAGGCACTCACTATAGGCAGTTATGCCTTTTGCCTCCCTCAATCACATAGAAAAAAAAAAAAAAAAAAAAAAAAAAAATCTATGACTTTCGTTCCACCACTGTCTCATCCTCCATCGTCCACACCCATTTCCACGTGTACCTGTGGATCATTCTGTGTCGGAAGAAGGTGTTGGCTATCCACAGCCTCCTCCCCACACATACGTCCACAAGTGCACTACCATTCCCATTCACCTCTGATGGTACCCCCCACCCTCCCACCACTCCCTCAACTTTCCTATCACCCACCTTACCATTCAGCAATATTCTTTCGTTCTTGTCAAACTTCTCCAGGCACGCCTCCACATTCATCCAGAACTCCTCTTTCTTTCTTTCAAGTTTATCCTCTGTCGGGGCATACACACACACAATCACCCACGTTTGTATTCTTACTTTCATTCTCACCCACACAATCCTGGAACCCACAGACCCATAGCTTACTCTGATTGTTCCTTTTACTTATATATTTTCTAGATCTCAAGTGACGGCGTCTCTTCCGTGGATTGACCTTCCAATCTACCAAGATTGGAAGTCAAAGCGTCACATTTTTCCTTTGCCCCTCAACTTTCTCTTCATAATTGCTGAGGGGCACAGGGCCCTGGGTGGGGCTTTGGTTTCCCAGGCTTTTCTGCACCCTCCTCAGCTCCCCGCCATGGAGTGGCTTCGGTCATCCAGGCTTTATTGTGGTCGGCAGGGAGGGTTCTGTGGGGGCGCTCGGTTATGGCCTTGGCCTTGCTCGGGGCCTTGGGGCTGTTCGGCCAGGCAGTCTGGGGAACAACAACAAGAGACAACAAGAATAAGGGGAAGTGATCAACCAGCTAGATTGGACCTTCTCTTCACAAGAAGGGAGGAGGAGGTTCAAAGTATTCAGTACCTATGCCCACTAGGAAAAAGCGACCATGCAGTTCTCGACATAGACCTACTATTGAAGCATAAACTACCCAAGGAAAGGGAAAAGCACAAGGAAAATCACTGGATGTATTCCAGAACCGATTTCGCAGGACGACGGGATTTTTTCAAGTCACAAAATTGGGATCAAGTGCTATCTGAAAGTGAGGTAGACAAAAAACTCAAGGCATTCATGGAGATCTATGATACTGGTATAAAAACTTTTGTCCCAAAGTACATTAATAACAGAAAAAAAGGAAATCGCAAAGAATGGTTTAATCGCGAATGTAGGCAAGCACAGGAAGCAAAAAACAAAGCCTGGAAAAAGATGAAACACTGGGATTCAAAAGAAAACAGGCAAAAGTATAAAGAGGAGAGAAACAAATACACAGACATGAGGAGGAGGTCAGAGGCAAACCATGAGAAAGGGATAGTGGAGAACTATGAAAAGAATCCAAAAATGTTTTTCAAGTTTGTAAACGGCAAAACGAAGATAAAAGCCACAATCCTAAAAATTAAAAGTGGAAACAGAATCATAGAAGATGATACAGAAATTGCGGAAGAACTAAATAGAAATTTTGCATCAGTATTTACAAAAGAAGGAGAATTCATTGCACCAGAAACCAATGAGATAGGTATAGAGGAAATGCCGGAAGTCACATTTAACAGAGAAGAGCTCATAGACAAATTAGTAAGGTGGATCCAAACAAAGCCGCCGGACCGGACGGAGTATCAGGCTGGATTATTAAAGAAAATGCCAAGGAACTTAGTATACCAATATATGATATAATGACCAAATCATTGGACACGGGGATAGTACCTACAGAATGGAAAAGAGCAAACATTATTCCTATATTTAAGGGAGGAAGCAGAGATAAACCACTGAATTATAGACCTGTATCACTATTGAGCATCCTCATGAAGATTCTGGAAGGATTAATAAGGGACAAATGGGTGAACTACCTGGAATCCAAAAGATTAATTACTGACCGACAATTTGGATTCAGAGGAGGCAGATCATGTGTAAGCAACTTGTTGAGTTTTTACTCTAGAGTAATAAGCACAGTGGACCAGAGGGAAGGATGGGTAGACTGTGCCTACCTAGACTTTAAAAGGGCATTTGACAAAGTTCCACGAAATTAAAACATGAGGGAAAAGTAGGAGACAAACTGCTGAAATGGATGGAGAGCTACCTTAGCGAAAGACAGATGAGAACAACAGTAAGGGGGAAATCGTCAAGCTGGACTCAAATTACGAGTGGAGTACCACAAGGATCTGTCTACATGAGCATGTTTGCGGACGATGCTAAGCTGCTTAAAACGATCAGAACCCATGAGGATTGCCTTGAACTCCAATCAGATTTGCAAAAGATCCATGAAAGGAGCATCAAATGGAATATGGAGTTCAATGCAGGAAAATGTAAGACTCTAGAAATGGGTAAAAGCAAGTACAGACCTAGAAAAGATTATAAACTAGGAAACGAAGTGATTCCCAAAGCAGAAAAAGAAAAAGACTTGGGGATAGAATTTAGGGATAACATGTCTCCGGAAAGCCACGTAAATAAGATAGTGAGAGAATCACTAGCGCTATTGGCAAATATCAGGATGTCTTTCAATTATTTTAATGAAAACACCATGAAACAAATAATAACGGCAATAATAAGACCCAGGATAGAATATGCATCTGTAGTGTGGTCCCCTCACATGAAGAAACATATCCACAAAATTGAGAGGGTACAGAGAGCAGCTACGAGGATGATCCCAGGTTTGGAAAATTTGGAGTACCAAGAGAGGCTCGAGAGATTGAATCTACCTACACTGGAACAGAGAAGGAAACGAGGACAGCAAATTCAGATATACAAATGTGTTAGAGGTATTGACAAAATCGACCAAGAAAACTTCATAGAGAGGGATGGAGGTGAGAGAACAAGAGGTCACAGCTACAAACTGAAAGTGCCTAATAGTAAATCTGATCTGAAAAGTAAAAGATTTCCTACCAACTCAATTAGTGGGTGGAACAAGTTGCCAGCCGAAGTAGTGTCTGCACCATCAGTGCATAGTTTCAAAGCACAGTATGACAAACATATCTTAGGAGGCGGGAATTAACGAGCATGCTCACTCCCGCAAATACAACTAGTGTAAGTACAACTAGTGTAAGTACATTACCCATGATCCCCATTCCACACACCTTGTAGAGGATTCCCATGTGGGATGCAGCATCAAAAGCACAAAAGCACCCTTAATATGTCAATAAAAGCCACTAGCAGGACCTGTTTCCTACGGTACGTGTCATGGATGAGGTATTCCATTGAAGGAGGACATTGATCGTACTTCTCCCTGGGCGAAATCCACAAAGAATATCATTCAGATGGCAGTGAGTCTCAAGCCACCAGGTAAGGCATGGCAAGTCATCTTTTCCATGGGTCCCTGCCAGTCTTCGGAAATGGGAGAAGCAATGCACGTTTCCATGGGTGCGGGAAGACGCCGAGGTGCCAGCTGTCGTTGTAAAGCCTTAGAAGCACCTGTCGGACCCTCAACGGAAGGTGGCGGAGCATCTCATAAGCCATGTTGGGAAGAGATGATACAGCACAGGAGAACTTCTGGGTAGTGAAGGTGGCCGCCAACTCACCGGGTGGTGGGGCGTCTGTATGTTGGGCAATAACGGACTCCAGATGCTCCGAAGTGGGCAAGGGCATTGGCACACCAAACTTAGTCTCAAAATGGGCAGTTAAACATGCGGCTTGTTCACAGCTGTCACTGATGAAGACCCCATCAACTGTCAGGGGGTGACACAAGTTAACATATGACCCCTGTTCATTGTCATCACAAAGTTTAACGCCATGGTACAGGAGCCCCCAAAAGACAAGGTCGAGCAAAAGGTGGCCCAGGCCAGTCTCTTCGCCGCCAACAGAACCTTTGTGCAGCGGGTATCTGCCTTTCTGTAGCATAATTTCTTGGCTGTGCAGGGACGGTGCTACCACGCCCTTCAGCTTGGCGGTGATTCAGGACAGCCTCCCTACAGCGTTGGGACCACCAAGGCACAACAGGCTTTTTAAATCTCCTCGGTCGTGACATCCGGAAAGCCTTCTAGCCCGCACTCACCAACGCCGTAGAGTCAACTGTTGCAGACGTGACACCAATACCACTAGCAGGTGACGAGGAAACCCCAGATAAGTCATGATCGAACTTCGGCCAACCATCTTCAAACCTCCATCGTGGGCTGACAGTCACGCACCATGAAGCGAGACCTGCACCGGAAGACCTGCACCAATACGCACCAGAAAGAGGGCTGGTCCCAAAACAGAGGTCCAACGTAGAAGGGTCTGCAGTGTGTGGATATATCCAGGTGGGGAGGCCGGGCGGCGTAAGGAGGGTGAAATCAGGGCTCTCTACGAGGACGTCAAACAGAGAATTACCAATAATTGTGTGAAGCGCGAGGTAGGCCTGGTTTCCAGTAACGGTGGTGAGCGTTGAAGTCCCCAAGGATGATGTATGGTGGTGGAAGCTGGTTGATGTAGTACAGTGCTGGAATTCCTCCTTAGTGACATTCTTGCAGGGATTATAACACAAAAGGAAGGTGACTCACCTATGATTGACAGCCACCTTCATCGCCAAATCCTCCAAAAATCCCCCATCATAATTCTGGAGACAAAGAGCCGTAGAAGAGATCGTATCCTTAACAAATATCACCAGTCCACCCCCATTCCTGTCGGCACGTTTAGAGTTGTGTCCGGGGAGGCGAACCGACAAGGAAGGAGTAAGCCCAGTCTTGCAGGCCCCAACAATAGCCTGTGACACTCTTGCAATCATCATACGGAAATTTTGTGTCGTGTCTTATGTAACAAATACGGGCATTCCAAAAAAAGAGCTGTGCATGGGAGGAAATTGCCATCATGATGATAAGAGGGAGAGCAACCTGGGGATGAGACGAATGCAGATATCCAGGAAAGAGAGGCCACTTTGAATGAGGTGAAGAAAGTTTATGAAAAGCAGCACATACGTACGTGTCACCAGGAGGGTGCGAGGCAAGCGAGGAGGGCTGCGATGATGATGGCGGTTGCGGTAGTGTAGACACAGTGGGTGAGTGCTCTGCTTGATGCCTGGGGGCCCCACCTCGGTGCACAGGGATCCAGGCATCGTCGAATGGGGTGTTCCAGAAGTATCAGGTATGGTGGCAAGCGAAGTCATTCGAGGGTCGCTGATTCAGGAGGCTTGGGCGTCGGCGTAGACTGGGACGAGGTGAGCGATGTGGGGCTGGAATGCTGGGGCGATGGAAAATTACCTTCACATGGGACGTGGGATGAGCAGACACAGACAGCCACTCCTCAACCGGCTGAGAAACATCCTCGAGATCACCAGTATCCATCTGATCCCCCAGGGCATGAAAGCGATTGCTGGATGCCACCATCGCATAAGACACATCAACCACAAGCCGAAGCATGGTGTGGTCCACTGAATGGGCAGAGGCAGCAGGTTTAGGGTCAGCAACAGGCTGGGCGGGACGCTTCAGAGGGTTGAGTTGCCTCCAGCAAGTTACATTTACCCTCTCTATACTCTTGAGTTAATGTTAACCTCCCAATACTCAGGGCAAGATCTAGACGTGACCCAATGAGGGCCCCCACGAAAGTAACAGAAAGGGTTATTACTGCAATTGCTAGAATCCTTGTTTATCATCCGATGGTAGCCACTACAATAATTAGCACAGCACACTTTATTTTTGCAGGACAATGCACCATGGGCAAAGGCAAAACACTTATAGCACCGGAGCATCGGGAAAATGTACTGGGATACAGGGTAGCTAATGTACCCCAACAACATTTTCTTGGGTAGAGGGCCCAAAAAATGTATACCCTCACAACAGCTGACTTCGTATCACTACCACTACCAGGCTCATTCACATCAGCTGGGGGGCACCAGGGCAGATGCGCTTCACTCACAATCTTAGATGACTTGCCTTGTAACACAGTCAAAGACTTCATCAATTCTTCGTCGGTAATGGAAGTGCACACCGGGCCAATCTTCCCCCATGTATATACCTATCATCCTCAGGAGTAATAGTTTTCCAGCACTTTACAGTCCAATCCCCAAATTTAGTCATAAGCTCAGGGGGGCTAGGTAACTTACGCACTGCAGTATCCAGAATATTAACACACAGAGACTCACTCTGACCAAGCACATGCATAACACCCTGAGCACCCTCATTGCCATATTTAGCTTATAGCCTTTACCTTCTGTGGAAGCTCAAAGATATTAGCTCGTGGAACAGAGGAAACGATATGTCACCCGATGAGGAGAATCCATTAAATCACCACCAGGGGCACTCACACAGCGCCTTTTCAGAGTGAGGGACACTGTCCAGGCATTGTTCATCAAGGCAGGAGCCGCTGTGAGGAATCCACCACCCCCTGGTCATCCTCCATGCCCACAGGTAGACGGAAACCGGAGGTCCCGACTGTGGACAGAGCTGTTCCACTCCCACCACTATCATAGACACACCGCCGGAATACTCACAAACACTATGTGTCTGAAATATAACAGAATATTAGTCCAGAGCCGCAACATGCAGTAACATGCTGATCATAGCAATATGGCCTAGTGATCACGTCTATAAATCCTGTATCATATCTCACTGGCAGAAGCTACTGCACACATAGTACTGTATCATATGTAGGTATATAATTGAACTTTGAGCAATGATTTGTGCAATATTGTGTTAACCAACACTGAGCAATATTCAGTGCCATTCTGTGATTTGTGCCTTAGCCTATTATATATGTTAAGCAACACTGCAATATTCCGTGCCAAACTGATTTTTGCATTATTGTGCCATACTGTAAATACTGTATAATTTTTACCATTTCTTTATTAATTATTTTAATATCTTATCTGTACATTAAGTTTTGTATGTGTTATGGACCATCAGGTTGTACTGTACCCTATACTGTATTTAACTTTTGTGTTTTGTGTATGGAATAAAGATTTGTCGCGAGTCGGACACCCCCATCTATGGGGTATGTGCCTGAGTATATGCATACAATACATACAATACATACATTATTATTATTATATCACACTCCTTGCCTGAGGGCTAAACATGGCAACGGAAGCCACCAGGCACAAAACAATCACACAGACCTGTCCTGTACCGTGGCCAAGCGGCTCTGTCCTTGGAGTACCACATGGAGTAAGAAGTGGGTTCTGAACTTCAGCGCTGACAAATGCAAAACGATGCACGTTGGACGAAACAACCTCCAAGCGGACTACCACCTAAACGGGACACCACTGCAGAAGACAACGGAGGAGAGGGAGATATATAGTCACCATATATCTTGGTGTCGTGTGACCTCAAGTCCTCACAGCATTTAGCAAAGGTTGCGGCAAAAGCAAATGGCCGGCTTGGAATCATCAAAAGGAATTTCATACGAGACAGAGAGATCCTGGTACCTCTCTACTTGTCACTGGTACGCCCGGTCCTGGACTATGGTGTGCAAAGTTGGTCCCCTTACCTTGTTAGGGATATTCAGGCTCTGGAGAGGGTACAAAGACGTGCAACGAAACTGGTACCCGAACTAACACACCTGCCCTACGAGGAGAGATGTCAGCGCCTGGGACTGCAGACACTCAGTGATCGGAGAAAAAGAGGTGATATGATCGAAACCTACAAGCTAATGCATGGCTTCGATGACATCCCTTACACCAGATTCTTCCGCCTCAATACAAACAATCTGAGAGAACATTCACTGAAACTAGCAAAGCCGGACCACTGGAGAACAAGACTAAAAAGGAACTGGTTTGCGATCCGGGTGATCGATGACTGGAATTCACTCCCAGATGGGATAGTAACTGCGCCCACAATAGCCACATTTAAATCACGGTACGATAGACACATGGGTATAGAGAACATTTTGGCTGACATATCTTAAGAGGTGGGGACCACACAAGAAATCAAATTCTTATTTCCCCACTACCTCGATCTCGATCGATAATGTGTAGGGCGCTGGACTTGCGCATATCACACATATAAGGGTATTAGGGTGGAGGATGGGGGGAGCTAAGTGGAGGCTTTATGGTGCGTGTGTGTGATGTGGGCGAAATGTTAGTTTATTCTGTGTTTGAATGTGTCTAGTGTAGGGCTATTTACAGGGGTGTAAAGGTAATGAAGTACATTTACTCAAGTACAGTACTTACATAAATTTTCTCAGTATCTACTTTTTAAAAAGTAGATTTTTTGCCCAGTACTTTTACTCTAACTTGAGTATTATTTATAAGAAGTACTTGTACTTTTACTCAACTACATATAATTTACTTCTTTTAATTTTGTGGAGTAAAACTTCAGCAAATTTCCGAAATACTCCTTCCAATAGATTTGAAATTCCCAATAGCATTTCCTATGGACATTCCCCTGAGTGTAGGTGTGACATTCCTTGGCTAGTTCAAAGGTCATAACTATATATATATGGCGCTGATAGGCCTCCCTCTCCCCAAACCCCCCAGGTATCCTAATGACTCTCCCATTGTCCCACCTAATCCCACAGGTTGCACACCTCACCCTTTCCACCCGTGATCGACTCAGCATTGCTATTTCATTAGACACTCATCTATTCTGAATATATTTTTTTCTCCACAATTTCATGTAACAAAGACAACTGTAAACATTAAACGAGCATTAGCTATACAAAAATAACTCGTGCAGAAAAAAATAACATAAGTGTTGTGCATTCTTGATACAAAAAAGATAATTACAGTACCGTATACAAGAAAATACAAGTTATGTTATTCCTTTCATTGGGGTTTGTAATGGAGGATTAATGTTAAAAACGGGGTGTTCCTTTATATATATATATATATATATATATATATATATATATATATATATATATATATACAGTATATCAATCTATTCTATCTATATGCTCAGGCCCAATCCTCATTTTGGGGGTAGCCGACTCAAGACAGAGCAAGAACAGGGAAAACACAAAAACAACATAAAACAACAAATAAACACAGATAAAAAGCACAAACTCACACACATCCAGATCACCCAGGAGAAGACCCAGAGACCAGGGTCACCAAGGTCGCTCCAGCACTCCCCCGGCCCCCGACCACCCGGAGAGGTTCCGATCTCGGCAGGCAGACATGCAGCGGAGCCAAAGCCACAAGCCCTCCCACCACACTTCCAGGCGCACCCTTCATATTAATCGTCTCCCCGAGCCAGGCGCCTGATGGACTATTATCTAGTCCAACTTGCGCCCGACCCCTTACTCCAAATGACCACGTGTTCACTCAACTATTCACAAGCATTCTCCATTCACTCCTGTCCACCACCACTTCCCCTGCCTGATCTATAGTCATTCCTCTATCATCCAAAGCCTTTCTTACATAGTCTTACATAGTCTTACATAGTGTGTGTGTAAGTGTGAGAGTCCGAGTGTAGGGGTTAAGACAGTGAAGCACGGGAACGAGGTGGCTTCAGAGGTGGGGTCGTTTCGGGCCATGAGTGAGCACCGTGCCTCATGTGAAGGCAGGATGGCAGGTGCTCGTTGTAGTACTCTACGTGCTTCACATGTCTCACTCCCTAGACTGAAACAAGACCTCACGGGCTTCACTGCTCATTGTACAGCGGTGAATGTTAAGGCTCTCAGCCTATGCCCGAGAGGGAGTAAGTTGGAATATAGAAAAAAAAAAAAAAAAAAAAAAAAAAAAAAAAAAAAAAAAATCTCAATGGGGGTCTTCCTGCCCTTCTATCTCCCCTTGTACCTGACTCATATATTCTCTTTGTAAGCCTTTCATCTCCCATTCGTTCAACATGACCATACCAGCTCAGCACCCTTCTGTCCACTCTGGCTGACAAATGTTCCTGCTGCCCCACTCTCCTACGTATCTCTTCATTCCTCAATCTGTCTCTACGAGTAACTCCACACATACTCCTCAAGCAGCTCATCTCCATCACATCCAGCCCTCTTTTCTTCTTTTTCTTCAGAGCCCATGTCTCAGCCCCATACATCACTGTTGGCACAACAATTCCTTGATACAGTGCACTTTTTACTTTCACTCCGAGATTTCTCGTCTTCCACATACTTCCCATTGCTCCGAAAACCTTCCTTCCTTCACACACTCTCTGTTTTACCTCCACTTCCATACCTCCACTCCTGCTTATCGTTCCTCCTAGATATTTAAAACACTCTACTTGTTTCAATATTTCCCCATCCAGCCTCACATCTAGATTCACCCTATGCTGTCCCCTATTACACACCATTACAGTACTTTACTTTTATTGACGTTCACCTTCAGTTTCCTCCTTCCACAAACCACACCAAACTCTTTGACTACCCGCTGCAGTTTATATATATATATATATATATATATATATATATATATATATATATATATATATATATATATATATATACTGTAGCCTATATATAAACAGGTATCTCATATGTATCTTAAACATTTGGGAAAATACTTTTTACTTTTGGTACTTGAGTAATTCATTCAGTAGATTAATGTTTTACTTTAACTCAAGTAACTTTCTAGTTGGGTACTTTTACTTTTACCTGAGTAACTTTTTGAGTACATACTTTTACTTGAACTTGAGTAAAATTATTAAGTGCTTTTAACACCCCTGGCTATTTATTGTATCTTCTGGGAGACTGTTCCAATGCCGTATGGTTCGTGGAAAGAATGAGTGTTTGTAGAAGTCAGTATTAGTGTGGTATGTTTGGTACTTATGAGAATGTGTGTTACGAGTGTTGCGGGTGTTTGAGTTGTGTAGGTATTCATGTTTTTTAATGTCAATATAATTGTGTGTGATTTTTTACATTACTGTGAGTCTGTGCCTGAGTCTTCGTGTGTTAAGGGTTTCCATGTTTATTTGATTTTTTATACGGGTTGTGATGCCTGGGGTTTGCGTGTAATTGCGTGTGATGAACCTGGCTGTTTTGTGTTAATTTTTTCAAGTGTGTTAATGTTAGATTGTGTGTATGGATCCCATAGGTAAGCATAGGTAAGCATTCAATACTTTCATTGATTTCATTAGTTAGGTTTATGGTAGCATTCAAGGAGACTACTGCAGGACTCTTCTTCTTCTTCTTACCTCTGGCTGGGTATAGGCTATCCTGGTGTTTACTACCCTATACCCCTTTGAAAGGACATTAGCCTAACCTAACCTAACCTAACCTAGTATTATAGGTGGGGGCTGCCGCCCCCCACACCCCCGCTTTGACTTAGATTTTTGGTGTATTTGTCTGTGAAGTGTGTATTTTTCAATTTGTTGATAACGAAAATCCTCCATGCCGACTATATGGAGAAAAATATGGCGAATCTATTGGTGCCTATTTTCCCTAATAAATTGTTTCTCATAACGTCGCACTAGTGTCCTTGAATATTATCAGGTTTATTTGTAAATTAATTGGTGGGTTGGTGAACACAAATATATGAATTCAATATTTGACACCCATTTTGGCTCAATTACATGGATTCTTCATAGGGTTCCCTCCTCGCGGTGGACTTTTGAACTGGCAGGGTTTATTGGCCCTGCCCAAACCACCACCAGGCCCTATACATGAAGGAGGTACAGGGTTTATTGGGTCTGCCCATTGGGTTTGCCCAAACCAAACCCCTTCAATCAACAATAAGAAGAAGAAGAACAATAAGAAGAAGAGAAGAAGAAGAAGAAGAATCAGGATCAAGATCAAGGGCTCAGAGGTAATTAGGCCTAGGTTAGGTTTTAAACTTTTAATTTAGGACCCAGGACCCAATAAGTAACCGTTATGGGTTAGGCCCTATCTGTATAAAAACAACTGGTAAAAATTGAAGAGACCCCGGACAGCCTTTTAAAAGTTATTTTTTGACATTAGGCTTAGCCCTAACCTAACAACCTTACCTAACCTATCGTAGTATTATAGCTGGCTGCTGCCGCCCCCACACCCCCACTGGTTGACCGTTGAACTACCCGTCGCTAGGCTAAGTGTTAACAAAACAAAACAAATAATTATAGGCTAGCCTAATCTTCAAGGACACTAGCCTACATCCACCTTATTAGAAACAATTTATTAGGGAAAATAGGCCTAGGCCTAGGCACCAACAGATTCGCCATATTTTTCTCCATATAGGCCTAGGCTAGGCTAGTCCGCATGGAGGATTTTCGGGTAAAAATTTACCTAGGCCTATGGTCCCGTTAAAATATCCTCAAGTAACCTAGCCTAGGCCTATTAAAAACTGTTCAGGGATGAGGGAACTGGTTAGAACTTGTAGGATGTTTAATTGAATGTCGGAAATCAGTATTTACTGAGAAATAAAAGTTAAAATGGGCTATGTTTTACTGGAGGGTCTGTATGCCGCCACATAGCCTAGGCTACGCGCAGCCCCTTCTTCTTCTTCTTCTTTTTGTGGAGTTGCTGTCCCTTTTCAAAGCCAGCTCACCTATGCACCGGTGACTTCTCCAGAAACAGCTAGAGCTAGATTTAAGAATTAGTTTAGAAATTAGCCTATGTAGTCGTAGAAAGGATAGTTAAAGAAAAAGAATTGAAGTATATAGCTTAAGCAGAACTCTCCTCTCCTTAGTTTACCCCCTCCTCCAGGCTCCACCCCCCAATATCTTGTTCTCTACATACATACATAGGGCCTACATAAAATTTTAAGACTGAGTGTTCCACACATAAGTGCAGTTTCAGTCTCTTGTCCTAATGGCGGCGTTCCAGGCAACCCTGTTAAGGGCTGCTTCACTTGTCAAGTTCTTGGATTTGAGATCGGCGCGTATAGTCCGATCCCAGGTCTTCCTCGGTCCACCCCTTGGTGCAGCTCCCTCCACAATCACAGACTTGCATTTTTTCACCCAATTTTGTTCATCCATTCTCTCCACATGTCCATACCATCCCAGTCTACTTGTACGCATCACCTCGCTAATACTCTTTATACCTAAACGTCTCCTCAGCTCAACATTTGTTATTCTATCCTGTAGCCTGGCCCCACACATCCATCTCACCATTCTCATCTCATTACGCTCCATTCTGTTGACATCCTCTACTTTAGCGGCCCATGTTTCTGAGGCATATGTCATTGCACTTCTAACACATGAGGCATACACCTTTCCCTTCAGGGGGAGAGGCATTCTTTTCATGGTCAGGATTGGCATCAATTCTCTGAACTTCCCCCAGCCACACCTAATTCTAGCAACAGTGGCAGGCTGGCAGCCTCGGCCCCACCACCGGCAGAGATGGTATCTCCTAGGTAACAAAACTTGTTCACCAGCTCCAAAGACTCATTTCCAAAATTCACAGCCACAGGATCATCACTTAACACAAGCTCGCCTTTGCACACTACGCACTCAAATTTCTCTATTTCTGACTTATCCTTCGGCAGGGGCCCCTTTATTCTACTACAGCGCTTACTCCCATGGTGTACCCAACATCGACAGATGCTACATTGAATTGAGTTAACGCCCACTCCCTTTCCACACACTGCACATGGGTAAGCACCGCTCTTTTCCACATTGCCTCGTCTCAAACTACAATGCATAACCTTGGTTTTGTTAATATTAACTCTTAAACCCTTGCTCGCCATGCCCTCTCTCCACTCTCTGAATTTGGCCTCAGCATCCTGCATACTGTCGGCTATTAGGACTAAATCGTCTGCATAAAACAGTTCCAACGGGAGTCCGCCTCTAAAAACTCTAGACAGCGCCTCCAAGACCATAATAAAGAGGAGGGGGCTTAACACTGAACCCTGATGGACTCCAACACGGACTGCGAACTCATCACTCAGTACACCCTTCACCCTCACCGAACTTCGCGAATCCTCATACATCTTCATTATCACATGCACCAGCCACTCTTCCACACCAAGTTTCCTCATAGCCCACTGTACAACATCTCTAGGTACCCTATCAAAGGCCTTCTCCAGGTCCACAAACACAAAGTAAAGATCCCTGCCTTTTAGTAAGTATCTTTCCTGTATCTGCCTGACTATGAAGATAGCATCGGTTGTACCACGTCCTGGCATAAAACCAAACTGCATATCATCAATAGAGATGCTTTGCCTGATCAAACCCTCAAGGACTCTCTCACAGACCTTCATGATTTGGTCAAGCATTTTCAGGCCCCTATAATTTCCTCTATCTAGCGCATCCCCTTTTCCTTTGTATATATTTACTACACTCGACCCTCGCAAATCCGGACTTCACCAATCCGGACTTTCAACAATCCGGACACAATCCGGAGTCCGGTCCGATCGTCCGGTAGTGCGTACCGTAACGCATACTTGTCCGAATACTTAAAATTTTGTCCGGTAGGTGGCTCTCGCGACGGGTGACGCCACCCGTTCCCGCCTAGTCATTCAAGCTTGTTTACAACCCGCCGTGCGACTACCTGGTTATTAAGGTGTTATTATCGACTTTCATTGCCAGCCACCATGCCCCCCAAGCATCAAAAGACTGTCAAGCGGGTAAAGGTTACTCTGAGTGTAGAACAAAAGCTAGAACTGATAAGGAAGCTTGAGAATGGTCGTACAGTGCTCCAGGTTTGTGAGGAGTATGGGTGCAAGAAGCAAACCGTCTCCGATATACGTAAGACCAAGGACAAGTTAAAGAACTATGCTGCTAAATTTTGTGTCGAAGGCAATAAATCTAAAACTGGCAAAGCAAGACCAAGGAAAAATATGACCACAGCTGATCATTCCCAGCTAGATGCAGCTGTACTGAAGTGGTTTCTTCAGGAGAGGTCTAGTGGCGTGAATGTACGGGGTGTGGAGATTATGACCGCCGCAGTGAAGCTGGCTGAAAATTTAGGCCTAGCTAACTTTAAGGGTAGTGATGGTTGGTTATGGCGGTTTAGGAATCGACATGGATTGTTTAATGTTAAAACTCATGGGGAAAGTGGGAGTGCAGACAGTTCTGGGATAGAAGCTTTCCGTGCTCGTTTCCATAAGCTTGTGGAGGAAGAGAACCTAATCCTCTCTCAAGTATATAACGCCGATGAGACTGGATTTTACTGGCGTTCTATGCCCAAAAATACCCAGGTAACGAAGCATGAGGGGAAAACAAAAGGAAAGAAACTATCCAAGGAACGATTATCAGCCCTGTGTGGGGGAAATGCCAGTGGCACGCACCGTCTCAAGCTGGCGATTGTGGGAAAAAGCAAGAGGCCACATGCAATGAGGAACCTAGACATCGAAACAGAACTGCCAGCCAAGTATTACCACAGCAAGAAAGCCTGGTTCAACTGCGCTATTTTTACTGCATGGTTTTTCGAATACTTCGTGCCAGCTGTCATGAGATATCAAGTGGAAGTTTTGGGCATCCCCAGAGACGAAGTGAAGGCAGTTCTATTGTTGGATAATGCCCCAGCCCACCCCAGCGCTGATATATTGGTCTCACCTGACAGGCGAATTAAAGTTGTGTACCTCCCGCCTAACACCACAGCACTTATCCAGCCCATGGACCAGGGCATTATTAGCGCCCTCAAGAGGAAATATACCAGGAAGTACCTCAATGAAGTCCTGGTGGTGCTGGAGGACGAGTCCGACTCAGTACAGGACACTCGTGGGGCACGCACACTGGCTAACATCAAAGCCTATAACATCCGCTCTGCTATTTGCAATCTTTGCTCTGCTTGGGATAGCCTACAAATTTCCACCTTAGCCAACTGTTGGAAACCATTCCTTCATGCCGATGATGATCCCAACGACTTCGAGGGGTTTGGTAATGATGCGGCTGCTGATTTCCACAACCTATTGAGGAATGCTGGGGAAAAGCATGTCACTGTGGAAGATGTTCAAGATTGGCTGGACGAGGCAGAGATAGTACCAGGGCATGAAATTTACACTCATGAACAGATCGCAGAACAGATCCAGAGCCAAGAAGCAGAAGAAGAGAGCAGTGACGAGGAAGAGGAACCAGTAAACCGACACAAACTATCGTCACTGAGGGCCAGTGTGGACGACCTGATTGCCTTCACTGAATACACTCCTGTGGTAGCGTCACACTACACCCAGCTACGTTTACTCAGGGAGGCAATCATACTGAAGCAGCACCAAGTGGGTAGGCAGACGAAAATCCACTCTTTCTTTCGCCGGCCAGCCACAGCCACCCTAGCCACCACCCAGGAGCCTCAGCCGGGTCCCAGTAGTGCCACCACCCAGGAGCCTCAGCCAGGTCCCAGTAGTGCCACCACCCAGGAGCCTCAGCCGGGTCCCAGTAGTGCCCCCGACCATCGCCGGCCAGCCACCACCCAGGAGCCTCAGCCGGGTCCCAGTAGTGGATGTGGATGTGAGGTGGATGATCCGATGGTCGTGGATTCGACCTCGGATTCTGATTAACCCCCTTCAATCAACCCCTGTACATAGTGTAAATAGAAGATTTAGGATAAGGTGAGTACTGTACAGTACTGTATATTACGTAACTTTTATTTACTGCTAGGCTATTAATATTAATAATGTGTGTGCGTATGTGTATGTGTATGCGTGTGTGGCCCCCCCGTACACTATTTTCTGAATCCGTACTTTTCCTGAATGCGGACAAGGCCCAGTCTCTTTTAGTCCGAATTTGCGAGGGTCGACTGTATTACATTTTTGAGCCAATCCTCTGGGATTTTCTCATCTTTAATAATGGGGTTTATCAACTCAGTGACTAAGTTTACACCAATCTCCCCTGAGGCTTTTATCATCTCAGCGACAATGTCGGAGCAACCTGGAGCTTTACCGTCCTTCATTTTATTGATTGCGTCGCTCACTACAGCTGGTGCTATCAAAGGAGGGGGCCCAGATATTGGTTTTTCAATACTAAGCTGTTCCTTATCCCATTCAAACTCTACATTTAGCAATCGTTCATAGTGTACCTTCCATGCTTCTCTGATTTCATTTTCTGCATACACAATCTTCCCATTATCATCTCTAACACACTGTTCACCTATAATATCCCTACTGTAATTTTTAACTCGCCTAGCTAGGTTGAAGATCCCATTGGGATTGTCAGTGTTACACACTTGTTCGAGGACCAGGTCCTTAATGCGATTTTTAGCATTGTAAATAACTCTTTTGGCAGTTCGTTTAGCTGCCTGGTATTCCTCCCTGCTGCCTCCTTTCTTCCATGCTTTGAAGCATCTCCTTTTCTCTTTCACAGCATGTTCTACCTCATCGTTCCACCACCAAGAGGTCTCCTTACCTTAATTGAACTTTTCCCCTCTCTACTACTTAATCTCATTTTTCTTCCTCCCCCGCTCTGGTCCCCTTCTCCCCCCTCACCCTATTCTATTCTATTCCGTTTTCTCTTCTGCCACACCTGCTCCAGGAATCTTTTCACTACCTTCATTTTTTTCCCCATTTCCCCATCTACCCCCTCTTCTGTCCCGAGACCTAACACAAATTTTACACCCTCATCCTCCTCCTCTTTCTGTTCTTCCCATTCCCTCTCCCCTACCACCCGTTTCAACTCATTTTCCAACCCATCTCTCTCCTCTGCATACCCCTGGCACTCTGTCACTATATGTTCTATTGTCTCCTCCACTCTCCTCCCTCCCACCTCACACTGTAGACACTCTTTCACCCCCCCCATTCCACCTCCATGTTCTATTTGTCTCTAATGCTCCTGCCCTAGCCTTAAACAGTAGTTCAGCTCCTCAACTTCCGTCATAGAACTCCTCTTTTCTCGGTCTCCCCTTGCTTCTATATCTTATCAGTGTACTTTTCTTCTCCATATTTCTCTTCCATTCCTGTCTTCCTACTTCCTTCACTCTCGTTCCTATCTCTTTCTCTAGTCTCCTTCCCTGACCTAGTCCTGCATAATCATTACTCCCTACATCTCTCCACTCCTCTCCCACCCTTCTTTGTTTCACTCCTATTTTTTTCAGTTTTCTCTTACACTCATTTGCCCATCTACTCTTCCCCTCCCCCCATTCATTCACTCTCCTTGGCCACCTATTATCCTCCATCTCCTCCAACCTACTCTTGTACCTCAACTTTGCCTTCGCCACTCTTTCCTCAAACGTACTCCATCCCATCTCCCCTCTCACTGCTTCATTTGCTGTCCACCTTCTTGCTCCTAACCCCATTCTTCCTATTTTATTTTGTCCCGTCTCCAGTCTATTTATTTCTCCCCCTGTACTCCCTCTCACATCCATCCCGTACATTATTCTCGGCACTTCAAAGTCCTTCCACACCTCTCTTACTATTTTATATTTATTTACTCTGGTTTTTGTCACATTCCACAGTTTCCCACTACACTGCTCCACCTTCATGATTTTCTCATTCATTGTCCTTTGTCGCCCTTCCCTCCCTATCCATACCCCTAAATACTTCACTTCCTCCCTTTTTTCTATTCTTTCCCCTCCTATCCTCATTTCTACTGCCTCTGGTCCATTTACTACTATCATACTGCTTTTCTCTACACTGAACTTCATTTCTAGGTCTCTGCCAAACCTTTCCGCCTCCTGTAACATTTCCCCCATATCTTCCTCTGTCTCTGCTATCAACACAACATCATCAGCAAACGTCAGAATTGCACATTGCAAAAAATAGTGGTGACAGGTTACATCCCTGCCTTAACCCTTTCCTTCTCCTGATTCCTTTCACTGCAATATTTTTCCACACAATCTCTGTCTCCGCCCCTTCATACATATTCATTATCATGTTCCTTATCTTCCTACTCACTCCTAGTTTCTCCATCACTGCTTCTGCAACTCCCCTACTAATCTTATCATATGCCTTCTCCACATCCAAACACACTATAAACACACATTTCCCTTGCTTTGCCTTTTTTCTATAATCTCATCTAATATAAATATATTGTCTGTTCCTCTTCTCCCCTTCCTAAACCCATTTTGCTCTTCACTAAGTAGGATCCTTTCTTCTACATACTCTCCTACCCTCTCCTTTAGTATCCCATAAAATATCTTATTTATTATGTTTATTACCGTTATTGGTCTATAACTCCCCATTTCGTGCAAATTTTTTGCTCCTCCTTTGTAAACCGCCCACTGCCCAAAATGTACAAATATTATATTAGATAAGATTAACCTAACCTAAGTTCTAATCTAACCTAACCCTAATATAATATAATATAGCCTAACATAATATAACAACATAACATTACCTGGGAAAGAGAGGGCAGGGACCCTGGGTGACCCATAGCGCATTTTAAGACAGTTATTTCTCAGTAAATACTGATTTCCGACATTCAATTAAACATCCTACAAGTTCTAACCAGTCCCCTGAACAGTTTTTAATAGGTTAGGCCTACTTGAGGATATTTTAACGGGACCATAGGTAAACATTTATCGATTTTCGTTATCGACAAATTGAAAACATAGCCTACCCTTTTCACAGAAAAATACACCAAAAATCTGTCAAAGATGTCAAATAGCGGGGGGGGGTGTGGGCGGCAGCCCCCACCCATAGGCTAATACTAGGATATGTTAGGTAAGGTTGTTAGGTTAGGCTAATGTCCTTTCAAAGGGGTATAGGCTAGTAAACACTAGGATAGCTTATACCCGGTCAGAGGTAAGAAGAAGAAGAAGAGTCCTGCTGTAGTCTCCTTGAATGCTACCCAAAAAATATACTAGGCCTAGGCTTTTGTAGTTACTAGTAAAAAGGCTGTCCGGAACCTAACCTACGGTAACTTAACCTAACCTAACCGAAAACTAAACAGGGATCATGAGCTGGGTTTAGACCGTCGCGTACCCATAAACAGGGAACGTGAGCTGGGTTTAGACCGTCGTGCACCCATAAACAGGGAACGTGAGCTGGGTTTAGACCGTAGGTTAGTTTTCGGTTAGGTTAGGTTAAGTTAGGCCTAGGTTAGGTTAGGCTAATGTTGAAAATACCGGTACTAAAATGCGACGGTCCTCGGTATTAACCCTTAAAGAGCGGCGCTCGACTTAAGTCGTGCACCAATTTGCAGCAAGTTAGGAGCATTATTAACCCTCCAGCCCCGGGGGCTATAGCTTACGACTGTGCTCCGGTACCGGGTGTTTTGACGATCTTTGGCCTATGTTAACTACTCTGTAAGTCAATGAATATGTCATGTAATGTTGTGAATAAAAAAGAATAATGTTCCACAAACCTTCCTCTGTCGAATGGCGTTGAGTAGAGGTCTCTAGCCCCTCTGGTTGCATAATGGTGAGCGCGGGAAGACGAGTGCTTTTCGGCGGCAAATTCTTCCCGCGTTCGGACGCGTCGCCTCGGCCATGGCTACGACGCACCTAGCCGCTCGCCGCGCCAAAGTATTTATCTCCCTTAGACGATTTTAGTGTTTGATATTGAGAATGTGATGTTTATTTGATATTGTCTAGTTATTTTGAGGCCAATTATATAAAATATGTTTATTAGGGTATCACTGTCACTGATATTGCTAATTTTCACTCGATACCGTACATTTTATTAGTAATTGAGGTAGCTTATTGTTGTATTAGGCACTGATTATTCGTTATCACAGGTGTTTATTATACTTTGGCCATCAAATATTAGGTCTTGTGTCACTTTCACTTTGACAAATATGCTTTAGAGAGTGTCACTGTCACTGATAATGCTCATTTTCACTCGATACCGTACATTTTATTAGTAATTGAGGTAGGTTATTGTTGTATTAGGCACTGATTATTCGTTATCACAGGTGTTTATTATACTTTGGCCATCAAATATTAGGTCTTGTGTCACTTTCACTTTGACAAATATGCTTTAGAGAGTGTCACTGTCACTGATAATGCTCATTTTCACTCGATACCGTACATTTTATTAGTAATTGAGGTAGGTTATTGTTGTATTAGGCACTGATTATTCGTTATCACAGGTGTTTATTATACTTTGGCCATCAAATATTAGGTCTTGTGTCACTTTCACTTTGACAAATATGCTTTAGAGAGTGTCACTGTCACTGATAATGCTCATTTTCACTCGATACCGTACATTTTATTAGTAATTGAGGTAGGTTATTGTTGTATTAGGCACTGATTATTCGTTATCACAGGTGTTTATTATACTTTGGCCATCAAATATTAGGTCTTGTGTCACTTTCACTTAGTTATATGATTTGTAAACGTTTTATATACAATTTATTGTGTCTTTTTCACTGATTTATATATTTCTATAGGTTCTAATCATATGAATGTCACTTGGTATATACATATGTGTCACTTTCACATATTATTATGGTGTAATTGTATTTGTATCAATGTTCTCATAATACATGACTTTTGTATTACAATACATTGGTTTTCTTCCACTTTTTGCCTATATATAATTATAGTGTACATATTGTCATTTTATTTGGCAATTTCAGTATGATTATTAGAACTCCAGCTTGGAGTGGTAATCAAAGAAGCAATCTACAGCACAGAGTGCCACCTTGCACTCCACACACTCCAGGGTTGACTTTTTACCTGACCTCGGCTTCACCCTGCTGTTGTAGCAGACATGGCACCGCTTCTGCTGTGTTCTTCCGGATTCATTCTGAGGCAGGGAACCAAGCCTGTGCCTAATCAAGTATTGAGCAGACTGCAAGCGGTCAATAACGGCGGGCCCAGGATGTGCCACTGCCCTCTGTGGCATAGCATACTTCTCCAGGAGCTCCGTCAACACCTGCTTTTGGAACCTCCGCAGGCTATTGAACTTCATGGGTGTGTTCACATTCCGAAGCTTGTATATGTTGTAGGCATTCAGAACTGACATGTCCACCATATGCAGAAAGAACTTTTTGTACCATCTGCACGAGGTACGCAGGCAGTCAATGAAGCCTATCTGCATGTCGGACTTGTCCACCAGCCTCATGTTGATGTTGTAGTCCAGGACAGCATCGGGCTTGGTCACCCTGGCCTGGGTGCGGCGATCCACCTTGCCAGTCTCCACCATTTCCCCCTTGTGGATGGTGGTCAGGAGGTTGACCTTCCGCTGGTCGTGCCAGTGGATAGCCAGAATGGGCCCCGACTTCTTCTTGAACACATCACCTTTTTTGGTCTTTGGAGGGAAAGGTGGCATGCCCTTCCTTTTCCCTCGTACTGTGCCTACAGTCCCCGTCTTGCGCTCATGCAGGTACTGTGAGAGAGTGGGGGACGTGTAATAATTGTCCGTGTAGAGGACGTGATTCTTATGAAAGTAGCGGTCCATCATGGCTTGCACCACTGCTCCGCCAAAGCCAATGAGGGTCCACAAGCAAGTCCCCTTCCTTCCCGCTGTAGACCAGGAAGTCCAGGACATAGCCAGTTTGGCAGTCGCACAGCACAAAGAATTTTATGCCAAAGCGATGTCTTTTTGAGGGGATGTACTGCCGGAAGCTGAGTTTTCCCCGGAACAGCACAAGAGACTCGTCAATGACGACCTTGCGGAAGGGCTTGAAGTAGGAGGTGAAGCGTTCTCGCATCATCTCATACAACGTCCTAATCTTCCACAGCTTGTCTGGGAGGTGGACGTCAAGGTTGGTGACAAGATGGAGCGCTGCGAGGATATCAAGGTACCGGTCGCGAGACATATATTTCCCGAAGGCAGGGGTGGATATCAGATCATTGGTGATCCAATAGTCAGGCAACCTATGCTTCTTGACATGAGGCATTAGCATGGTGAGTGCCAGGAACACCATGAACTCTTTATGAGTCACTGGGGTCCACTGCCTCATGTGGCCCTTGGTCACCTTTCCCAAAAAGTGGACCTGGAATTGGTGCTGCTTATTTGTCTCTTTGACAACATAGCCTACCACCCCCTCATCAAAGAAGGCCTCAAACAGTTCGTGTGGTGGAGCATTGGGGCCTGCAGGAAAATTGGGGGTAACGCCTGAACCCTCCAGTACCTCATCAAAAGCTGGCACATCAGGGTTGTATGCATCCTCATCAACTACGTCTTGCCACTGAAAAACGTAGAATGGGTCTTGTCTACGCTGACGAGGAGCTCCAGCTGGTGGCCCAGCACGCCCACGGCCAACTCGGGAGGCGCGCGCCCTAGGGCGGCGAGGGCGGCGGCCAGGGCGGTGGGCAGCACGACGGGCAGCACGACGCCGGGCCAAGCGGATGGGTCGAGGGTCGTCGATGTCCATATAGTCATCGTCAGAGTGGTCATCTTGCCCTGACGGTGGACCTATGTAATCATGGCCAGAGTCTTGAGAGAGGTGCCCTTCATCATCAGTGGCCCCCACATAATCTGGCGGGGAACCAGTGATGCGTGGGCGGCGTGCGGGTGGGCGAGGTGGGGAAGGAGTGGCAGGTGAGGCTGTGTCCCCCCGAGGTCCCGGGCTCCTTGGCCTGCGACGAGTGACAGAAAGCAATGTTTCACTGTCACTAGGGCCAGGTATTGGTGATGCGAGCTCAAAGACTTCTTCAGGAAGACATGTTGAAGGCGGGAGAGGTGGGGAGGACCGTGGGGAAAGTTGCGGGGACGTATGGCTGGGGCCGGCCGGGGTGGACGCCGCGGGAGCCTCGAACAAAACTCTCTTACTTTTCTTAATTTTCTTGGTATATTTCCTACCTTTCCCCTTTTCGGCAGCAGTATGTCTCCTGTCGGGGGACCTAGGAGGCAAATAGGCCGAAAGTGTGGGGTCCTCAACCCTTGGCAATGGTGGGGGTGGTGGGGAAGAATGCGGGGCATCCGGGTCATCTTGGGTGGCGTGGGTAGATAAGGGAGACAATGGCGGACGAGAAGGGTCACCACGCTGACCCTCACTCACAGCCTCATCCTCACCAAGTAGTTTTGCTTGTTCCCTAGCTGCCGCGGCCGCCTTCTCAAGTATTTTCTGCTTATACAAATGTAGCTTGAAAGGCGATTTACCTGGGGAAGGGCTTGGCGTCGTGTCACTTAAGCGAAATTTGGTGAGTGACCTTGAACTCTCCCACTCGCTCACTCTCTCAAGTTCACTGTCTTTAGGTAAACCAGCTTCCTCAACAACTGGTACATCACCTTCATCACTCTCATCACTGTCATGTTCTCTCGCAAATCCCAGGAATTGCTCTTCTTTATCACTCTCATGGCCATAATCACTCGACTTATAATTACTGGAGTCGTCACTGACTTCATCATCAACATTATGCTTGGCATCAGCTCGCTCATAAAGTCTCAATGTCGTCTCAATACCTCCGGGAGATAACACATTTAGGCGATGGCGTCGGGGTAAGGCGCGACGAACAAGCAAGGGCGTCGTAGGAAGCACGGTATCGGACACAGCGGAATCACTATTTGGCGTACTGTCCATGATGGCGTCGGGGTAGATACTGTTGCTGTGGCGGAGTTTACGCCTGGTGGCGCCACCTACCGTCCCACGATACCGAAAATGTACGCGCGGCATTCGAAAGCACGCATGCAAGCAATGGGCGTTCAAGAGCCCTTCCGGGTTGCGCGGGCCGAGGTTGTTATGGGCGTTCAAGAGCCCATCCGGGTTGGAGGGGTTAAGGCTTTTAACCCGTACAGCCCCAGCGACGCGCCTGACGCGTCGGCGATGTATGTAACGCACAGCCCCAGAGACGCGCCTGGCGCGTCACCCTAATTGCGCCGACCGTAACCTCAGGTGTAGCCACTCAAGAGGGCTCAGATTTGTATGGGAACTGTGTACGTATCCCACGCAACCGTGCCGATGGTTGAAAACTCTCAAAGTCCACGTGCGTACGCGTGAGCGCGCAATAACCTGGTTTTTTGGGGTAATTGCCTTCAATTTTTTACTCTTACGTTTTCGGGGGCTCTGTAGAACCATTCTTTAAGCTTTTTGAGCGTTTTTTCGTGGTTTTTCCTTCATTCCTAACCCATTCGCTATTGTTTCTGGAATAAAACCATTTTTTGAAAACCGGCCGGGTTCTGGTGAACAAACATTACAAAACTAGCCGGGGCTGGACGGGTTAAAGGGTTAAAATAGAGTGCAAATGGCCGGGAGCGCAGCAGGCCACACATCCGACACCCAGGGCTTACCGCCACCCACTGACTCACGCTCCCTCTGTTCTCGAGAGGATGGCAGTGTTACCATTAGTGAGCGTAGTGGGAAAAAATATGCCGCTATACGCTAAACTCCCATGTTGGTGGCACCACTGCATGAGAACCACAAGTGCTACGTAGCTCGTTCTGGTCTCATTTTGAAGCTTTTAGCGTCTAGTTTTTTGCTGAATACATTTCTTTTCATGCAGATACTTGATTGATCATTCAGGAGGGCCTGAATATGCCCAAAATAGCCCAAAACACCCCGCTAGACAAGGGTTAAACAACACTGTATATCCTATCAAAGAAAAATTAACATAAAACTAGAATTAACTAGGCTAGTAAAGTGGCTGTCCAGGGTCTCTTCAATTTTTACCCAGAAATGAGTAGGCCTAGTCCTATTTACCCATTTTCCATCTAGGCTATCTAAAAATACAGCCCCCACTAGTGGGTAGGGCTATGAAGATAAAGGAAATGTGGGGTTAAAGACAATAAAATAACAAAAATAAGATTTATAGGCCTATGACAATAACAGTTTGCCGTGGGATACAGGATTCCATGAGGCCCCCCAGGATTTATTGAATATGCTCATATATTTTGTCAGTACCTCACGTACCGACCCCCCCCCCCCCCCCCTCACCGCGTGTGTTGTAACACAGGCCGTGGTTCTCAAAGTGCCTTTTTTTCTGTGACCTAACCTCGCTGCCATGCCGCCCAAGAAGCGCTGTATCTTTACGTACGCACAGAAATATGACATCGTGAAGGGGTTAGAAAAGGGGCAGAGACAAGCTGAGTTGGCAAGACGACATGAAGTTAACGAGAGTACAATTCGCACCATTTGGAAATGGAAGGACAGGGAGAAGATTGCCAACATTATGAAGGGAAACCCTGCAGAAGGTACTCAGGCGTCGATAAAAGTGGGAAATGTCATCCTAAAGAAGACAGAGAAGCTAATGGTGCGGTATTTGGCGAGTCAAAACAAGAATCATGTGCCGACAGACTGACGGATGATCAAAGAAAAAGCCAAGAAATATTATGCAGCAGTGGCTCGAAAGAACAATGTGCAGAACCCCAAACCCTTTAACCCGGGAACTGCCGGAAGACTGTTAAGAGTTCCCCCGGCGGACTGCGGGAAGACTCTTAAGAGTAAGGCTATTAAAAAATCCATTTAAAACACCCCCAAAACAATTTATATATATATATATATATTTTTTTTTATTGCCCCTGGGCCATGCCAAATATCACTCCTCCATCTCTCCTCCTTCCCCACTTTCCTCACCTCCTTCAGTTATCACCTATTTTCCCTGTTATTCCCTTATTCTGTGGTATATTTTTGTGCTAACATTAGCGAGTTGCAAGCAGGGCATTGTCATCACTGTTAGCAAGCGAGTGCAAGAGAGAGAGAGAGAGAGTATCGATCGACAGTCTCTCTCCAGACGTGGGGAAAAGTGGTGGGAAGGGAGGTTGCCTCAGCCATACATTATGTAACTCCCGGCCTGTATCGCCGATTTTGACCATCCAAAAGCTGTTTCCACTTGTTTTATTGTTGTAACAGGTTAATACCTTTATAATCAACCTATAATAGGCACATATGGATAAGTATTAATTCTATTTATGGTAAAATAACGTTGTTAGTGTTGGGAACAGCTCAAATACGTCAGCACAGGAGTGTGGTGTCTCATACCCCCATGCGCACTTCAGAGGTTAAGGCATCTGCTGGGTGGTTGATGTCCTTCAATAAATGAAACAAAATTAAAAGTGTTTGGATCACAGGAGAGACAGCAAGCGCCGACAATGCTGCAGCCAACGAATACCCTACTTTCTTACGTGAGGTTATTGTGGCCGATGGCTACAACTTGGATCAGTTTTTTAACTGCGATGAGTCGGGAGTCAACTGGAAGAAAATGCCTAAAAGGTCTTATATTTCTCGCAAGGAGAAGGCAGCAAGGGGCTACAAAATGGCCAAAGAACGTGTAACCATCTTGTTGACTTGCAATGCTTCCGGTACCTGCAAAATTAAGTCTCTAATCATCCATAAGGCAAAGCGGCCAAGGCCTTATCGCAATATGGACATGGCCAAGTTGAATGTGCATTGGATGAGCAACAAGAAGGCCTGGATGTCGTCAGCGTTGAGCCTCGAATGGTTCGATAATAATTTTGTGAAGGACTTGGAAACATTTTGTGCCCGCCAAAACATTGCTTTTAAAGAACTGTTATTGCTTGACAACGCACCCGGACATTCCCGATTGTTGGTTGATCGGCACCCTAACGTAAAAGTGATGTTCATGCCCCCGAATACTACGTCTCTCCTACAGCCCCTGGACCAGGAGGTGATAGCGTGCTTTAAGGGTGCGTATACCACTAAGACTTTCCTGATGCTCGACACTGCCACTGACACCCAAGAAGAACTGCTACAGATGTCAGACGATGAATCAGTCCCTGACTCTCTCCCACCACTCGAAGAACTGTCTGCCCCAGACTCTCCCCCACCACTGAATGAGCAGGCACCAAACGCGCCTCCACCACAACAACAACGACCACAACACCAACAGGAACCCGCCGACGGAGCAGCTATGACAGTGCATGCCTTTTGGAAAAGGTTTCATATTAAGAGTGCAGTTGATACGATGGTGGAAGCGTGGGCTGATGTGACAAGAGCTACAATCCACCATGCCTGGAGGAATGTTCTAGAGGGTTACCTGGGCACAAGCTGGATTTACCTGATCAGCCAGTCAAGCTTGAGGCAGTGGTGGAGAGAGCAGTCGAGGTTGCCAGACGTGTCCCTGGGATGGGTGAAGTGGGGCCAGAAGATATTCAAGGTTTGATTCAGCCACCACAGGAGCCTGATGCCGAGGACCTAATGCAGGATTTGGAAGAGGAAGAGCAGGCAGAGGAAGAACATCGAGAAGAAGACGAACCCCAGGAAGAACCGAACACTCCTGGTCTACGGGAATTTGTAGAATTGTCACAACGCCTCAGCGTTGGGGAATTCCACAAAGTCCATTTTTTCTCCATAGAAGCCTATGTTATAATAATAAATTCAATTATAAAGGTTATTTTACTGTGCATTGGGTTGATTTGCCCATTGCAACTCTTACCTCTGAATAAATGAAGTGTTGCATCCCCCCCGTCCCCTCCCCCCTGGATCCATCGCCGTCACTGCGATGAAGTTGATGGTCTGTTAGCTCTCGCCGCCAGCCATTCGTTGATAAAGCGAGGTCCCTCCCCAGCTTCAGCATCAGAGTCCTCGAAGCCACTGTAGTCGGCATCTGATACAACCGACAGTAAATCGTCTGGTGGCTGAGGGTCGGAGTCGGAGTCTGAATCATTCGACGCCACTTGTTCCTGTTGCTGTGCTCGTTGGCGAGAGAAATCTGTTATTTGTGTCTGCTGGCGTGCATTTATCCTGTCGTGAAACATGTCGAAGTACGGCTGGATGGAAGCAGTGAAGCTTGCTATTATCTGTGCTGAACGATCATGTTTGGGATCAAAGTTGTTCATGTGACGGCTGAGGCGTTGTGACAATTCTACAAATTCCCGTAGACCAGGAGTGTTCGGCTCTTCCTGGGGTTCGTCTTCTTCTCGATGTTCTTCCTCTGCCTGCTCATCCTCTTCCAAATCCTGCATTAGGTCCTCGGCATCAGGCTCCTGTGGTGGCTGAATCAAACCTTGAATATCTTCTGGCCCCACTTCACCCATCCCAGGCACACGTCTGGCAACCTCGACTGCTCTCTCCACCACTGCCTCAAGCCTGACTAGCTGATCAGGTAAATCCAGCTTGTGCCCAGGTAACCCCTCTAGAACATTCCTCCAGGCATGGTGGATTATAGCTTTTGTCACATCAGCCCACGCTTCCACCATCGTATCCACTGCGTTCTTAATATGAAACCTTTTCCAAAAGGCATGAACTGTCATAGCTGCTCCGTCGGCGGGTTCCTGTTGCTGTTGTTGTCGTTGTTGTGGAGGCGAGTTTGGTGCAGGCTCATTGAGTGGTGGGGGAGAGTCAGGGGCAGACAGTTCTTTGAGTGGTGGGAGAGAGTCAGGGACTGATTCATCGTCCGATATCTGTAGCAGTTCTTCTTGGGTGTCAGTGGCAGTGTCGAGCATCAGGAAAGTCTTAGTGGCATACGCACCCTTAAAGCACGCTATCACCTCTTGGTCCAGGGGCTGTAGGAGAGACGTAGTATTCAGGGGCATGAACATCACTTTTACGTTAGGGTGCCGATCAACCAACAATCTGGAATGTCCTGGTGCGTTGTCAAGCAATAACAGTGCTTTAAAAGCAATGTTTTGGCGGGCACAAAATGTTTCCAAGTCCTTCACAAAATGATTATCGAACCATTCGAGGCTCAACGCTGATGACATCCAGGCCTTCTTGTTGCTCATCCAATGAACATTCAACTTGGCCATGTGCATATTGCGATAAGGCCTTGGCCGCTTTGCCTTATGGATGATTAGAGGCTTCATCTTGCAGGTGCCGGAAGCATTGCAGGTCAACAAGATGGTTACACGTTCTTTGGCCATTTTGTAGCCCCTTGCTGCCTTCTTGCGAGAAATGTAAGACCTTTTAGGCATTTTCTTCCAGTTGACTCCAGACTCATCGCAGTTGAAAATCTGATCCAAGTTGTAACTATCGGCCACAATAACCTCACGTAAGAAAGCAGGGAATTCGTTGGCTGCAGCATGGTCGGCGCTTGCTGTCTCTCCTGTTATACGAACACTTTTAATTTTGTTTCGTTTATTGAAGGACACCAACCACCCAGCAGATGCCTTAAAGGGTTTGGGGTTCTGCACATTGTTCATTCGAGCCACTTCTGCATAATATTTCTTGGATTTTTCTCTGATCATCCGTCCGTCTGTCGGCACATGATTCTTATTTTGCCTCGCCAAATAACGCACCATTAGCTTCTCTGTCTTCTTTAGGATGACATTTCCAACTTTAATCGACACTTGAGTACCCTCTACAGGGTTTCCCTTCATAATGTTGGCAATCTTCTCCCTGTCCTTCCAAATGGTGCGAATTGTACTCTCGTTAACATCGTGTCGTCTTGCCAACTCAGCTTGTCTCTTCCCCTTCTCTAATGCCTTCACGATGTCATATTTCTGTGTGTACGTAAAGATACGGCGCTTCTTGGGCGGCATGGCGGCGAGGTTAGGTCACAGAAAAAAAGGCACTTTGAGAACCACGGTCTGTGTTACAACACACATGGTGGTGGTGGTGGTGGGGGGGGGGGGTTATCTTTCACACACCTAACACCCGAACACTGAAGTGTGAAAAAGATCCTTCTCGTGGACGCGAACACTGTAGTGCGAAACAGATATTTCTTGTGGACACGAACACTGAAGTGCGAAAAAGATCCTTCTCGTGGAGGATGGTTAAGCACTGGAATGCCCTCCCCTCTGAGGCAGATGAAGCCCAAAGGCAAGCTGATTTAAATCCTTGACAACGAACTCCATAGCTTTGTATAAATACTAAAACAAAAATACATTAATCACTGACAAACATTGAATGCCATTTTGTAATTAACTAGGCTATAACATCAACACACAATCATGTCCATATAGAAATAGGCCTATACAGCATTATTAATACACTTTATTTACACACCAAAAACATTGAACAAGCATAAGGGATACACTAAACCAGTCACACAATGCACACTGTACTTGTCCTATTGCCTGTCCATGTGACTGGAGCATCCCTTTGAGTCTTGGGCCATTTCCCCCTCCTGGTGTGGTCATTCGACTGCCGGAGGGGTTTGTGGCCTGACAGTGGCCCTACTAGGTAAGTTAACCAGGTAAGTTTAGGACCGACAGTAGTCCCATCGATCTTTTTAGGCCTAATTGGTCCGGTAGAGCATATACATAATTGCTATATACTGTATGTCATTACGAGCTGAAATGTATAATAAGGGATATATACAGTATAATACGATAATAATAGTCTCCCTATAAATGGCCCAACCACCATCTTGGCTACAGTCGCATGTCTGGACGCCGTCTACTGACTTGAAAAGTGACGTGAAATAATCAACCAATAGCAATGGAATTCCCTGGATGTCGTCACACCCATTTAGCCAATCACCTGTCACTCGCAGCTGCGCATATCCCATAATGCAATATATTGGAGAAGAAGGTGAGGGTGGCTGACTACCTTTAGTGATTGCTTACCTTTAGTGATGGATAAGAGGCTAGGGAGCTATGCTCATAGGGTTGCTTCTTCTCAGGGATTCTTTAATGTAATTGTCATAACCATTTTTAAACTGGTGATGGGCTGGCTGGTGATGGGCTGGTCTATCAGAGTGAGAACTAAGCGATCTCTGCCATACCCATAGCTTACTCTGACTGTTCCTTTTACTTATATATTTTCTAGATCTCAAGTGACGGCGTCTCTTCCGTGGATTGACCTCCCAATCTACCAAGATTGGAAGCCAAAGCGTCACATTTTTTCTTTGCCCCTCAACTTTCTCTTCATAATTGCTGAGGGTCACAGGGCCCTGGGTGGGGCTTTAGTTTCCCGGGCGTTTCCTCGCCCTCCTCGGCTCCCCGCCATGGAGTGGCTTCGGTCACTCGGGCTTTATTGTGATCGGCAGGGAGGGTTCTGTGGGGGGCGCTCGGTTATGGCCTTGGCCTTGCTCGGGGCCTTGGGGCTGTTCGGCCAGGCAGCTTGGGGAACAGCAACAACAACAACAACCATTTTTAAAAGCATTAACACTAGTACTGGCTACTACATTTTCTGGGAGTCTGTTCCATTTGTTTATTACTCTGGCGCCAAAGAAGTTATTCCTTTTTGATGTCCTGTGACGTGGTTTCTGGAGCTTAAAACTGTGTCCTCTGGTGGCGATTTGGTGTCTCCTTGGTGCGAGTTGGAAGAACTGGTTTGGAACTTTGGGTTGATGTTTTCGTAGCCTCTTAGGATCTTGAACACTTCGATCATGTCCCCCCTGGTTCTCCTGTTTTCAAGTGTTGTAAGACCTAGTGTAGTTAACCGGTTTTCGTTGGGAAGTTTTCTGAGCTCCGGGACTAGCTTTGTGGTTATCGAGGATGTCATTCACGAAGATAAGGAAGAGGACTGGTCCTAGGACGCTACCTTGTGGCACCCCGCTCCACACTTCCCTCCAGCTAGAGAAAGCACCTTTCACCACCACTCTCTGTTTTCTTTCTTCCAAGAAGGCCTGAATCCACTTGAGGTAACTTCCCTGGATCCCCACTGCCTGGAGCTTCCTAATGAGTCGTTTGTGGGGTAGTGTCGATTCTCGAAGGCCTTCCTGCAGTCCAGGTACATGACATCCACCTGTTCCTGTTCATCAATGGCAGTTTCAAGCTCTTCCAGGTACTCAAGCAGTTGGGTGAGGCAGGATCTTTTTGCCCTGAAACCACGTTGCTGGGAGCTGATCAAGTTGTTGCCTTCAAGATGGTCGACTACTCTTTTCCTGACTTTTTCTAATATTTTGCATGGGACAGAGGTTAGACTCACCGGGCAGTAATTTAGGGGGTCTGTTTTCTTCCCGCTCTTGAAGATGGGGGTTACATTAGCTGCCCTCCATTCCAGTGGTACAGTTCCAGTTCGCATGGATTCTTGATAGATGATCCACAGTGGCAAGGCTAGACTGGAGCTGCATTCCTTGAGAGCTTTTTTATGTGGATGTTGTCTGGTCCTGGGGCTGATGAGCTTTTAAGCTGGTCCATGAGGTTCTCCACTTCTTCAGCTGAAAAGTTGCAGTCTCGGAGCTCCACCCTCATACGAGTTGGTTTTGTCTGGTAATCTGTCATTCTCTCGCTTAAATACTCTCTGGAATGCTTGATTCAGTTTTTCACAACTTTCAAGATTACTGGTGGTAAGCAATCCATCCGGTCTTGCAAGCTGTGTCACCTCCTCCTTGATGACCGTTTTACTCCTGCAGTAGGCATGGAAGGCTCTTGGGTTAGTCCTGGTTTCTTGTGCGATCCTCTGCTCAAGACTGTATTTAGCCTCCTTCACTGCCGTAGTGCAGGCGTTTCTTTTACTGCAGTAGGTCTGGTATCTACGCCTTGTTCTTCTCATCCTGTACTTCATCCAAGCTTTATCTTTTTCTTCAATCCTCCTCAGTAGATAGGCTGTCATCCATTTAGGTTTCTCTTTACCACCGTATAATTGTACAATTTGCTTTGGGACAAATAGTGATAAGGCCTCATTGTATTTTCTTTCAAAGATATTCCACATTTCCTGAACTGTTTTGCCTTGAAAACTATCATCCCAGTCTATTCTGTTAAGGAATTGTTTCATGGATTCATAGTCACCTATGAAGTAGTTGAACTTGTTAGTAGTTACATCCTCGAATAGTGACTAGTGTGCCCACAATGGCGTCTTCAGCTGGATGACTCTCAGATGTCTTTCGATTTGTTGAGTTTGTACTTGATTTTCGTTCATATCCAGTGGATTTATATATTAAGGTCTATCGGAAGTGAGTACTGTACTGTATTTACCTATTATCCAAGGACCGTCGGAAGTGAGTATTTATCCAGTATCCAATCATAGGGTCAGTTAGGTAAAATAAGGATTTTGACCCCTGCTGGCCACATAGATGAGGATT
The DNA here is from genome assembly GCA_032716605.1 of Paralithodes platypus. Classification (NCBI taxonomy): domain Eukaryota; kingdom Metazoa; phylum Arthropoda; class Malacostraca; order Decapoda; family Lithodidae; genus Paralithodes; species Paralithodes platypus. The sequence continues at coordinate 27,864,732 of CM064511.1, read as the reverse complement.
TCAATAAGTCCTAGGGGGGCCCCCTCAGCTTATTCTGTATCCCACGGCAAACGGTTATGGCCAAATACAGCTTATTTTCGGCTGTTATCCTCTTTCTTTAGCCCCTCATTTTCCCTGATATTCATAGCCCTCCCAACTAGTGAGGGGTGTATTTTTAGATTGTTGGATAATGGGTAAATACTCATTTCAGCTCCTCTTCAGTACAGTAAAACCCCTCCCATCCGGTGCTCTCAGATCCGGAAACCCAAGAGATCCAGACAGGCATTTCGATCCAGACTCATGTTTCAGCCAACCAGACTTGTCTGGATGGCTTGGGAAAAATATAAGTCAATCCGGAAACGAACGAGACGAATTCAAATTTCCACACATATTATTTACATCCACCGCGTTAGATATCCAGATTTGTATGTCAGCCATCCGGATTTGTCTGGATGGCTGAAACCTAAGTCTGGTTGTTTAAGTTAGATATCTGGACTCATGTTTCAGCCATCCGGATTTGTCTGGATGGCTGAAACCTAAGTCTGGTTGTTTAAGTTAGATATCCGGACACATGTTTCAACCATCCGGATTTGTCTGGATGGCTGAATATATGTCTGGACTTTCGGCAGATCCGGACTTTTGGCAGATCCAGACAGGGTTCTCCCCCAATTAGTCTGGATGGGCGAGGTTTTACTGTATATGAGAACTCTGTACCTGAAAAAACAAAAAAAAACAAAAACAAAACAGTAGTTTCTGAAATCACTGTTGGTCCTAAAAGTAACCTTTACCATATTATTAATATTAAAGTGTCCCAATTGTTTATTTAGTGTTCGTACACCAGAAAAGGGTGTAGCTTGGTGTTAGATGCATGGAAACTGAAAACAATTCAGTATTAAATCTTTGTGGTACCTGTCAAATGCGTGCCCCTATAGCCTAGTAAAATCGCACCGTTACTTATTCCAATAAATAACAGTTACTTATTTGAATAAGTAACAGTCTTGAAAACAGTTACTTGTTACTTGTTGTTGTTGTTGTTGCTGTTCCTCAGGCTGTCTGGCCGAGCAGCCCCAAGGTCCCGAGGAAGGCCAAGACCATAACCGAGCGCCCCCACAGAACCCTCCCAGCTTACCACTAATAATGCCCAGGTGACCGAAGCCACTCAAAGGCGGGGAGCTGAGGAGGGTGCGGAAACGCCCGGGAAACAAAAGCCCCACCCAAGGCCCTGTGCCCCTCAGCAATTATAAAGGGAAAGTTGAGGGGCAAAGGAAAAATGTGACGCTTTGGCTCCCAATCTGCCAGGGTTGGCAGTAGGGAGGTCAATCCACGGAAAAGACACCGTCACTTGAGATCTAGAAAATATATAAGTAAAAGGAACAGTCAGAGTAAGCTATGGGTATGGCAGAGAACGCTCAACTCTCATTCTGATAGACCAGCCCATCACCAGTTACTTGTTACAGTTACTTGTTACTTATTCCAATAAGTAAGTTACTTATTCAAATAAGTAACAGTTACTTATTCGCATAAGTAACAGTTACTTATTCAAATAAGTAACTATTGAAAACAGTTACTAGTTACTTATTCCAATAAGTAACAGTTACTTATTCGAATAAGTAACTAGAGTATTGAAAACAGCGCTGCATAGGCTATACAGTATCTCGCGAGAGATGGGGCGACTCTCAGTGCCCTGGCAGACGTGCTGGAGAGCGGATGGGAGCCTGCCATGCTCACGCTTACTCGCATTCGTCTCCACAGGCTTTAACCCAGCATCTGCAGGAAGACTCTTAAGAGGTCCTACTGGGCGGCTGTGGGAAGACTTAATTAAGGTCCTAGGCCTAAAAAAAAACTTAAACATCCCAGTGGCACTCAAAAAGAAGCAATTTGTGTTTAGGTGAGATAATTTCCCTCCATTACTTCTACCACTCCTACACATGTGTCCCCCCCCCCCCCTTTCCCCTCCCCAATTTTTACCCCTCCTCAATTATCAGGTATTTTCTCTATTATTCCCAATATTTATAGAGTATTTTCGTGGCAGGACAAGTGGGAGAGAGGGAGGAAGATGGAGGAGTGTAACTCCGACCCTCCAAGCCAGTCTGAAAGCTCCCCTGGCCTCTCAGTGCCATGCGAGACACGAGAGAGGGAGGGTGTGCCTGTCTCGCCGGTCTGAGCCAGATTACGACCGCGGGGCTAAAATATACAATTTTCACCGGCCAATTGCTGTTACCATTTGTTTTATTGCTTTCCCATGTTCATATGTTCATATTAAAAGTAAAATAGGCGCATATGGATAAATATTAATTATATATATGGTAAATTAACGATTTTAGTGAGGAATGAATCAGAATACCTTCGCATGGGGGAATGGTGTATACTACAGGGGCATAGCGCTTTACGAGTTAATAGGCTTTAAATTGCTGTAAATTGCCATGGCGTTCCTGAACGGGTCCCATAATGAAAGTGTTAAACAAGGATCGTAATTATGGTTTTGAATATATTGTAGCGCGTGCCACTCGTGAATCACACTATTTCATAACATGCTATTTGGGACCCTACTGTAGGCTAATTAATTAAGAATATAATTGGTATGCCACTATGCTTGTGTAATGGCTCTGATTTGTTTCAGGTCTGTTGTCTGTAGCCTAGTAGATCCACTTGTTTCTGGTGGTGATGGATTGAGCCAATGCTGACCTGCCAAGAACAAGCTATTTGACCTGCTCACTGCATTTCATCATGGGGAGTGTACAAGTAGTTGGTACACTACTATATGATAAACTTGAGGGAGTGACTGCTGAATGAAGGATATCACTGATTTGGGAATGTGCCTAATTAAAGAAATTACTGGTACTTAAAAATATTTCAGCATTGTATCAGATTTGTTTGATAAAATTTAAACCATCTTTCAATGTAGGTAATTGTATATGTAAATACTATTTATAATGTTGGTCTTAGTGGCATAGGAGGTTATTTATAGTACATCATTGACCTGCAGGAAATAATTATCATTAGATTAAATAAATACAGTATAACTAAGGAGAATATTGTTAGGATATTTTTTGCTACTTGTAATAGCTTTATGGAATTCTACATAATGCTATTACAGTATTTAATATTTTCTGTGTCTAGTTAACAATATTTATCAACAGTAGCTACATAAAGATTTGTCTTGTTAATTTAAATGTTCTATAGTATTTATTTTTATATTATATAAATCCTTGTCCATTATATATATACTGTATTTATGCCTTGCCCCGATTTTTTATATAATTTTAGGAAAGTGAAGAGTCGCATTATAAGAATATATTTTGAAAGATTGATTGCAATATAATTTGTGATAAACTTTTATAGTCACCAAGAGGTCAGCCACACATGTCACCCTCAACAGTTTTATTAGTCAATTTTCTTTAATTTACCAGACAATAGTCTAGCACATGTCCAAGAACCATATTAGTGTCCAAAATCTCAATTGCTCTCTCCTTTTCTTTCCATTATCAGTGTTTTGTTGACATATAGCCTTCATTTTCAGTATTGCTTTCAAAGCATTGTCATACATTTTTCTTTTTTTATGTTTATTAAAGCCATTGAGAGATACGGTACGTGGAGGATAACAAGGGCGACAGAGAACATACCTGTACTTATTGTCTGCCATCGGATCATCCAGATAATTCTATAATTTGACACATCCTGGGTTCAGAGGATGCCAGAATTAAGAATTTTCCTGTAATTATCATCTACAATGATATTTTATCACCTACTCCACATATTGTACATAGCCTTCTACTTATAATAGTTAGGCTATTAGTAGCGCCACATATAACTTTCATAATATTTTATACTGTATCAAATTCTTACACAATTCAGTTAATATACATTAATTGGTAGCACTGCATCTTTCAATATTCTAGTTGTTGACTTGTTATATATTTTTAATCTCTTAATTAAATATTGTTTATATTTTATACTAGAGTGCTGTGTATGGGTACATTTCGCATAATGTTTAACATTTAGAAGGTTAGAAACTTGGTAATACTTTGTTTTAAATGCAATAGTTTATCCATGAATCATTATCTAGGTTTATATTTTACTTTGTGGTAAGTTGAGTATAGTACTATGTGTCAATTTTAAGATCAACTTTCTACCTCATTTAAGAAGTTAAACCGGCCTACCAAACTCAAATTTGTTTTAAATATATTTTTATATTTTCTAGTAAACCTAACAGTCCTTTCATTATAATTTGTTCTCAGCAAAACCAAAGAACACAAACTGGTACATGCTGTGTCAGGCTTCATTATCGGTGTATGCCAATTGCTAGTCCTACTTATTTATCTACCTCCTTTATATTTTATTGCTTCACAAATTTCCAGATATGACTCTCCCTTTTTTCAAGATGTGTGTGAGTTTAGTAGTGCTGTGTAGGCTGTGTGAGAGTGAGGAGGAGTCTTGGACGCCTATAAATGAGAGTTACGATGGCTCCACAGCCATTATACTGTGGTGGACACCATTTACTCACACAATGGGGCTACATAAACACTGCAACATGGGGAGCTGTTATTTCACTGAGGATCGTAGATACCTCGATCACCCCAATACCCGTTTGGTGGTTTTCTATGGTAGTGACTTCAGTGTGGAGGACTTGCCTATTCCTCGGCCTTTGAACCAGTGGTGGGCAGTGCTACATGAGGAGTCCCCCAGGAACAACCCGCTTTTTGACCACCTCGGCACGCTAGAGTTATTTAATCTCACTGGAACATTTCGTCAAACCTCCGACTTTCCCCTGACGTTGCTGAGCCTGTCTTCATTGGAAGCCTTGACATCACAAGAGGAGTTTGTCTCAACTAAACGGAAGAACGAGTTTATGAAAAAGGAGCGACTAGCACCAGTGGTGTATGTTCAATCTGATTGTGATACGCCAGCCGATCGCGACACTTATGTAAGGGAACTGTCTCGTCACATTGATATAGACTCGTATGGTAATTGTCTCAACACCAAGCAACTCCCGAGACACCTCAGTGATGGGGCCGCTTCTCACAACCACCCAGAGTTTAGAAAAATGATGGCAAACTATAAATTCTCACTAGCTATAGAGAATGCAGGTTGCGATGACTATATAACAGAGAAACTTTGGCGCCCCCTCACCCTAGGATCAATACCATTGTATTGGGGGGCAGCAACTGTGTCCCACTGGCTACCTAACCCAGAATCTGCAATACTGATTAGTGATTTTGACAGACCAAAGGAACTGTCAGAACACTTGAACAAATTACTTGATAATGACACTATGTACGATGGATATTTGGCCCACAAGCTTGAGGGCCGTGTTGGTAATAAAAAATTAATTGACACCTTGGCTAGTAGAAAATGGGGTGTAGATGATCCTGAGGAACTTAGTTTCATTGAAGAGTTTGAATGTTTCTTGTGCGACCAGATCTTGACGCGCCATCCAGACTTTGCCAAAACAACATACCCCGGGGATGTCCAGGCTTCCCTCGACCACTATGGCTGCCCGGAGCCTAGACAAGTTGGGTCGACATACCCCTCTAGACCAAACCCAGATCCTGAGAATTCCTGGGTCCGAGAGTGGCACAAGACCAAAATTGAGGCGGCCGTCTTGAACAAATTTGCAAGGAAGAACGTGTACTATACGGCCCAAGAATTTTATGAGGAAGTTATTGACAGGTTGCAAACCAGTGGGTATTTCAATAAGTTTCCACTGCCCAAAGAGGAACTATAAGAAATTTGGGTCATAAGGGGCTCGCAGGGAAGGGTGGTCTATGGTGTAGTTGGTAGCACGCTCGGATCAAAGACGCAAGGACCCGTATTCGATCCCTGGCATGTGGAGATATTTAGGTGCTCTTCATGTTCAATGTCTCTTTTCATTTAGTGGTAAATAGGAACCTGGAGTTAGCAGACATTTGTGACGTCCCATCTGGGGTAATACTATGGTATAGTGTTCTAAGTGCTAGTGAATACCCCTGGAAGAACTAGTACTTAATAAATGACTTGTAATCAGCATTATTATTACCGGTATTGATATCAATATTGTTATTATTATTATTATTATTATTATTATTATTATTATTATTATTATTAACCCCTGCACCCAGGGAATGTTCTAGGATGTTTTGATATTTTTTTAGGTCTTGAGTGGCATCTGGTGGGGGGGAGACTCACTCCAGCTATGTGTAATTAACTTTCAATCTTGAGGAGGATCTCTCGCCAGCCATCATCCTCCCGGAATTGAGCTTAGAGCTCTATTGTCCAATCATTGGGTAAGGCCGAGATCTTTTCACACACCACACACCCAGGCAACGAGGTCACAACTCCTCGAATTACATCCGGTATCTATTTACAGCTAGGTGAACTGAGGCTATCACGTGAAAGGAGACAAGCCCAAATTGTCCCCACCCGGCCGAGGATTCGAACCCCGGACCTCTCGATTGTGAGTCGAGCGCGCTACCACTTACATTACCGGGCCGTGTCTGTTTAAAGTCAAGGGAGATTTTCCCTGACATACTTTCGTGACATTCACCCTAACCAGGCATCCACTATGGTTGTTCATCATAAAATACTCACAATTAATGTAAAACCACTTAATCAAGTCATTGGAAAAGGAGTATGAAGAAAGCTACAGAAGAATGTTATGCTTTCTTTTTACAGAAAGGATACCAGTATCATACATCATTATAAGCTACTTAAATTTGTCCATATCCCTATCCTGTATAGAGTTTCAAACTAAGACACACACAAATTATGCCCGGAGCGGGGGGGGAGTGAGCCTCTTCCCAATGTTAAACCCCATTCAATCAGATAATGACATTTAACCTTTAAAAGGCAAAGCTATGGTATTTGAAACGTTCCGCCAGGCGAAGGTATTTTAGTTGATTCCTGACGAAAATCGTCATATTTACCATATACTGTATATCATAATTATTTATCCACATGCGCCTATTTTACTTTAAATAGGAACATGTGAACATTGAAAAGCAATAAAATAGTGGTAACAGCAATTGGCTGATGGAAATCGTATATTTTAGCCCCGCGGTCGTAATCTGACCCGGACCGCCGAGAGAGACACACCCTCCCTCTCTCATGTCTCGCATGGTACTGCAAGACTAGGGGAGGTCTGAGACTGGTTAGAGGGTTGAAGAAAGACTCCCCCCATCTCTCCCAGCTGTCCTCCTGCGAAAATACTCGATAAATATCAGGAATAATAGGGAAAATACCAGATAATTGAGAAGGGGGTGGGGGGGGAGGGGTTGACACATGTGGAGGAGTGATAGGAGGTATGGAGGGGAAGTATCTCACTTAATCACATATTACTTTGTTTCAAGTGCCAGTGGGGTGTTTTGAAAGGCATTTTTTAGGCCTTGACTCCCCACGCCTTCGCCCAGTAAAACCTCTTAACCCGGGAACTGCGGGAAGACTCTTAAGAGTTCCCCCGGCGGACTGCGGGAAGACTCTTAAGAGTCAGGGAAAAAAAAAAATCAATTTAAAACAGCCATTTTTTTTTTTTTTTTTTTTTTTCCCCTGGGCCATGCAAAATATCACTCCTCTACCTCCCCTCCTTCCCCACTTTCCTCCCCTCCTTCAGTTATCACCTATTTTCCCTGTTATTCCCTTATTCTGTGGTATATTTTCGTGCTAACATTAGCGAGTTGCAAGCAGGGCATTGTCATCACTGTTAGCAAGCGAGTGCAAGAGAGAGAGAGAGAGTATCGATCGACAGTGTCTCTCCAGACTAGGGGAAAAGTGGCGGGAAAGGAGGTTGCCTCAGCCATACATTATGTAACTCCCGGCCTGTATCGCCGATTTTGACCATCCAAACACTGATTCCACTTGTTTTATTGTTGTAACAGGTTAATACCTTTATAATCAACCTATAATAGGCGCATATGGAGAAGTATTGATGTTATTTATGGTAAAATAAATATTTTAGTGATGGAAACAGCTCAAATACATGCGCACAGGCAGAGGTGTCTCATACCCCCCATGCGCACTTCAGAGGTTAAGAGTCCTGGTGCCTTTCTCGGGTATGGGTTATGTGCCTGAGCATATACAAGCCTTCTAATGAGCCTAAGCTGTAACAACATATTTTCTATAACTTCAAATTGTACTCATACTCAAGATAGTCAAGCCAGTAAAAATGTATTATATCCAGTTATGAAATGTTTTGAGTATTGCCAACACTAGAATTACAAATTAGGTTTTCAAAATATGAGACATTTAGAAGAATAAGACATTTGCATATCACGCCCTGGAAAATCACTATTTATGATCATTCATCTTTAACCAGGCTATTTTCAGTAATAGGAATACTATACATAACAGGTGTGCTGAAAATATATTGCATAAAATAATTGAATTTACAGTATTTATTAAGAATTATAGATAAGTGAAGCTAATTGAGGTAGAGTGAAATTTTGTTATGGAGATATTCTTAAGCTGAATATAATTGTGCAATAGTTGCTAACCTCAGGAACACTAAAAGTAACTTCTGCAATAATGTTGATGCCTGTCTTAACCCGTGGAGCCCCGGCTAGTTTTGTAATGTTTGTTCACCAGAACCCGGCCGGTTTTCAAAAAATTGTTTTATTCCAGAAACAATAGCGAATGGGTTAGGAATGAAGGAAAAACCATGAAAAAATGCTCAAAAAGCTTTTAAAATGGTCCTACAGAGCCCCCGAAAACGTATTTTACAAGAGTAAAAAATTGAAGGCAATTACCCCAAAAAACTAGGTTATTGCGCGCTCACGCGCACGCACGTGGACTTTGAGAGTTTTCAACCATCGGCACGGTTGCGTGGGATACGTACACAGTTCCCATACAAATCTGAGCCCTCTTGAGTGGCTACACCTGAGGTTACGGTCGGCGCAATTAGGGTGACGCGTCAGGCGCGTCTCTGGGGCTGTGCGTTACATACATCGCCGACGCGTCAGACGCGTCGCTGGAGCTGTACGGGTTAAAGTCACCAAAACCTTCATGATATTACCAGATTACTAGGGACTTACAACTAAAGTAAATTACCAGAGTAGTGTCACTTATAGATGTACAATCACCTGCACATGTAACTGGTAGCCTACACTATTATATGATAAATATGTGACGGTGAACAATGAATGAGGAAAACACTTGACTTGGGCATGTGACTGAAGAGCATTTAAAAATATATTTATATCATGTGTATCATAATTGTTCTATCAAATTTATTTTTGCCTTTCCCTACCAACATTTCAATTGAGACCCCTGGTGGACGCTTCTGAACTAGCACCAGAGCTATGACTGTCAACATTAACAATACTTAACACATAAGATATGTACAGTTTATCACAATTTTTGGGGATTCTACATGTTTTTATTATAATGTCTATGACTACACTAAGTACTTACATAGTACAGTACTGTAGTCATGGGAATTTCCATATGCAGCTGATAATGGCTACAAACATAAAAACTGATTAGGGCAAGCCAGTACACCATGGGGATTTACTTAGCCTATATGTACAGCACCCCAACTAAGCCTCTCAGATACTGTATCCCTTTACAGTTGCCACCAAATTTAACAATCACATCCGAACTGTGTCTGATGCGGATATTCGCCCCAAATGTTTTTGGGCGCGGCCCGGCTGAGATTCGATCAAAAGACACAAAAAGACACAATCTACTTTTTGACTTATTATAAATATATGTTATTTATGATTATAGGTGACTTAATAATATATAAAACAAAAAAATATATACAAAGACTGATGTGTGTCAGCTACAGAAATATCGACACAGCTTATAATAAAGATATATTGAAGAAGAGGGAGGGTGGATAGCTTGGCGATATCGTTTTATATAAGGCTAGGTCGTTTACAGTCAGGCGGTAAGGGGGCCTTCATCTAATGGTGGAGGAAAAAAAAAAAATATGCCTCACGCATCCTACTGCGTGTCGTACAAGGCGACTAATAGGGGGGATGGTGATAGACTTGTGGACCAACAGCCATTACTATGCAATAAAGTTTTTATCTTAGCACTGCCGAGGCTGGTGGGGTGCGGATAGGTGCCACAGGGAACTGAGTCTTACCTGGGTGCTGTTTGGCACCACACCTGTGTCGGCAATAGTGTTTGCATGTTGGAGCAGTGTTGGGGCAGCATTTTATTTTTCTATAGTCCAAATTGCCTAATATACAGTAGAGTCTTGTTATGGTGCTGTCTTTTTGTAACACTGTTAAGGCTGGTGTGGTTGCAGATACTGCAGGTGCAAGTGCTGCAGAGGGACTCTGTTGAGTTTTGCTGAGGCACGGTTAGCTCTATACCAGCATCAGTCACAGTGATGACTTGGTGGGGCAGTGCTGTGGCGGGACTTTATTGTACTACAGTACACTCCAACTACTGAAAGGTAACCCCGTCTGAGCCGTTACAATGCATGTAATGGAAAATTACGCTAAACCATTGTATGTATGTATAACTGTCTCAGGCGGCAACTCCTGGCAAACTTTGGTAGGGAGAATTGTACTGGGGAATTCTAGAGGTGACAATGTTTGTGTTGTTTATGATATAATAAGATATTAAAGTTATCAACTAGACTATGGTTGGGTGCTATTACAGTATTACAAATGAACCAAAGTATCTTAATTTTAATTACATTTATTGTAAATATCATGTAAATTGCATATTTTTAATGTACTGTATTTTATTAGTTAATGTCATACTCTGTTTCAGCTCTTGCTGATCATAGTTAGCAGATAGACAAAAAAGAAGACAAGAGACCATGAGAGAGACATGCATTTCTGTTATTGGTTATTGTTTCCTTACAGCCAACTCCAGATTATATATTATTTTTAACAAAAATAGCAATATCTGTTGAACAGTTTCTATTATTATTTACGGTACCTGTACTGTATAATACCTATATAAGCACAATAACTTATATTATAGTCAATTTATATATTCTAATAAAACCCTATTTGCCAACTAAAGATTGTGTATTTTAACCTTTTCAAATTATAGTACTGTAGAACCCTGCCCAACTGGACTAATCGGGGGAGAACCCTGTCTGGAAGTACCAAAAGTCCGGATCTGCCATAGTCCGAATAAATATTCAGCCAACCGTACTAGTCGGGATGTCGGAGATAAAAATCGTCGATGTTCGTACTGTCTCTAACTCGGACTACACTGGATGTCTAAGATGATGTCCATACTGTACAATACAGGGCACAGTACCGCAGGTGGGGATGGCGAGGCAACACCAGCCTTCTCACCACTCTCCGGTTCTGTGGAAGCCATCACTACATCACTGTCCATTGTTGGTGGGATAGGTGAGGCGAAAAATGCACAAAGAAAAGGAATAATATCCAAAATTTGAGCTTGGGGCGAACCGCACGGATGAATGTAAACAATGCGACTGCCGGGAAACGGAAGCTATCCGCAATGCTGCGCGGTCTGAATTCAATGCATTTTTGTTTCAGCCAAACAGACTAGTTCGATTGGCATGGGGTTATGTCCGAAATTAAGTTGTGCTGTCCGAACTCAATGCCTTTTTTTCCCAAGCCAACCGGACGAGTATAAATGGCTGGATAATATGTATGAAATCAAAGATTGTTCTCGTCCGAACTCGATATTTGTTTTCCTATGCCATCCGGACACATCCGGATGGCTGAATTAATGTCTGAAACAGAATGCTAGTCTGGAAGTCTTGGGTTTCCGGATAGGTGGGGGTTTTACTGTACAGTACAGTACTGTAATTAGATAAGCTGAATGTAATTTTCCCTTATATAGTAGCAGCCATAAGTTTGGGGTGCTTTGTAAAATATTTCAAACAATTCGGACGAGAGTTGTATTGCATTGAAAGTACATACAGTCAGGTCTTGATATACGCGTGTTTCGCATACACGGATTCGTTTGGACACGGTAACCCCAAAAATTCCAAGGTCGGCCACAACACGGAAAAAAATGTGTATACAGGTATACGCGGAGATTTACAGGCGACGGGGGCAAAATTTTGAAATAAAAGAACACAAAACCACTACATAGGGCATTTCCTAGCTGACTAAACCTACATTAAGCTTAAAATAACACCCCTTGACCTACAGTACTTTCAAGATTACATAAATAAATAAACCATAAGAAAACATAGATTGGTGAACCATTAGAAAACAGACCAAAAACATTGTAACCTTGGTGACCCTTTAGAAAACAGAGACCGTTAGTTATTTGTGTACATTTCTCATTATAATTTCTCCTGTCATCTGCTTTCTCTATTACAGTACTGTACTTGCATTTCTATCGTATTAATTTGTCTCCCTTATTTTGTTATTTATCAGCACTTATATTTGTTATTTGATCTCTATGGAATCTGTGAATCATTTCTGATTTGATGGGCTAAATAAAAATATTATTCCGCTAACACATAATGAGCAAAATGACACAAGTCAAATACAAAATGTTAACATTATTATTCCCCAATCTTTATATACAGTATTTCAGCTGAGCTCACTGAGAAGCGAAAGCAATGGATATGTATGCGAAACTATATAAACCGACTTAATTTTCTGAAACGATAAGTTATCAAAACCTTACGTTCAGCCTACAGACAAGATGAGGTAAAATGTTTATTGTACTTTTTTGTCATGATAATTATTATTGTAATGGTACAATATTATTTGTTTCAATTCATTGACATTAGAAACTAAACAATGATTAAATAGACATCAGACAACAAATCATTGTGTCCATTAACCCACTGGCTGCAGGAGACGTTCCAGAATACCATGGCAATTTACAGGTTTTTAACCCCTCGAGTACCAGAGACGCACTTTATGCGTCGGCAATGTATGTAACGCTAAACCCCAGAGCCGCATTGGATGCGTCGCGGTTAATTATTCTGGTCCTATGGCACCTAGAGGGCTCAGATTTGTATGGGAACTGCATAAGTATCCCACACAACAATGCCAATGGTTGAAAACCATCACAGTCCAGCCGCGTGCGCGTGAGCACGCAAAAACATGTTTTTGCATGTTTTTGCCTACCCATTTCCCCATGTTTATTCCGACTTTCGGGCGCCCCGTAGGACCCCTTAGGGGATCGGTTTTTTTTTGGTTTTTCCTTCATTTCTAACTCATTCCAGGTGTTTTCTGGATTTTTTTTTTTTGACAACCTGCTGGTCCTGGAGTGTACATTTATATTATATTGCCTGGTGCTCAGTGGGTTAAAGCCTCATAAAGCCTGTAGAATCGATTGCGAGAGAGCAGGAGCGTGACAGGCCACCCGTCCTTCCCTCAGCCAGCCAGCCGGTGCACTGAGGAGTATGAGCCATACTCTCGCGAGATATACAGCACTGCCAAAGGCAAATGTAGTGCGACATTAGCGATAATTGCTGTTTTTAGCGAATGTCTATGGTAGCACTGCGGGTGAAGCCTGCGAGCTACGAAGCTTGTTTTGGTGTCATTTTGAAGCTATTTTCTAATAATTTTTGGCTGAATACATTTGATTTAATTCAAATACTTGCTTCATCAATCAGGAGTGCCTGAATTAGCCCTAATATGGCGGAAATAGGCGGAAATATGCCCGCACCGTAACTGTTAATTAGCTAGATAATTACAGTAGATACAGGAGATGGATAGATTGATAGAGATAATTAAAGGTCGTAGGTCCATGCAATCAATACGTGTGCAAAAATATATGACACACATAATATTCTGAAACGATAAGTTGTCAACACCTTCATTCAGCCTTCAGAGAAGATGGGGTATAAATATATATTGTACTCGTTTGTCATAATAAATATTATTGTAATGGTAGGATATTATTCTTTTCAATTCCATGGCATTAGAAACTAAACAGTGATTAAAAAGTCATCAAACAAATAATTATGTCCATAAATAAGGGAGATAATTAGATACAGGTGATAGATTGGAAGGAAGAGGGAAGGGGTCGTTACTTTGTACTTTTGTAGATGTTTAGGTGACAATCACCACGGTCGATCTGGGGATCCGCCGCTATTGAGCTTGTCCTGGAATCTTTACGACTCTGAATCTTACGATTCTATACAGGACTGTCCATGCCATTTGTATCGGCACTAGCTCAGAGAAGAGTGTTGGGAGGGGAGAAGGGGTGTTGGAGAGAGAGGAAGGTGTTGGAGTGGCTTTGTTATGTGTGTTTAGTCTGTATACGTCGTCAGGATGTCCCCTGACTGGGTGCAAGCATGTGAAACATGCTAGGACGTACTGTACTACCACACCCACTAAATGTCCGCCGTGGCAGGGATTCGATCCCGGGTCTTGCAGATTCACACGCGAGCGTGCTCACCACTCGACCACCACAGTGTTAGGGTGTGGTTTGTTTACGTTGCAGGATATTGCGTGCCTGACACGCAAATAGGTCAGTAGCAGGTCCAAAACAGTCCTTATTGATGCTGTTATTGCCTGCCTGACACGTAAATAAGTTTTTGTTGGTGGTATAATGTCGGCTTAACCCTCCTGGCCCGGTTGTCATTTTAAAATGACACCACGAATTAAGGGCAGGAGCCCGGGTGTCATTTTAAAATCTGTAAGCTTGAAAGCCTATTCAGCTTGGTCTGAACGCCGTGCGTCCGACGCATGTAAACAAAGCCGATCGTTACGTCACCGCACCTCCGAAAACAAGAAAGAGAAGACTCGTTTGTTATTGTATGTCTGTATGTCGTTGTTTCAGTAGTGAAAAGATCGTCATATTGCTAACATCGCCTGCAAGTGCTCTCCACTGAAATCGTCATCACAACTGAACCAGTTGACATAGAGAGCTCTACTCAACGCCAGTCTACAGATTGGAAACCGCCCTACATTTATAGATGCGTGGGAAATTTCTAGCAGTTAAACTAAACAAAAATACGGTAGCCTAGGCCTAGACGTTTTTCGGCCAGATCGCCCGGGTAGCCCACACTGTCATTTTGAGAGCCTGCCCGGGCCAGGAGGGTTAAGGTAGGCTAAAGGCTCAAATAGGGTACTTAGGGAAAGTGGCTGGAACGAATTGAATTACAGTAATTACCACAAGGCTGTTATTTCTAATACACGGATTTGATATACACGGCACGTACACGGCACGAATTAACCGTGTATATCGAGACCTGACTGTATTAATTGGATTGCAAACACCGAGTCACTGATCGGTGTTCCGTGTGCATCGTTCGTTACAGTACAAAGTCTCGAAATCAATAGTTTGCCAAATCTTGCTCATGAATTCTGTTATAGTACTAATTTTTTTTTTTCCCACCATGTCATATGTAGTTTAATAGTTGCGGGTGGATGGGACTCGTTAGCCTTGGTTGACAACCCATCTAGGGGAGATAACCCTACACAATCCGGGTAGACGAGACTCGTCAGCCTTGGACGGCAACCTGTCGAGGGGAGCAAACCCCACACACCCCGCCTGCAGGCTAAGCCCCTTTGGGCAAAGGCTAGGTCCTCAGCCAACAACTGTGGTTGGGGGCTAGCTAGAGCAAGCACCCCACGTAAAACATGCTTCAATCTCACCTAATGGCGGCTCGTTGACGTGAAGGGTCCTACCTCAGGCCCAGCTCTCGCCCCCAGGGGGTGCATCCTGGCCAGGAGGACCTAGAGGGTACAAGGCATAGTCTTTACAGGCTGGCACTTTCCCGCCTAGCAGTACAGGGGCCAGAACCCGGAAGTAGCGCACAGGGAGACTGCCCTATCACTAGGTGCATAATACCATGAAAAGAATGCTTCTCCCCCTGAAGGGAAAGGTGTATGCCTCATGTGTTAGAAGTGCAATGACGTATGTCTCAGAAACATGGGCTGTTAAAGTAGAGGATGTTAACAGAATGGAACGTAATGAGATGAGAATGGTGAGATGGATGTGTGGGGCCAAACTGCAGGATAGAATAACAAATGATGAGCTGAGGAGACATTTAGGTATAAAGAGTATTAGCGAGGATATGCGTACAACTAGACTGGGATGGTATGGGCATGTGGAGAGAATGGATGAACAAAATTGGGTGAAAAGATGCAGGTCTGTGATTGTGGAGGGAGCTGCACCAAGGGGTGGACCGAGGAAGACCTGGGATCGGACTATACGTGCCGATCTCAAATCCAAAAACTTGACAAGTGAAGCAGCCCTTAACAGGGTTGCCTGAAACGCCGCCATTAGGACAAGAGACTGAAACTGCACGTATGTGTGGAGTGCACTCAGTCTTAAAATTTTATGTATGTGGTATGTATGATGTATGTACTGGGCCATCCGTAGTGCCGTGTGCGCGCACGGATTACCTCCCTGCGGTTGGTTCTGGTGGGATGCCCCGAGGCCCCTAGGTCCCACCCCTATTAGGACCTTGGGATGGCTTCTGGGTGACAACTGCCCGGGGTTGCCTGGAGCTGGATATCTGGGGATCGTGACCAACGTTAGCAACAATACCGATCATGACAAAAACCTATCAAAGAAAACGTAAGTCTGTTGATACAAAATCGCAAAAAGACACTACCGCAGGTTCTTCCCCCAAGTTCAGGTTCGGAAATGTGAATGTTGGCACCATGAAGGGAAGGACGAGTGAGATTGCGGAGATGCTAGAGAGACGACGAGTGGATGTATGTTGTGCCCAGGAAACCTGGTGGAAAGGGGGAAGTGTGAGGTGGATTACTGGGAAAAATTAATGTTTCAAGTTCATATGGAAAGGAAACGAACATGGTACAGGAGGGGTGGGTTTCCTGGTGGCAGAGAGGTGGGCAGATTGTGTGATAGAAGTTAAAAGATTTAATGAAAGACTGATTTTACTAAGAATGAAAGTTGGGGCAAGAGTCATAGGTAATATATCAGCACAGATTGGGGAGATTGTAGGCACCAATCGATCAGGGCTAGACCCAGATGAGGTTATAGGCATGTGATAAAGAGTCGCTGGAACTCCTGTTTCATTTGCTTGGCCTCTCTTACTGATTTTCTTTGTGCCTCATTTACACTGAGAGCAATTCAGCTAGCTCTCACAAACACCTCCTCCTCCTATCCACTTCACTACACTAAACATGCACACCACACTTCATTCCTCTGCACCTAAATAAAAAAAAAAAAAAAAAAAAATTATGAATTCTAGCCCAGCCTCGGAGTCCCCAGGGGGAGGGACCATAAATGCCCCCACACCCGACCGACCATCCCCTGACGACCCCACACAATTACCTGGACCTCGGCCTGTTACTCTTTATATTAATTTCTGCAACATTCGTGGACTTTCCTCTAACTTTCACTCTGTTGAGCACCATCTCTCCTCCTACAAACCTGATCTTCTCTTCCTCACCGAAACTCAGGTGTCTGTAGCAACATCCAGCAGCCCCTTCTCTGTATCCTCCTACTTTCTCTATCCTAGTTTCAAAGCCAAAGGTGGATGTTGTGCATATGTGCACAACAAACTCACTTGCTCTCGTGTTCCCGATTTCGACTCCTCTGAATTCTCAACTTAATGGCTCAAACTTTCCTGTCATTCTCTTACTAAATATTTCTGTGCTGTCTATCTTTCCCCTAACTCTACCAACTTTCCCAAATTCTTTGACTATCTAAACTCTACAGTGGAACACATTCTATCCATTTCTCCTTTCTCAGAAATCTCCATCTTAGGAGATTTCAACGTTCACCACCGCCAATGGCTCCCCTCTCACACTACTGATCCACCTGGTGAACAAGCCTACGTCTTTTTTATCCTAAATGACCTAGAGCAGTTAGTTCAGCAACCCACCCGTATCCCGGATCGCATCGGAGATCGGCCCAACATTCTTGACCTGTTTCTAACTTCTAACCCTTCTTCTTATACTGTCGATCTTTTCTCTCCTTTGGGCTCCTCCGACCATAAACTTATCTCTGTCACCTGTCCTATCTCTCCAGTACGGCCACCCGATCCTCCTAGCCGGCGGCGCTTGTGGCACTTTGGCGCTGCCGACTGGGAGGCTCTTCGGCAGTACTTCTTTGATTTCCCATGGAATGATTTCTGCTTCCGTGGCCGAGGACCCTCGGAGAGTGCTGAACGCATTACCGAGGTAATCCTATCGGGCATGGAAGCATACATTCCATTCTCTTTCTCTCAGACTAATGCTAAAAAATCTTGGTTTACTCACATCTGTTCTACTGCTGTCCGCAATAAGGAGGAAGCATTCAAACGGTACCGACGCCTTAAAACTCAAGATTCTGATTCTTCATATGTTTCTGCCCGGAATCAAGCCAAATCTGTTCTTCGACTTGCCAAACACTCTTTCATCAATAATAAATGCACTGAACTATCCAACTCTAGCTCTTCCCAAGCTTTCTGGCATCTAGCCAGAAACCTCTCCAACAATTTCTCTTCCTCGTCTTTCCCTCCCCTTTCCCACTCTGATGGCACAACCATCACTTCTTCCTCTGACAAAGCTAAACTCTTCGCTCAAACTTTTGCTAGAAACTCCACCTTGGATGATTCCGGTGCTATTCCTCCCTCTCCGCCCTTCTCTCTCTTACTTATGCCTAATATCCTAATCTCTTCAAAAGATGTACTTTCTACCCTCTCTGGGCTTAACACTAATAAGGTGTACGGTCCGGACGGTGTTCCTCCTGTTGTTCTCAAAAACTGTGCTTCCGTGCTGACTCCCTGCCTAGGCAAACTCTTTCGTCTCTGTCTATCCTCTAACGTCTTCCCTTCATGCTGGAAGTTTGCTCACATTCAACCTGTCCCAAAGAAGGGTGACCGCTCTCAACCCTCCAACTATCGTCCAATTGCTCTCATTTCTTGTCTTTCTAAAGTTTTTGAAACTATTCTTGCTTCCAAATTTCTTAAGCATTTCTCTTCTCATAATCTGCTCTCAGATCGCCAGTATGGCTTCCTTAAGGGTCGCTCTACTGGTGATCTTCTTTCATATCTTACTAACTCTTGGTCATCCTCCTTTCGGGACTTCGGTGAGACTTTTTCTATTGCACTAGACATCGAAAGCCTTCGATAGAGTCTGGCATAAATCTTTAATTTCTAAACTACCCTCCTTCGGTTTCTATCCCTCCATCTGTGCCTTTGTCTCTAATTTCCTTTCCGGCCGTTCCATAGCCGCGGTTGTGGACGGCCATTGTTCACTTCCTCACCCTATAAACTCCGGTGTTCCTCAGGGCTCTTTCCTATCTCCTATTCTCTTTCTAATTTTTATAAATGATCTCCTTAACTGTACCTTAATTCCCATCCATTCATACGCAGACGACTCAACCTTACACTACTCCATTACTTTTCAGAACGCCCCAGCCAGCAATCCCTCAACGACAAACGTAATGAAGCCATACAACTTTTAAATTCTGATCTAAATACTATTTCCAATTGGGGCAGAGAAAACCTTGTTAACTTTAATGCTTCCAAAACCCAATTTCTCCATCTATCTACCCGTCAGGATCTCCCAGCGGACTATCCCTTATTCTTCAACAATACAAAAATCAACCCTTCATCTTCTCTCAATATTCTTGGTGTCTCTTTTTCTTCTGCTCTCATTTGGAAGGACCATATTACCAGTCTTGCTAAGGCAGCCTAGCTCCCAGAAGCTGGGTGTGCTCAACCGCCTTAGGGGGTTCTTTTCCCCTGCACAGCTTCTTTCTCTGTACAGGGGCATAGTGCGCCCTTGTATTGAGTATTGTTCACATGTGTGGGGAGGTTCCTCTCACACCGCTCTCCTAGACAAAGTTGAAAGGAAGGCCTTTCGTATCATTAACTCCCGTCCACTCACCAACTCTCTGCAATCTCTCTCTCTCCGCCGCAATGTTGCATCTCTCTCGCTATTCTATCGCTACTATAATAATCAGTGTTCCTCAGAGCTATCCCAGTGCATACCACCTCCTTTACGTAGGGCACGTGGTACCCGTCTTGCAACTCAATCCCACCCCTACTCTGTGCAACTCTCCAACCCAAGAGTGAAATGTTACTCTCAAACTTTCTTCTACTCAACAGCTGAGCTCTGGCACTCTCTCCCAGAATCATTTTTTCCCGCTTCCTATGACTTAAATTGCTTCAAACTCCGTGTGTCCAGGCATTTTGGCTCGAACGTCCCATGATTTTGGCCCTGTCACTCTTTCAACTATGGGGGAGGCGCCTCACTCGCTATAGGCAGTTATGCCTTTTGCCTCCCTCAATCACATAGAAAAAAAAAAAAAAAAAAAAAATATGCCCCCCAAGTAGGCTTAGGTAGAGATGTCAAAGAACAGTTATGGAATGAATTACTAGGGGTGGATGACGGATGCAAGGAATTGGAGGTAGTAATTGTGGGAGGAGACCTGAATGGGAATGTCTGGGCAGGTGCCGACGGATATTTATTAGTGGCCCCTTCATCATTGATAATGCACCTTAACATTGTTTATGGCCAATCTTTGAACTCAAGCTTGCCTTTCAAACTTCCCGCCCAGGAGAAAACAAAATACAATTGCCACACATCGTGAGCGAAACGCTCTAAAAAAACACTCACAGGCTCATCCTAGATGATGTGGGTACCACTACTAGAAAAAACTAGCAAAAAATAATAGGAAAATACAAATTTAACTTGATCTAGCCTTGCGCTTCTCATGCGTCTGCTGTTTCCCGCACGCTTCACCCCGCCCATCGAAGCGATCTCTCGTCCTTATTTCTCCTGGGCCTGGACGAGTCGGACGTGTCTCGAGGGCGTTCCAGCTCTCTTTTGTTCTTCACCTACCCTCGGACATGGTGAGTCTTTTGCTCATATGTACATGCTAAGTGCTGAGGATAGGTAGCTTATAGACTAGGAGTAGGCTGTGTACGTCCTTTCTCTGGCCCTGGAGACTGTTTTCCGGATACTATACTTAGTAAAGGCGAGTGTGTTAGACGGAGTCCTCGTTGTGATAAGGCGAGGCTCGCACGTGCTTGTTTCATTACCCTAGCTCATATTTAGTTCGCTTGTTAGTCATGGGGCTTCTTTTAGTGAACCGGGGCCTGTTGTTCGGTCCACTTTGGGTGTGCAACAGTATGCTCTACACGTGGGCTAGTGCGTTTTAGATTTTTTCACTTAGCTGAGGGGTCTTGCACGGAGCCATGCTGCTGTTCAACCTACGCTTCTTGATCGCTTTGTGTTGAGATTGATCTTCGCTGGAGTGCAGGTTTGTGCTATTATTATTGATATCATCGACATCTTCCCCCATCTAGTCGGCCTCATGTAGGTTTTATTCTTATGGCTAGGAAGTGTTATTTATTAATTACGTATTATTCATGTATAACTATGCCATAATATGCGCACGTTGGGTTATCTATTCTGGGAGGTATGGCCCTGCCGGCGGGATGTATTAAAGTGAGACTTAGTCAACGTGCCTCTAGTTGCTTCAAGCGGTTTCCCCGCCGGGAAACTTCCGGAAACATCTAATAATATGTTTAATGCAGATTGTCCTTGTTTGGCACTGGATAGGTTGGATTTTGTCTGTTTTGTTTACTGCGTCTAGTTTAATTTCGGTTGACCGACATTTTACTATACTGTACATGTCTTTTTGGGAGAGCCCGGCTAAGATAGTGTAATTAAAACCATTGAGACAAATTTAAGCTGGTGTGCGGGAATACAGCTGGAAGTGGGACACAGAAAATTTGCAATATTTTGTGTTTACTTACCGTATCAGTGTGCAGAAAATGAAGACCTTTATTTGGAAAAGTTAGGGGAGCTTGGTGGCCTAATTTCTGAATTAGAGATAACGTGTTACTCAGTGGTAGGTGATTGGAATCCTACCCCTCACGAGTTGGGTGGTTCCATGTTTGCTAAACATATGTTAAGGTTTTGTGAGGAGCAAGGTTTAATTTTGTCCTCCAAAAACCTGCTTCCAGAAAATAGCTATACATATGTTAGTGAAGCATGGGAGACCAGGTCGTGGCTTGATCATGCAATCTCTAGCTCTGACTTTCATGACTCTATCTCAGAAATGGCCATAAGATACGACATTACGGATGACGACCACATACCTATAGAATTAACAATCAAAATTAATAAGGCACCGGAAATAACAGAAACTAGCAATAGCATCAAGGCAAAAGTTCCATGGAATGTAATCTCAAATGAAGAGTGCCAAATGTACTGTGATAAAACCAAAGACTTATTAAATAGGGTGCAATATGATGGTAATGGTGTAGCACAATGCAGGGATCCAAAATGTAGTGATGCACAACACAGAAAGGACATTATTAAATTTTACAGTAGTATAATAGATTCTTTATCAAAAATGGGGGAAAGTATTTTTAATAGCCATAAATATAAGTCCTCATTCAATAAGCCAGGTTGGCAAGACTATGTGGCTGACCTGTATCAGGCCTCCAGAGATGCTAGGTCTCATTGGCTTGAAGTAGGTCAGCCCAGACAGGGGCCTATATTTGAACTTCACAAAAGAGCAAAGGCTAGGACCAAATATGCCATTAGATTTATTAAGCAAAATGAAAACCAATTAAGGGAGGAAGCCCTTGCAAAGAGTCTGGCAGAAAAGGATACTAACTGTTTTTGGAAGGACATCAGATCCATGCAAAATTGTAACACACCATTACCTGTCAGTGTTGAGGGGGTTACGGGTGAAGAGAACATTGCTGACTTATGGAAAACTCATTTTAAGGAACTACTTAACCCGGCAAGCGCGATAGGCCTTACGGAAGGCTTCCTATAGGGAACGCGATAGGCCTCACGGAAGCAAGACCATAAAAAAAGCCTTCCCCCCCAAAAAAGGGCCTATCAAAACAAAGGAATTTGTCTCTAGGTGAGATAATTCCCCTCCAGTACTCATCCATGTAAATCTCACCCACCCCCCTCCCCTCCTTCCCCACCTTATTCCCCCTCCCTCCCCTCCTCAATTATCACCTATTTTTCCTCTTATTATCATCATTTATCGGTTATTTTTCTCTCCCGCGATAATGTAGCACAAGTGGGTTGCAGAAAAGATCGTTATGTAACACCCAGACACCGGCCCACACCGCCCCACTCGTCTCAGTTACCTCACAGACAGCGAGAGAGGAGGGTTGCCTGTGGCTCTCTCGCCTGAGATTATGACCGGGTGGCCAATATCTTCGTTTTTCACCACCCAAATGCTTTTCCCACTTATTTTAGCACTCTTGAAGGTTCATATATACATCATATATGTAAAATAAAAGCATACCGAAAACAAATAATGCTTTATATTGTAAATATAACGAATTCTGTCAGAATCCAAGGCTAGAAATGCACAAATAACTACCCTAGCCCCTAGGTCTATTTCGCGCTTGTCAGGTTAACAGTGTAAACCAAAGGTCTACTAATGGTGCAATTCAATATGTGAAAGATAGTAATTATGAAGACATTAAAGTGACTGAAAGTGATCTTGAGAA
Source organism: Paralithodes platypus (assembly GCA_032716605.1). Lineage (NCBI taxonomy): Eukaryota > Metazoa > Arthropoda > Malacostraca > Decapoda > Lithodidae > Paralithodes > Paralithodes platypus. The sequence goes on along the minus strand of CM064511.1, from coordinate 27,841,469 downwards.
TGCCATAAGAAAACTTAACCTAAACAAAGCTTGTGGGCTGGATGGTATAATATAATATTATGCAGAACATCTTAAATATGCAGATAAGTTGTTAATAGATAAACTTAGTTCTTGCATCATCAGTCTATTTACGCATGGTGTCCTACCGGAGTCTATGATATCCGTAATACTTGTTCCTGTCATTAAAGATAAATAAGGTAAAATTACAGCTAAAGACAACTACCGCCCAGTAGCACTTGCTAGTGTGGTGAGTAAGGTAGTTGAAATGATAATGCTAGAAAGAATGTATGCATATATTGTCACCAGCAGCAGTCAGTTTGGCTTTAAGAAATATAACGGCACAGACCAATGCATATATGTGCTGAAAGAAGTGATTGATACATACAACAAACTAAATAGCTCAATTTTCTCTTGTTTTCTTGATGCAAGTAAGGCTTTTGATAGGGTGTGTCACAAAACCTTATTTGAAAAATTAGTTAACAGGGGAGTCACGGGAGTGCCTAGCTATATTGTTAGGATACTTATTTTCTGGTATGCTAATCAAAACATGTGTGTAAGATGGGGCAACATCCTGTCAGGCTCTTTTGCCGTAACCAATGGTGTTAGGCAGGGGGGGATATTGTCTCCGTATCTTTTCAACGTCTACATGGATGATCTTAGTCTGGAGCTGAACAAGAATCGCACTGGGTGCTGTATTGGCAGCACCATTGTAAATCATCTCATGTATGCTGATGACCTAGCCTTAATCGCGCCCTCTGGAGCAGGACTGGATAAATTATTAAGAGTATGTGAAAAATTTGGAATCGAACATTCAGTCAAATTTAATCCTATAAAGAGCAATATCATAATATTTAAATCTAACCTTCTATTGAAATCAAAGCTACCTAAATTTCATTTGTATGAAGAAATTATAGAAGAAGTAAGTAAAGTAAAGTATCTAGGACACTATATTTCAAGTGATCGCTCAGATGATGAGGATATGGGTCGTCAGCGAAGGCAACTTTACATGCAGGGAAATTCAATATTAAGAAAATTTCATATGTGCACATGGGATACAAAAATAACATTGTTCAACTCCTACTGCTCACCAATGTATACAGCACAACTATGGTGGAACTATAAGAAAATGACAGTGAATAGACTAAGTATCTCATATCACAATATCATGAAAATGTTTCTGGGGCTCTCAAAATATGAGAGTACAAGTAAGCTATGTGCCTATATGAACTTATACTTACCAATCACTCATTAGAAAGCTAACATATAAATTCATTCAGCGCCTTAACACTTCTGAGAACAGTATCATTAAAAGGCTACAAACTCCAAGCATAGTGTATACCTCTAGGATCCAGGCACACTGGAGGAAGTTGCTCTATATTTAACCTTAAGTAATGATTTCAGGTCTGCTACTCTACAGAATTAGCATACCGGTACTGAACCTCATAGTGCAGTACAGTACCAATATTCCTATACTGTACTGTAGCAACATACTGTACCGGAAGCTAAATGATGTGAGGCATGGTACTGTACACAATTAGAACAGTGGTTTTGGTAACACAGTAGTTTAATGACCACTGTTTTTGGTTGAGGCAGTGCTGTGAACTACATGATAGCAAGCTGGGTATTATTTAATTTATTTTTATTTTATGTAGCCTATGTACAGTAGCTTTTATATATTTATGTTACTGTAAGGTATATATGGACCCCAGTATGGTCCCCTCTGTACTGTGTGAGTCTGAAATAAAGTATTATTATATTATTATATTATTATATACCCGCCTCCCTTAAAACAAATTTTCCGCCTCATAAACTTAACAGAGAAAACGTTCGTTGCTTGGTACTGTCAAAACGTTCTCCTGGTGGTTAAACAGTGGGGAGCCACTTCCGCCGGGAATCAAACGGCTGAGCCGAGAAACGAACTCACCCATTCCTATCTTGAGCATCTCAGTAATATGTGTAGCTTATATCGGGGCGTTGGTCCGCCGCGGGTTAAAGACAATAGATTCACAGTAGCGTTGGTCGCCGGATCAAGTTCTTTCTTAAGATGGGATTAGGTCAGTGTTGGTCACTTAGGTAAGAAGTTACATACACCAGTAGCTCATGGGAGGCTACTCATTACTCAGTTACATTTTTTGGGAATGTATATAACGTAAGGGGAACTAAGATTGTATAGTGTTATTAAAGTCTTTTTTTCTCTTTATTGTTAGAGATATTTTTAAATTTTAGCTTTTCCAGCCTAGCGTTGTAGGAATTGGTTTTTACACCATACCCGAAAGAGGACTTATGGAGCTCCGATCTTACTCTCAACCATCTGAACAATTTTACCAGCACACCTAAACTTTGTTAGATGCGGGAATAGCCTCCCGAAAGTATCAAGCCTTGGTGGGGGCACGATCTCTCGACCCTTGGGTTGTGAGGCAGACACCTTACCAGTTAGACCAATAGAGATATCCCACTTGGCCTGGTCGGCTCAGGTTATTTCCGCATCCGATCTGTTTTAGGCTAGCCTATTTTCACTGACTTCTCACTACTTCACCTTCCGGGAAGCGAAAGCTCCGAACAGAGAGGAACAAGCTTGAGCCGAATCGACCGAGAGTCCATCAGAGAGATGAACGGAAATGGTGAGTCAACTTCACTGAGCGGTGCACCACACGCACCTACTAACTGCCCAGTTGGCAACTCGCTTGAGCGGCCGGCAACTCCACAACCCAACCCAAGCGAGGTCTCACTACACTCCCTGTTCTCTCCTATCCTCTTCCTTGTCCTGTAGGAATTGGTTTTTACACCATACCCGAAAGAGGATTTATGGAGCTCCGATCTTACTCTCAACCATCTGAACAATTTTAACCAGCACACCTAAACTTTGTTAGATGCGGGAATAGCCTCCCGAAGATATCAAGCCCTGGTGGGGGCACGAACTCTCGACCCTTGGGTTGTGAGGCAGACACCTTACCAGTTAGACCAATAGAGATATCCCACTTGGCCTGGTTAGTTCAGGGTATTTCCGCATCTGATCTATTTTAGGCTAGCCTATTTTCACTGACTTTACAGCGTGTCCTTATGAGCATTGATTCTTGGAATTTTTTCACCCTCATGTTATTGTTCACAGTCCGGGCACCTAGGAGGATTGCATCTCCCCGGTGGGAGGGAGCCATGGATAAGAGTGCCTTTGCGTTTTGCTCCGCCTTGGGGTGCAAAAATTTAGCGGTCATTGGTCATCTTTTGTGCGTTAAATGTGTGCCGTGTTTGGACAGGTCTCGTGGCCGGTGGTTATCCAAATCATGCCCCAAGTGTTCTGTACTACGTAATGCCTACCTCACTCATTCTGATGGACAGTGTAAGACAATTTTGCTCCACATTAAGTCAGTATTTGTAACATACTGTAAGACAGTTGCTCATAAATCTTTACAGTTGGATGACCAGTTATTAGATGATTTTAATCCACAACCTACTGGCGGCTTGGGCGAAGCCAGAAGTAATTCACTCCTCCTTGACATGGACAGCTCCTCCTCCGACGGTCTGGATAGATACGGATGCGTCAGGTACCCTGGGTTGGGGGTACCAGTCGAACCTAGGACATCAGGGTCAGGGTCTATGGTCCAGGTTAAATCATCTTCACATCAGCTCGCTTGGTGTAGTGACTAGCGTCTCGGACTTCCACCCAGAAGGCCCGGGTTCGCGCCCACACTCGGCGCATTAAAGATTTTTCACAAGCACTGAGTCGTTACCATCCCTCATGAGCAAAGGGATGGGGTAGTAGTACAGGACCCCAATGGAAATACGCCTAATCGGCCTTATTGAGCTATCCTTAGCTAGCTTAGCATGCGCTAGCTTTAAGAACTATTATTATTATTATTATTAATGCCAAGGAGTTGTTAGTCCCTTTATTCTTTCTACAGGAGCACGGCTTAAACCTGGCGGGAAAGTCCTTAGCCTTCAGAATGGACAATCTGACTGCAGTCACATGCATTCAGAAGCAAGGGTCAGCGAGATCTCGAGTGTAATAAGGGTTGTCGGAAAAGATCTTTCGTCTGGCTGCAAGGCTAGAGATTTATCTTCATGCAACATATCTGCCCGGCGTGGCGAACGTATGGGCAGACGCTCTGTCTCGGAGACAGAGCACTCTAGTAAGAATGGGCTCTCAAGCAAACCGTCTTTCAAGAGATGATTGCGGAGCCATACCATCCACAAGTGGACTTCTTCGTGTCAGAGGTAAATCACAAATTGCCTCAGTACCTCACACGCCGGAGTCAGACTCCGGCGGGAGGTCTGTACGCATTTCTGGTAGACTGGAACAAATGGATCTTCATTTATCTATTTCCACCTTCAGACGCATCTTAATGTGCAAAGTAGTTCACAAACTACGGGGTTATCGGGGCATGGTCTCGATGATTGCGCCGATGTGGCCGGCCCAAGTTTGGTATAATCAATTGAAGACGTGGTGCGAGAACCCGGTGTCACTCCCGATCACGTGCTTCCACTTAGACGCAATTGGAAACCTCAAGACCTCGCTGACTTTTGCCTTGTGGACATTCAGAAGGCCAAGTGGCTAGGCCCATTTGGGAAAAGCGTGATGCACAAGTTGATCAATCAGTATACATTATCAACACAAAGACAGTACCAATCTCATTGGAAAGCCTTTACTACCTGGATCATAGAAACTGACCAACAGCAGTCCTCGGTGGCACTGATATTTAAATACTTAAATTATCTTTTTGAAATGCGAAAGTTGTCAGTTGTCCCATTAAGGAATCACCTCACAGCAATTCGGACACCTTTTTTTTATTTAACTGGTCTGTCGGTGCCAGAGGCGGAGGAGAAGGGGTTCATGCGGTCTTGCTTCCGGCTTCGCCCTCCACCACGTCAACTCACACCCACCTGGTCTCTTGATTTAACCCTTGAAATGCTTCATTCCCGTAAATATTGTCGAAATCCTCCTTATGAGTTAAGGCTTAAGAAAGCCATTTTTCTGATGGCACTGGCCACGTTTGAGTTGGCGGCGATGAGTTCGGGCCCATCTTGCTTAAGATTCTCGAGGCGCAACATGAGTGTCCATATTGCACCTGCTCCTAATTTTATCGCTCAGAATGAACATAGTAACAATATATTTACAGAGTTTGAAGTGCCAGCTCTGAAACAGGGCGATAAACACCATTTGCTTCGCCCGGTGCAATCGCTCATTTTATATATTATGCGGGAGTCTCAGCCATCTCAGGCAGGGTCCCTCTGGGTTTCACGGACAGGTAAACGTCTTCAAAAGCGTTAGCTGGCTGCTTTATTAGTGGAAGTTACCAGGGAGAGTAATCCGGGCGTTCTTGCTAGATCACATGATATATGGAAGTGGGCTGCCTCACTTAGGTTCTTACATATTTATTCCCTAGATGATATTCAGCAGACCAAGTTGTGGTCGTCCAATCATATGTTCCTAACACGTTACCTGTCCGTTAATCGCATGAAACCTTCTCGCACATGTGTAGCATTAAGGCAGAGAGTCTAGTTTTAAGCTATTTTTGTACAAAGAAAGGGGGGGGGAGTGTCCTAACTAGGGCCTCCTACCTGCCTCCTATGTGATACAACATGATGATGAGAATTAGGGTCATGTGATAACCCATTCCTTAGACTAAAGTAAGTCTAGTCAGGTAACCTTTTTTTATTTTTTATACTCTATGTATGGCAATAGAGTATTAATTTATGCTCAGTAATCTTAAGGTTATTTATAAGGGCATTGTACAAATCTATTTGTAATAGAGTACCTGTTAGGCAATATATTTATATATGCCACCAAAGTTATTAGTATTTTCTAAGAGACAAGATATTGATTTATTTATTTAGTCATAAGCTAAAATGTATAGTTTATGTGTGTATATCCTACTGTTCTATCAAACATAAAGGTGCTACACAACAGGCAAACCTTTAATAACCGCCGCCTGTAAACTTTTTGTTTATTTTTATATTATTAAACAAAGAGCTTTTTTCGTACATGTTTCTCTTTAAACCTTAGTAATTTGTTAATGGTTATGATATTCCTGATGAATGTTCCCCTCCAGACTTGAGATATCAGGCGCATCGTCAATGATGAAGGGGCCACTAATAAATTATAGGTTTGAGTCCCAAAGGTAAGAAGGAAAACCTAATATTTAGTAGTGGCCCCGGAATCATTGACGATGTTGGCCCTCCCTTCCATCCCCTTCCCATTCATCTGCTGTATTTTGAAAGTGTTGATATATCAGTGAAGGACGAGAGATCGCTTCGATGGGCTGGGTGAAACGTGTGGGAAACAGCAGACGCATGAGAAGCGCAAGGCTAGATCAAGTTTAATTTTAATTTTTCTATTATTTTTTGCTAGTTTTTGCTAGTAGTGGTACCCACATCATATAGGACGAATCTGTGAGTGTTTTTTTAGAGAGTTTCGCTCACGATGTGTGGCAATCTTATTTTGTTCTCTCCTGGGCAGGAAGCTTGAAAGGCAAGCTTGAGTTCAAAGATTGGCCATAAACAATGTTAAGGCGCATCGTCAATGATTACGGGGCCACTACTAAATATTAGGTTTTCCTTCTTCCCTTCGGGACTCAAACCTATAATGTGGGCGTGCATGGAGGACAGGGTTATGACCGTAGGAACCTGGGAGGTGAATACATACTGGAGCACTGTGCTGCCACGGGGATGGTGGTGTGTAATACTATGTTTAGGAAGAGGATGAGCCACCAGATAACATACAAATCAAGTGGCTCCAGTAGCCAGATAGACTACTTCCTGATCAGCAAATCTGACAGGAAATGGGTTAGAGACACTAAGATCATACCAGGTGAAGAATACATCCCCCAACACAAGCTCCTAGTGTGTGATATGTGCCTAAGCAGAGTTGCTGTCAGAAAGAAAGTACATTTGCCAAAGAGGAAAGTATGGTTGTTGGAAAAAGAGGAGTACAGAGACAGTTTCCACAACGAAATTATAGAAATTGAAAGGAGAATGGGTGCTAGGCCAGATGATGTTGATAGCAAATGGAACTTTATAGAATGCAGCCTCCTTGATACCACAGACAAAGTTTGTGGCAAAACAAAGGGGCCACCCAGACATGAATTCTTCTGGTGGTGGAAAAACGATGTCGAAGCTTCAGTCAGAGAGAAGAGATATTTCAGAGTATGGAAGGAAGGTGGCAGCAAGGAAGAATACCTGTCTGCCAAACATAATGCTAGATGAGAGATCTACAGGGCAAATAAAACCATACAGGATAGCGTGATAGAACAAATTTGTAGCAATAATAATACCAATGGGGTTTATAAATTAGCTAAGAATGTGAGGGACTGCAGTCAGGACGTCGTGGGTGTTACAGAAGATGCATAAATAATGACAGTGGCATGACTGTTTACACAGAAAACACAATCAGAGAGGCATGGAAGGAGCATTATCAAAGACTGCTTAATGTGGAGCTTGAATGGAACAGAGAACAGCTCAGCACTGCAGGCCCAGTACAAGGCCCTTCGCCTTTGATAGGGTACGATGCTGTTAAAAGTGCTATAGATCAAATTAAGTCCGGGAAAGCCGCTGGGAGCTCCGGCATTGTCGCTGAGATGCTAAAAGCAGCTGGAGATATTGGGGTAAAATTGGTCACGGAGCTGATTAATGCTATCATAAAGGAGGAAAAAATTCCTGATGCATGGCAGAAAAGTGTGATAGTAAATATATACAAAGGCAAGGGTGACTCCTTAGACAGGGGAAATTATAGGGGTTTGAAAATGCTCGATCAAGTCATGAAAGTCAGCGAAAGGGTCTTTGAATGCATGATCAGGGAAAATGTTGCCATCAGCGACATGCAGTTTGGACTTAGCCGGGACGTGGCATAACTGACGCTATCTTCATTCCTAGGCAACTGCATTAAGAGAGGTTCTTGGAGAAAAACAGAGTTATATCTAGTGTTTGTAGACCTGGAGAAGGACTTTGACCGGGTGCCCAGGGAAGTAATGCAGTGGGCTATGAGAAAACTCGCAGAAGATTGGCTAGTGCGTGTGATAATGAGAATGTATGAGGGGTCACAGGCAGCAGTTAGAGTGAATGGGGGCCTGAACGAAGAGTTCATCAAGGTTCAGTGCTAGTAATGTTTGTGTTGGTCCTGGAGGCTCTGTCAAGGGACTTTAGGATAGGACTCCCATGGGAGCTGTTATATGCAGACGATCTAGTTCTTATCGCAGATAGTGAGCAGGAAGCAGAGGCAAAGTTCAAAAGATGGAGGGAGGGTATGGCAAATTATTGGTTTGAGTCCCAAAGGGAAGAAGGAAAACCTAATATTTAGCAGTGGCCCCGGAATCATGGACGATATGCCTTATACAGCAATGGCACTCTTTGAACTCTAAAGTCAGCTGTTCAAAACACCCGGCCCGGAGCATATATAGAGACCATCCATCATAAGCGTACGCTCATAATGACTTACGGACTCGTCCTTATGATGCGGATGCCACTACGAAAAAACTAATTTAAAAAATAATAAAACAAAAAAGTTTAGAACTCTTATCTGTTCTACGATTCCTATAGTTCAGATGTTTTTCCTAGCGTGGGTTTTAAATCGAGGCGCTGCGCATATTCGCTCTTCACTGATTTATCAAGAATCTCAAGAAAACATCAGAACGAATGGGAAGGGGATGGAAGGGAGGGCCGGATCGTCAATGATTCCGGGGTCACTACTAAATATTAGGTTTTCCTTCTTCTCTTCGGTACTCAAACCTATAATATATTAATGATGATATACCTGATATCACAAGTCTGGAGGAGGACATTCGTGACAAATATCATTAACCACTAAAATAAATAGGATGAGAACAAACCCGTTGCCTAGAGCTCTAACTTTTATTTTTGAAAAATATAAAAGGGGTTGGCCTACAGGTGGTGTACTTAAATAATAAATATTCACCCATATTCATCTCCCCTAAGCCTTGGATAGAGGCTGTGGGAAAATGTACTAAATATAAACATCCAGAGTATATGTACAAACATTAAATAAATGTACTTCATATAACAATATATTGTACACAAATATTCAACTCATTGACTAGCTTCGAGTCTGAGAAACTTGGATACTGATTATCACAACGTACAACTGCACAACCACGTCCAGCGGGCTGAGGGTCTTAGCTATATGCAACCCCCCCCCCCCCTTATTTCTTAAAATTAAAAAGCACCGAACAACTTAGACCCATTGCCTTAACGTGACACAAGTCATACGTGGTTTCTCTAAATTCACTGACAGGCAATGAGACAAAAAGGTATGGTTTGAGATTCACAGATTAGTCTGTTGAATATCATTACTGTAACAGAGAAATTCTTAAGAAAACGAAGCGACACTCCCCATTTTCGTAAATCATGGGCTCGCCCAACAGCCCCTGGATTACTCTCCTTAATAACCTCAACCAACAGAGCTGCCAAGTGCCGCTTTGCGAGACGTTTCCCTGTCTGCGAAACCCATAGAGCTCCCGGCTGGTTAGGCCGGGACACTCCAATGTAGGTTAAGAGCGACTTCACTGGGCATAATCTGTGATGAGTATCACCCTGTTTGAGTGCCGGTACCTCAAACTCTGTGAACACATGATCTTGGTGTTCATTTTTGGCGATAAATGTGGGCGACGGCGCAATCTGAACATTAGCATTGCGCCGTCCGAACCTAAGACAATTTGGTTCGTTGCTCATCGCCGCCATCTCAGATACCCGGTTACCTGTAGCCAAAACCTTACTCTTCCCCGCATTTACCTTCAGGTTCGTTTTCTCACACACGGTTCCAAACATATATACCACACCCTGTAACTCCCACTCATTATCACTCATCACTTCAGCAAACAGCAGTACAGGTAACTTCCACTCATTTCCTTCTTTTATCTGGGGTACACCAACATCCACTGCTCTTCCTTGAATTTCTTTCATGGCTCGATCCATATACAGCAGATATTGAACAACGATGGGGACATCATGCACCTTTGTTTTAGCCCAACATTCAAATTAAAGAACTCGCTCTGTTCGTTCTTCACACACACTGCTGCTTTTTACCCTCATACATGCTCTTCACTGCTCTCAGCAACTTACCAGCTAATCTGTATATTCTCAATACTTTTCATAGATCTTCTCTATCAATTCTGTCATAGGCTTTCTTCAAGTCCATAAAGGCAGCATACAACTTTTGTCTCTTCTCCAGATTCTCAACAACACATTTCAAGAAGAAAATCTGGTCTACCCTCCCTCTTCCCTTCCTAAACCCGCCGTGCTCCTCACTTACCCATATCTCTGTTCTCACTCTCACTCTCTTGATCTCTACCCTACAGTACATCTTCCCTACTATGCTTAAGAGACATATTTCCCTGTGATTGCCACACACTCCTCTCTCCCCCTTACCATTATGCAGGGGGACTACTATGCTTGTCTTCCAGTCTTCAGGCACACTTCCCTTCTCTTATGCCCATACCCATTCAATCACTATCTCACCACGTACTTCAGCATCTCCACACACACTCCATCCATTCCTGATGCTATCCCCATCTTCACCCTTTTCAAAGCCTCACATACTTCTGACCTCCTGACCCCCACTTCCTCATCCACTACCTCTCTTCTTCTCTCTCCCATACCCCATCCAACTATGTTTGTCAGCATTTCGTTCCCTACATTCTACAATTCATTGAAATGCTCCCTCCATCTTTCGACTCTCTCTTGCTTCTCTGCTACCACTCACCCATTCTTATCTTACACTCCCTTACTACTTCCATTACCACCCACCCTAACTTTCTTGACCTCTTTCCAGAACAGTTTCGTACACTCCCTTCATTTTATACTTAGATTCATTCCAAATTCCTCATCTACTCTCCTCTTATTTTCATTTACTACTCTCTTCACCACTCTTTTTCTCCAAGTACCTTTCCCTTGTCTGCGACTCCAAATCTTCATTTCCTCTATAACCCAACCACTCTCTATGTGCTTTCTTTTTTCTCTTCAACTGCTTGCTTCACCTCTTCAGTCCACCATACTGTTCCCTTCACTCCTCTCCCTCTTCTCCTAACTCCACATACCTCCTCACATGCTGCACACATCTCTTCCTTAAACTCTTTACTCACCTCTTCCACTTCCTCCATTCTCTCCAAGGCAAACCTACCTAGTCATCTTGCTACTGATCTCTTGAACTCTTCCCTGAATTCCTCCTCCTGTAACCTTTCCACCATCTTCACCACTCCACTTCCCTCCTGCCCTACTCTATCTCTCTTCACCCACTTCCTTCGTAACCTAATTTTAGCTACTACTGCGTAATGCTCAGACAACCTCCCCCAATACCTCTATATACCCTAGCATCTAACACTGGTTTCCTCATTCGTTCATCTATACATACATAGTCAATCAGTGCCTTTCGTTCCACTGTCTCTCCCTCTCTCCTCCACTCCACTTTCCCTGTGTACCTAGTGTATCATTCTGTATTCTGTTTCAGAAGAAGGTGTTGGCTATCAATTAACAGCCTCCTCCCCACACTTACAACCACAAGTGCAATGCCATTCCCATCTACCTCTTACGGTACACCCCACCCTCCTACCACCCCATCTACTTTCTTACCACCCACCTTCCCATTCATATCCCCAATCAGAAATAGTCTTTCACTCTTTCACCCAAACTTATCCAGGCAAGCCTCAACACTTACCCAAAACTCTTCTTTCACTGTTTATGATTTATCTTCTTTATCTTTCTTTAAAGAATGTTAAGATGATATTTCAAAATCACAAGCTCTTTTTCTTAACAAAATATGGCAATGAAACTATGGATACCGGTACACGTTTAGAATGAAAATTAGATTATGTATAGGACCTACATTTGTAAGCAGTAAAAATCTCGGCCGTACAGCTATCGCCCAACAAGTCTAACTTCGATTATTTGTAAATAGATTGGCACAATAATTCTTATTATACTAAGTCTTGTATGCCATCTAGAAAATAAAATCCTAATCAAACACTTGCAACATGGTTTCTGATACAAGCTCTCATGTCTGGCTAGTCTCCTAGATATTGTCCACTACATTTTTAACATTATATAACGGATATATAGCAGTTGACATAGTTTATCTGGATTTTCAAAAAGCTTTGATAAAGCCCTCTCAAAAGACGAAGATAGTATAAACTATAGATTTAAAGTTATCCAACGAATTAATGGCTGACTTGCAGAGCGAATGCAATGCATAGTAATTAGTCGGTAAAACAATTGAAAAAACAAGCAGTGTATCATAAGGCTTTTAGTTCTCGGACCTGTTCTGTTTCTGATGTATACTAATGTCATCGATAATGGCTCTCATGTAGGATCTCAAAAAAAAAAAAAAAAAAACGACCGACAAGTACCTATATCAAGTGATCTGAAGAACAATGTTGCAAATTGATTAAGCAAGACAACACAATGATAGGCATTGGGAAATCTTTTGAGTATGAATTTGAAAATATTACTCTCACTTGATGTAATTAGCTTGTTCATCTTACTTTGAAATATTATGTTCGGCTATGATTTCCATATTATAAAAAGAGGTATCGAAAAACTGCAGATAATACGGCGAAGAGTAATTAAGATGATCCATCGAATAATTGACCATATTAGAAATAATTAATAGGACGCAATCTATTTAGCATAATAAAGCGCAAAATATCAGGGGACCCGATTCAAACATTTAAATTCAACATTAAGCATTTAAGGGGAGATGGGCCGTTTTTTTTTTTTTTTTTCCCATGTATTCCTTTATTTCTTAGTTACCTCGCTAGACCTCCATCAAGCTTAGAAAGAAAAGAAAAAACTAGACCCCCTTCAAGATACATTTGTACATTTTTCGGTAGAAAAATGTCTCGGCCGAAGGCCGAATCCTCTTAAAATTTCAGGGTCGCTATCGCTCGCCAGGAAAAAATCGACACCTAAATCGCACGAAAGGTCTTAAAATTGACAACGAAATGGGGCGAAAGGTGTTAAAATCGCCAAACTAATGGGTCAAACGTCTTATAATTTCATAACAAATGGGGATAAACACGAGGAAAAAATGTGACCAGAAAACCGGCCCATGCCCAGGAGTGAAGCCACAGAATGTCAAGTGAACTTTGCTGGCCAGGTACTGGAAAATGTCACTTCAGTTAAGGGAGCCCACCTAGCTTTTTTTTTTATCTTTCTCTCCCTCTCTCTTTGGCTTGTATCCAATCGGCCCCATTCAGCCTACTGTTTTAAGACGTTTACCCACATCCAGGTGTCAATATTTTCCGCGAGCCAGCATATATATATTTTTGTTTTGACAGCAAGCTAAATTTGTAAATTTTTCGATAGAAAAATGTCTCCGGCGAAGCCGAATTTCTCCATACAATGCTGGCTCGCTATCGCTCGCCAGGAAAAAATCGACACCTAGATGGGGATAAACGTCTTAAAACAGTTGGCTGAATGGGGCCGAATGGATACAAGCCAGGAAAAGAGAGAAGAGGAGAGAAAGATGAAACAAGTAGGTGACCCCCCTTAAGTACTTGGGCAGTGTGGTGAGGAAAGACGGGAGTTTGGAGGATGAAGTGTACAAAAGGAGTACAAAGGAAATCAAGCAACAACAGATCCAGCGACTCCTCAAGGCTGCTTTCCCTCCAAAACACTGATGGTCAAGTGTCCAAACAGTAGTTTAAGGGGACATGGGCTGTTTTTTGGGTCTATTTATTATGTTCTCTCCAGTAACCAACTTTACTCCTAAACTCGATTAATGAAATTAACATTCCGGGGATTCGAACCCAGTTTTTCATATAATTATTAGTTTCCTCCCTATACCTCCATCAAGCTTAAAACAAAACAAAAAATAGACTCCCCTTCAAGATAAATTTGTAAATTTTTCGGTAGAAAAGTGTCCCGGCCGAAGGCCAATTCCTCTCAAAATTACAAGCTCGCTATCGCTCGCCAGGAAAAAAATCGACACATAAATGGCACGAAAGGTCTTAAAATTGACAAAGAAATGGGGTGACAGGTATTAAAATAGTCAAACTAATGGGCCGAACGTCTTATAATCTCCAAACAAATGGGGCTAAACACGAGGGAGAAAGTGGTCCAGAAAACCGGCCCACCGGTGTGAGGGAGGACGCAACAGGGGAGGAGGGTTGTTTGTAAGTGCTCAAAACACGGACTGGGAATAGGGAGATAAGTATGGAAGTGAAACTGTTACTGCAGGATTTGTTTTGTGTGTATGAAGGAGACAAACTGCAAAGCTGCCTGTAACAAGTGTCTCCAAAGTAAATTTTTGTTTTTTGTTGGTGCTTTGTGCTTGTTAAGTGAAGTTAAATGAATAGGAGGAGGTGTTTGTGAGAGCTAGTGGGATTACTCGCTGTGTAAGTGAAACATTAACAGAACAAGAAAAAACGGAAACAGTGAGGGAAGCCAGACGTATGAAACAGGTGTTCCAGCAACTCCTGGGTATTGCTCTGCTCGATTGTTGTCTACAATCTCCCTAATGTTATAGTGTGGTAATACCCTCGCTGACGCACAGGAGTGAAGCATGGACGTTGTTAAGGGAGCCCACCTCGCTTTTTTTTTTATCTTTATCTCTCTCTCTCTTTGGCTTGTATCCATTCGGCCCCATTCAGCCTACTGTTTTAAGACGTTTACCCCCATCCAGGTGTCAATATTTTCCTGGCGAGCGGTAGCAAGCCAGCATATATATATTTTTGTTTTGACAGCAAGCTAAATTGGTACATTTTTTCGATAGAAAAATTTCTCCGGCGAAGCCGGAATTCTCCATACAATGCTGGCTCGCTATCGCTCGCCAGGAAGAAATCGACACCTGGATGGGGATAAACGTCTTAAAACAGTTGGCTGAATGGGGGCGAATGGATACAAGCCAGGGAAAGAGAGAAAAGGAGAGAAAGATAAAAAAATCCCGTGACCCCCTTAAAGAGTGAGAGGGTCGAAATAAGTTATTTGAGATAAGCGTACGGAAGCACATGGAGAGATAGACACATGAAAACATGCGAAAACCATGTTGTGTGTATTTGGATGTGTTGAAGAGTGTGAAGACGAATATCATAAGATGGTTCGGTCATGTGTATCATATGGAAAGTGAAAGAAACACTAAAAGAGTGTAATGTAGGCTATAACAGCGAAGACATTGGTATTGGGTGGGAGGAGGGGCGCCGGCTGAGGGATGAGTGGATGGCAGAGAAGCATGGAGGTAATTCATTCGTGGTCAACCCCTCTGGGATTAAGGCGTTAGGCAATATATATATGATTATATATAAATTACACAATTTACACTAGAGGTAACAAATATAAGATAATCGGAGAAGCCTTTCCTTTACACGAAGCAAAGCATTTTATGTGATATCAGTGGTTAGCATGTAAAGCAATCTGCCATGCGATGTCGATGTCAAAAGTCAGGTGAACAAAAACTTACTATATTTCCTCATATCCCTGACTGTCTATGTACTGTATATGTTCGAATAACCAACTTTTGTTTATATATTTCACTCCCAAGAACCCATTTAAGGGGAGACTGACCGTTTGTTTGGTCTATTATTTCATTTATTCATATATTTGCTTAGTTTCCTCCCTAGACCTCCATCAAGCTTAGAAAAAACACCCCCTAGTCCCCCCTTCAAGATAAATTTGTAAATTTTTCGGTAGAAAAATGTCCCGGCCGAAGGCCGTTTCCTCTTAAAATTGCATGCTCGCTGTCGCTCGCCAGGAAAAAATGGACACCTAAATGGGACGAAAGGTCTTAAAATTGACAACGAAATGGGGCAAAAGGTGTTAAAATCGCCAAACTAATGGGCCGAACGTGTTACAATCTCAAAACTAGTGGGGCTAAAAATTAGGGAGAAGGGGGTCCAGAAAAACGGTCTTCCTCCCCTTAATTCCCTTCAATAAGCGGCTGCAGGTGTCCATAGCAGATGATGGTTCCGGTGGTTGACTGTCCTATTTACTTCTCTGTTTCCGGGTATCGCTATTGATGCTATCCTGGGCGTTGTGGGCAATGTTGGTGGTGTTGCAGGCGTTCTGCTTTGGGATGTGGACATAACAATTATAATTAATGCTTTGCTAACTTGCCAAATCATTTGAAGTCATGGATTTGTATATTATGTTAAACAAATTGGTATCAGATGAGCTTAATGACTTATGGATCAAATGTTTTTCCATTGATAAATTAAAGTACCATGTTAGTGAAATACTGTATTCTTATTTTTCTATATTGCTATTGACATAAACTTTTTCTGACCATGTTTACTGTTTACATATGTGAATTATGTCTAAATTGCAGTGACCTACTCAAAGAACCACAAGATCTGCACCAAATTGACGTTGGTATAACCACACAGGAAATGGGTTATTACCATTTTACACACACCTACTGTATTACCATTTTACACACACCTACTGTATTACCATTTTACACACACCTACTGTATTACCATTTTACACACACCTACTGTATTACCATTTTACACACACCTACTGTATTACCAGTTTACACACACCTACTGTATTACCATTTTACACACACCTACTGTATTACCATTTTACACACACCTATTGTATTACCATTTTACACACACCTACTGTATTACCATTTTACACACACTTACTGTATTCCTTTATAATGATGTGTTTGGACGTGGCTACTGTAGGTTCCAAGAAAACCTACTTTGTATCTCGCCTTGCATATATGCACATTCAAAAGTGATTTTGGTTTTATTTGGGGTTCATTGGCTTTTATTAAATTCAGAGTTGCTTTTTATAATTTATTTTATTTGCTCTGATAAGTCACCAATGGACTCAAGCGAGTAATTTTCTCATTATCTGATTTACTGTAAATGAGTTTAAAAGCCAAAATTATGTTATTCATGAATATGGACTGGCTATTGGTGAATCTATTAATTTATTTTTTATTTAGAATGTGTTTATTTTATTTATTTATTTATTTATTTATAATTTTTGGGGGGAGGAGGGGGGGGGGGGGATATCCATGGCAGTGAGATTTGACTGACTGACTTACATTTCTCACCAAATCATACGTTTGATTCATTAACTTTGTTGCATGAAATCAACAACGCAAGCTTCAATAACTTGTAATAAAGCAAGCACAAACACACACACACACACACACACACGCACACACACACAATTTTTCGGTCGAAGCCTTTACTTGGCGTATTGAGTTTGACAAATGTTTATTGGTGAAAAGTTGTCCGATCCCCATATTCTAAGCATTCCATAATCCACACCAAGTTGTTGTTGTTGTTGTTTTTCCCCAAGCTGCCTGGCCGAACAGCCCCAAGGCCCCGAGCAAGGCCAAGGCTATAACCGAGCGCCCCCACAGAACCCTCCCTGCCGACCACAATAAAGCCTGGGTGTCCGAAGCCACTCCATGGCGGGGAGCTGAGGAGGGCGCGGAAACGCCCGGGAAACCAAAGCCCCACCCAGGGCCCTGTGCCCCTCAGCAATTATGAAGAGAAAGTTGAAGGGCAAAGGAAAGATGTGACGCTTTGGCTTCCAATCTTGGTAGATTAGGAGGTCAATCCACGCAAGAGACGCCGTCACTTGAGATCTAGAAAATATATAAGTAAAAGGAACAGTCAGAGTAAGCTATGGGTATGGCAGAGATCGCTCAGTTCTCACTCTGATAGACCAGCCCATCACCACATGACTAGAACCCAATCCTCTCAGCATCAGCTAGGAAAGGCGCTAGAAAGCTGCCTTTGGCGGGGGGATAGCTCCCCTATTTCAACCCTTTTCGGGGTTTAAAAGGGGGGTCACCGGCTTTTTTTTTAATCTTTTTCTCCTTTTCTCTCTTTCCCTGGCTTGTATCCTTTCGGCCCCATTCAGCCAACTGTTTTAAGACGTTTATCCACATCCAAGTGTCGATTTCTTCCCGGCGAGCGATAGCGAGCCAGCATTGTATGGAGAAATCCGGCTTCGCCGGAGAAATTTTTCTATCGAAAAATGTACACATTTAACTTGCTGTCAAAACAAATATATATATATGCTGGCTCGCTACCGCTCGCCAGGAAAATATGGGGGTAAACGTCTTAAAACAGTTGGCTGAATGGGGCCGAATGGATACAAGCCAAAGAGAGAGGGAGAGAAAGAGAACAAAAGCGAGGTGGGCACCCTTAAATGTAAAGTGTAGTGCGTGGGTGTGTTGGTATTGCGCTACAGTTGTGTAATCAATAAGCCTCTCCCTAACACGCCAGCCACCCTTCCCCCACTTCTTCATTTCTTATCTTATTAATATTTTGTGGCCAGGGTTCGAACCCAGGCCAGTAGTGCAGCACTCCAGCACTTAGAACATAGTATAAAGCAAAAATAAAAACTACGCCAATGGTGTCATTAAGGGGAGGTTTTTAGTTGGTTCCCTAGACCTCCATCAAGCTTAAAATTACACCCCCTTGAGTCCCTTTCAAGATAAATTTGTACATTTTTCGGTAGAAAAATGTCCTGGCCGAAGGCCGGTTGCTCTTAAATTACAGGCTCGCTATCGCTCGCCAGGATAAAATTGACACCTGAATGGCACGAAAGGTCTTAATATGGGGTGAAAGTTCTTAAAATCGCTAAACTAATGGGGCAAACGTTTTATAATATCAAAAGCAATGGGGCTAAACATGAGGGAGAAAGGGGCCAAGAAAATAATCCCTCGAGTGGAGATCTGCCATTAACCTTTCGCCTCCCTATACTAAACATTCGGCAATACTACTATAGGATATAATACTAGTATAGGATATAATACTAGTATAGGATATAATACTAGTATAGGATATAATACTACTATAGGATATAATACTACTATAGGATATAATACTAGTATAGGATATAATACTAGTATAGGATATAATACTACTATAGGATATAATACTACTATAGGATATAATACTACTATAGGATAATACTAGTATAGGATATAATACTAGTATAGGATATAATACTACTATAGGATATAATACTACTATAGGATATAATACTAGTATAGGATATAATACTAGTATAGGATATAATACTACTATAGGATATAATACTAGTATAGGATATAATACTAGTATAGGATATAATACTAGTATAGGATATAATACTACTATAGGATATAATACTAGTATAGGATATAATACTAGTATAGGATATAATACTAGTATAGGATAATTATAATAGTTTGGTCTTTAGATCTACAGTCTAAATATTAAGGGGAGGCTGGCCGTTTGTTTGGTCTATTAATTTATTTATTCATATATTTTTTTAGTTTCCTCCCTAGACCTCCATCAAGCTTAGAAAAACACCCCCTAGACCCCCCTACAAGATAAGTTTGTACATTTTTCGGTAGAAAAATGTCCCGGCCGAAGGCCGATTCCTCTTAAAATTGTAGGCTCGCTATCGTTCGCCAGGAAATAATCGACACCTAAATGGCACGAAAGGTCTTAAAATTGACAACGAAATGGGGTGAAAGGTGTTAAAATCGTCAAACTAATAGGCCGAACGTCTTATAATCTCAAAACTAGTGGTGCTAAACATTAGGGAGAAGGGGGTCCAGAAAAACGGTCTGCCTCCCCTATTCATAAATCAACAGTCATGCGTACGTTGTTATATAATAAAACGGTCTGCCTCCCCTATTCATAAATCAACAGTCATGCGTACGTTGTTATATAATAAATACGGCATGAACAACATAGCTTCCCAATAAAAAGATGCGACTGATAAAATCTCGTTTTTTACAGGCTCTCTATCAACCGGTCGGACATTGTATATAAAGGGAGCTAAGAGGGGAGGCAGACCGTTCTTCTGGACCCCCTTCTCCCTAATGTTTAACCCCACTAGTTTTGAGATTATAAGACGTTCGGCCCACTAGTTTGGCGATTTTAACACCTTTCGCCCCATTTCGTTGTCAATTTTAAGACCTTTCGTGCCATTTAGGTGTCGAATATTTCCTGGCGAGCGATAGCGAGCCTGGAATTTTAAGAGGAATCGGCCTTTGGCCGCGACATTTTTCAACCGAAAAATGTACACATTTATCTTGAAGGGGGGTCTAGGGGGTGTTTTTCTAAGCTTGATGGAGGTCTAGGGAGGAAACTAAAAAAATATATGAATAAATGAATTAATAGACCAAACAAACGGCCAGCCTCCCCTTAACCCCTTCATGCCGTCCTTTTAACTTTATCTTGGCTGCTATTAGATGATTTTATCCAGTTAATAAAAGAAGGGACTGCTGCAACTTAGGAGGCATCCAACTATTTCACTTAACCATTTCTACTACCACAGACCCTTCTTAAACTGCACAATAACATCTAAATTTAATTAGAATACAACTAAGAAACATCTCCGGTAGAGAAGGGGTTAACCAACATAACATTGCATAACATGAAGATGACGATAAGCCACTGTATTTTTTTTTTTTTTCACCTCGGGAGTCTAGGTTGCTCAGTAGCCTGTAACTATCACGAGGCCCCGAGATTATCGATTGAAGCTTCGAGATGTTGGGTGCTTCATATGTGTTGCGCTAGATGGTTACAGTGGTGCTTCAAGGTGTTGATTGCTTCCTTTCTGCCACACTAGATGACGACACCTTATTTATACACGTCACTTGCTTTGGAGAGAGCAGCTGTATGGTCGTTCACAGCATCTTCGAATATGTTCAGGCATCTTCTATGATTTGAATGGGTGACGATATAGGCGGTACTTACTTGACTTGTCGATCAGCAGGAACGATCAGATCACCTCAGAAAAAACCCTGACGTTTGGCGTGAACTCGATCCATTTGGTCTGTAGTCCGCCACGCTGTCCACTATGCTATCACCTCCCCATAATGAGCAAGATATCTAAACTTCATGGATCAGTAACTTAACATAGGTGGGAAATGTTCAGTATGAACTCCAGTATATGGCTGCCAATTGAAATAGATGCTCATTAACCCTTTCTGTACCGGTAACGTCTTTCTATTATTTTTCTTACTATATTTAGACTATTTTCAGCAGCTTAAGAAGGATCTAAAGTAGTAAAAAGGGTTAAGGTAGATAGTTCGAAACCTGTTAATTGCTGAAGGCCATTTTTAAACTGAACAAAATCGTCGAATAGTAGCCAGAATAAAGTTAAAAGGACGTCGCAGTGCAGAAGGGGTTAATATAGGTTATCGTATCACTTGGGAATACCGCCTCCACAACAACAGAAACAATGTGTTGCACAATTGTTGTTGTAGCTCCCCAAACTTTCTGGTCGAACAGTCCCGAGTCCAGTTGAACAAAGCCACTCCAGATGCTCGTGCTCCTGAAAGTACCAGGGTGAGATGAGATCTGTCTCTGAGAGGGCAGTGGAGAAGGGGATCATCATCCCGCAGGCTTACGTCCCCTGGCCAATACTCCCACCGTCCGCAGCCCCCTTGCAGTGCCACCCAACCGGGCGATCTCGCCAGCACTTAGAAGGAAAAGTAGTACAGGAAAAGAGAAACACAGAATTGGCCACATTAGTTTGTATCCATGCCACGATTTTATGGAGGGAAGGAACATAGAATAATAATTTGCTATAAATCCGTTAATTGGTCATATAATTTAACTGTTGCATATGGAAATACACATCTAAATCAATCATACTAATTTTCCTTCCATACATAAACATATGACGTGGATACATACTAATGTGGCCAACTGTACATTATAAATACTGACCTTCTCGGAAGGTGCCAATTTTCACATTCACCCATGGATTACTATACCCTGTTCCAAGTTAGTAGGCCAAAACTCTTGAACATTAACCTCTATAACTCACAAACGGCTAAGGAATCCAGCTCTTATTTCTACCATATGGGAAGGGTGAGCCAGGGAATAGGTGTGAACATTTACAGTCCATTTGCTCGAGCCCTTTTTGAGTTACAGAGGTTACGGTTCACGATTTCTGGCCTACCTACTTGGAACAGGATATAGGGTATACACTTACCTGTTTGGAACAGGATATAGGGTATACACTTACCTGTTTGGAACAGGATATAGGGTATACACTTACCTGTTTGGAACAGGATAAAGGGTATACACTTACCTGTTTGGAACAGGATATAGGGTATACACTTACCTGTTTGGAACAGGATATAGGGTATACACTTACCTGTTTGGAACAGGATATAGGGTATACACTTTGTAGGTAGTAGGGGTAGGCAGCCCCGCCCAGGGAAGTACTACCGCCAAGGTTTCGGGAGACTCAGGGAATAGCCTGAATTCCATTTTCTCTCCCAGGCCTTGGTAGCTAGATACATATCTTTCTGCCTCACACATCAGGGGTATCAGGAAAACCCTCTTTATATAACATACACATCCAACTTCACGACTTGCCCTACATTGCTATCCTCTATCCATAAAACACTACTCTTCCCACTACATATCATACATGTAACACCATACACCTTACCCAATAAACATGGCAGTACAATTGTTAAGAGCAAACCTGGTGGTCCCTCGGATATCCACCCCCGGCAGGGTTGGGTCATTGACACAGGGCCCTCCCGGTCGTCATCATGCGACTGTGTCAAGAGCATTGCAACGTCCCAAAGCTGCTCGTCGGTGCAGCTTTTTCTTTAGCAATATAAGGGGACTTCACTCTAACATCAATTCTGTACACCAATTTCTTCAAGCAGAATCCCCTACTCTCCTTTTTTTGACAGAGACTCAAGTAACATCCACATCTGACACGTCTAGATTTAATTTTCCAGGTTATCAACTGCTCCAAAATTTCAGACCTAAAGGAGGTGTATGTTGCTTCGCAAAATCTGAAATTGCCCTGGAGGAGGTTACTAGTTTCAATTGTCCCTATTTTGATTATTCTATATACAAATTAATTTCTGCTGGTAAATTTAAATACATATGTTGCATCTACCGTTCCCCAAATACTCCTCCAGAGCAAAGTCTTTTTGATTCTCTGTCCTCACAACTCAGTGTCCTCAACTTAAATGCTTCTTCTGAAATCACTGTGTTGGGTGATTTTAATGTCCATAATGTTGAATGGCTCACTTATTCAGCCAGGACTGATGATGCTGATCTTGAATGTGAGCTATTTGCAGACTCATTTAATCTCACTCAACTAGTCAACCAACCCACCCGTGTACCAGATAATCCTAATCATAATTCCCACCTACTGGACTTATTTTTAACAACCAATTCAGAAAATTATGATGTTACAGTGAGGTCCCCGCTTGGATCTTCTGATCACTGTCTGATACAGGCCACCTGTCTATCACCTACCACACCTTCCCACTCTGAACCTGTTTTGGTGACTAAATGGCATTACGATAGGGCAGACTGGGAGGGTCTTCAAGGTTTCTTTATTGATATTCCCTGGACCTCTTTCTTTTCTAATGATGCACACTCCACCTTGAGCCACATACAAGATTTTGTAAAAATTGGAATGGAAACTTTTATTCCTCATCAAAAGTACAGTAAAAGATCTAATTCACCTAAATGGTTTGACCATAATTGTGCTAGAGTAACTGAACAAAAAGCAATAGCCTACAATGCATACACAAGATCAAAAACACATGAAGCCTTTAATTACTTTAGAAACATCAGAAATCATGCCAAAACTGTATTAAACCTAACTAAATCAAACTTTCTCCACAAGCAGGCAAATAAACTTCTAAATAATCCAAATGATAACAAAATATTTTGGTCTACTCTTAACTCATTTAAATCCAACTTCACTACTGCTTCATCCATTCCACCATTAAAATCTCTGACTGGCAATCTTGTAAGTGACCCACGAGGTAAAGCTAACCTTCTTGCGGATATTTTCTCCACCAACTCAACCTTAGATGAAATAAATCAAGATGTCCCTGTACTTAATTTTAATTCGCCTGAAATTCCCTCACTTAAGATCCACACCAGACATGTCAAAACTATTTTGCAGAATCTCTCGGTAGATAAGGCTCCTGGTCCAGATGAAATTCCTCCAATAGTACTTAAGAATTGCTCCTTGGTGCTCGCTCCTGTATTGGCAAATTTTTTCCGTCTGTGTACTCATACCTCATGCTTCCCAGTACCCTGGAAAGAAGCAAACATCCATCCAGTTCCTAAAAAAGGTGCCTCTTCAGATCCATCAAACTACAGACCAATAGCTATAACTTCCACTCTTGGTAAAGTCTTTGAAATTATATTAAATAATCACATAATTAAGCATCTTGAGAATAATAAATTAATCAGTGATAGGCAATATGGTTTTAGACGATGTCGATCAACTGCAGACATGCTTTGCCTTCTTACGCATCAAATCAACCAAGCTACAGACCAACATGGTGAAACACATACAATAGCACTGGATATATCAAAGGCATTTGATAGAGTCTGGCATCAATCCTTATTGTCGAAGATGTCACACTACGGCCTTGCATCATTAGTTCCACTAATTTCTTCTTATCTTCATAACAGAAAAATACGTGTAATGGTAGATGGCCTTTATTCTCAATTTCACTCAGTAAATGCTGGTGTTCCCCAGGGATCAGTTTTGGCCCCAATTCTGTTCCTCATTCATATCAATGATCTCATATCTACCACTCATAATCCAATACATTCCTACGCAGATGACTCAACACTCCACAGTTCCTTCACATTTACCAATTCTTTCACCCAACCCGATCTTATAAATTCAAAAATAAACACTGCAATTTCTCTGAACCAGGACCTTTCTAGAATTAATGGATGGGGACAAAAGAATCTAGTTTCCTTTAATGCACAGAAAACCAAGTACATTCAATTTTCTAACCGACAGAATCTCACTGACTCCCATATATTTTTTAATGATGTAAATATTCCCACTTCCCCTAGTATTGACATTCTCGGTGTAACATTAACTACTAACTTGAGCTGGACACATTATGTTAGAAGCATTGCTAAGAATGCCTCTAAAAAACTGGGACTCCTGTACAGAGTTCGAGAATTCTTCACTGACGAGCAGTTGGCCGTGATATATAAAAGTCATGTGCGTTCTCAGATGGATTACTGTTCACCTCTGTGGGGTGGAAGTGGAGTGGTTGCATTGAGGCAGTTGGACAAAATTCAAAATAAAGCTATTAGATTAATCAATAACCCTGCAATCACACAGGACCTTCCTACATTATCCATACGAAGAAACGTTGCATCCCTTGCATTATTCTACAGATATTTTCACAGCAATTGTTCCGAGGAACTTGCTTCAATTGTGCCGCCTCTCCACATCTTTCCCCGTAGAACTAGGGCAGCTGAGAGCGCCCATGAATTTACACTTTCTCCTCCACAATGCAGAACTTCTGCTTATCAGAATTCATTTATCCCCAGAGCTACTACTCTTTGGAATTCACTTCCCTCGAATTGCTTTCCACAAACTTACAATCTACAAATGTTTAAATCCAGTTGTTACAAACATTTTATGAATGGAGGATGCCTTTAGGCACATGGACCTTTTTGTCTTATCTGTGTTTTTCCTTCCTCCGTTCATTGTCTCTTAAAAAAAAAAAAAAAAAAAAAAAAACCTGTTTGGAACAGGATATAGAGTATACACTTACCTGTTTGGAACAGGATATAGGGTATACACTTACCTGTTTGGCTATTATGTATCGGGACATCCTTTTTTTAGTATATTCTGGTTACTCTTAGACGATTTTATTCAGCTTAAGGGAGGATGGGCCGATTTTCGGGACCACTTTCTCCCTCATGTTTGGCCCCATTAGTTTTCAGATGTTAAGATGTTTGCCCCATTAGTTAGTTAATTTTAAGACCTTTCGCCCCAATTCTTCGTCAATATTTTTAGACCTTTCGTGCTATTTAGGTGTCAGATTTTTTCTCTGGCGAACGATGAGCCTGTAATGTTGGAAGAACCGGCCTTCGGCCGGGAAATGTTTCTACCGGAAAATGTACAAATTAATATAGAAGGGGGATCTAATGGATTTTTTTTTTTTAATTTAATGGAGGTCTAGGGAGGAAACTAAAAAAATAACGAATACATGCAAAAATCGCCCCAAAAAGTGAACCATCTCCCCTTAAGAAGGACGTCTTCCCGTTGAAAGGCTACAGACTATCTCAAATACACCTTTTAGCTATCATATATCGTTCCTAACCTTCATAAAATCGTCTATATGCAGCTGAAACAAGAACAAAAATACGTGACCGGTATTGAAAAGGTTAAGGGGAGGCAGACCGTTTTTCTGGACCCCCTTCTGCCTAATGTTTAGCCCCACTAGTTTTTAAATTATAAGATGTTCGGCCCATTAGTTTGGCGATTATGACACCTTTCACCCCATTTCGTTGTCAATTTTAAAACCTTTCGTGCCATTTATGTATCGATTATTTCGTGGCGACGATAGCGAGCCTGCAATTTTAAGAGGAATCGGCCTTCGGCCGGGACATTTTCTACCGAAAAATGTACAAATGTATCTTGAAGGGGGGTCTAGGGGGAGTTTTTCTTAGCTTGTTGGAGGTCTAGGGAGGAAACTAAAAACAGTATATGAATAAATTAATTAATAGACCAAACAAACGGTCATCCCCCCCTTAAGAGATACTATTATCTTATCTGGTCTTGTATAGCTCCTATGACTTTACAAGACGGTGTTAGTATTCATTATCCTAACAGCTAATCTAATGACCTGTTATATTAATAGTTTGTATTGATAGATAAGTATTATTTATTGCCGTTCAAGGCGTTAGTCATCCAAGTTGTCACTGCACATGCTATGGGGGTTTAATATACGAGTGGAAATACTAGTTTTGTCTATATTTGTGTATTTTAATTTTACGTATCTTGCTAAGCCATTACCTCTTAAGGGAGCCCACCTCGCTTTTTTTCTCTTTCTCTCCTTCTTTCTTTGGCTTGTACCCATTCAGCCTACTGTTTTAAGACTTTACCCCATCCAGGTGTCAATATTTTCCTGGTGAGCGGTAGCGAGCCAGCATATATATATTATTTTTTGAGAGCAAGCTAAATTTGTAAATTTTTCGATATAAAAATGTCTCCAGCGAAGCCGGTTTTCTCCATAGAATGCTGGCTCGCTATCGCTCGCCAGGAAGATAACGACACCTGGATGGGGATAAACGTCTTAAAACAGTTTGCTGAATGGGGCCGAATGGATACAAGCCAGAGAAAGAGAGAAAAAGAGAGAAAGAGAACAAAAGCCGGTAACCCTCCTTAAACCCCATGCCTCTGTTGACCTAGCAGTAAGTAGGAGCCTGGAGTTAGTGGACATTTGTGACGTTCCACCCGGGTACGTAAACTGTGGTAACCTGGGTTATTAGCCTCAACTGAACCAGCGACGTTTTTTTTTTTATATTTGATTATAGTTATGTTTAGAGGATTGTGTGCAGTATAAGAAGGGTATGTCGTAGTAAAAAGGGTTAAGGGGGGGGTCACCGTCTTTTTTTATCTTTCTCTCCTTTTCTCGCTTTCTCTGGCTTGTATTCATTCTGCCCCATTCAGCCAACTGTTTTAAGACGTTTATCCCCATCCAGGTGTCGTATCGCGAGCCAGCATTGTATAGAGAAATCCGGCTTCGCCGGAGAAATTTTTCTATCGAAAAATGTACCCAAATTTTGCTTGCTCTCAAAACAAAAATATATGTATGCTGGCTCGCTACCGCTCACCAGGGAAATATTGACACCTGGATGGGGGTAAACGTCTTAAAACAGTAGGCTGAATGTGGCCGAATGGATACAAGCCAAAGAGAGAGGGAGAGAAAGAAAAAACAAAGCGAGGTGGGCCCCCTAAACTGAATACAATCGTCTAATAGCAGCCAGAATAGTTAAAAGAACGTCACCGGTACTGAAAGGGTTATGCAGTAGCCCCTATAATAATATGAATTCCCTACCACCCCAGGCTCCAAATAGCAAGGCTAGTGATGGTATGGGTGACGCGGGCAAGTGCAACAGCCTTGTGTAAGTCCGCCTACTTTACTGTGTTCCCCATTAACCCGGGTAACCCCTTCTGTACCGGTGCCGTCCTTTTAAGGGACCCCACCTCGCTTTTTTTTCTCTGTCTCCCTCTTTCTTTAGCTTTTATCCATTCGGCCCCCTTCAGCCTACTGTTTTAAGACGTTTAACCCCATCCAGGTGTCAATATTTGTTTTTGACAGCAAGCTAAATTTGTCAATTTTTCGATAGACAAAATGTCTCCGGCGAAGCCGGATAAACGTCTTAAAACAGTTGGCTGAATGGGGCCGAATGGATACAAGCCAGGAAAAGAGAAAAGGAGAGAAAGATAAAAAAAAAAAAAAAACGGTGACCTCCCTCTATTCTGACTACTATTAGACGATCTTACTCAGTATAAAAAGGGCCTCCAGCAATTAACGAGCTTCGAACTATCTCACTTGACCTGTTTTACTACCACAGATCCATCATAATCTGCACAGAATCGTCTAAATATAGCTAGAATAAGATTAAAAAGATGTCGCCGGTACATAAGGGGTTAATTTTCGTCCCGTATTTAACCCCTTCATCACCATTACGCAATTTGCATCATATACTGGTTACCATTAGACGATTTCTTTCGTTTCTAATCTACCTCTACAAGTCAAATGGGTAAATACGATCTCAGTAACCCCTCTTAATAACATTGGTCCTCCTTAAGCTGCATAAAATAATGTAATTTTAGCCAGAATCCATGGTAAAAAGGCATCATGATGCTGAACGGGTTAATACCTTTCCCATTGAGTCCTCTGCTTGTCTAAAAACCCATATTATATCTCTCTTATGTCGCTGAAAGTATCCTGTGCACCCTGATTTCCATCCTCATACCTCAGTCCTTTTGATATCCGTATGCATATTTCATGTTTTCCAGGCAATCACGTCAAATCCACAAGTTGCTCCCTCTAGCATCCTCGCCATCAACTTGGGTGAATATGTTCTCCCTTCTTCATAGTGGTATCTGTATTCATGACCCATGGTTATTATATCCTCATGAATCATATCCCATTCCATGAACGCCTCTGTTATTCAAATGCCACTCTCAATTATCTCTTCACTTTATCCCCCCCCCCCCCTCCCCCCTCACTCTCTTTCTCTTTGTGTCTCTCTCTCTCTCTCTCTCTCACACACACACACAGACACAACTCATAGACTTTCCCTCCCCCCTCTCGGTCCCCTTCGTTTCCCAAGCCCCCGACTACTCTCTCCTACCCATACCCTCCCCTCTCCCTTCTCTTCCCCTTCCCATGCCCTCTCCTGTGTCTTGAAGCACCCCCTCTCCCCCAGCTGCGTCCCAGTATTTTATAGAAGCTCATTGGGACTTCATGTTGCTTCCAAACACGACCAATTACATCTTCGTGCTTCACTGGCGCCCCACTCAAGTGTTTACATTGGCGGTGTTATTCCCGGGTTAATTTTACAAGACGTCAATCATTAAAGGCGGGATAATGCGCAGCGTTGGCCAAGCTGCGTAGTTGTCCACTGGGAAACTGCCAAAAGTCGTCAACTTTCAGATATCATCCACCAAAAATATCGTTGGGAGGTTTTTCTAAGTCAATTTCCTGCCGAAGGTGTAAGTGATAAGTTTTGCTGATTATGATTATGTGAACAGATGTGTACTAGGAGTTGTGGAAGAAGGAACGTTTATCGGTCTTTGCATAATGTGAAACATTTTTTGCTACTTATCATCGTCATATGATTCTCTCCTTAAATTATTAGCGCTACCAGAGCTACATGACCCTTCAAAGCTTAATCAGATTGTTTCCAAACTTACGACTAACTTCGAGTTAAGGGAAATCGCGCCTATATCGATTGGCGAATGCGCAGAACGTTGTAGGTCGGGGCTGAGGTGCCAAGTCGCTAATATTGAAAACTTTATGTTTCAGAGTTTTTGACGTATATATGGACCTGTATTGCAGGCCTTCCAGCCATTAGTGTTCATGAATTTATTTCAGACGCATGGTAGTAGTGAGGGTATGTTTGACGGGCAAGACATGGAATATAATATACGATATCGTAATTCCACCACCGGCATGTGCGCGTTCCAGCCATCTTTCCAGACTTGGGAAGTAAAGTCAGCAAACTTTTTCAGAGTCGCACAACTTTCCAAGATTTGATCGTGTGTGGCTTTTGGATATGGATTCAGCTAAAATCTAGTGGCACAAACGTCATAGTACCTGAGAGTGCAGGTGAAGAGCCTCTTCCCATCATTGTTTAGCAGCTAGACAGGTAAGAGATTAGTTAAGTGTGTAAATATTGATACGAACAAGTTGTATCTGTCAGGAAAGTTCGTTGTGGCCCCTGGTAGGAGGCTTCTGGTGGAGGTGAGACCGTGGCAGCTGCGTCAGGAGTAGCAGCCTGGATTATAACGAGTGAATATAACCTGTCTGGCCATACACAGGAAGGTAACAGCATGTGTAGTGTTGTTTTCCAAGTTTACTCGTAAGCGGTGAATGAGTGATTTCCGTGCTGCCGGGCGCACGATAATAAATAGTTTCCCCCCCTCCTTCAGGATTTCCCGTGGCCATGAATGCGAATTTGGGGACAACCATTGAGAAGTTTGGCACGTCCTGGGAACTTTTGGAACAAAAATAAACAGTGTCTGTGGAAAATAACGAGATAAATGAGAAGGAATTACAACTTTAGTGTCAGTCACAGAGCACAACTGCTATTGATTCTCAGCATCAGGCATCCCCCCCTCCCTTCCTCTCTGTATCTCTCTCTCCTCTCTGCTCTTATCCCTGTACTTTGATTTTCCGCGTGATAATGGCATGTCGACATCATAGACGTTTACGTCAATACTCTAGTAAGAGGTCTACCACTATGGAGGCAGAAGCATGTTAGAAATTCATCCAGAACAACACGTTTAAAGATTCAGAACGGCATCTCACCCCTCCACACACCCAGGTAGCGGAAAAACGTTTATTGGTGCTTACGTTATGCAATTTTAGTCCTTGGCTGCGAGCGCCACAAGGCATTATTTCAAGATTCGTAGTTTCCGTTTGCGTCTGTAGGTCACTCGGGTGTCACAACATCGTTCCCGGCCGTAAACAAAGGGTGTTGATTTATAAAAATGGGTTACTTATAAAGTATTGTCGAGAGTTTTAATCCTGACGCTGAATTATGCCCAGGCAGTAATTGGAAAGGCTTACTTTTTCGTGAACTAAGTTTAATGAATGCTTTGTTTTTAA
Organism: Paralithodes platypus; assembly: GCA_032716605.1. Classification (NCBI taxonomy): domain Eukaryota; kingdom Metazoa; phylum Arthropoda; class Malacostraca; order Decapoda; family Lithodidae; genus Paralithodes; species Paralithodes platypus. The sequence continues at coordinate 27,810,394 of CM064511.1, read as the reverse complement.
TAATCGTTACACGAAAAATATATTTTAAGTAGATATTATGATATTTATACACGAATATCCTGAAGCATGATTAATGTATATTTTGAATGTGAATTACCTTATACCTCAGCCGAATGAGATCCGAAGTTGAATATTTATTTTTAACCCGTACAGTACCAGAGACCTCCTTTTCATCATATTCTGGCAACTATTAGACGTTTTTATTCAGCTTAAAGAGGACCTCTAGCAATTTATAAAGCTTCAAACTATCTCAGCCAACCCTTTTAACTACCATAGATCCTTCCTAAGCTGCACCAGGCGACGACCTTTTACATCTCCAATAATCCAAAGTCCCAAGCTTGCATGATACGATGACTAGAAAGTTAATATTGTTGTTATGTTGTGGAGGAGTGGGGATGTTTGTATGGAAGATTTGTGGAGGTTAGACTGGGAGGGTATTTGGGATTGGTATACTAGTTACTAGACGAAGGTAAAGTTAGAAATATGAAGTACAGTAGAAGGTATAAAGTTCTGGGATCAACCAGAATACTCCAATGATTTTCTTAACATCAGGCGCGACTGGAGTATATATATAGCCCAGATGACACGTTTCAAGCCAGCCTCAGCCACTTACGATAGCGAAAACATTCTTTGATTGCTGTGTGTGTGAGATTGGAGGGGGGGGGGGGGGGTAGCTTGGTGAGTTGGTGGGTTGTCAGGGAAGTATGGTTGAGTTAGTATATTAAGGGGAGATTTCCACTTGAGGGATATTTTTCTTTACCATTTTCTCCCTCATGTTTAGCCCCATTGCTTTTGAGATGTTAAGACGTTCGCCCCATTAGTTTGGCGATTTTAAGAACTTTCACCTCATGTCACTTTTAAGACCTTTCGTGCCATTTAGGTGTCGATTTTTTTCCTGGCGAGCGATAGCGAGCCTGTAATTTAAGAGGAATCGGCCTTTGGCCGGGACATTTTTCTACCGAAAAATTTAAAAATTTATCTTGAAAGGGGGTCAAGGGAGTGTAATTTCAAGCTTGATGGAAGTCTAGGAAACACTAAAAACCTCCCCTTAAGGGGAGGCGGACCGTTTTTTTGTTTTGTTTTGTGGTCTTATTAATTTATTTATTCCTATAGTTCTTAGTTTTCTCGCTAGACCTCCATCAAGCTTAGAATAACACCCCCCTAGACCCCCCCTTCAAGATAGATTTGTAAATTTTTCGGTAGAAAAATGTCCCGGCCAAAGGCCGATTCCTCCTAAAATTACAGGCTCGCTATAGCTCGCCAGGAAAAAATCGACACCTTAATGGCACGAAGGGTCCTAATATTGACATAGAAATGGGGTGAAAGGTCATAACATCCCAAAACTAATGGAACCAACGTCTTAAAATATCTCAACTAGTGGGGCTAAACAGTAGGGAGAAGGGGGGGGGGGGGTCGAGAAAAACCCTCTGCCTCCCCTTAACCCCTTGAAGATGATGACGGGTTGAACAGTTTATTCTGGCTACTACTATTCGGCGATATTATACAGCTTAGGAATGATTTGTGGGATTGAAAGACTCAACTAACTCTCTGACTTCCATACACCCTGCCTAATCTCTGACTTCCATACACCCTGCCTAATCTCTGACTTCCATACACCCTGCCTAATCTCTGACTTCCATACACCCTGCCTAATCTCTGACTTCCATACACCCTGCCTAATCTGAGTAAAATCGTATAATGACAGCCAGAAGAAACTGCCCAAAACGCGTCATAGTGGGAGATGGGCCGGGTTTTGGGTCTATTAATTCATGTATTCCTTTATTTCTTAGTTTCCTCGCTAGACCTCCATCAAGCTTAGAAAAACACTCCCAAGACCTCCCTTCAAGATAAATGTGTACATTTTTCGGTAGAAAAAATTCCCGGCCTTCGGCCGGTTTCTCTTAAAGTTTCAGACTCGCTTTCGCTCGCCAGGAATTAATCGACACCTAAATGGCACGAAAGGTCTTAGAATTTACAACGAAATGGGGCGAAAGGTGTTAAAATCGCCAAACTAATGGGTCGAACGTCTTATAATCTAAACAAATGGGGCTTTACACGAGGGAGAAAAGGGACCAGAAAAGCGACCCAACCCCCCTTAACCCTTTCAATACCGGTGCCGTCCGTTTAACTTTATTCTGACTACTATTAGACGATTTTATTCAGTTTAAAAAGGGCCTCCAACAATTAACAGGCTTCGAACTGTCTCACTTGACCATATTTTACAGACCCTTCTTAATCTGCACAAAATCTTCTAAATATACCGGTAGTTAAAGTAAAATGAAGAAGGAGTTAAGGGGACATGGACCGGTTTTCTGGACCCCCTTCTTTCTCATGTTTAGCCCCATTAGTATTGAGATTAGAAGACGTTCGGCCCACTAGTTTGGCGATTTTAACACTTTTCGCCTCATTTCGTTGTCAAGACCTTTTGTGCCATTTAGGTGTCTATTTTTTCCTGGCGACCGATAGCGAGCCTGTAGATTTAAGAGAAACCGGCCTTTGGCCGGGACATTTTTCTACGGAAAAATTTTACAAATTTATTTTGAAGGGGGGTCTAGGGGGCGTTTTTCTAAGTTTGATGGAGGTCTAGCGAAAAAACTAAGAAATAAAGGAAAAATTTAAATAATAGACCAAAAAACCAACTCATCTCCCCTTAAGGGCGAACTATAGTCAAACTCAATTGAAATGAGCTCCAAGGAGGTCAAGGTCGCCCTGTGCGGTGTTGCCACATGTCGACCAAAACAAACCTTTTAGAAAACGGGAAACCAAGGAAAACCACATTTAGAAGGGAAACTTTAAATAAATGTAAAAGACGTTTTTATGTCTGGAAGGGTTATTGGTATTCTTGTATAAAAGTTACAGAAACGAAATAATAGGTAGTCTATATTTGTATATACCTATTTACATTGTACAGCATCTCCCTTGCCTGGCTATGAAGATGAGAGTAACTTTTGCGAATTTTTCCTTCCATGGTGGTCGCGCTATGAATGAGGGTTAGTGACCGTCTGACCTGGATGATGTTGTTGTCGTAGTTTGAGGCCATTTAAAGCGTTGCCATTACTTGTATCCAGCTCTCTCTCTCTCTCTCTTTTGATGGGATTACATTGTGCTATATTGCATTTTGGAGATTGTGTATGTATGTGTGTTTGTGTGTGTATCTGTAGGGGTTACTCAGTTACTTGTTCGTCAAGGGGAATCCACGCAATGCGAGCTAAGCTCATTATTATCGCGCCTCCTTAACTGGGAATGTATTGCGTGAAATGCATGTTAAGTGTTTTATGTACTGTTGGAATGGCTGTGGATGTGTGTGTAGTCTGTATTTTAGCCAATTGGCGACATCGGAAACGAAGGCTTAGGGTGGATCTGTATGGTACCATTCTCACTATAGACGGTACCGTCTCGCCCGAAGGCTTAGGTAGCCATCAGCTTAGGTGAACCATATGATACCCATCTCGCCTTGTACCATTTTTGTCAACCCCAGATGGGACGTCACAACGTCGTCCACTTATTCCAGATACCTATTTACAGCTAGGTGAACTGAGGCTAACACATGAAAGGAGACAAGCCCAATTTGTCTCCGCCCGGCCAGGGATTGAACCCCCGACCCCTCGTGTGTGAGACGAGAGCTCTACCTAGTAGGCTACGGGCTGTGTGTGAGTGCGTGCGTAGCCAACAGAACCGCATTGACATTACTTGGCAACGTCGCATATCCTACCATTCCTTAAATCTATTTATAGCTGTCCCCAGAAAAATAGCAGCATAAAATAGCGTGCCATATGTTGTATAAATTCCTTCTATATATCCTTAAAATGATATGTTTCTTAACACCACATAACCTTTAAAAATTGTAATATAATATATATAGTCATAAAAGCTAAAATTAATTTGTTAATATCCTGAAAAACTAATATTTGTTGTTAAAGCTTTGAATATTTGACAACACCGCACAGGGCGAGGGACTCCACCTTGTAGCTCATTTCATAGGAGGATGACTATAGTGTTGTGTTATGCTATGTGTACTGAGGGTGAGATTGTTTGGGTGAGCATGATGGGTGGCTTAGGGGGGTACTACTCGCGTTTTCTGGACCCCCTTCTCCCTCATTTTTAGCATATTAGTTTTGAGGTTTTAAGACGTTTGTTTCGTTAGTTTGGCGATTTTGAAACCTTTCGCCTCATTTTGTTGTCTATTAAAACCTTTCGTGCCCTTTAGGTGTCGATCTTTTTTTCTGGTGAGCGATAGCGAGCCTCTAATTTTAGAAGGAATCGGCCTTCGGCCGGGAAATTTACAAATTTATCTTGAAAGGGGGTCTAGGGTGTGTTTTTCTAAGCTTGATGGAGGTCTAAAATAAATATATAAATAAATATATATACCAAAAACCAAGCACTACCCCCTTAAAGTGTAGGGATCGCGAGGGGAGTGTGGTTGACTTGCTTTGGGTGATTACAGAAGGTGAACCGAGTGTGTCTAGGTAAGAATGTTGGGATGATGTGTGTGGGTGTTGGGAATTTGTGTTGATAAGGTGTGTTGAGGTGTGAGAAGGTGTGTGTGTGTGTTGAGAAGGTGAACCGGGTGTGTCTAGCTAAGAATGTTGGGATGATGTGTGTGGGTGTTGGGAAGTTGTGTTGATAAGGTGTGTGTGTGTTGAGAAGGTGAACCGGGTGTGTCTGGGTAAGAATGTTGGGATAATGTGTGTGTGTGTGTGTGTTGGGGTCATGGGGAAACTATGATTGGGGTGGTTGAGGGGGTACTGCTTCTTTTTTGGTGTATATATTTATTTATTCACTTATTTTTTAGTTTCCTCGCTAGACCTCCATCAACCTTAAAAAACACACCTTTTCAAGATGGAGTTGTACATTTAACTCCCTTTCAAGATGAATTTGTACATATTTCGGTAGAAAAATGTCACGGCCAAAGGCCGGTTCCCTTGAACAATTACAGGCTCTCTATCGCTCGCCAGGAAAAAAAATCGACACTTAAATAGCACACAAGGTCTTAATATTGATAAAGTGTGTTTGAGTTGCAGGTTGAATTGTAGTGGTAGGCTGTCTGTTTGTATGTGATAACTGTGTGTTGTAGTGTGGTTGGGGGAGGTGAGGGGGGTTATAGTGAAGTATGTGATAACTATGTGTTGTAGTGTGGTTGATGGAGGTGAGGGGGGTTATAGTGAAGTATGTGATAACTGTGTTGTAGTGTGGTTGGGGGAGGTGAGGGCGTTTATAGTGTAGTATGTGATAATTGTGTGTTTGTTGGGGTGGGGGAAGGTGAGGGGGGTTATAGTGAAGTATGTGATAACTATGTGTTGTAGTGTGGTTGGGGGAGGTGAGGGGGGTTATAGTGAAGTATGTGATAACTGTGTTGTAGAGAGGTTGCGGGAGGTGAGGGCGTTTATAGTGAAGTATGTGATAACTATGTGTTTAGTGTGGTTGGGGGAGGTGGGGGGATTTATAGTGAAGTATGTGGTAACTGTGTTGTAGTGTGGTTGGCGGAGGTGAGGGGGGTTATAGTGAAGTATGTGTTGTAGTATGGTTGGGGGAGGTGAGGGGGGTTATAGTGAAGTATGTGTTGTAGTGTGGTTGGGGGAGGTGAGGGGGTTTATAGTGAAGTATGTGATAACTATGTGTTTAGTGTGGTTGGGGGAGGTGAGGGGGGTTATAGTGAAGTATGTGATAACTGTGTTGTAGTGTGGTTGGCGGAGGTGAGGGGGGTTATAGTGAAGTATGTGTTGTAGTATGGTTGGGGGAGGTGAGGGGGGTTATAGTGAAGTATGTGATAACTATGTGTTTAGTGTGGTTGGGGGAGGTGAGGGGGGTTATAGTGAAGTATGTGTTGTAGTGTGGTTGGGGCAGGTGAGGGGGTTTATAGTGAAGTATGTGATAACTATGTGTTTAGTGTGGTTGGGGAGGTGAGGGGGGTTATAGTGAAGTATGTGATAACTGTGTTGTAGTGTGGTTGGGGGAGGTGAGGGGGGTTATAGTGAAGTATGTGTTGTAGTATGGTTGGGGGAGGTGAGGGGGGTTATAGTGAAGTATGTGTTGTAGTGTGGTTGGGGGAGGTGAGGGGGGTTATAGTGAAGTATGTGAAAACTATGTGTTTAGTGTGGTTGGGGGAGGTGAGGGGGGTTATAGTGAAGTATGTGATAACTGTGTTGTAGTGGGGGGGGGGGGGGTGGGGGGGGTTATAGTGAAGTATGTGATAACTGTGTTGTAGTGTGGTTGGGGGAGGTGAGGGGGGTTATAGTGAAGTATGTGATAACTATGTGTTTAGTGTGGTTGGGGGAGGTGAGGGGGGTTATAGTGAAGTATGTGATAACTATGTGTTGTAGTGTGGTTGGGGGAGGTGAAGGGGGTTATAGTGAAGTATGTGATAACTATGTGTTGTAGTGTGGTTGGGGGAGGTGAGGGGGGTTATAGTGAAGTATGTGATAACTGTGTTGTAGTGTGGTTGGGGGAGGTGAGGGGGGTTATAGTGAAGTATGTGATAACTGTGTTGTAGTGTGGTTGGGGAAGGTGAGGGGGGTTATAGTGAAGTATGTGTTGTAGTGTGGTTGGGGCAGGTGAGGGGGGTTATAGTGAAGTATGGTTAAGTTGCTTAAGGGTGATTTATTGTAGCAGTTGTGTCTAGGTGATATGGTTGTGGTGATATGTGTGTTGAAGTGTGGGTGGGGGCATGGGAGGGGGATTTAAGCCGGTGTCACTCGAGAGCTTTTATAGTCAACATTCGATGGTCAACATTGTTCTGGCAACATTTCTGGAATATTTTGCACTGGTATCGGAAACTAGACAGATGATTGGTGAATTTAGGTGACATAAATATTATAAAGGTTGACCTCATAAGCTGCCAGACCAGTGTTGAGCATAAATGTTGAGGGAAAAAGCGCTCGTGTGATACCGGCTTTTGGGTGAAATATGGTTGAGTTGCTTAAGGGTGAATAAATGTGGTAAGCTGTCTGTCTGTAGGGGATATGTGTTGAAATGTGGTGGGGGGAGGGAAGGGGGGGAGGGTGACGTATGGTTGAATTGCTTAACCCCTTCTATACCGGTGACGTCTTTTGTATTTGATTCCAGCTATATTTAGACGATTTTGTGCAGCTAAACAGGATTAATTGAGATAGTATATAGCCTCTTCATGGGAGACGTCCTCTCTAAGCTAAATAAAACCGTCTATTAGTTTTCATAATATAATGGAAAGGATGTCACCGGTCCGGAAGGGGTTAAGAGTGAGTTATTGGGGGTAAGGTGTCTATGTGTAGGTGGTGTGTGTTGTGGTGTGGGTGAGGGTGGGGGGTGGGGGGTGTAGGGTGAAGTATGGTGGAGTTAGAGTGGAATATGATTTGAGATATTAAGGGGGTGCTACTCGTTTTTTCTGGACCCCCTTCTTCCTCATGTTTAGCATATTATTTTTGATTTGTTTTTTAGACGTTTTTTCCGTTAGTTTGGCGATTTTGAGACCTTTTGCCCCATTTTAATATTAAGACCTTTCGTGCCATTTACAGTAGGTGTAGATATATTCCTGGCGAGTGGTATGGACTCGACCACATAATAAATGGATATAATGACATCATATCTGCCTTGGTATCATGTCATGCCTCTTTGATCATGTTAGCGGGACCGATCTGTTTCACACTCGCATTCAATAATATAATTAGTTTTCAGTTGTATGTGTGTTTAGTGATGTTTACTTTCACCTCCTTCAATAGTATTGAACACCAAAAGTTGGGAACGATATGAAGTATGAAAATATGGGCAAGAGCATTAGTTACAACGGGAGGACACATAATCAGGCTGCATAATTTATTTTTACTTATTGCGACATATCTTAGAACCGGGAGTAACTGGAATCAGGTCTTGATCGGGAGAGTTAATTTATTTCACGGTTGAGTGGTGACGTCATCCCCGGCGATGACGTCACTTCCAGCTGGCCAATCACAAGTGGGTTTATGTTTATTTGTTTATGTTTGTTTATGGGATATGAGAAGCAAATTACATCCACAAATCAATCCAGATAGTTACAATTGTAAAAAGAAAAACTTCTAATGATACTATCGGACAGGTTGGGAGAGAGATATCCTGACCAGGATTCGAACTCACTCACTCCAGGTAGATTTGGGAAATCCGCTCATGGTCGAGTGGTTATGGTGCCCAACTCTCCCAAATCTACCTGGAGTGAGTGGGTTCGAATCCTGGTCAGGATACCTCTCTCCCAATAAAAACATCTGGGATCCACAAATTCTTATGAGTGGGCTACAAACTATGGCTTAGTTAGTTAGTTAAAATAGGACTTCAGAGGCTATCAACTCTTCTGGATTATTAAGCCAGCACACTGTACGTCAAGAATAGCGTCAAGACTGGAAACCCTTTTCGAGAACTCCAGTCTCATGAGACTACGGCACCCGACACTATGCTGGACATATTGCGGAGAATAAGGAATTGTGGAAAAACAAATGCAAGAATAAAGATATTATATCTATAGTGGAACCCAGAGAAAATTAGAAAATTTAATATGGAAAAGCAGCCGGTGTTGAAGAAATACGATTATAATAAATGGAGGTGATAGAGCAATGGAGTAGGTGTGGAATATAGCGTGTGTGAGCAATCCTAGAGTGAAAAAATTGTTTTAGAGGATTAGAAATTGTCCAAATTGTCCCATTGTATAATGATAAAGGAGAACGAAGTGAGTGTTAGTGGTACAGTCAAATATACAAATTTGTGGACCCCCGTATGTTTTTATATATGCAATTATAACTATCTGGATTGGTTTTTGGATACAAGTTGCCTGTCAATAATTAGTTTATATAATTGTGTAGTTGATGTATAGACAATTATAATAAATTAGCTTCCAGAGATATACTTCCATAATTAGAAATACATGAGGTCCCCGAATTTTTATGTGTGACTGTACACTTGGGAAAAACAATCTTTACACTAACGCTCTAAACATTCTGGAAGTGAGTCGAATTCCTGTGATAATACCTCACATACTTAGGTTTCACCTGATTAATTCCGTTCAGATTATATGCAAGGGTAGTGACTGAAATAGCGAAACTGGAAAACTAAATATTCGAAGAGGTAAAGGGCGCGCGAAACAGAAACAATTGAACCAGTAATCCTGAGTGAAAGGTCAGCTTTTTACAGACGTGGACAAGAATAACCTACTTGAATACCACTTCGTGATAAAACGAGACTTTGAGTTTTGGAGAATGAATCTCAATGGTTAAATCTATGTAACTTCATATAATGTTCATTGTGATTCGTCACTCTATTGTAATTGTTAATTCATAATTATTCAGGTATTCCTGTCCACGGCTGCGATGTACTATCAACGACAAAAGTTCTTTCCCCCAACAAGCCACTGAGTGAATCCGAAATACAGTCCTGACCAAAGGGGCGCGCGGTGCTAAAAAGGTTAAGAACCACTGATCTAGGATATTAACTCATGGCTTCAAGTTTCGAAATCCAGAACTGAATCGAATCTTCTCATTAATTCTCTACCTAGGAATACTGAACAGTACCGTACCTATATAGCCTACATATCATCGATTTATTTAACAAATTAAAAGAGTCCGTAAGGGCCACAATTTGTGTCCAAGGTGGTGAGCATTAAATATTGAACTCCAGTAACTTCATTTTTGTGGCTCAAAAAGTGTCCCTAAATAATTAGCATGTGTATCATAAATGTCACTCTAAAATTGTCCATTAATTCCTGTCCGTGACTATACCGCTACTGTTTCCCTTAACATGTGTTTGCAAGATGGTTCGGACCTTGCTACGAACATGGTTACACTCATGTTCGAAGCACTAGTGACACAGACATGTTGGTGCCTCTGTCTGATTTATGTTGGTAGCACTGGCGTGGACAAGGCTATGAGCTGCCGACAAGAATCCAGGTGACCAGTGAAACGTTAGCAGCAACCGAGTGATAGCACATAGCTTGGAGTGGACCAAAAAAACAGACACGCTTGCTAATTGAACTGTTTACAATAATGTCTATGTTTGATGATGTTACAATGATTGTTAAGTGTGAATGAACATGTATGTAGTTAAGGAAAGGTTTGTGGAAGTTCTCAACAGACGAAATTTGACAATAGGCATAACCATTGATGACATTAAGTGATGGTAACGGAGAGAGAAGGATGCAATATTCAGGGAAATTTAGAAACACTAAACGTAGTTGATTTTAAAAGTATATGAAAAGTCATTATTTAATAAAAGAGTAAAGTGTGCACAGAAGCTGAACCTAGTGACTCTAGAAATAAATGTGTCAGTGGTAAAGAAGAACAAAATATCAGGAGCAGACATTTGAGCAAGGAAGTAGTGTGAGTATTATGTGGAGTTTTAATAACAATTTTAATATATGGGAGGGAAACTATGGTCTATAATGATGATGAAAAGCGAGTGTATAATCAGTGAAAATGGATGGCAAGGAATGCATATCATCGATACACTGGGGTTCAATGTTATTTTAATACCACGAATTTTGTTATTATATTTGAAGATAAATATTGAATCTATATGCTCTAAAGACCATAAGAAAATTTGTTTTAACCCTCGGCAAAACCTAATAAAAAAAGTATGGTACTAAAATGTCTTGTTCGTAACAAGGTTGTCAATAAGGTACTTCCAGTTATCGATAGCTCTAAAGATCATATGCAAATGTGTTAAACCCTCGGAAAAACCTATTATAAAAGTATGGTACTAAAACTTTATTTTCGTAACAAGGTTGTCAGTACGGTACTTTCCCGTTATCAATGTACAATCAACGCTGAAGATTGCAGAGTAAACACCGTAGACTTCATCGACTTTTCTTTCACCTTTGTATAATCGACAGCCAATTTTTTTTATTTTTATTATTTATTGGGATTAGTACTCAACCAGCGGGGGGTGTGGGGGCGGCAGCCCCCACCCATAATACTAGGTTAGGTTAGGTTAGGTAAGGTTGTTAGGTTAGGCTAATGTCTTTTCAAATCACTATCGGGGCGTCTCAACATTGATCGATAGGCCTAATGGGAAAATAGGTTTTCCCGAGATTTCTAATTAATTACAAACACTATAAAAATTATATTGATGCAAATGAAAACACAAAATTATAAAAAGACTCAAAATTTGTGGTATTAAAATAAAAAATTTCCTCAAGGAAACTGGCCAACTTTTATTTTGTGATTTCTGTTTTTTTTGGTTTTAGCGAGTTTTCATCATTATACAATAGGGTAAATCTACAGTTATACTACCCCTCCTCCACCTCCCCCCTTCAAAACACGCCTTTTAGCGTGTTTTTGGATGGTTCAGCAGACGCGAAAAAAAAAACCTATTTTGATAACAATTTATCACCAACCAGATAAGAGTTTTTCAGGTAATTTTTTGTTTTTTATGTTTTCTTTGATATACAGTGAGGGGTAGTATAACTGTAGATTTACCTTTTTTATAAAATAATTGTTAATTTACATCAATATATAGTGTTTGTAATTAATTAGAAATCTCGGGAAAACCTATTTTACCCCTTAGGCCTATCGATCCATGTTGAGACACGTCCCCCGATAGTGATTTGAAAAGACATTAGCCTAACCTAACAACCTTACCTAACCTAACCTAGTATAATGGGTGGGGGCTGCTGCCCCCTCACCCCAGCTGGTTGAGTACTAATCCCTTAGTAAATAAAAACAAAACAAATTGGCTGTCGATTATACGAAGGTGAAAGAAAAGTCGATGAAGTTCTACGGTGTTTACTCTGCAATCTTCAGCCTTTATTGCACATTGATAATGGGAAAGTACCGTATTGACTACCTTGTTACGAAAATTAAATTTTAGTACCCTACTTTTATATTAGGTTTTTCCGAGGGTTTAACACATTTTCATATGATCTTTAGAGCTATCGATAACTGGAAGTACCGTATTGACAACCTTGTTACGAAAATTAAATTTTAGTACCATACTTTTTATTAGGTTTCGCCGAGGGTTAAAACAAAATTTCTTATACTCTTTAGAGCATATAGATTCATTATTAATCTTCAAATATATCAACAAAATTCGTGGTATTAAAATAACATTAAACCAAAACAGATTTTTTTAATTTTAATACCACGAATTTTCAGTGTTTTTTTTATACAATTTTTGTTTCTTCATTTGCATCAATATATAGTGTTTGTAATTAATTAGAAATCTCGGGCAAAACCTATTTTCCCCATTAGGCCTATTGATCGATGCTGAGACACGCCCCCGATAGTGATTTGAAAAGACATTAGCCTAACCTAACAACCTTACCTAACCTAACCTAGTATTATGGGTGGGGGCTGCTTCTCCCACACCCCCGCTGGTTGAGTACTAATCCCTTAGTAAATAAAAAAAAAAAAAAGGCTGTCGATTATACGAAGGTGAAAGAAAGTCGATGAAGTCTACGGTGTTTACTCTGCAATCTTCAGCGTTGATTGTACATTGATAACGGGAAAGTACCGTATTGACAACCTTGTTACGAAAATTAAATTTTAATGCCATACTTTTATTAGGGTTTTCCGAGGGTTTAACACATTTTCATATGATCTTTAGAGCTATCGATAACTGGAAGTACCGTATTGACAACCTTGTTACGAAAAAGACATTTTAGTACCATACTTTTTATTAGGTTTTGCCGAGGGTTAAAACAAATTTTCTTATGATCTTTAGAGCATATAGATTCAATATTTATCTTCAAATATATCAACAAAATTTGTGGTATTAAAATAACATTGAACCCAAAAAACTGGCAACCTGTTTTGCCCCCTTACAGATCAATATATTATATATATGAGGATGATAATAAGTCAAAGGAGGGTGAGGGGGGGCAACGCCCCCCCTCAACCCATCATGTATCCATTTTACCCAACAAATTCTCTCTCCTACTGTAAAAGCGCGATTCACCCGATAAATGGCGCCATTTGACGCCGTATCTTCAAATTGATGAATAATGGGTAAGCTAATGCAAATCCTCCACTCAAACCATGAAACACAACTATAGAACACTATATTTCTTGAAGAAAAAAACAAAGCATGGTAAATAAGGCCGATGTAGTCTTGTTGAATGCTACCGAAATTAAACTAGCAGAAACTAATATTACTACACAACCACTTTTCTTACAAACTACATGCAAAATCACATAATATTCTACAGCTTCTTCAAAGCACGCAAACAATACTCGACTGGCTGTGTCTTGTAAAACATACTGGTATACTTGTAGGGTGTAAATATAATTCTTTGTCCATGTCTACTAAGTTGTTAGTGATTTTATATAACATTTGTTATCTGTGTATTTGTCTTGTTCCAAGTGGGTCTAGTTTGAGCAAAGTGACAGATGTACTGTGTCTGTAATCACATCTGATCCATCTTGCAGCTTTGATTCGTATGGCTTCTAGTTTATTGATGTTATTTTAAGTGTGTGGATCCCAGACGATGTCGCAGTATTCTAAGTGTGGCCGAATAAGTGTTATAAATGCTAAAATGTTGATGTTTGCATTACACTTTGTGAGATTCCTGGTTAGCCTTTGCTCTGATGCTGCTAACGTGAGTGGTCAACATCATGTCTGCTGAGATGTGGACCCCCAAATATTTGTGGGAGGGAACAGTATCCAGTGCTATGGAGTTTGTAGGAAAATTATTTGTTTTTGTTCGAACGGGTGAAACGGATATGGTGACATTTGTCAGGTCTAAATATCATCTGCCACTTGGCTTCCCACTCTTCAAGGGCAGTTAAGTTTTCTTGCAGTTGAAGGCAATCATCCCTCTTAGTGGGGGTTGTAGTGGAGGTGAAGGGGTGGTGAAATAGGTGTAGTAATGTAATATCCATGCATGGAGTGGGTAGGAGCAGGAATATTCTTGGATTCAGGAGGGTTGGGGTGGTCGTGGTGAGTGGTTGGGGGAAGGTTTACTCTTCGAACATGCCTGTTTGTGAACGTTTTGTGTTTGCCTTTATAATTTACAATGACCTGATTTGGCACTAATTATTTTGAAGGGACCTACGAATTTTGGCTTAAGTTTATCTTTGAGTGGTAATTTCGCCACCACATCATCCTTGATCTTGAAAGGGTTAGTATTGGTGGTTGCATTAAAAAGTAAATCCTGGCAGGCACTGTTGAAGTTATCTTACGCGATATTTATTGTGTGACTGCGAGGTTAGAGTCTTGGAAGGGGTTGGGGGTTACGATATGTCTGAATGGCAAAAGGAGGTGGACCACTGCATAAATGCGTTTATGAGAAGTGATGCCGTCATCGCGCGGCGATGAGCTCAAACCCCATTGTATCATATGCAGCTGGCTCAGCCAGTCTGCAGTTTGTTGCTGTAATAGTCTGGTTCTGAGTTGAATAGTTATACTTCTATGGGAGCGCTCCTTTCACATATTTAGTTGCCCTTCGGCCAATATAGGGAGGAGTGTGAAATATTGTAACCCAGTAGGTTTGAGAGGTCTGACCAGACTTGGCTAGTAAATTCTTGGGCATGAGAGCGAGGTGGAAGGACAGGGGGAGAGGTAAACCGAAGGAGAGGTGGAAATATATGGATGAAGGCGGTGCTGGTTGGGAGGAGGGGCGTCGACTGACTGGGGACAGAGGTGCATGGGGGCGGTTCATTCGTGGCCACCCCTTCGGGAATCCCGGCGTCAGGCAATAGATAGATAGATAGAACCCTCCACCTATTATGATATTGTGTTCGTATTTCGCCTTTCAGGATATTCCTATATATTACTGATCAACAGTTGCTACTATTATAGCACCATTGTGGGTTTTCAATGGTCATTATGCTGGTAATCTATTGCATTACCTTTTGCCTCTTGGTCACCATGTTGTGGTGCTAATCGAGTAATCGTTTTTGATAGGTCTCTTACATTTCGAAACCCATTACACCATCAGACAGTACACTAGGACCATACGGCTGGGAAAGTGTAGATATCAGAGAAAAGGTGTTGTAGATAGAGGAAGTTGTTGGAATGTTGGATCACTTCTGTTGGTAATAAGCTGCTCTCGTAATGTCTGTTCATTCAGTTCAAGGTTCCTCACTGAATGTTTGTAACTATAGTTGATCTTGTGGATGGCCACTGTTCTTTTCCTAAGCATATCGATGCTGATGTTATGTGTTCTCTTTTATCAGCAATTCTTTTGTTATTCATCAATTACCTTCTGTGTTGTACTTCAAGTCCTACTTACCCAGTATCTCCACAAAGCTCACATGATGAAGCTGTACTACACCTATCTTTATGCGTGCTTAGTTTCTCAGAGGTATATAGGCTACCATATACATTATAATCTCGTTTTTTTCCATGTCTTTAAGATTTTTTTTTTTTTTTTTTTTTTTCAGCACAAAGACAAAGACATGCCAGAGACAAGACCGTGAGCATTAACATGTGAATCTTAGTAGTTTGATTTTTTGGCTCTAATACTTCACCAAAGTAGTTCACAAATGTATCGTAATTGCGCCTGCATACTTTATATGTTTAACAAATTTTTGTCCATGGCTGTACATCAACATCCCACATATTATAGTGGGTTTTATTTCAGCTAACGGTAAATTGAATCCCTTATCAGCTAATTTTTCGATACTTAGTGGAAAAATATGAAATAACTGTCTCTGTATCACAATAATACCAAGTTTATATAAGTAGCACCATATTTCAGAATAACTGAAATCTTGATGGGATCTTTGCAATTTACCGTCAGTTGAAAAGAAACGGACTATAGTTATACCGGTACTCACTACACTCCACTTGTCTCTTCCTCTTCAGCCTCGTGTCCTGTAGCCAACAGGTGTTTTATAAGCTCTTGTGGGCGCGGGCTTTGGAATTATCACTAGCTGATCCCATGTTCTTTGTGTGTGTGTGTGTGTGTGTGTGTGTGTGTGTGTGTGTGTGTGTGTGTGTGTGTGTGTGTGTGTGTGTGTGTGTGTGTGTGTGTGTGTGTGTGTGTGTGTGTGTGTGTGTGTGTGTGTGTGTGTGTGTGTGTGTGTGTGTGTGTGTGTGTGTGTGGGTGTGTGTGTGTGTGTGTGTGTGTGTGTGTGTGTGTGTGTGTGTGTGTGTGTGTGTGTGTGTGTGTGTGTGTGTGTGTGTGTGTGTGTGTGTGTGTGTGTGTGTGTGTGTGTGTGTGTGTGTGTGTGTGTGTGTTCTATCTATCTATCTATCTATCTATCTATCTATCTATCTATTGCCGGACACCGTGATCCCCGTAAGGGTGGCCACGAACGAAACGCCCCTATGCACCTCTGTCGTCCCCAGTCAGTCGAAGCCACTCCTATCCAGCACTGCCTTTGCTCATATATTTCTTAACTTCATCCTTTCACCTCTCACTCGGTCTACCTCTCCCTCTCTGTCCTTCCACCTCACTCTCGTACACTCTTAGTAATTCTTTCGCTTCCCATACGTTTCACATGGCTGAGCCATCTCAAGGTGTTCCTTTTCACACTTTCCAGCACATCTACATCTGCACCTCTCTTACTTCCTCATTCGTCTGTCTATCCCTCCATGTAATGCCGCACGCACTTCTCAAGTAACTCATTTCCACCCCTCTCACTCTTGGTTTGAGTCACTTCATCAACGTCCATGCTTCGCTCCTGTAAGTCAATGTCGGGATTACCACACTGTCATGCAAGGACTTTTTTACTTCCATGCTTACCACCCTATTTCTTGTTACTGCTTTCAGCGTTCGTACAACCCTCTTCCCTTTTGCACCCTCTCCTGCACTTCTTCATCCATACTCCCATCTTTACTCAACACACTGTCCAGATACTTAAATGAGCCGACATTCTCCATAGCCTAACCGTTCAAACTAACCTTACACTCTGTGGCTGCACCCCTTTCACCCCGCATTTACCTTTAGATTCAGTTTTTCATACACTGTTCCAAACATATTTACCAGACCCTGCAACTCCCATTCACTATCACTCATCAGAACTGTATCATCGGCAAACAGCAGTACAGGCAACTTCCACTCGTTTCCCTCCCTTATAAGCGGTACACCAATATCCACTGCTCCTCCTTGTATTTTTTTCATGACTCCATCCATATCTATATTGAACAACCATGGATGGGGAAAACACACACCCATGCTTTAACCCAACATTCAGATCAAAGGACTCGCTCTGCTCATTCTTCACACGTACGACACCTTTGCACCCTCATACATGCTCTTCACTGCTTTCAGCAACTTGCCAGCTAGCCACAAACACACTTACACCAATTATAAAAGAGCTAACTGGGAAGCATTCACAAATGAGCCAGAACAACACTTCACAACTCTAAACAGTGTACCCATCACTAACATCAACAATGCTGTACACATACTCAATAAAACTATCCAAAACGCTGACAAGAAACACATTCCAAGAGGTACCGGTACTGGTAACAGAAAAAGACACAACCCCAACTTCACACCAGAAAATCAAAACCTCATCAGACAATGCGGCATACTGAAACTCCCCAGCACCCCACACAACAAATCCAAGCACTTAACACCCAAACTAACAACAAAATACAAGAACAACAAAAACTAAACTGGAATAACTTCCTACAAACACTTGATCACAAAACAAACCCCCAAAAAACTCTACAAAACACTAAACAGCATCACACTTTCCAACAGCAACACAATCACATGCTGCAATCACAACAACAGACTCTACTCCTTCATGTAAACAACAAGCAAACACTCTCATCAATCACTTCTCACATGTCAGCCACCTAAAACCCCACAAAGACTACCGACGTGTCATCCGACGTAAGCGACAATTCCCCACAGACCCTGACAATACACCCTTCACCAATCATCAGACAAAGCACATCATCAACAATCTCAAGCACTCAACCCCCGCCTGTGGCTTAGACAACATAAGCAACATACACTTCGGGCGCCTGGGACCACAAAGCATACAAGCACTCACTAACATATCAAACTACAGTTGTTCACACAACACAAAACCAGACATCTGGAAGCATGGCATCATCATCACATTCCCCAAACCCAACAAAGACCCCACGCTACCCTCCTCACACTGCCCCATCACACTCCTTTGCACCCCCTCCAAAGTAATGGAACGCCTTGTACTACAACTAATTACACCCGAGCTACCCCTAGCTCCAACACAACATGGCTTCAGGCCACTGCACTCCACAAACACTCTTCTCACAGACCTTACACAAAGAGCTTTTGACGGCATCAACTCAGCTAGACCACCACACTACTAGCCACACTCGACATTAGTAAAACCTTCGATGCCATCCCCCGCCACAACCTAACAAACAAAATCTACAACACAAATATGCACAACAACACAAAAAGGTGGCTGGCCAACTTCCTAGCAGGCAGATGTGCACACATATCATTTGCCGGTCAGTCATCTAGCATCAGAAACTTTCCAAACGGAGTCCCACAAGGATCCGTCCTATCGCCCGCACTCTTCAATCTGTATATGCACGATATAACTACACCCAATACACCCCAAATAAACTTAGCCTCCTATGCAGACGACATAACACTCACATGCACACACCATTACCCAAACACAGCAACAGATCTCCTTCAACCCTATCTCAACACACTACAGGGCTGGTGCACTAGACTTAATCTAGCCCCAGCCAAATCCACCGCAACCCTGCTCACAAGCTGGACAGGAGAACACGAATACATCCCTCAACTCTCCATAAACAACACACCTCTAACACATACACACTCACCCAAAATCCTAGGAGTAACATATGATACTCCTATGACATTCAAACAGCACACCACAAACACAAAAAAGAAACTGACACCCAGACTTAACGCCCTCAGGTCACTTGCTCACACAAAATTTGGACACAACAAAGAAACCACCACCACAGTATATAAACAATACATAATATCAGTGATAGAATACGCAAGCCCAGCCTGGGCTTCTAACCTAGCTGAGACACATCATAAGACCTTACAGACTATTTAAAACAAAGCCCTAAATATCATTACAGGCTGCACAGCTACTAAACCCGATCACCTACATCAAGAAACCAAAATCCTCAAAGTCAAAGACCATCTGGACATGAGAGGCACTCAATTCCTGGCAGCAGCCTCCACGAACCAAAACCACCCACTAAACTACATGGCAACACACCCACAGACACCAAGAAATATCAAAACAACACCCAGCACACGGTATCACACACAAATACTGTCCTTTCTCTCTCCCTGCCCACCCCAAACCAACTCCCAGAAGCACATCCATAATCACATCCCTCGCCGATCCATCCAGTCACTCATAGACAACACGCAGCTGCAAGCACGACCTCCCGAAATCCATCCTTCCGAATCCTCCCTTCCTCGCGAGGACAGAGTCCACCTGGCCAGGCTGAGATGCGGACACCATCCAGCTCTTCTGAGCTATCAGAAGAGACTGGATGACTCCGTCGTCGACACCTGCCTGGGATGTAACACAGAACCCCATACCATTAAACACATCATAGAAGACTGCATTTCACACAACCACTTACGCCAACAACACAATCTACACTCAATGAGAGCTCTGTGGGAAAGCCCGATCATGGCCATGACCTTCCTCAGGGACTCGGGGCTGTTCGGCCAGGCAGCTTAGGGAACAACAACAACAACAACTTGCCATCTACTCCATATATTCTCATATACTTTCCATATACCTTCTCTATCAACTCTGTCATAGGCCTTCTCCAAGTCCACAAAGGCAACATACACCTTTTGTCCCTTCTCCAGATATTTCTCCACAATGCATTTCAGGGCAAAAATCTTATCTACACATCCTCTTAGCTTCCTAAACCCGCCCTGCTCGTCACCTATCCAATTATTGTTTTTGCAATGTTGGAGCGTTATATATTCTATCTATCTATCTATTGCCTGACGCCGTGATCCCCGAAGGGGTGGCCACGAACGAACCGCCCCCATGCACCTCTGTCCCCAGTCAGTCGACGCCCCTCCCCCCAACCAGCACCGCCTTCGTTCATGTAGTTCCTCACTCCATCCTTCCACCTCATATTCGGTCTACCTCTCCCCCTCTGTCCCTCCACCTCGCTCTCGTACACCCTCTTAGTCATTCTCTCGCTTTCCATACGTTCCATATGGCCGAACCATCTCAAGTTGTTGCTTTTCACACTTTCCAGCACATCTACCTCCACACCACACCTCCTTCTTACTTCCTCATTAGTCTGTCTATCCCTCCATGTAACTCCGCACGCACTCCTTAAGTAATTCATTTCCACTGCTCTCACTCTTGGTCTGAGTCTCTCAACCAACGTCCATGCTTCGCTTCCGTAAGTCAGTGTCGGGATTACCACACTGTCATGCAAGGACTTCTTCACTTCCATACTGACCACCCTATTTCTTGTTACCGTACTGCTTTTAGCATTCCTACAACCCTCTTCCCCTGTTGTACCCTCTCCCGCACCTCTTCATCCATAGTCCATCTTTACTCAACACACTGCCCAGATACTTAAAAGAGTTGACGATCTCCATAGCCTGACCATTCAGCTTCACCTCACACTCTGTGACTTCACCCCTTTCGAAGACCATAACCTTGCTCTTCCCCGTATTTACCTTCAAATTCCGTTTTTCGCACACTGTTCCAAACTCATTTACCAGACCCTGCAACTCCCATTCATTATCACTCATCAGAACTGTATCATCCGCAAACAGCAGTATAGGTAGCTTCCACTCAATTCCCTCCCTTTTCAGCGATACACCAACATCCACTGCTCTTGATAGTATTTCTTTCATAACTCCATCCATATATACAGTAAACAACCACGGGGACATCACACACCCTGTTTCAAACCAACATTCAGGTCAAAGAACTCGCTCTGCTCACTCTCCACACGTACTGCCGCCTTTGCACCCTCATACATGCTCTTCACTGCTTTCAGCAACTTGCCCTCTACTCCGTATATTCTAAGTACTTTCCACAAACCTTCTCTATCCACTCTGTCATAGGCCTTCTCCAAGTCCATAAAGGCAACATACACCTTTTGTTTCTTCTCCAGATACTTCTCCACAACACAATTCAGGGTAAAAATCTGATCTACACATCCTCTTCCCTTCCTAAAACCTCCCTGCTCGTCGCCTATCCATTTCTCCGTTCTCACTCTCACTCTCTCAATCACTACCCTACTGTATACCTTCCCTACTACGCTTAGAAGACATATTCCTCGGTGGTTACCACACACTCCTCTTTCCCCTTTGCCCTTATATAGGGGGACTATTATGCCAGTCTTCCAGTCATCGGGTGCACTCCCCTTCTCCCATGCTAGTTTGCACATTTTCCATACCCATTCTATCACTATCTCACCACCATACCTCAACATTTCCCCACACACTCCATCTGTTCCTGGTGCTTTCCCCAACTTCACTCTTTTCATGGCTTCCCACACTTCTGACCTCCTGATCCCCACCTCCTCCTCCACTACTTCTCTTCTTCTCCCTCCCATACCATATCCAGCTATGTTTGCTGGCTCTTCATTCCTTTCATTTAGCAACTCACTGAAGTACTCCCTCCATCTTTCGACTCTCTTGCTTCTCGGCTAGCATTCTCCCATTCTTATCTTTCACACCCTTACTGTTTCCCTTGCTACCTTCCCTAACTTTCTTGACTTCTTTCCAGAACAGTTTCTTACTCTCCCTCCATTTTACACTCAGATTCCTTCCAAATTCCTCATCTACTCTTCTTTTACTTTCCTTCACTACTCTCTTCACCACCCTCTTACTCTCCACGTACCTCGCTCGTTTCTGTCTCTCGGAATCTTCATTCCCTCTACTACCCAACCACTCTCTATATGCTTTCTTCTTTTCTTCCACAGCTATTCTTACCTCTTCTGTCCACCATGCTGTACCTTTCACTCCCCTCCCTCTTCTCTCACTCCACACACCTCCTCACATGCTGCACAGATCTCATCCTTAAACACCTTGCTCATCTCCTCCACTTCCTCCATAACTTCCAGGTCGAACCCACCTAGTCGTCTTTCCACTGCTCTCCTGTACTCCTCCCTGACTTCCTCCTCCTGCAACCTCTCCACCCTCCTCACCATTCCACCCTCCTCTCGCCTCCCTCCCGCTCTCCTCACCCACTTCTTTTGTATCCTAACCTTAGTTACCACTACATAATGATCAGACAGACCCCCTCCAATACCCCTATACACCCTAGCATCCATCACAGATTTCTTCATTCGTTCATCCACACATACATAATCAATCAATGACTTTCGTTCCACCACTGTCTTATCCTTCATCGTCAACATCCGTTTCCACGTGTACCTGTGGATCATTCTGTGTCGGAAGAAGGTGTTGGCTATCCACAGCCTCCTCCCCACACATACGTCCACAAGTGCACTACCATTCCCATTCACCTCTGATGGTACCCCCCACCCTCCCACCACTCCCTCAACTTTCCTATCACCCACCTTACCATTCATATCCCCAATCAGAAATATTCTTTCATTCTTGTCAAACTTCTCCAGGCACGCCTCCACATTCATCCAGAACTCCTCTTTCTTTCTTTCAAGTATATCCTCTGTCGGGGCATACACGCATACAATCACCCACGTTTGTATTCCTACTTTCATTCTCACCCACACAATCCTTGAACCCACAGACCCATACTCTCTTACACATTCCTTCCATTTGCTACTTACAAACAAACATGCACCTTCTCTCGCTGTTATATATATATTATATATTATTATATTATATTATTTAATTTATGAATGTTTCTACTTTCTCTTCAAGGAAAATAAATATCTCATCCCGGCCGAAAGCCAATTTCTCGTATATTGCAGGCTTACTATAGCTCCGCAGGATAGAGTAAGTAGACACTACTGTGTGGCGAAACAAGTTATAATAATTGAACTAATGGAGCATAACACCTTAACATTGCCAATCTAATGAGGCAAAACAGGAGGGCCCTATAAGACGAACCCTAGGTAGATACAGTTGAGGGGAGATTTTTATTTTGCTCTCTAGACCTCCATCAAGCTTAACAAAAATACCTCCAAGACCTTCAAGAATACCTTCAAGAAAATGTTGAACATTTTTCGATAGAATTTTTTTCTAGCCGAAGGCCGATTCCTCCTAAATTACAGGCTCGCTATCGCTCGTCATGAAAACATAGACACCTATATGGCACGAAAGGTCTTAAAATTGACAGAAATAAGAACATAAGAACATAAGAACATAAGAAAATGGGAGTCTGCAGAAAGCCGATTGGCCTAAGCAAGGCAGATCCCTGTCCCACACAACCCCAATTCATTACAAAGCCCAATTATAGGCTTCACACTCTAATACCCTGAGGATCATCTTACCAAAACGGTTAGAGATTAACGCAGGATTATGGAGGTCTGCAGAGCGCTGATTGGCCCAACCCGGCTGATCCCCCTTCACACCCAACCCTTCTCGTCCATATGCTTATCCAATTTTATCTTAAAGCTCCCTACAGTTTTAGATCCCACTATAGCACTTGGTAGTCCATTCCACCCGTCTACAACTCTGTTACCAAACCAATACTTGCCTATATCTTTTCTGAAACGAAATTGATCTAATTTGAAACCATTGGTACGAGTTCTTTCGCTATCACTGAGCTTTAGTACATTTGCCATGTCCCCTTTGTTAATCCCACTAACCCACTTGAACACCTCTATCATATCCCCTCTAACTCTGCGTCTCTCTAACGAATGTAAACCTAATTTCTTCAACCTTTCTTCATACGAAAGATTTCTAATATTATGGATCATTTTTGTCATTCTACGCTGTACTCTCTCCAATGAATCTATGTCCATTCTGTAATAAGGACACCAAAATTGGACAGCATAATCCATATGGGGTCTCACTAATGACAAGTAAAGTTTTAAGATAACATCAGCAGTTCTGTTACTCACACTCCTAGAGATGAACCTGAGAATCCTGTTGCCTTATTACGAACGCTTATACACTGTTTTCTAGGCTTCAAATCATTGCTAACAAACACACCTAGATCTTTCTCGCAGTCTGAATTTTCTAATTCTAAATTAGCTAGTTTATATTTAACATTTGTTTGCATCTTCCCTATCTTTAATACCTTGCATTTGTCAATGTTAAACTTCATCTGCCAATTTACTGACCATTCATGTAAGGTATCTAGATCCCTTTGGAGGCACTCTATATCGCTATCTGAATCAATTGATCTCCCTATTTTAGTATCGTCTGCGAATTTACTTATCCTACTAGTTATACCTAAATCTAGGTCATTTATGTATATAAGAAACAACAGGGGACCTAATACCGATCCCTGGGGGACACCACTTTTGACTGCTCCCCATTCTGACTTGGTACCATTTATGCTGACTCTCTGCTTCCTACCAATTAGCCATGACCTAATCCATCCTAACAACGCCCCACCTATTCCATGTGCCTCAACCTTTCTCATCAATCTCTCATGAGGGACTCTGTCGAAAGCTTTACTGAAATCTAAATATATAATATCATATGACTTGTCATTTTCTACTGTTTCATATACCTCTGAGAAAAAACTAAGCAAATTAGTAAGGCAAGACCGTCCCTGAGTGAATCCATGCTGAGAAGAATTGATTAAGTTAAATGTTTCTAAGTGGTTTCTCATTTTCCTAGCAATAATTGACTCTAGTAGTTTTCCTATGATTGAAGTGAGACTAATGGGACGGTAATTGGATGCTATTGATTTATCACCTTTTTTGAAGATCGGAACTACATTTGCAAGCTTCCAAGCTTCTGGAACTATACCTGTTTCTAATGACTTGTTAAATAGAAATGTTAATGGATAACTTAACTCATCTCTGCATTCTTTTAATACTCTAGCATATACCTCATCAGGACCAGGCGATTTATGAGGTTTCAGTCTGTCAATTTCCTTAACCACATCATTTCTACTTATAGTAACCGTACTTAACCTATTTTCTATACTATCGCTGTATACCTTACGGACTTCTGGAAACTGTGCCAAATTTTCATTAGTGAAAACGGAAAGAAATTGACTATTTAATGTACTGCACATTTCTAAATCACTTTCTGTCAATTTTCCTATCGAAGTTTTAAGGGGACCAATTACATCTCTAACCTTGGATTTATATAGTTGGTAAAAAGCTTTAGGATTATTTTTTGAATCATTGGCAACCTTAATTTCATAATTTCTTTTTTCTTTACTAATATCCTTTTTTACCTGTCGTGATAGATTCTGATAGTAAGCAAGTAGGTGAATTTCGCCTTTTTTAATTTTTCTATATATTCCTCTCTTTTTTCCTAGAAGATCTAATAGTCTATTATTCATCCATTTGGGTTGGTTCTGTGTTGATCTAAATTTTCTTTTGGGGATATATTTATTTTGCGCATTGAATACTGACTTGATAAAATTATCGTATGTATCTACCAAGTTTGACGTCTCCTCCTGACTTAAGATGACAGGTGCCTGAGAAAGGATACACTCATTTGGACACCTGGATCGACTTAATTTTTTGACCATAGGGTCCGCTAACAGGGCTTCTCTTAACCCACCATAATTGGCTTTTCTGAAGTCAGGTATTAATGTTGTATTCTCTCTGATATTACCTTTCCATTGTATATTAAAATACACAGAATTGTGATCACTATTTCCTAGGTGGTCCCCGATTTCTACACTATTTATCATATGTTCATTGTTACTGAAAACTAAATCGAGAATATTATCACCTAGTCGGCGTATCTATGAATTGAGATAAAAAACTATCTTGTACTACGGTACCTCAATAAACTCCTTTGAATCAGAGTCGCCTATTTGTTGCTGCCAATCTATATTAGGGAAATTAAAATCCCCCATAATGCACACGTTGCTAAGCCTTGATGCTATTTTAATTTCCTCCCATAATGATGTTCCGTCATTTCTACTCATATTTGGCGGTCTATACATAACTCCAATAACTAAAGTCTCACTACCTTCGTTAACTTCTACCCAAACACTTTAATTTTCATTATTTACTCTAATACCTGATTTAGTACAGCTTTTTAATGAACTCCTGACAAACACTGCTATACCGCCACCCCTCTTACTTGTTCGGTCATATTTAAACAAACTATATCCTGGTATATCAAACTCTGCTAAAAAATGCCTGGTTTCTGTATTAATCCATGTTTCAGTTAGCGCTATTATGTCTATATTTTCTTTGCTAACCAGTGCTCTAAGTTCGTTCATTTTGTTACATAAACTCCTGCAATTTGTATAATAAACACTCAAAACTATTACTTGTATTTGCAACTATTTTTCTATTGTTTTTAACTAATTTATTTTTACCTGTTGAACTACTGGACCTAGACGGAAAATCTACGCTATCAGAATGTTCGTTATTACTATCAATTTGATGTGGCTGGGATTCTATTTTACTTACACACCTATGGTTTATTAACCAAACCCCGCAACAAACTTGTCGAGTGAGCTGGCTAAGGTCGAAACTCCTAGTCGAGAGAGATGTACTCCATCCTGGGCATACAGTTCATCCTTACCGTAGAAGAGGGTCCAGTTATCCAGGAATGGAATAGTATTTGCCTTGCAATACTTCTCCAGCCGGCTATTTACACCAATAGCCCTGGAGGACCATTCCTTCCTTACCCCTCTTCTTGGTAGGATACTGTGTACCACAGGAACTCCACCCTTCTCCTTGATCCTCTCCAACATTTCCTGGTACGTGGTGAGCAACTCCTCAGTCCTGCATTTCCAAATGTCGTTGCTCCCTGCGTTGAGGAAGATGATGGGGTCCTCTCCACTCGCTTCCATGACACCATCTAGCTTTTCTGCCACCTTCTCGACTCCGGCACCAGGCAGACAGACAACTTTACCAACATGTGTGTTAGTAGCCCTACCAAGGTATTTAATCATTGAATCCCCTACAATTAAAATAGACTTAGCTGTTTTCTGTTGCCGGCCTGTAGCAGGAGTTGTAGCAGAAACAGCAGCGGACTTCCCCCCCTCCCCTCTCACTGCCTCGATGATCGCCACTTCCTCGCCATCACTCTCATCAGCCAAGGTGCTGAAGTTGTTGTGGGTCTTGAGTGGCTGCCTTTTCAGCTTGCAGGCCGTTGCACTGGTTGACACCACTTTCCAAGGGGCTTCACGATCCCTGGGAACACTTCCGGTAGCCTCACACTTCTTTTCCGCCATAGCTAGTCTCAAGGCCAAATTTTCATCTTTGAGACACTGAATCTCCTGCTCCACACTCTCCAGTCTTTCTTGCAAAGCAAGACAAAGCTGGAGAATATGGGAGGAGACAGCAGACTCATCAACAACAGCCATCACTAAGAAAGTTGAAATGGAGTGAAAGGTCCTATAATCGTCAAACTAATGGGGCGAACGTCTTAAAATCTCGAAAAAATGAGCTAAACATGAGGCAGAAGGGGGTAAAAAAAATAAAATAAAAAATAAATAAATAAATCTAGTTAAAAATGTCCCCTTAAACAATAGTAGCTTGTTGCTATAGGTTGGAGGCAAAAGCTTCTTGTCTCATAATGTTTCTCCTCCAATTAACTTTTTCCAATTGCTTGTCACTAGCCACAGTGTTGCACTTTTCACTCTTATTTTATTATCTTTCACATTATCGATTTACACCTTTTCCATTCTACTGTATATTGTAGGTGCAGTGTGCATTTCAATAATTGCTCACCCTTTTCTGTCCAGATCTCAACCCCGAGGATGAACCAATTTGCACCGTTTACCTTTCATACACCTTCAAACTTTATTTGTTTAGGCCATCTTCCTTTGTTTCTAAATGTTTAAAATTGCACGCGTCCAGGAATACTGAGTTGAATAACCCGGATAAATATAGTGATTATTTTAGTAATTATGAAGAACAAGTATGTCTACTATCATTGGGTCCCGTACTTCAAACTCATAGAAACATCACACAGCAGCCAAATTTGTAAAAATATATACAGTAAATGATTGTATTCCAAGAGAGTTCTCTACCAACATATGCTGTCGCCTTAAATTATCTATCCACTCTTCACTAGTTATTGCTAATTTGGTCTCCCTTATTTCCAAACTACCTTCCTTCGGCTTCAATCCCTTTAGCTGTGCCTATATCTCTTTATTTCCTTTCTGGCCGTTCCATAGCTGTGGTTGTGGAGGGCCATCGCTTACTTTCTCAACCTATCAACTCCGGTGTTCCTCCTCTTTCTATCTATCTATTGCATGACGCCATGATCCCCGAAGGGGTGACCACGAATGAATCACCCCATGCACCTCTGTCCTGTCAGCCGACTCTCCTCCTCCCATCCAACACCTCAACTCTATTCCACCTCACTCTCGTACACTCTCCTAGTCATTTTCTTGCTTCCCATACTTTCCACATGATCGAAATATCTCGTGGTGTTCCTTTTCACACTCCAGCACATCCACATCACACTGCTCTCATACTTCCTCATTCATCTGTCTATCCCTCCATGTAACTCCACATGCACTTCAAGTACCGGTATCTAATTTCCACCCCTCTAATTCTTTATTAATTTTGTGCCTCTCCAACAACGTCTATGCTTCACTCCCATACGTCAATGTCGGGATTACCACACTGTCATGCAATGACTTCTTTACTTCCATGCTGACCACCCTATTCCTTGTCACTGCTTTCAGTGTTCCTACAACCCTCTTCCCCTGTTTCACCTTCTCCTGCACTTCATCCTCCATACTCCCATCTTTACTCATCACACTGCCCTAATACTTAAATGAGCTGACATTCTCCATAACCTGATCATTCAACCTCACCTCACACTCTGTGACTGCATGCCTTTCAAAGACCATGAACTTACTCTTCCCCGCATTTACCTTCAAGTTCCATTACTCACACACGGTTCCAAACATATTTACTAGACCCTGCAACTCCCACTTTTTATCACTCATCAGAACTGTATCATTAGCAACCAGCAGTACAGGCAACATCCACTCACTTCCTTCCCTTATCAGGGGTATGCCAACATCCACTGCTCTTCCTTGTATTCCTATCATGACTGCATCCTATTTTGAATATTCAGTAATGACCTTCTCAACTGTATCTCTAGTCCTATCCCCTCATATGCGAATGACTTGACCTTACACCACTCAACTAGTTTTCTACAACGACCCACCTTGCAATCACTCCAAAGCTCATGTGATGAGGCCATAGCACCCCTACCTTCTGATCTATCTACTTTCAATGCTTACAAAACCCAATTTCTCCATCTATCTACCCATCATAGGCTTCCACACGGCTATCCTAACATGATTATGATTATGGGTGATGGGCTGGTCTATCGGAGTGAGAACTGAGCGATCTCTGCCATACCCATAGCTTACTCTGACTGTTCCTTTTACAGTACTTATATATTTTCTAGATCTCAAGTGACGGCGTCTCTTCCGTGAGAAAACAGCAACATTGCTGTATGTAGTGAGAGTGGATAGAAAACACTTTCTCAAGTGACGGCGTCTCTTCCCAATCTACCAAGATTGGAAGCCAAAGCGTCACATTTTTCCTTTGCCCCTCAACTTTCTCTTCATAATTGATGAGGGGCACAGGGCCCTGGGTGGGGCTTTGGTTTCCCAGGCGTTTCCGCACCCGCCTCAGCTCCCCGCCATGGAGTGGTCGGCATGGAGGGTTCTGTGAGGGCGCTCGGTTATGGCCTTGGCCTTGCTCGGGGCCTTGGAGCTGTTCGGCCAGGCAGCTTGGGGAACAACAACAACATGATTATCAACAACACACAAATCAACCCTTCGTGTTCTCTCAATGTTCTTTGTCTCTTCTTCTGATCTTTCTTGGGAAGACAATATTACTACTCTTGCTAAAAACAGCTTCCCAGAAGTTGGGTGTGCTCAGCCATCTCTGTGGGTTCTTTACCTACGCACTGCTTCTTGCTCTGTACAGTGGCGCAGTGCGCCTATGTATCGCATGTGTGGGGAGGTTCCACCCATACCGCATTTCTCGAAAGGGTAGAGTCAAAAGCATTTCGTCTCAACTCCCCTCCTCTTACTAATTACCTATCTGAGGAAGAGCACTTTATTGACAACGTTTCGCATATAGCTTCATCAGGTCACTAACACATCCTGGTACGTAGGAGGCCTTAAATATCCGCCATGACAGGTGGCAATGGAGGGGTGGGGGTGGGGGGCTAGGAAGGAGGAAGGACAGGGAGTGGGAAGAAGCGTGTGGGGAGGGGAGGTAGAGACTTCCTCAGATGGTGTTTTCTATCCACTCTCACTACATACAGCAATGTTGCATCTCTCCCTCTTATACCGCTATTACAATAATCCGTTTTCTTCAAAGCTCTCTGTGTGTATATCTCCTCCCTTACGGAGATGGGGTGGCACCTGTCTTTCAACACATTCCCACCCTTTTTCCGTCCAACTCTCTAACCCACGAGTGAACAGATTATCGTTTTCTTTTACTCAACAAGTAAACTCTGGAACTCTATTCCCTTAATCTGTCTTTCTCTCATCCTATAACTTAACCCTTTCACGCATTTATGACGCAGAGTTTGCCAGATTAGCAATAAGATATAGAGTTATCTCACTCTTATAATTACCTCTCCAAATTTAGTTTTCTAACTCAGACAACTGCAGAGGTTGAAGTAACTAAACTAAAGGTTTCTAAATACCCCTGATGGTAACAAAGGCTTTAAAGTATCCCCAATAGGCTCAACATCGCGTCATATGTCAGAGAGGGTTAAACTACAAGCTCCGTGTGTCCAGACATTTTGACTCTAACCTACCCGTACTTTGAATTTGGCTCCCTGTCACTCTTTCAACTTTGGGGGGACATTTGTTACAGGCAGCATTGCCTTTTGTCTCCTTTACACACATAGATCAATATATCGCCTGCATAATGATAGAGGCTTGAGTTTTTTTTTCATATTTAGATCCTGATGATGACCACTTCTAGATCCTGATGATGACCACTTCTAGATAAAGTTGAAATGTTGAAATTAAATAATAAGGATGTTCGTGGTTACCCTGGTCCTCCTCTTTCTACCACAAATAATTAATACATCATAAATATCTGTAACTGCTGTACAACTGAATGTCTTTCCCTCAGCTGTTCTTGTCATAGGCTATAGTTTTATTCTCGACAATTCTGTCCCCGACTTGTCTCGTCCCTAATAATTCAATGATTAAGATATATCGGTCGAAGAAACA
Source organism: Paralithodes platypus (assembly GCA_032716605.1). Classification (NCBI taxonomy): domain Eukaryota; kingdom Metazoa; phylum Arthropoda; class Malacostraca; order Decapoda; family Lithodidae; genus Paralithodes; species Paralithodes platypus. Next base: position 27,779,273 of record CM064511.1, on the reverse strand, counting down.
AATGGTTAGAGACTGATTCCCTCTTGATTAATGCCACATATACAGGCATAAATTAATGTTTCTTATGGAAGGGTGTAGCCTATACAGTAGAATGATGATTAATATAGGACATTTAATTGACTACTGTACTGTCTTAAAACTCCTCGGTGACTCTTAGTCTCTACTCCTTGGTGGTGAATTCAAAGTAACATGATAATCCACAACGAAGCTGTATTAATAATAACACCGAAGTGCGAGGAGTCCTATTTGATCAGCTGATTTCTTCTCTGGGAGTTGACGTTAATTGTATATTAACTCAACTGCAGACTATTCTCTATTATTTCAAGCCAATATTACATTAAGCCTCGCAATGGTCTTATGGGGGTTATGAAATAATGTTACAGGACTGAGTCTAATATAATTGATAAAGAATGAAGAGGTGCAAGAAGCGAGGTGGAAGGATAAAGGATTGAGTAATATTAGGAGCCTAGTTAACCTGGAGGTGAATTATATGATTATGTATCTGAGTTTCAAGATTCAAGGAATACTCTTCTTAGGATTCTTGAAGGTCGTTCTCGTTCAAGAAGGCCATAGTTAGTTCGGCGGTATTTCATTTCTGCTTCCATTTCTGTGTATATAGTGTACTCGATAACTTGCCTGTATCGGGGCATAGCGTACCGGTACGTATCTGCTTACTAAATTAAAGCTCTGTGTTCAACACACAAACAGAGAATTGACTGTGTTGGGCATGCAGTTTAATGAGGATTACAAGGGATTACCATGCAACAACAAATCCAGTGATCCTCAATATGCTCAGTCAGGTTCAGGAAATAGTTTTGTGGCAGGAGGTGGGGATTAGCCTAGTTTTGTGAGACCTTACGTCTTGGGACTGTCCAGTCTGTCACATCTATAATGTTACTAATGTTCAGCTAAACTTTAAACAATAGCAAGGACAGCCCTCCATCTTTTACTCTTCTACTTGGCTCTTTCTTTCCTCCTTTCCTTCTCTCTAATTCTTAAGGGACCTCTCACCTCCTCAACTTGTCTATGCCACTTTAACTTTAATGTCTGAGCAAATACAACGCCAATTCAAATTTAATTTCCCTCAAGAAAAACCACGTTTTATTTACCAACAACATAGTGAACAAATCATAGGTTTTTGTCTTCCAATCAGCAAATCACACACACACACACACACACACACACACACACACACACACACACACACACACACACACACACACACACACACACACACACACACACACACACACACACACACACACACACACACACACACAGAGCCCGTAGCCTAGTAGGTAGAGCTCTCGTCTCACACACGAGGGGTCGGGGGTTCAATCCCCGGCCGGGCAGAGACAAATTGGGCTTGTCTCCTTTCATGTGTTAGCCTCAGTTCACCTAGCTGTAAATAGGTACCTGGAATAAGTGGACAACGTTGTGACGTCCCATCTGGGGTTGGCAAAAATGGTACAAGGCGAGATGGGTATCATATGGTTCACCTAAGCTGATGGCTACCTAAGCCTTCGGGCGAGACGGTACCGTCTATAGTGAGAATGGTACCATACAGATCCACCCTAAGCCTTTGTTTCCGATGTCGCCAATTGGCTAAATACAGACTACACACACATCCACAGCCATTCCAACAGTACATAACACACTTAACATGCATTTCACGCAATACATTCCCAGTTAAGGAGGCGCGATAATAATGAGCTTAGCTCGCATTGTCTTACACTTACACTTACACTTACACTTAAATACAAATAAAATACAAATAAAGTAAGCTTACAGTAGTCCCAGGAGAGAGGACCACAAATGTCCCTAATCAGGAACCCTCTCCAGTGATGACTCCGCCAATCGTCTTTGACCACTACCTCTACCTGCCACTCTCTCCATCATATTCTGTCACTATTGCAACCCTATAATGTTATTCAGAAATGCAACAAAACATAATTCTTCAACTTATGTAAATTAGGCGGCTTACATTTTTAGCTACTCTCGCCTCTATTCTGTCTACTAAAGCTCTTTGAGCCAGGAGTGAATGATTTGTTAGTCTTTCCTACACAAAGCCAGTCAACTGTCGTACTGGCGGGTGCCCAACCCCGAAAAGGGTTGAAATAGGAGAGCTATCCCCCCGCCAAAGGCGGCTTTCTAGGGCCTTTCCTAGCTGATGCTGAGAGGATTGGGTTCTAGTCATGTGGTGATGGGCTGGTCTATCAGAGTGAGAACTGAGCAATCTCTGCCATACCCATAGCTTACTCTGACTGTTCCTTTTACTTATATATTTTCTAGATCTCAAGTGACGGCGTCTCTAACGTGGATTGACCTCCCAATCTACCAAGATTGGAAGCCAAAGCGTCACATTGCCCCTCAACTTTCTCTTCATAATTGCTGAGGGGCACAGGGCCCTGGGTGGGGCTTTGGTTTCCCGGGCGTTTCCGCACCCTCCTCAAGCTCCCCGCCATGGGGTGGCTTCGGTCACCCAGGCTTTATTGTGGTCGGCGGGGAGGGTTCTGTGGGCGCGCTCGGTTGTGGCCTTGGCCTTGCTCGGGGCCTTGGGGCTGTTCGGCCAGGCAGCTTGGGGAACAACAACAACAACTGTCATACTACCGCTTCTTGTCTCTCTTCCACACACAATACAGACATATACATGTTTGATCTACACATACGAAAACATGCAGACACACACATGTACACAAACAGACGCACACACAAATGCCAGCACACACGCAGAAAAAGGTAGAATACCTAGAGTTAGACAGTAAAATGTCATATACAGTGACAGTTACAAAGTGGTGTACAATCTATCTTATTACACGCACATATTGACACAAACTAACACTTACAGACTCCCAATACAGACACACTGTCGAATACGCACACCACACACACACATACACATTCCAATACACACTCACCCACACACAGAAAGCTGGACTACCACTCAACGAACAAGTAGTGTGTGTGTGTGTCTGTGTGTGACGCTCCGAGGACATCTGCCTCCCACTCCTCCCTCCCTCCCCACGCTAGGATCAATACTCACTCCCAAAAGTTAGCCAAACTTTGCTCGCCCTCAACAACTTAGGAGCGAGGGAGAAGGAGGAGATGGAAAAAAAGAACTTCGGTCGTCTGCCATCTTTCTAGAGCTCTCTTGTCTTTGTATATCTTCACTCTGGCTCTTCGCTTTCAGTCTTTTATGTTTTACTCCAACATAGCTAAATGCTAGTATCAATAATAAATGCACTGAACTATCCAACTCTAGCTCTTCCCAAGCTTTCTGGCATCTAGCCAAAAACCTCTCCAACAATTTCTCTTCCTCGTCTTTCCCTCCCCTTTCCCACTCTGATGGCACAACCATCACTTCTTCCTCTGACAAAGCTAAACTCTTCGCTCAAACTTTTGCTAGAAACTCCACCTTGGATGATTCCGGTGCTATTCCTCCCTCTCCGCCCTCCTCTCTCTAACTTATGCCTAATATCCTAATCTCTTCTAAAGATGTACTTTCTACCCTCTCTGGGCTTAACACTAATAAGGCGTACGGTCCGGACGGTGTTCCTCCTGTTGTTCTCAAAACTGTGCTTCCGTGCCGACTCCCTGCCTAGGCAAACTCTTTCGTCTCTGTCTATCCTCTAACGTCTTCCCTTCATGCTGGAAGTTTGCTCACATTCAACCTGTCCCAAAGAAGGGTGACCGCTCTCAACCCTCCAACTATCGTCCAATTGCTCTCATTTCTTGTCTTTCTAAAGTTTTTGAAACTATTCTTGCTTCCAAATTTCTTAAGCATTTCTCTTCTCATAATCTGCTCTCAGATCGCCAGTATGGCTTCCTTAAGGGTCGCTCTACTGGTGATCTTCTTTCATATCTTACTAACTCTTGGTCATCCTCCTTTCGGGACTTCGGTGAGACTTTTTCTATTGCACTAGAGTCTAGACATATCGAAAGCCTTTGATAGAGTCTGGCATAAATCTTTAATTTCTAAACTACCCTCCTTCGGTTTCTATCCCTCCATCTGTGCCTTTGTCTCTAATTTCTTTTCCGGCCGTTCCATAGCCGCGGTTGTGGACGGCCATTGTTCACTTCCTCACCCTATAAACTCCGGTGTTCCTCAGGGTTCTGTCCTATCTCCTATTCTCTTTCTAATTTTTATAAATGATCTCCTTAACTGTACCTTAATTCCCATCCATTAATACGCAGACGACTCAACCTTACACTACTCCATTACTTTTTCAGAACGCCCCAGCCAGCAATCCCTCAACGACAAACGTAATGAAGCCATAGAACTCTTAAATTCTGATCTAAATACTATTTCCAATTGGGGCAGAGAAAACCTTGTTAACTTTAATGCTTCCAAAACCCAATTTCTCCATCTATCTACCCGTCAGGATCTCCCAGCGGACTATCCCTTATTCTTCAACAATACAAAAATCAACCCTTCATCTTCTCTCAATATTCTTGGTGTCTCTTTTTCTTCTGCTCTCATTTGGAAGGACCATATTACCAGTCTTGCTAAGGCAGCCTCCCAGAAGCTGGGTGTGCTCAACCGCCTTAGGGGGTTCTTTTCCCCTGCACAGCTTCTTGCTCTGTACAGGGGCATAGTGCCCCCTTGTATTGAGTATTGTTCACATGTGTGGGGAGGTTCCTCTCACACCACTCTCCTAGACAAGGTTGAAAGGAAGGCCTTTCGTATCATTAACTCCCGTCCACTCACCAACTCTCTGCAATCTCTCTCTCTCCGCCGCAATGTTGCATCTCTCTCGCTATTCTATCGCTACTATAATAATCAGTGTTCCTCAGAGCTATCCCAGTGCATACCACCTCCTTTACGTAGGGCACGTGGTACCCGTCTTGCAACTCAATCCCACCCCTACTCTGTGCAACTCTCCAACCGAAGAGTGAAACGTTACTCTCAAACTTTCTTCTACTCAACAGCTGAGCTCTGGAACTCTCTCCCAGAATCACTTTCCCGCTTCCTATGACTTAAATTGCTTCAAACTCCGTGTGTCCAGGCATTTTGGCTCGAACGTCCCTTGATTTTGGCCCTGTCACTCTTTCAACTATGGGGGAGGAACTCGCTATAGGCAGTTATGCCTTTTGCCTCCCTCAATTACATAGAAAAAAAAAATAAATAATTTGTTTCACTCTTGGCTATCTGTATGTATTCTTATAAGCTTATTTAACCATACAATCTAACTAATGATTGAGCCTCCACACACCGCTTTACAATACCGTATACTCCCATGGCATTGTCTGTGTTCTTGACTTTAAATTTAGTGTTTTACATTTCGAATCTCATTACGCCATCAGACAGTAGGCTACACTACAACCATACGGCTGGGAGAGTGTAGATAGCAGAGAAGAGGTGTTGTAGATAGAGGAAGGTGTTGGAATGGCTTGTTGTGTATGTCATTAGTCTGTATACGGCATCTAGGTGTCCCCCGACTGGGTGCGAGCATGTGAAACACGCTAGGACGTACTACCACACCCACTAAATGTCCGCCTTGGCTGGGATCGAACCCAGGTCAAACAGATTCACACGTGAGCCAGGCGGTCGAGTGGAGAGCACCTCCACTCGACCGCCGCGGCTCATTGATATTTCATAATTGTAAACAAACTTAGCAAGTCCTTTGTAGTGATAATTTTACATGCAAATTCCACTTCCTCGATAATGAAAATAATAATGGCTATAATACTAGACTTAACCCCTTCTGTACCGGTGATGTACTTTTCATTATATTCTGGCAATTATTAAACTATTTTGTTCAGCTTAGGAAGGACGTCTACCCATTAAAATGGTATTTTTAATGTGTTTTGCTGCAGTAGGCTACGGTACTTATCCATGAACTGCCATACATATCAGGCAGCTCTACTCCTATTGGCAATATATGTCTATAGTGTGTCAAATCCGGACAATTTGGTTTAAAAAATAAAAATAATACAGGAAAATGGAGTCAGTTGTATTGTTTTGGCCCTTTCATCCCTTTAAAGGACATAGGCTACTAAAAACTGTGAAGCATAAAGGTAACGGTGTATATTTAGTAATAATGACAAACATGAAGGAAATAGATCTCTCGTTGACACCCTGCATCTGTATTACAAGAATGTCCAAGCTTGACATATACAGTTTACAGTATTACACTCGTATGTATTCGAGGATTTTGTGACCGGGACCATATTATTGCTTGGAAATGGGAATGCCTACCAGGGTGTCTTGTGTCAACCGGGGCAATGTTGTTTTTGGACTGACTTAAGGGGAGATTTGTATTTATTTGTTCATTTACTTTTTTTATTCATAAGACTTCCATCAAGCTAACAGTCAATACCCCCAAGACCCTCCTTCGAAATAAATGTGTACATTTTTCGGTAGAAAAATGTCCCTGCGAAGACGGTTTCCTCCTACGCACCCGCTGCCTCGTTAGCTCAATTTGCAATCGTATTAATTCCAACTGAGGTCTTTTCTGCATCGACATTGCAGAGACTGTATGCCAAGTACGTGCTAATATGAATTTTGAAGTGAGAATGGTGTGTGAGCGAATCAAATCGAAAAGAGTAGTGATAGGGTGTTAGGGGGGAAGTGGGGATAGGGCAAGAATTAGTTGGATGAAATTAATTTTAGTAGGAAGAAAAGGTGCCCAGGCTTAACTGGACAGTCTGATGGTGCTCTGATTTTGCTGGTAAAAATCGAATGGCCACGGCAAGGTCGACAGGGGAAAGGTGAGAGGCTCCTTGCTTATTCGGTAACGTCTGCCTTTCTTTCGTTTTGTCTGAGCTGGGTGCAGATTTGTTTCGGTGTGTGAGCCTCCAGGAGGCTATTTATATTGTTATGTTCTATCCAACAACCAACTCTACTCCTAAAATCGATTAATGAAGTATTACAAACACATGTGGCAGTCCGTGGATTCGAACCCAGGACGCTCACACCGAATATCAACACCTTATGCATTACACCACGAAGGCAGCAATGAAGGGTGGGACCTAATGACGTGCTTAAAATAGAAAACCTATTTATAATGTTAGATTACTGTCCTTTAATGTCCGCGATGTCGCCAACAGTGTTTGCAACAATTTGCAGAAATATGTCGAATGGTTGCGTGTAGTCCTCCTTGGTCGGAGTGGCTGACGGAGTGGCTGACGTTCAAATTTGAGAGGTGTCGGATATTGTCTGTTTATGTTGCAGACAATATCAGCGACCGGTCGCCTATGTTGCAGACAATGTCGGTAGCATGACTTCGAATATTACAAGACAGTTGCGGATTGCTCGGCGATAAGTTGTGTATTGTCCTTAGTTAACCCTTTCACGCTTTTGACGCAATTTTGAGCCTATTAGGGATACTGGTACCGGTACTTTAAAGCTTTTGTTACCATCAGGGGTATTTAGAAACCTTTAGTTTAGTTACTTCAACCTCTGCAGTTGTCTTTGAGTTAGCTGTGGGCAAAAAACTAATTTCGGAGAGGTAATTATATGAGTGAGAGAACTCTTATTTCTTATTGCTAATCTGGCAACCTCTGCGTCATAAAAGCGTGAAAGAGTGAAGTCACAACATGACAAACGGGCATAGTTGTGAGGGAAATTAGTCGGGAGGCATTCGCCGAACGAAAATCGGGCATGTTCAGGCATGTGGGAAAGCCCTGCTACAGGCTCGCTATCACTCGCCTACAGGAAAATGTGTTTGAAGTTTCATTTTTTAGCCATATATTCACTTTCAGGGGTATAAAGGCAACTATAGAGCATAATTTGAACTTAGTTAATATAATAGTACTAATAATTATATCACAAATACACGTGAGCTACCGCTACCGTACTAAATGTTTTTATATTCTCAGCCTTGCTCAAACCACGGAGTTGCGCAGGGGTACATACATACATACATACATACATACATTCATTCATACAAGTTTAAAGACCGTTTTGTCCACAGGGAATGTGGTTACAGTCTCACGTCCTAAATGGTGGCTTTCCAGGCAGCCCTGTCAAGGGCTGCCTTTCTTGTCAAGTCCTTTATTTTGAGATCGGACCAGAGTACCTGATCCCATGTCATTCTAGGTCTACCCCTACGTGCAGCTCCCCCCACGTTCACAATACGGCATTTCCTCACACAGTTCTGATCATCCATTCTCTCCACATGTCCAAACCAGCCAAGTCAGCTTGTGCGCATCACTTCACTGACACTCCTAATGCCCAGACGCCTTCTTAATTCCTTGCTTGATACCCCGTCCCTGAGATTAACTCCACACATCCATCCCACCAGTCTCTTCTCATTCCGTTCTATTCTATCGATATCCTCCGTTTTAACCGGCCACGACTTCGAGGCATAGGTCATCGTACTCCTAACACACAAAGTATACACCTTCCCTTTAAGGTGGTGTGGGAGCCCTCTCATGGTGAGGAGTGGCAGCAGCTCTCTAAACTTTCCCCAGCCATTTCTAACTCTAGCAATGGAACCAGCTTCAGCGCCACCTCTGGCGGAAACCGTATCGCCCAGGTAGCAGAACTTATACACACATTCCAGCGTTACACTGTCAAAATCAACACTAACAGGTGGGTCATTTAACACAAGATCTTTCTTGCACACTGCACATTCAAAATCTATGATTCTTGTCAAAGGTCCTCTAGTTCCACTACCTCTTATGTACCCAGTTACTACAGATGCAACATTGGATTGAGTTACTTCCCATACCCTTCCCACATACTGCGCATGGATATCCGCCGCTTCTTTCCATAGTTCCACGCCCTACTCCACTAATCATGACCTTTGTTTTATCTATGTTAACTCTTAGGCCCTTATTTGTCCTTCCTCCATCTTTTGAACTTTGCCTCTGCTTCCTGCTCACTATCTGCGATAAGAACTAGATTATCTGCATATAACAGCTCCCATGGGAGTCCTGTCCTAAAGTCCCTTGACAGAGCCTCCAGGACTATCGCAAACTGTAATGGACTCAGCACTGAACCTTGGTGAACTCCAACTTTTACTGGGAACTCTTCACTCAGGCCACCATCCACGCTAACTGCTGCTAGTGACCCCTCATACATTCTCATTATCACACGCCCTAACCACTCTTCTACTCAGAGTTTTACCATAGCCCACTGCACTACTTCCCTGGGTACCCGGTCAAAGGCCTTCTCCAGGTCTACAAAAACTAGGTATAACTCCCTGTTTTTCTCTAAGAACTCTCTTGCAGTTGTCTAAGATTGAAGATTGTATGAGTTGTGCAACGTCCTGGCATAAATCCAAACTGCAAGTCGCTGATGGCAACATTTTCCCTGGTCATGCATTCAAAGACCCTTTCGCTGACTTTCATGACTTGATCGAGCATTTCCAAATCATAATTTCCCCTGTCCAGGGAGTTGCCCTTGCCTTTGTATATATTTACTATCACACTTTTCTGCCACTCATCAGGAATTGTTTCCTCCTTTATGATAGCATTAATCAGCTCTGTGACCAATTTTACCCTAATATCTCCAGCTGCTTTTATCATCTCGGCGACAATGCCGGAGCTCCCCGGCTTTCCCAGACTTAATTTTATCTATAGCACTTTTAACAGCATCATACCCTACTGGGGCTGCAGTGCTGAGCTGTTCTCTGTTCCATTCAAACTCCACACTAAGCAGTCTTTCATAATGCTCCTTCCATGCCTCTCCGATTTAGTTTTCTTTGGAAACATTGAGGCCACTCTCATTATTTATGCATCTTACACCCACGACATCCTGACTGCAGTCCCTCATATTCATAGCTAATTTATAAACCTCATTAGTATTATTAGTGCTACAAACTTGTTCTATCACACTATCCTGCATGGTTTTCTTTGCCCTGTAGATCTCTCTTCTAGTACCGGTATTACATTTGGCGGACAGGTATTCTTCCTTGCTGCCACCTTCCTTCCATACTTTGAAACATCTCTTCTCTCTGAATGCAGGTTCGATATCGTTGTTCCACCACCAGGAGAACTTATCTCTGGGTGGCCCCTTTGTTTTGCCACAGACTTTGTCTGTGGTATCGAGGAGGCTGCGTTCTATAAAGTTCCATTTGCTATCAACACCATCTGGCCTAGCACCAATTCCCCTTTCAATTTCCATCATTTCGTTGTGGAATCTGTCTCTGTAATCTTCTTTTTCTAACAACCATACTTTCCCTTTTGGCAAATGTACTTTCTTGCTGACAGGAACTCTGCTTAGGCACACATCACACACTAGGAGCTTGTGTTGGGGGATTTATTCTTCACCTGGTATGATTTTAGTGTCTCTTAACCAATTTCCTGTCAAATTTGCTGATCAGGAAGTAGTCTATCTGGCTACTGGAGCCACCTGATTCATATGTTATCAGATGGCTCATCCTCTTCTTAAACATAGTATTACACACCACCATCCCTGTGGCAGTACAGTGCTCCAGTACGGTATGTATTCACCTCCCAGGTTCCTACGGCCGTAACCCTGACCTCCGTGCTCGCCCTCATATCTGTCGGCACCTGCCCCGACATGCCCATTCAGGTCTCCTCCCACTATTACTACCTCCCCTTCCTTACATCCGACAACCACCCCTAGTAATTAATTCCAAAACTGTTCTTTGCCATTTCTACCTAAGCCTACTTGGGGGCATATGCTGATATAATATCATCTAGGATTCTCGCCCCAACTTTCATTTTTAGTAAAATCAGTCTTTCATTAAACCTTTTAACTTCTATCACACAATCTGCCCACTTCTCTGCCACCAGAAAACACACCCCTCCTGTACAATGTTCGTTTCACTGCCATATGAACTTGAAACTTTCATTTTTTCCCGTAATCCACCTCAACTCCTTCTTTTTCACCGGTTTTCCTGGGCACAACATACATCCACCCGCCGTCTCTCAAGCATCTCCGCAGTCTCACCCGTCCTTCCTTTCATGGTGCCGACATTCACACTTCCGAACCTGAACTCGGGGGAAGAATCTGCGGTAGTGTCCTTTTGCGATTTTGTATCAACAGACTTAAGTTTCCTTTGATAGGTTTTTGTCATGACCGGTATTGTTGCTAACGTTGAAGGTCACTATCCCCAGGTATCCAGCTCCAGGCAACCCAGGGCAGTTTTCACCCAGAGGCCATCCCAAGGTCTTAATAGGGGTGGGACCTAGGGGCCTTGGGGCACCCCAGCAGAACCAACCGCAGGGAGTTAATCCGTGTGCGCACACGGCTGGCCCGGTATTATGCGCCTAGTGATAGGGCAACCTCCCGGTGCGCTACCTCCGGGTTCGGGCCCCTGTACTGCTAGGAAGAAATTGCCAGTCTGTAAATACACTATACCCTGTACCCTCTAGGTCCTCCTGTACTTGTAAAAATCCCTGCATGGTATCCTGGAATATGGATCCTAAGACTTATGTATGAATTGAAATACATTCTACAAGTAGGAAGGTTAAATATCCTTTATCACGACGTGGTAGAGTTGGTTAAAGCATGGACAATCGTCCGAACTTTCGGTGGTTCAAGCCCGGCTGAGAGTATACAAATACTAATAACTAAATAGAAGTGTCAAATATTTGAGACTGTGTATGAAGTCTCTCGTTTATCACCGTGGTGCCAATTTAAGGGGGGAGGGGTTTGGTTTTATGGATCCTCTTCTCCCTCTTTCTTAGCGCCATTAGTTTTGATATTTTAAAACGTTTGCGCCATTAGGTTGGCGATTTTAAGATCTTTCGCTCCGTTTATTTTGCTAATATTAAGATCTTCCATGCAATTTAGGTGTCGATTTGTTCCTGGCGAGCGATAGCGAGCCTGTTATTTATGAGTAACCAGCCTTCGGTCGGTATATACATTGTTCTACCGAAAAATGTAGGCTACAAATTTATCTCTTAAGGGGAGTCTTGGGGGTGTTGTTTAACCTTAATAGAGGTCTAGGGAGCAAGCTAAAATCCTCCCTTAAGGTGGGGATAGGTAATTTCCTCGCTAGCTTTACAAAAAAAAAAAAGAAAAAAAAAGGGCTTTACTGTAGGTCCCTTAATCTGTGTCCAGCGTGTGAACGTCTTGACTTTGACGGCAGTTTAACTTTCAGTACCGGTGACGTCCTTTAATTATTTTATTTCAGCCACATTTAGATGATTTTATGAAGCTTAGGAAGGATATTTGGTAGCTAAAAGGCTTAATTTTGATAGTCTCTAGCCTTGTAATGGGTAGACGTCCTTCCTAAGCTGAATAAAATCATCTGATAGTTGCCAGAATATGATGAAAAGGGTGTCACCCATACTGTATGGGTCAAAATGTTATCAACTTTTAGGGACATACCCAGCAGGTACCGGTATTGCTTTGAAAGATACTCTACATGCTTTCTTCAGTGCGACAAGTTTTTTATTTTGAATTACGGACAATTATATTAACCCCCTCCGACTCATATGACGCGATTGCGTCATATGACGGTTTTGCCAAAATATTCATATGACGCCATGAACCTATCTTAATATCTCTCTAATAAGTTATATGATGCTCTAGCTTCATTTAGGCCTCAGTAAGTTAGATCAGAATCTGTCGAATGGTGGCAACCCCAAGTTCCTCCGACTTCTAACGGTCCCTCAGTGAGATTTTGACTGTTGTGGGGATAATACCGTGCGGTCCGCCTCCTCGTCAGTAAGTTAACTATTTCAGTCTGAGGGGGTTAAATTCTGGCACCTCGATCTTTGTGTGTTCTATTCGTTTATTATGCCCCATACCCTGTTGTTTTATGTCCCGACCAGCGAAAATGTGTTCTTATGGACTCTATAATAAACACTGTAAAACCTAAACTCACCTTACAGACGATGGCGACGCCATTATTCTGTACTTATTTCGACAAAATTGTGGGGTCAAACTCTATTTAGGCCTTTTACTGGTAACATAGATGCTGATTTCAATAAGTCACAGGAGGGGGGGGGGGGAAGCAGCGGTCAGCGAGGGATGCTCAACTCATCATGTATCTCACGGCACTAGTGGTAGCCATGACTTAAAATCGTTGTATAATGGGAAACATCTAATTTCCGTTGATTTTCACTGTATATTAAAAAAACAAAAACAATTGTGAAATAGTTTGGTCTAAATTATCACAATGACCTTAATATTGGAACTGAAGAATATTGTATCCGTAGACGAATACTGTTAATTAAAAGAATGCAAATAATACACACCATGGTCTGAGTAAGCATGAATGTGAAGCAATAGACGAAATTCGGATGTGGATTTGTCTGGCTATTTCATAGATGTTCCCTATTTATTAAAATAACCAATTGACATTTTGATTTTCCCAAGCTGAATTAGCCGGGTGATGGGAATTTGATGGACATCAGAGACACTATGATGGCAAAACATAGTTATGCTAGAACTGTGACTATATATAAATAGGTAGGTAGAAAGATAGGTACTCCTGTAGATACGTAACTATGTAGATACATATATAGATTGGTAGACATATGATAGCTAACAAGCTAGCCATCGAGAGAGAGAGAGAGAGAGCGAGCGAGAAGTTTACAGGAATAGAAGTGAGAAAGGATGAGGGGGTCCAGGATCAGGAACAGGAAAGTAAAAGTAAAGACCAAGGTCGGTATATACAGTATATATACTGTATATATATATATATATATATATATATATATATATATATATATATACAGTATATATATAACTTAAAGAGTGATAGAGAGCCACATTCTTGGTAAGATAGTAAAACTGTCTGGACACATAGTTTGAAGCAGTTTAAGTCATAGAATGAGGGAAAAACTGATCTAGGGAGAGAGTTCCAAAGCTTACATCATGTTGAGTAGAAGAAAGAATGGGAAAAACTTAATTCTTGGGTTAGAGAGTTGGACAGAATAGGTGTACGAGTGAGTTGAAAAACGGGTTCCCCCCACTCTCCGTAGGGGAGGAAGTATACACTGAGAAAGCTCTGAAGAACACTGATTATTGTAGTAGCAGTAGAAGAGTGAAAGATATGCAACATTGTGGCATGTAAAGAGAGATTGTTTGGAATTAGTAAGAGGATGCGAGTTGATTAGACAATGCTTTAGACCCTTTCAAGAAGTGCGGTATGGGTGAAACCTCCCCACACATGCACTGTGCCTCTGTACAGAGCAAGAAGCTGTGCAAGGGTGAAGAACCTACGGAGATGGTGAGCACAGCTAACTTCTGGGAAGCTGTTTTAGCAAGAGTGGTAATATGATCTTTCCAAGAAAGATCAGGAGAAAAGGAAACTCCAAGAATACTTCGAGAAGATGAAGGGTTGATTTGTGTATTGTTGAAGAGTACGGTAAGGGAGAGTCGTGTGGAAGAATGTTACGGAACTTACGGGCAGTTAAAAGTAGAATCGAGGGTTTGGAAGCATTGAGAGTAACAACATTTTCTTTGCCCCAATTGGAAATATTTGATAGATCAGAAGATAGGTGTGCTATGGCTTCATCACGCGAGTTTTTGAGTGATTGCATGGTGGGTCGTTGTGGAAAACTAGTTGAATAGTGTAAGGTAAAGTCATCAGCATAGGAGTGGATAGAACTGGAGGTACACTCACGCGTACTAAAAGTTGCTCAGGGGTGGGTCCTTCCTTCCCCTACTCCACCCTGGGCAGGTGGAAGGGGAGAGTCGGGTCCAAGTCTACCCCACCTTCCACCCCCAAACTATCCCCAATTCCTCCAATTTTCTCCTCTAGCTGCTAGTTAGTAATTAACAACGTGTGTTCTCGTGTCTTGTAAATTATAGCTAAACCATCATTGCACATTCTTACAATGGCCAACATTTAAAATGTATTAAGAATGTAATACAATATGTAGGCTAATTGTATTCTCAAATATTAGTTTACATACTTGAATCTCGGCTGTTGGGGTCTTCTCGCTTCTCGGAGAGCGAGAGAGAGCGATTGGTGTAACTCACGTTTCATGTAGGCTATTGAGACTAATTTTGGAGAATAAAACATATTATACTAAATACCGGTACCTATTACATATTACATGTTGGCCATTGTAAGAGTGTGCAATGATGGTTTAGCTATGATTTACAAGACATGAGAACATACGTTGCTAATCACTAAACTAGCAGCTAGAGGAGGGAGTTGGGGATAGTTTTTTTTTGGGGGGGAAAGGTGGGGTAGACTTGGACACGACTCCCCCCTTCCACCTGCCCAGGGTGGGGTAGGGGAAGGAAGGCCCCACCCCTGATCAGCTTTTAGTACGTGTGAGTGTACAGTGGAGTTGATACGTTGAGGAAGTGCATGGTGGCCGTCCACACCCGCAATGTTTGATTGCCTAATGGTGGTACGTACTACGGAAGTCCATACGAATAGATATAGTCTTTCCCTAATTAGATATCCACATGAAATCACTAGGGCCTTAAGGTCACGGTCTATAACTTATTGACACATAAGGCATCTCTTCTTTCCAGTTAACACAGCACTTGAACATTGTATTAAATTGTGAACAATAGGTGAGATGGAATACTCCGTATTCTGGATAACTTAAGGCAAGCGAACAATTCTAATTATTAAATACACAGAGGAATGAAAACAAGTATACGGCATAGTATCTTCGAAATAATATATTAACTACCGGTATTGATTCTGAAATGCTGGGCGATTGACAAAGGGTCTAAATGTATGAACTCTTACGATTTGTTTTTATACTACCGGGGCAGTGGTCACACGTGGATCCTCAGGTTTACTCCGTGGTGGGATATGCAACAATAAGATTCGCATGTCAATTCTCCACAGAGTTTGTAAACTATACAATCACAGTAATTTATTTACACATAAACTATATACAATACTATATATTATGGTGAGAAGATGGTTCAAGGGGGTGCCATGTACAGTGTACACACTCCATTGCTCAGCTCCTAGCATTACCAAACCCTAGAGTCACTGCCTGGGTAGTGGTTTATTAGCAATAAGCAATCACTGATTTGGCAAGAGTTATAACACAGGGTCTGCAAGTTCAGGCAGGACACAAAGCTTTCTCCTGGGACAGAAATGGGGGGAGGGGCCACAGCTAAATCACATGAGGTAATTAAAAGTCAAAATTTTCCTGGGGGATTCTGGACTTCTTGCCTCTGGGTGCTCAACAGCCAATCCCCAGGGACTTGCCTTTCTGTGTTCTTTCTCAGCCAAGCGCCTCCTTAGTTCCCTTTCTCCATTCATCTGGGGCTTGCCTTGACCTCTGATGTATGTGCTATGGCTAAGCTCTGTGGCTGTCGGTGAAGGCTCAGCGGTTAGCATGGAGGGCGTCGATACTGGGTACGTCACTCATGATGTTGCAGTCCAGTATACTATATCGGTTGGGGTGTAGGGGGAGGCGTCGAGATGAAGCGTGTAGAGGACACCTGGATCGCTCTTGCTTCCGGTGTCCCTATAAAAGGGGAGAGGCGATGTGGGGTGTGTGGTGGTCGTGGCTGCTGAGTAGTCATTCTTGCAATTATTCCCAACAATATATATAAGATACCCGACCAGGCACTAATTGTTCTTTGGCCGTGTAAGCTTATCCGTATGAGCGTGCAGTCCTCAATTAGCTGGGAAACTAAGTTTAGACCAGATACATGGGCTTCGGTGTACAGTCGCAATCCCTAAAAGTAAAGCCCCCTCGACTCTTTTTGGATGACAGGTAAACGTGGCACAAACGAACACACTCCACTCCGATTTAGCACAGGTGGCTCGAACAGCAAAATTAACCCTTTTTGGTTTTGATGTATCGACGTTAGTGTTTGTTTTCCATCGCAATCAGTTCTTTAAAGGTCATCCAAATAAAATATTGCACAATTATTTGCGTGTAAACAATATTTTATAAATACATATATCATACGGCTATATTTAGCTTGAAACGAATGCAATTCTAAACAAATTCAAACAAATTAGTCAAAAGTGTCCGAAGCCTACAATATCAAAATATAATAAACTGTTTAAACAATACTATTTATAGTAACCAGACACTACTTTTTTAACGAAGGCCATTATACAATTTATAGGAATAAAGATTGGTCAACTATAGTCAATCCAAGCTACAGTATATCGCAACCCGAAGTAACAAGATCGAGTCGAGTCCTTCCGAAATACAAAGCTTTATTATTATACCTCGGGTAATTCTATTTCGTATTTTAAAACTTTGCTAAAGTGCTTTCCTAAATTTATAATTAAAGGTAGTTAAGCTTAGTCCATTCATAATCAGAAAGATAACGATGTTATTCTAATTTAGTCCGTGAGTGATTAGGGAAGCCTTTCTGTGAGGTTTAATAATATGGCAGTAAATTCTGAATAAACATAATCCACCATGCAACGCATGTCTACTATTTGCGACAATACAAAACTTGCGCAATACCTGACTACCGTAGGTAAAATGGTGATGGGCTGGTCTATCAGAGTGAGAACTGAGCGATCTCTGCCATACCCATAGCTTACTCTGACTGTTCCTTTTACTTATATATTTTCTAGATCTCAAGTGACGGCATCTCATCCGTGGATTAACCTCCCAATCTACCAAGATTGGAAGCCAAAGCGTCACATTTTTCCTTTGCCCCTCAACTTTCTCATCATATTTGCTGAGGGGCACAGGGCCCTGGGTGGGGCTTTGGTTTCCCGGGCGTTTCCGCACCCTCCTCAGCTCCCCGCCATGGAGTGGCTTCGGTCGCCCAGGCTTTATTGTGGTCGGCAGGGAGGGTTCTGTGGGGGTGCTCGTTTATGGCCTTGGCCTTGCTCGGGGCCTTGGGGCTGTTCGGCCAGGCAGCTTGGGGAACAACAACAACAACAACAACCGTAGGTAAAACGAAATGCCACATATTGTATAAATGTATACGGACTCAACACAGTTTTTTCCTACTCTATTCATGATTACTTATTCCTGCATGTTACCTGATCACTGTATCGAGTTTTTGCTCCTTCCCTCTTGCTTTATCTAACCCAGCAGTGTTTCAAAAATACCATTAACACTTATTCAATCTAACATAATTATGTAGTGAAGTATGTACAGTAGGCTATATGTATGAGGGAGACAAAAGGCAGAACTGCCTGTTACGACTGCCTCCCCCAGATTTGAAAGGGTGTTAGAGCCAATATCAAGGAACGGTCGAGCCCAAATTCCTGGATACACGGAGTTTAAAGGCATGTAAGTCATAGGATGAGGGATAGATGGGTTCAGGGAGAGCGTTCCAGATATCACCTATTGAATAGAAAAACAGACTGGGAATATCGGATAGCTCTCGAGTTGGAGAGTTGCACAAAGCACGGAAGCTCATATTAAACAGCATAATTATTAAAGGAAGTTGATGGAATATTAATGCACGTTAAGCTGTATACCTTAGAAGTTATCCCCTTGTGGATCACGACGCATTTTTGACAGGTTATTCCGCTTATAGTTTGATGAGTAGCATGAAAGGCAAAGGATTTCTTGTGAGTCTTTTCATTTTAATACCCACAGATCTTCCACAAGCTGCATACAATTGAGTTATGATAACAAGCACAAACGGTCAAAATGCATCTTTATCTTCAACGAGTTACGTTAGTCGAGAATGAGATTTCTTTACATATATACTTATTTCAAAGTTATCATGAAGCCGATTGCGTCACATTGGTCAGTACATTACTTTCATCTAGCATTTGAACATGCTGTAATTACGGGTGAATATAATGCCATTGAAAATCATTCCGAGCTTTTAATAAGTAAATAAGATAATTGGATAACATCTTTGTTTAGTTTTCTCCTCATGGGAGCTACTTCAGTCTGCCACGAACTCTATATTTATATTCAAAAATCAATAGCATCGCAAACATAGATTACTGAATCCTGAGGATCTGAATCTGAGCTAGGTAAACAATTGAAAGTAACAAAATTAAATGTAACAATATTATTTGGTGAAATAATATATTAATATATGCAATATTTTTACTATTATTCAATAAGTTCTAGTATCATTCCATGTTCTCTCTCTCTCTCTCTCTCTCTCTCTCTCTCTCGGCTACCTATCGGAATTGGCTTGGTTCTCCACTTCTACCAACATAAATTAAATTGTCGACATTTGTGATTATTATGTTAATGATTTCCAAGTTAGTTCATATATTAAAAGCTCTTATGTGTAGTGAAAGTTTGTCGGAAACAATTTTATAGTAATCTCCACCTTGTGTCAGAGAGCAATAGAAGCTAAAACAATTAAAAATTAGGGAAAAGTGGTGGGTTGGGGATAAAATATTAACACTTCGTGTATGGGAAGGCGCACCTGTGTCTTTCCGTGTCTTTCCGGGACACTTAAAAGCCATTGTGACTATCAGGGGAGTTTAGAAACTATTAGTATATTTTTTCTAAACCCCCGCAGTTGTCTTTGAGCGAGCATATTTTCAGAAAAGTAATTTGAAGAGGTAATTAGGAGAATTTTATATATAAATACTAAGTGGCATCTTAGGAGCCTGAAAGGGTTGAAGTTACAAATGATGAGTAGAACCCGAGAGAGAAGTACGTGTGTTATTTAAATGTAAATCAGGGCAGAGTATGAAAATGTATATAAATGTTTAATAGGCGGATGATGTAAGGCAATCAATTATAGAATCAAGGACCCTTCAGAGATATTCAACGGATACCGTTAATAATGACGAGAGTCCATGCATTAATAAACTCTACCATGGCAATCACGCTGTGAGATAATTGACTAAAGCATGGACTCTCGTCCTGACTGTCGGTGGATCTAGCCCGGTCGAGATTAAACAAACACCTATTAGCTCACGTGTGTTTGTGAGATATATATATATATATATATATATATATATATATACGGTATATACGGTATATATATATATATATATATATATATATATATATATATATATATATATATATATATATACTGTAGATATTATATTTATATAAATATATATTGTTGAAAACTTGGTCAGAAACTTAGACAGCCCTTGAAGAAACCAGCAAAAGACACGAGAAGGCTTCTCGGGTTGATGCAAATGAAGATTACCAAACCCCTACAGTCACTACCCCACAACCTAGTCCCATAGAAGTAGATTGCCAAGATTCCTCAACTGGAAGCTCCAGGAAAGGGGTGGAGCTTCTCTAACCTCCTTGCTCTCCTATTGGCCGGGATAGATCACTCCAATTTATATCACTGAATGCTGGCTACCGCATTGGCCAAGATGCTCACCCAGGCTTCCACCTCATTGGCCAGAACAAGGAGCTGGAAATCTGAAACACAGGGACAAAGACACATGAAAGCATCACCCAGCTTCCAAGATCAAGATCCAAGTCGACTAATACTGGAACCCCTGTGTTTGGCTGGAGGAGAAATGCCCGATCCTCCAACCAGCTATATAAGGACCCCAAACCCACCTTTCCACACACAGTCACTGTTTACAAGGACCTGACTCCCCTTCTTCCCCTGCAGCCCCAGCAGCCTAAAGCTTCCTCCTCTCTTGAAGTACCTAAGGCGAACAGTGGCAAGGTGTTACCAGTGGACGAGAGCTCCAAACGAGACCCTTCTAAAAGAGGCGATTTGTTAACAGACACTAGAAACGTAAACAGACTACCCTAGACCTTCCTGCCACCACTGCTACACCTGCCCTCCGCACCAGACTGTCAAGAACTAAAGGAGCTGCGTGCCCTATTTGAGAGCCACACCCTAGGAGCATCAGAATCCTATTTCGAAGAACTATCAACTCGCTGGGTGATGGAGCTGCTACATCTATTGAAGGAGTAAGCCAGGCCAAAGACTGATGTGCTCACCCTATACTACTGAGGCTGCCCCTGACAATGCCTCGAGAGGTCCCGCTACCCGAGGAGCCTGTTCACGACGCCCCAAGGTGATCTGCTGCTGAAGCCGTGAAGGAGGCGCAGCCGACGACGAGGCGGCTGCCAAAGGAGTGACGAACTGCCGAGCAGCCCTGGTCCTAGAAGACCAGCCCCAACCCCTTTTGATTAATTGTAATAGACAAAAAGAGTACCGTTAGACGATTGTTAGAGCATTCTTAGAAGTGCTGTTAGGAATAACCACTGATAAGGCCCTATGCTGTTCCCATGAACTCAGTTGCGTCATTGCTCAATAAAGGTAACTTGCTTCAGCATTAAACTCCAGTTATATTAGAAAGTAAATAATTAGTAGATAGTTAACCGACTTACTGTTTCCATGAACATAAACCCTTGCCGAACCAGAACTTAGATACCTAGATTGCTAGAGAACTCGCTGTTCCCGTGAACCCGAGAAATCAGAGCTAGTCTTTAGTTACCCACTAAGTAGCTTGGTGCATGCGAAGCTTATGATTGCTGACGACAAGGTTTAAACATAGGAACCATTGAGCCCAAGCTCACGGTAATTAGGAGATAGCAACAATGAATGATAAGAGCCTAGATTTGCTGATAATGAATTGTTAAGATTAGGTCTGCTTCACAGGCATCAGGCTCGACAATATTACCAGTAATTTTCTTTAGAACATAAAACTATATTGACTTATTGCATAGTATTTACGAGAGTGCTCCAGCAAAGGGCTAATTACGTGCGTTGTTAATAGTTAATTATTACCATTTAATGAAAGATGTTTACTGTTATTGAGTGTTACAAAATCATTGTTGCACTTATTTAATACGCTCCCTATGTATTTTAAAAAGAGTTCATACTTGCCTATATTAAAGAGTTAATTTTTGCTTATGTTAAATAGTTAATTTGTTGAAGGGTTAAATATTTGATGTATCATATAGTTTATCTTTGTATATGTTGAAGAGTTAATGATATTGGCTGTGATCTCCAGTTAATTATGTATAACTTTAACTCTATATTGTATATTTTTGTTGTGTACTTATTGTTATAGTCCATGTACCCAAAACCTTATGTTAACAAACTATTGTATATCTATAATTTGTTTGTGTTATTCAGCTAAGCATGCATATACAGTATATACTGTATATATATATATATATATAATTATATATATATATATAGATGAAGAGGATACACAGGGTAGCAGCAAACAGCATGGTGCAGGATAAAAATTATGACCAGGTGGGGGGGCCAGTACTTTATTTAGAAGTCTAAATAAAATGACTTCTAAATAAAGTACTGGCCCCCCACCTGGTCATCATTTTTATCCTGCACCATGCTGTTTGCTGCTACCCTGTGTATCCTCTTCATCGGTTACTTGAGGTTCCCCAAGAACAAACCCATCACTGATATATATATATATATATATATATAATACTGTGCCGGTATACATATTAGAAGATAACCCTGACAACCTCCAAACATCTTCTTTATCCCAACTTAGTATCAACCCTTCCTCCCACATCACAATGTCTTCAGTCGTCAATAAACGTAGGATATTTTTGGATCTAGGAGCAACACCTCTTTCTGGGTTCAGGAACTAATCCATCCGCTTTATCGTTATGAAATATTGGGTAGCTGGGGTGAAGGTAGTCGCCGTGTGGAGAAGAATGATGGAATGGGAGCCCGCAATAAAACTTTAGAAAACGGAATGAAAATATAGCCAGAACACGCCCATTGAAATTGTTTTGGCTGATTGATTCGGGTTGTGATAGTGTTGGGCTAATAACAAACCTATTCCATTAAGGGGGATGACCTGCTTTTTCTCTCTCTACTGTTTCTCTTTTTCCATTCGGCCCCAAAACTTAACATAATATTAAAAATAAAATAAAAAAAGCGAACCAGTGAATTGGATGAAATTAGGACACAGAATTTTTTAATTTTTAATCAAAGATCCTACCAATGAAACCGATGATTTTGTTCATCTTAGGTACAATGTTACTGAACATCATTTCGTGTTTTATATCTTACTCAGAAATCGACTACTGGACAGTATTTGTTTGCATTCATATTTCCTATGAATGTACAATGCCTGTGTATTTACCAAGCTTAAGTGTTTGCATCGGATCTTTTACCTGTTATGAATTCTTGTTTTACGATCAATTTTATTTATTTACGTTTGAGACCAGTGCGAAAGCCATCAATGTATATACAAGATCTACATAATTTTTATAACATGTTTGATTTTGGAACTTTTCCATTTATTTCGATTCTTTACATTCTCGCCTGCATGCCATTTAGGTCCCCCCCAAAAAAAAAACAAAAAAAAAAAAAAAAAATATCAAGCATTTTAGAATGTACTAATTTGCGTTTGAGAGGAACTTTATCATTTGATTTTAATCGATACATGTTTTATCAACTGTTATATTTTCGTAGTCCATGCTAAACATGTCATCAGGTATGAATGCACGTTTTTATTAAGTTTTTTTTAATTAGTTATTTTAAGAGTTTTTCTGTTTATTGTTTCAGTTAATTTGCATACAATAGATATTAAGCGTATTGGGCGGTGGCTACGAAGTAATGATTTGTCTCCTATTTTAAATATCCCTTTTACTTAATTCATATTTTTCCACCAACCAACTTTACTTCTAAACTCAATTAATGAAATCAACAAATACATGTGACACTCCAAGGACTCGAACCTAGGATACTCACACCGAAATTCCGCGCATTTATGCATAGATTTAATGAGCAAAAACATTGAAGTGTTAAATATCTTCAGTACGGTACCGGTAATCTTGGTGATATATCCGCTTCATCTATCTATCTATCTATTGCCTGACGCCGCGATCTCCGAAGGGGTGGCCACGAACGAACCGCCCCCATGCATCTCTGTCCCCAGTCAGTTGATGCCCCTCCCCCCAACCAGCACCGCCTTCGTTCATGTACCTGTACTTCCTCACTCCATCCTTCCACCTCTCATTCGGTCTACTTCTCCCTCTCTGTCCCTCCACCTCGCTCTCGTACACCCTCTTAGTCATTCTCTCGCTTTCCATACGTTCCATATGGCCGAACCATCTCAATTTGTTCCTTTTCACACTTTCCAGCACATCTACCTCCACACCACACCTCCTTACTTCCTCATTAGTCTGTCTATCCCTCCTTGTAACTCCGCACGCACTTCTTAAGTAATTAATTTCCACCCCTCTCACTCTTGGTCTGAGTCTCTCAACCAACGTCCATGCTTCGCTTCCGTAAGTCAGTGTCGGGATTACCATACTGTCATGCAAGGACTTCTTCACTTCCATACTGACCACCCTATTTGTTGTTACTGCTTTCAGCGTTCCTACAACTCTCTTCCCCTGTTGTACGGTACCCTCTCCCGCACTTCTTCATCCATAGTCCCATCTTTGCTCAACACACTGCCCAGATACTTAAAAGAGTTGACGATCTCCATAGCCTGACCGTTCAGCTTCACCTCCACACTCTGTGACTTCACCCCTTTCGAAGACCATAACCTTGCTCTTCCCCGCATTTACCTTCAAATTCCGTTTTTCGCACACTGTTCCAAACTCATTTACCAGACCCTGCAACTCCCATTCATTATCACTCATCAGAACTGTATCATCCTCAAACAGCAGTATAGGTAACTTCCATTCAATTCCCTCCCTTTTCAGCGATACACCAACATCCACTGCTCTTGATAGTATTTCTTTCATGACTCCATCCATATATACAGTAAACAACCACGGGGACATCACACACCCCTGTTTCAAACCAACATTCAGGTCAAATAACTCGCTCTGCTCACTCTCCACACGTACTGCCGCCTTTGCACCCTAATACATGCTCTTCACTGCTTTCAGCAACTTGCCAGCTACTCCGTATATTCTAAGTACTTTCCACAAACCTTCTCTATCCACTCTGTCATAGGCCTTCTCCAAGTCCATAAAGGCAACATACACCTTTTGTTTCTTCTTCAGATATTTCTCCACAACACAATTCAGGGTAAAAATCTGATCTACACATCCTCTTCCTTTCCTAAAACCTCCCTGCTCGTCGCCTATCCATTTCTCCGTTCTCACTCTCACTCTCTCAACCACTACCCTACTGTATACCTTCCCTACTACGCTTAGAAGACATATTCCTCGGTGGTTATCACACACTCCTCTTTCCCCTTTGCCCTTATATAGGGGGACTATTATGCCAGTCTTCCAGTCATCGGGTGCACTCCCCTTCTCCCATGCTAGTTTGCACATTTTCCATACCCATTCGATCACTATCTCACCACCATACCTCAACATTTCCCCACACACTCCATCTGTTCCTGGTGCTTTCCCCAACTTCACTCTTTTCATGGCTTCCCACACTTCTGACCTCCTGATCCCCACCTCCTCCTCCACTACTTCTCTTCTTCTCCCTCCCATACCATATCCAGCTATGTTTACTGGCTCTTCATTCCTTACATTTAGCAACTCATTGAAGTACTCCCTCCATCTTTCGACTCTCTATTGCTTCTCGGCTAGCATTCTCCCATTCTTATCTTTCACACACTTACTGTTTCCCTTGCTACCTTCCCTAACTTTCTTGACTTCTTTCCAGAACAGTTTCTTACTCTCCCTCCATTTTACACTCAGATTCCTTCCAAATTCCTCATCTACTCTTCTCTTACTTTCCTTCAATACTCTCTTCACCACCCTCTTGCTCTCCACGTACCTCGCTCGTTTCTGTCTCTCGGAATCGTCATTCCCTCTACTACCCAACCACTCTCTATATGCTTTCTTCTTTTCTTCCACAGCTATTCTTACCTCTTCTGTCCACCATGCTGTACCTTTCACTCCCCTCCCTCTTCTACTCACTCCACACACCTCCTCACATGCTGCACAGATCTCATCCTTAAACACCTTGCTCATCTCTTCCACTTCCTCCATAACTTCCAGGTCGAACCCACCTAGTCGTCTTTCCACTGCTCTCCTGTACTCCTCTCTGACTTCCTCCTCCTCCACCCTCCTCACCATTCCACCCTCCTCTCGCCTCCCTCCAGCTCTCCTCACCCACTTCTTTTGTATCCTAACCTTAGCTACCACTACATAATGATCAGACAGACCCCCTCCAATACCCCTATACACCCTAGCATCCATCACAGATTTCTTCATTCGTTCCACCAGTCTCATCCTCCATCGTCCACACCCGTTTCCACGTGTACCTGTGGATCATTCTGTGTCGGAAGAAGGTGTTAGCTATCCACAACCTCCTCCCCACACATACGTCCACAAGTGCCCTACCATTCCCATTCACCTCTGATGGTACCCCCCACCCTCCCACCACTCCCTCAACTTTCCTATCACCCACCTTACCATTCATATCTCCAATCAGAAATATTCTTTCGTTCTTGTCAAACTTCTCCAGGCACGCCTCCACATTCATCCAGAACTCCTCTTTCTTTCTTTCAAGTTTATCCTCTGTCGGGGCATACACGCATACAATCACCCACGTTTGTATTCCTACTTTCATTCTCACCCACACAATCCTTGAACCCACAGACCCATACTCTCTTACACATTCCTTCCATTTGCTACTTGCAAACAAACACGCACCTTCTCTCGCTGTTCCTTCACTCACTCCAGCACACACAGCCATTCCACACTCCCACTCTCTCACATCTGAACCTTTCCATTTGGTCTCTGTCATTCCACATACATCCAGCCTGGCATTCACTAGCACTTCCAGAACCTCTCTCTCTTTTGTGCCATCATTCATGCCACTAACATTCCATGAAGCCATTTTCAGAATGTCCGAAGGAATGTCCTTAGTCTGTCGTGGTTCGTCAACATAGGTTCCGTCCGCATCCGAGGCTGTTCGCTCGTTTTTCTTTGCTTAGGTATTTTTTCCGGGTGGGGGTCGCAAACCCACCGACCCAACCTCTTTAGTCGCCTCTTACGACACCACGCAGAAGGCACGCTTCATAATGTATTTAATTTATACATTCGAAGTATATCTCTCAGTAATAACGATTTCAGGATTGGTAATAAAATGGCTTTTATGCCTAGACGTTAGCATGCTTTTTTATCTTCTGATAAACCAAGTTTGCAATTATAATTACTCCAGGAATCAAGTAGTGTCCAACCAAAAGTTAGAGGTGGCGAATATAAAACGACTGGAGAATGACTGAGCCTAAATATGAAATATCGAACGCATGTCGAACTGTGACTCGATGTGTAAAATTGACACAGTAGACCGTGTATTGTCAGGAATGGAGCAGTACATCTGGAGAATCAAAATTGAAAGTCCCAGAACTTCAACAAATCAAATGAAAGCGTTTCACCGGAGGAAAAATACCCCTTGTGCCACAAATAATGCTGGGCTAGTTCAATGTAACACACACACACACACACACACACGCACACGCACACGCACACGCACGCACACACACCACGCACGCACGCACGCACAGTATATACTAGTTTGGCAATATGGTTGGTGTTATTTCATCCCCAATTATGGCAGGGGGTTTGGGTAAACTTTTTGCTCTTCCAGCAGAATATACAGTATATGGATACAAAATTCACTGACATTATCCTCTATTTTTCAAGGATAGGTATTTAGGCCTATTAGCTTTACTTCTGTAGTTTGAAAACGTATGCAAACGATAATTAGAGAGAAAATAGTTAAACATCATGAGGAAAATAAATTTTTAAAAGATTCACCCCAATTAATTATCCAAGATTCTGACAGAATTCGTTAAATCTACCATATATAGCATAATTTATTTTCCATGCGCACATTCCATGAGCATGTATGAGGGTGCAAAGGCGGCAGTACGTGTGGATAATGAGCAGAGCGAGTTCTTTTATCTGAATATTGGGTTGAAACAGGGGTGTGTGATGTGACTGATGTCCCTGTGGTTGTTTACTGTATATATGGATGGAGTCATGGAAGAAATACAAGGAAGAGCAGTGGATGTTGGTGTATTGCTGATAAGGGAGGGAAAAGAGTGGAAGCTACCTGTACTGCTGTATGGTGATGATACAGTTCTGATGAGTGATAATGAATGGGAGTTGCAGGGTCTGGTAAATATGTTTGGAACAGTGTGCAAAAAACGGAATCTGAAGGTAAATGTGGGGAAGAGCAAGGTTATGATTTTCGAAAGGGGTGAAGCCAGGTGAAGTGAGGTGAAGTTGAACGATCAGGCTATGGAGATTGTCAGCTCATTTAAGTATCTGGGCAGTGTGCTGAGTAAAGATGGGAGTATGGATGAAGAAGTGCGGGAGAGGGTGCAACAGGGGAAGAGGGTTGTAGCAACGCTTGAAAGCAGTAACAAGAAATAGGGTGGTCAGCATGGAAGTGAAGAAGTCCTTGCATGACCGTGTGGTAATCCCAACACTGAAGTACGGAAGCGAAGCATGGACGTTGGTGGAGAAACTCAGACCAAGAGTGAGAGGGGTGGAAATGAGTTACTTGAGAAGTGCGTGCGGAGTTACATGGCGGGATAGACAGACACATGAGGAAGTAAGAAGGAGGTGTGATGTGGAGGTAGATGTGCTGGAAAGTATGAAAAGGAACACCTTGAGATGGTTCGGCCATATGGAACGTATGGGAAGCGAGAGAATGACTAAGAGGGTGTACGAGAGCGAGGTGGAAGGCCAGAGAGGGAGAAGTAAACCGAAAGAGGTGGAAGGATGGAGTGACGAAGTATATGGATGAAGGCGGTGCTGGTTGGGAGGAGGGGCATCGACTGACTGGGGACAGAGGTGCATGGGGGCGTTTCGTTCGTGGTCACCCCTTCGGGGATCACGGCTTCAGGTAATAGATAGATACACATTTTTAGTCACCCCTTTGAACAAGTCCAAAAGTTCTGGGGAATGTTGTTGCTGAAAGGGTAAATATAGGCTATGTATGAAACTATGTTTTCACAACCAATTTCGACAGTTCAAAGAGATGATGGACATATCTCGTGTGATACTCATGTTGATTTGACTAATTTGTTCGAAATTTACATAAATAACCTTGTTACCTTTAATGCTTCCAAAACCCAATTTCTTTATCTTACTACCCATTCGGAACTTCCAAAGAACTATCACTTACACTTCAACAATACAAAAATCAATCCTTCATCTTCTCTCAATATTCTCGGTGTCTCCTTTTCTTCTGCTCTCACTTGGAAGGACCATATTACCAGTCTTGCTAAGGCAACCTCCCAGAAGCTGGGTGTGCTCAACTGCCTCAAGGGATTCTTTACCCCTGCGAAGCTTCTGGCTCCGTACAGGGGCACAGTGCGTTCTTGTATTGAGTATTGCTCACATGTGTGGGGAGGATCCTCTCACATCGCACTCCTAGACAAAGTAGAAAGGAAAGCCTTTCGTATCATTAACTCCCGTCCACTCACCAACTCTTTGCAATCTCTCTCTCTTCTGCGACAGAGTCCCAAATCAACGAAAAAGATTTTGCATCCCAGGAGCTGGACTGGACGACATTGTGGAAGCCTTCGAAGATACCACAAAGGATGCAAATGAAAATACCCTTTTTGTCATCCATGCTGGTTCAAATGACGTCATGCGCACCAGATCCGAAGAGTTGATGGAGAAATATCGCAAGATGATCCAGCACTACAAAAACAAGTCGAGGAATATCATCATCTCAGGCATTCTCCCCAAGATCGACGCACCTGACAAATTCTACGACAAGGCCTTCAGCACAAATAGCCGACTAAAATATTTGTGTCTGAGGGAAGAAGTTGAATTCATCAACCTCTGGGACAACTTCTACAACCAGCCTACTCTGTTCCGCAAGGATGGCACTCATCTAAACCCTGTGGGTTCAGCACGCATGGGTCGTCTCCTACACGAAGCAGTCCGCAGCCATGGATCAAAAAACGCCATCCGAGAAGAAGCAGCAGTGACATAAATCATCCAACGCCAAGAAAAAAACAGAGGCAACCGAGGACCACCAGCGATAAGGACCGAAGACAGCGAGGACCGAGGACAGCCATGAACATAAATGTAGATCCGACAAGAACCAAAAATATGATTAAAGAGCGTTCCGTGAGTTCTAAAATAACAAATTTAAAGGTTTTCTATGCAAACGCTCGTAGCATACGCAATACATTTTCAGATTTAGAGGAGCTAGTGTTTACAGAAAATTATGATGTGATTGGCATAACAGAATCTTGGCTCAATACAGAAGATAGAGACTTTTTAGCAGAGTATTCACTTCCCGGTTATGTAATGTTTGAGAAAAGCCGAATAAATCGAAATGGAGGTGGCGTTTTACTTTATATCAAAGAAAGTCTTAACCCTACCCTCTTGTCAAAACCTCAAATTGTGAACGTCGACGCATCTTTTGTGCTAATAAAGAATAATAAAGGTACAAAAATAATACTTGCATTAATATACAGACCTCCAGCTCAATCAGTGCAAACTGACCGAGAAATTTACGAACAAATTGCAGATGTAAGTAACTCACAAGATACCGTAATTTTTGGCGACTTTAATTTACCTGTGACCAAGTGGGGCGATACTCTTACTTCACACTCCGGACATGACTTGTATACGAACTTGCAAGAGAGTTCGCTTTATCAATTTGTTCGAACGCCAACCCGTGGTAATAACGTTCTTGACATTGTACTTGCAACAAAAGAAGAATTAATAGAGAATTTGAATGTTGGTGATGAATTCAGTAACAGCGACCATCGTACGATAACTTTCACTTTAAAGTTTACTAGTAACGAACCAAATAGTAGCATCGAAAAAGTCCCTAATTTCAAGAAAGCAAACTTCCATAAACTTAGAGCTATGTTTAAAGAAACTGACTGGAGCTTTTTAATTCACAATAACGACATAAATACATCTTGGAAGTTATTCGAAGCCACTTACCTAAAAGCAGTGCAAGACTGCATACCATCGAAAATACGGCGTCCAGGCCATAATAATAAGCCCAAATGGTGGAATAAAGATATTTCAAACTGCCTGCTTGCTAAAAAATTTGCTAATGATAGATTAAAATCCTCACAAAATGACGAAGAACGGCTGAAATTTGTAGAGCTACGACGCAAAGCCAAAAAGTTAATTAAGCAAAGTAAAAAGACCTTAGAGTTACATATTGCGAATCAAAGTAAAACAAACCCGAAAGAATTCTATAGTTATATCAGAAAGAAAAAAGTAGTTACTTCAACTGTTGGATCGTTAGTCGATGAAAATGGAGAATACACCAAAGACGAAGTACAAATGAGTAATGCCCTCAATACCTTCTTTGCATCAGTTTTTACAACAGAAGACCTCAGTGATATCCCTACACCATCGCCGATTCAGATTGATAATTCAGATGTTCTAAGCAATATCACCGTTACAGAGAGAGAAGTATTGAATTGTTTAGATAAACTCAAGGTAAATAAAACGCCTGGACCTGATAAATCTCGCCTAGAGTTCTAAAGGAAGCTAAGGATGAGCTCTCCAAACCACTGACATTACTATTCAATAAATCCTTGCAGTCTGGAACTATGCCCGATCAGTGGAAGCTAGCCAACGTAACACCGATATTCAAAAAAGGCAGCAAATCCCTACCCAGTAACTATCGTCCAATTAGCTTAACCTCAGTTGTATGTAAAATGCTAGAAACGGTCATACGAGACAGACTCGTAAATCACTTGGAGGAAAATAACATACTTAAAGATACTCAACACAGCTTTCGTAAAAAACGTTCCTGTTTAACAAACCTCTTAGACTTCTTCCACGATATCCTCAACCTCTACGATGAGAGTAAAGCTGTAGATATTATATACCTTGATTTTCAAAAGGCCTTTGACAAAGTTCCCCACAAACGTTTACTGCTAAAACTAAAAGCGCATGGAATACAAGACGGTGTGTTGAAATTGATAGAAAATTGGCTCAGCGACAGAAAGCAAAGAGTAGTCATAAACGGTAAGGCATCTAAATGGACCAATGTAAGTAGCGGGGTACCCCAGGGATCGGTACTAGGACCAATTCTCTTTCTAATTTACATCAACGACATAGATGAGGGTCTCACCTGTACAATCTCAAAATTTGCTGACGATACAAAAATTGCAAATAGCGTACTCTCAAAAGAACAAGTTGACGATATGAAACACAATCTAGATAAATTTTCATGTTGGGCCCAAATTTGGCAAATGAGTTTCAATGCGGATAAATGTAAAGTACTACATATCGGATACCTAAATGAGAAAGCAAACTATTCGATGAATGGCACTCGGCTTAAAAATGTAAACAGAGAAACCGATCTGGGAGTAACAATATCGAGTAACCTAAAACCGAGTCAACAATGTTCAGAAGTTGTTAAGAAGGCAAACAAAATAATTGGCTTTATAGGCAGGTCATTTGAGCATAAATCCAAAGAAGTTATCCTAACCCTTTACAATTCCTTAGTCCGCCCTCTTCTGGAATACTGCGTTCAATCCTGGTGCCCTTATTACCAAAAAGATATAAACAAGCTAGAACGAGTTCAACGTAGAGTTACCAAAATGATACCTAGCCTAAAGAACAAACCATACGAAGAGCGTCTTAGAGAATTAAATCTATTTCCTTTAACCCAGCGCAGATTAAGAGGTGACTTAATTCAAGTGTTCAAAATCATCAAAGGCATCGACAATATGAACTGTAGTAAGTACTTCACTATCGACCAAGCTAATAACACGCGGGGAAACGGTTGCAAAATTATTGGTAAATCTTTAACTCACACGAATCTAAGAATTTCTTCTTCAATCGAGTTGTCAACTTGTGGAATGGGCTTCCCCGAAATGTTATAGACTGCATCACCGTTGATTCATTTAAACTCCGCCTAGACAAATATCTCGCATCAAACCCGCGACTGACTGCGTTTGTAAATGAATAACTTTATTTTATCCCCCCCAGTTACTAACCCATCTGTCCCCTACTAACTTCCTAATCCTGCCACGGACATTAGTTCCAGGGCAGTAATTCGCTTTCCAATGTTCCCTTACCCACTCTAAACCACTGTTTGGACACTTGATCCTCAGTGTTTTGGAGGACAAGCAACCTAGAAGGGTCACTAGATCTGTTGTTGCTTGATTTCCTTTGTACTCCTTTGTACTCTTCGCCGCAATTTTGCATCTCTCTCGCTATTCTATTCAGTGTGCCTCAGAGCTTTTCCAGTGTATACCACCTCCTCTACGTAGGGTACGTAGTGCCCGTCTTGCAACACAATCCCACCCCTACTCTGTGCAACTCTCCAACCCAAGAGTGAAACGTTATTATCAGTCTTTCTTCTATTCAACTGCTGAGCTCTGGAACTCTCTCCTAGAATCAGTCTGTTCATCTTCCTATAACTTAAATTGCTTCAAACTTCGTGTGTCCAGGCATTTTGGCTCGAACGTCCCTTGATTTTGTGGCCCTGTCACTCTTTTATCTCTGGGGGAGGCACTCGCTACAGGCAGTTCTGCCTTTTGTCTCCCTCATTCACATAGAAAAATAAATAAATAAATAAATAACGGGATCAGTAGATTTGCAGACGATACCAAAATATGGAGAACAATAGATTCGGATAGTGATAGTGATTATCTCGAAAGAGATTTAGACATTATATATGAATGATCAATGAATTGACAGGTGAATATCAATATGGATAATTGCAAGGTATTAAAGATATGGAAGTTGAATAAAGATGCGAAATGTAAGCTACCCAATGTAGACTTAGGTAACTAAGACTATGAAAAGGATCTGAGTGTGCTTGTTAGCAATGATCTGAAACTATAACACAATGTATAAGCGTTCGAAACAAGGCAAACAGGATTGTGGTATTCAAATCTAGAAGTGTACAAAAAATGCTAATGTTATCTTAAAATTGTAATGAGCATTGGTTAGACCTCACTTGACTAGGCTGTTCGGTTTTGGTTCCCTATTATAGAATGTATATAGACCCTCTGTATGCGATCCAACGAAGAATGACAACATTATCCACAATGTTAGAAATTCATCATATGAGGATAGGTTGAAAATCCTTGGCTTGCTTTCATTAGACAGACGATGATAATTATAGAGGAGATATGATAGAGATATAAATGGATGAACGATATCAACAAGGTATAATGGGGTATTAAGGGGAGGCAGACAGTTTGTATGGTCTATTAATTCCTTTATTCATATTTTGTTTAGTTTCCTCCCTAGACCTCCATCAAGCTTAGAAGAAGAAAAAAATCGGTAGACAAATTTGCCGGCCGAAGGCCGATTCATGTTAAAATTGCAGGCTCGCTATCGCTCGCCAGGAAATAGTCGACACCTAAATGGCACGAAAGGTCTTAAAATTGACAACGAAATGGGGCGAAAGGTGTTAAAATCGCCAAACTAATGGGCCGAATGTCTTATAATCTCAAAACTAGTGGGGCTAAACATTAGGGAGAAGGGGATCCAGAAAAACGGTCTGCCTCCCCTTAAAGGTACACATAACTGGCAGATAACCCGTTCAAATGGCTTCAAATTAGATATATTTCGCTTTAGAAAAGATAAAGGTACGCATTGGTTTGGAAACAGCGTTGTAGATATCTTAATAAATAAAGGTCAATGTTTGTCTGTTACCCGACCTTTGTTACTAAACTCCTCCCACAGTTTTGGTGCCAGGTGGGAGTGTGGGGCACCGTTGGAAAACCCAGGCTTTGGAGATGGTTTTAGGCGAGTTTAGTGGAAATCAGAGACACTTTTGTTGAATACAATTTTCGGCAGAACTTATGTAGTATACGGGAGCGAAAAAAATGCGAAAAAAAATGGCCGTTTGGGGCAGAAGGAGGCCTCCGATCGAAAAGGTGTATGGAACGAAAGTTGTTCACAGCTCCCCAAAATGAGGGTACGGATGAGGTCAGATCCAAAATTGGAAGTCATTTAGCGGCCGAAATCGAGGTCGCCGTTTACGGAGGCACAGGGAGGTCGAGGCCGGTGATTATGGTAGTAGTAGTATTGTGATGATTGTGGTAGTAGTGATTGATGATGGTGATTATGGTAGTAGAATTTAAACCCTGGCAACGCCAGGTACCCCTCCTAGTGTGGAATATATTGCTTAAGCCGGTATCACACGAGAGCTTTTATAGTCAACATTCGATGATCAAAATTTTTCTGGTAACATTTCTGGATTATTTTGCACTGGTATTGGAAACTAGACTGATGATAGATGAATATGGGTAACAGTAAAATATTAAATGTTGACCTCATAAGCTGCTAGACCAGTGTTGAGGATAAATGTTGAGTGACAAAGTGCTCGTGTGATACCGGCTTTAGTGCAGTGATCAACTCAGGAATGGTAGAAATTATAAAGCCTACATGGGATAGCCATATGATCATATTTGTTATATGGGTTGGGTGTGAATGGGATTTGCCTCGGCCTTGTGCAGATTTCTTTTAACATTAGTACAATCCTCGTGGGAATCAATGAGGAACGGGTATCAAGTCTTTGTATTATCGATACTGATGTGAAAACATTACTTTAAACTAACAAAAGCTGTATTTGCAAGTTTAAGTGTTTGACTTTTGTGTGTGTATGTGTTGAACTTATTAGCTTAGAGTTGGGAGTGTTGTCGTCTGTCTTCTTTAGTCACCCTTCCGTACAAGCCTCAACACCCTGAAGGGGTATGTATACGTGGGTGACAATGTGAGTGTAAGTGTGTATTTATGTGTGAGCTAATAATTGTGTGTTCATGTTTTCAGTTGTGTGCGCATATTTTGATTTAGTGTAGTATACTAGTATCCCCAAGGAAAACGAAGTTAGTCATAGAAAGTGGGGCATATAGGAAGGAAGAAAATGGATATCTTATTTTCAAAATCACGTGGACTATTATATATTAACTTATCATGCACACCCTACACACATGCACAATTCTGATGTGTTCAGTCGGATACCATAGTCTCTAGCCCACTCATAAACATTCGTGGACTTCACCTATTTCTAATTATGGAAGTATATCTCTGGACACCAATTTATGAACACAATTTTCTATACATCAACTACAAAACTATGTATACTATATATTGAAAAGCAAGTTCTATCCAAAAATCAATTCAGATGGTTATAATTGCATAAATAAAAACATAGGGGGTCCAGGAATTCTTATGAGTGGGCTAGAAACTATGGCATCAGTGTACTGTACGCACATAATAGAAGCCCACTCACAAATAAACACCCCTTCGGGCACAACGGTCCTCATAATTGGGGTTAGTATTAAACAAATAATAAGAACGAACACACACACACACACACACACACACACACACACACACACACACACACACACACGATAGGCCGAACATAATTATACACACACGCTGAAAGGGTATGTGTGTGTGAATTTATGCGAACTTTCCCTAGTGTGTTGGGGTTGTACTATAAGGACGAACAAACCGAAAAACACATACCCATGCACTCAAATACACTCATGTTTACGTTTTTATTTAAAGTGTAGGGGCTCGTACCGAAGGGTGAATAAACAGGTACAGCAATTGTAAGATTATAAACAATCACAGACACTTAAACGCTCACATAACCACTTTACCTTTTCAACAACGACGGTCCGCAACATTTTGAGGCTTGTACTGAAGGCTGAATAACGAATACACACACACACACACACACACACACACACACACACACACACACACACACACACACACACACACACACACACACACACACACACACACACACACACACACACACACACACACACACACACACACACACACACACACACACACACACATATTACTGAATGGTTAAGATGCTGTGTTTAGTCTCTTTCGTATAGTATGGGCATTATGTTTATAGGTGAGAACATTGCCATGGATGT
>CM064511.1:27741232-27742646 GCA_032716605.1 Paralithodes platypus | reverse complement strand
ACATCCCTCCCTCTCCCTCTCTCTCATCCCTCCCTCTCTCTCATCCCTCCCTCTCGCTCCCCACTTCTAATATCCCTCCCTCTCTCCTATCTCACATCCCTCCCTCTCTCCCTCTCTGTCTCTCCCTCTCTCCCACTCTCTGTCTCTCCCTCTCTCCCCTCCTCTGTAATCCCTCCCTCTCTAATCCCTCCCTCTCCCTCCCTCACATCTCTCCCACTCTCTGCATCCCGCCCTCTCTCCCACTCTCTGCATCCCGCCCTCTCTCCCACTCTCTGTATCCCTCCCTCTCTCCCACTCTCCCACACTCCTCGCACTCCTCTCGCAAGCCAAAAAGTTAAATTAAGCAAAGTAAAAAAGACCTTAGAGTTACATATTGCGAATCAAAGTAAAACAAACCCGAAAGAATTCTATAGTTAGATCAGAAAGAAAAAAGTAGTTACTTCAACTGTTGGACCGTTAGTCGATGAAAAGGGAGAATACACCAAAGACGAGTACAAATGAGTAATGCCCTCAATACCTTCTTTGCATCAGTTTTTACAACGAAAGACCTCGGTGATTCCCTACACCATCGCCGATTCAGATTGATAATTCAGATGTTCTAAGCAATATCACCGTTACAGAGAGAGAAGTATTGAATTGTTTAGATAAACTCAAGGTAAATAAAACGCCTGGACCTGATACAATCTCGCCTAGAGTTCTGAAGGAAGCTAAGGATGAGCTCTCCAACCCACTGACATTACTTTTCAATAAATCCTTGCAGTCTGGAACTATGCCTGATCAGTGGAAGCTAGCCAACGTAACACCGATATTCAAAAAAGGCAGCAAATCCCTACCCAGTAACTATCGTCCAATTAGCTTAACCTCAGTTGTATGTAAAATGCTAGAACGGTCATACGAGACAGACTCGTAAATCACTTAGAGGAAATAACATACTTAAAGATACTCAACACGGCTTTCGTAAAAAAACGTTTCCTGTTTAACAAATCTCTTAGACTTCTTCCACGATATCCTCAACCTCTACGATGAGAGTACAGCTGTAGATATTATATACCTTGATTTTTCAAAAGGCCTTTGACAAAGTTCCCCACAAACGTTTACTGCTAAAACTAAAAGCGCATGGAATACAAGACGGTGTGTTGAAATGGATAGAAAATTGGCTCAGCGACAGAAAGCAAAGAGTAGTCATAAACGGTTAAGGCATCTAAATGGACCAATGTAAGTAGCGGGTACCCCAGGGATCGGTACTAGGACCAATTCTCTTTCTAATTTACATCAACGACATAGATGAGGGCCTCACCTGTACAATCTCAAAATTTGCTGACGATACAAAAATTGCAAATAGCGTACTCTCAAAAGAACAAGTTTGACGATATGCAACACAATCTAGATAAATTGTCATGTTGGGACCCAAATT
>CM064511.1:27661232-27736232 GCA_032716605.1 Paralithodes platypus | reverse complement strand
TTCGTGCCATTTAGGTGTCGATTTTTTCCTGGCGAGCGATAGCAAGTCTGTAATTCTAGGAGGAACCGGCTTCGGCCGGGAAATTTTTCTACTGAAAAATTTACAAGTTTATCTTGAAGGGAATGTCTAGGGGGTGTTTCAAAGCTTGATGGAGGTCTACCGAGGTTACTATTAAATAAATATAAAGTCGCTGATGGATGAGTATCGCAACTTTACCATAAAATAAATATAAAGTCGCTGATGGATGAGTATCGCAACTTTACCATAAAATAAATATAAAGTCGCTGATGGATGAGTATCGCAACTTTACCATAAAATAAATATAAAGTCGCTGATGGATGAGTATCGCAACTTTACCATAAAATAAATATAAAGTCGCTGATGGATGAGTATCGCAACTTTACTATAAAATAAATATAAAGTCGCTGATGGATGAGTATCGCAACTTTACTATACAATAAGTATAAAATCGCTGATGGATGAGTATCGCAACTTTACTATAAAATAAATATAAAGTCGCTGATGGATGAGTATCGCAACTTTACTTACGGGATGGTATGTTTATTTTAGACCCCCTTCCCCCTCATATTTAGCCTCATTAGTTTTGATATTTCAAGACGTTCGCTCCATTAGTTTGACGATTTTAAACCTTTTATGCCATTTCAGTGCATATTTGTTCGTGGCGACAGCGACCCAGTAATTTAGGAGGAACTGGCCTGGACATTATCTACCGAAAGATTCACCCATTTATCTCTGAGAGGGGTCTTGGAGGTCTAATTGTAAGCTTGATGTCGGTCTTGGAGGTCTAATTGTAAGCTTGATGTCGGTCTTGGAGGTCTAATTGTAAGCTTGATGTCGGTCTTGGAGGTCTAATTGTAAGCTTGATGTCGGTCTTGGAGGTCTAATTCTAAGCTTGATGTCGGTCTTGGAGGTCTAATTCTAAGCTTGATGTCGGTCTTGGAGGTCTAATTGTAAGCTTGATGTCGGTCTTGGAGGTCTAATTGTAAGCTTGATGTCGGTCTTGGAGGTCTAATTCTAAGCTTGATGTCGGTCTTGGAGGTCTAATTGTAAGCTTGATGTCGGTCTTGGAGGTCTAATTGTAAGCTTGATGTCGGTCTTGGAGGTCTAATTGTAAGCTTGATGTCGGTCTTGGAGGTCTAATTGTAAGCTTGATGTCGGTCTTGGAGGTCTAATTGTAAGCTTGATGTCGGTCTTGGAGGTCTAATTGTAAGCTTGATGTCGGTCTTGGAGGTCTAATTGTAAGCTTGATGTCGGTCTTGGAGGTCTAATTGTAAGCTTGATGTCGGTCTTGGAGGTCTAATTGTAAGCTTGATGTCGGTCTTGGAGGTCTAATTGTAAGCTTGATGTCGGTCTTGGAGGTCTAATTGTAAGCTTGATGTCGGTCTTGGAGGTCTAATTGTAAGCTTGATGTCGGTCTTGGAGGTCTAATTGTAAGCTTGATGTCGGTCTTGGAGGTCTAATTGTAAGCTTGATGTCGGTCTTGGAGGTCTAATTGTAAGCTTGATGTCGGTCTTGGAGGTCTAATTGTAAGCTTGATGTCGGTCTTGGAGGTCTAATTGTAAGCTTGATGTCGGTCTTGGAGGTCTAATTGTAAGCTTGATGTCGGTCTTAGAGGTCTAATTGTAAGCTTGATGTCGGTCTTGGAGGTCGAATTGTAAGCTTGATGTCGGTCTTGGAGGTCTAATTGTAAGCTTGATGTCGGTCTTGGAGGTCTAATTGTAAGCTTGATGTCGGTCTTGGAGGTCTAATTGTAAGCTTGATGTCGGTCTTGGAGGTCTAATTGTAAGCTTGATGTCGGTCTTGGAGGTCTAATTGTAAGCTTGATGTCGGTCTTGGGAGTAAACTAAACAAAAAATACAATAATAAATAAATATGTGTGAGATTAAGGGGAGGTTTCTAGTGTGTTGCTTAGACCTCCATCAAGCTTAAAATTACATCCCCTAGACCCCCTTTCAAGATAAATATGTACATTTTTCGGTAGGAAAATGTCCCGGCCAAAGCCGATTCCTCTTAAGCTACAGGCTCGCTATCGCTCGCCAGGAAAAAATCGACACCTAAATGGCACGAAAGGTCTTAAAATTGACAGAAATGGGGCGAAAGTTATTTAAATCGCCAAACTCATGGGGCAAACGTCTTAAAATCTCAAAAGCAATGGGGCTAAACATGAGGGAGAAGGAAGTTCGAAAACAAATCCCTCAAGTGGAAATCTCCCCTTAACCCCTTCTCTACCGGCAACGTTCTATTAACTTTATAGTAACTATTATTAGACGATTTTATTCAATTTAAAAGAATGTTCTCCAGCAATTAACAGGCTTGGAACTATCTCCCTTAACCCTATTTACTACCGCACATCCTTCTTAAGCTGCACAAAATCGTCTAAATATAGCAAGGATATAATGAAAAAGAGACGTCGCCGGTAATGAAGGGGTTAATCGCCAGTGTACAGATTAAGTAATACTTCTTTTCCAGTCGAGGTTAATAAGTGTTGTCAGATATTTCACAAAGTTTCGGACACTGACTAATACTCTGAGGGATAAGCACTTTTCCCAATAACTATAAACATACCAATAACACTTGTTGAGCGAAAACCACTGGAATCTATGACAACACTTAAGGGGAGATATCCACTTGAGGGATTTTTTTCTTGACTCCTTTCTCCCTCATGTTTAGCCTCATTGTTTTTCTAATTTTAAGACGTTTGCCCCATTATTTTGAAGATTTTAAGAATGTTCAACCCATTTCTGTCAATTTTAAGACCTTTCGTGCCATTTAGGTGTCGATTTTATCCTGGCGAGCGATAGCGAGCCTGTAATTTAAGAGGAACCGGCCTTCGGCCGGGAAATTTTTCTACCGAAAAATGTACAAATTTATTTTGAAAGGGACTCAAGGGGGTGTAATTTTAAGCTTGATGGAGGTCTAGGGAACAAACTAAATACCTCCCCTTAATACCCCCGATTGTACAGTCAACACATAGGTTACTGAAATCTTGAACGTGTGGCCAAATGCCTTAACATGTATAAGGGACGAGAAGGAGGACAAGTGTGCTCCAGTCTGTTAACCCTTTGATTACCAGCGACGTGCGTTATATTTTATTCTAGATATATTTAGACGATTTTATTCGGCTTAGGAAGGACCTCCAGCATTAATAAGGCTTCAGACTTTCTCGACCAACCCCCTTTTACCTACCACAGATCCTTCCTAAGCTGCATGATATCGTCTAAATATAGTTAGAATAAAATATAACACAGGTCACTGGTACTCAAAGGGTTAAGAGGAGGGTTGGGTTTTGTTGACCCCATTCTCCCTCATTCTTTGCCCCCATTACTTTTAAAATTTTAAGACGTTTGCCCCATTAGTTTTGCGACTTAAAGAACTTTTGTGTCATTTAGGTGTATAGTTTTGTTCTGGCGAGCGATAGGGAGCCTGTAATTTAGGAAGAACTTACTTTTAGTCGGGACATTATTCTACCAAAAAATTTACAAATTTATCTCGGAAATTTGTCTTGGAATTATTATGTATTACGCTTGATGGACGTTTAGGGAGGAAACTCAAAATAATAGAAAGACATAATAGATAAATAAATAATAGAAAGACATAATAGATAAATAAATAATAGAAAGACATAATAGATAAATAAATAATAGAAAGACAATAAATAAATAAATAATAGAAAGACAATAGATAAATAAATAATAGAAAGACATAATAGATAAATAAATAATAGAAAGACATAATAGATAAATAAATAATAGAAAGACATAATAGATAAATAAATAATAGAAAGACATAATAGATAAATAAATAATAGAAAGACATAATAGATAAATAAATAATAGAAAGACATAATAGATAAATAAATAATAGAAAGACAATAAATAAATAAATAATAGAAAGACAATAGATAAATAAATAATAGAAAGACATATTAGATAAATAAATAATAGAAAGACATAATTGATAAATAAATAAATGTACAATAAAATACAAATATTCCCTTAAGG
This sequence comes from Paralithodes platypus, assembly GCA_032716605.1. NCBI lineage: Eukaryota > Metazoa > Arthropoda > Malacostraca > Decapoda > Lithodidae > Paralithodes > Paralithodes platypus. Next base: position 27,732,210 of record CM064511.1, on the reverse strand, counting down.
GGGGTCACCTGCATTATTTCTCTCCTTTTCTCTCTCTCTCTCTGGCTTGTATCCATTCGGTCCCATTCAGCCTACTGTTTTAAGACGTTTATCTCCATCCAGGTGTCGATATATTCCAGCCAGCATATTTAAAAAAATTTTTTTTGACAGCAGCCTAAATTTGTAAATTTTTTGATAGAACAATTTCTCCGGCGAAGCCGGATTTCTCTATACAATGCTGGCTCGCTATTGCTCATCAGGAATAAATCGATATCTGGATGAGGATTAACGTCTTAAAACAGTAGGCTGAATGGGGCCGAATGGATACAAGCCAAAGCGAAAGGGGGAGAAAGATAAAAAAAGCGAGGTGGGCCCCCTTAGGATAATCGAGTCTTGTAATAACCGTGAATAGTACGTCACTCTGGAGAGTTGGGAGGGAAACTTTGGGGCTTAAGGGGAGGTTGGGGTTTTTCTGGACACCCTTCTCCCTCATGTTTAGCCCATTTAATTTAGAGATTTTAAGACGTTCATCCCATTAGTTTGGCGATATTAAAAAAAATAGTTCAATTTCTTTGTCAATTATAAGACCTATCGGGCCATTTAGGTGTCGATTTTGTTCTGGTGAGCGAATGCGAACTTGCAATTTAGAGAAGGAATGAGCCTTCGGCCGGGAAATTTTTCTACCGAAAAATGTACAAATTTTGACCTAGATGGGGGGTCTAAGCTTGATGGGGCCTAGGGAGCAAACTAAAAGCCGCCACTTAAGGGGACACTGTTTGTTTGGCAATTCATGTATTCATATTTTTGTTTAGTTTCCTCCCTAGACCTCCATCAAGCTTAGAAAAACACCCCCTAGACCCCCCTTCAAGATAGATTTGTACATTTTTCGGTAGAAAAATGTCCCGGCCAAAGGCTGATTCCTCCTAAAATTACAGGCTCGCTATCGCTCGCCAGGAAAAAATCGACACCTAAATAGCACTAAGGGTCCTAATATTGACAAAGAAATGGGGTGAAAGGTCATAAGATCCCCAAACTAATGGAACCAACATCTTAAAATCTCAAAACTAGTGGGGCTAAACATTAGGGAGAAGGGGGTCTAGAAAAAACGGTCAGCCTCCCCTTAAGCTGTGATTGTGTATTGTATGGATTATATTTCATGTGCCCTAGACACATTTGGACGGCAGTGTTGGTTATACTGTAGTAACGGTGAACGGTCAACTCAACCAGTAGACCATTTCAACCAGTAGCTCTCAACCAGTACCAAATCAACCAATACGGTTAGGTTAGGTTAGTACTATATTTTGGCACTGGTTTGGTTGGTCTTGGTTGATTTGGCACTGGTTGAGAGCTACTGGTTGAAATGGTCTACTGGTTGGGCTGACATGGAACCTGTCGCAAATTGTTCTGAACACATTAAAATAGTGGGTAATATTAATACATGACTGGCATGTGTATATTGGAACACAACTTTCTGAGCTTAGTAAAACCATCTAGTGCTAAAAGGAATATAAGTTTACGAGGCAAAACTGGACTGAAGGTGTCGAGGTAATTTGCAACCCTTCATTGTCTCAAGGTGAATGAGATTGATTTTATGTTAGCCATTAAACAAGTAAATACATAAATAAAAACAAACTATTAAGGAGGGTCACCGGCTTTTTTGTTTTTATCTCTATCTCGTTTTCTCTCTTTCCTTGGCTTGTATCCATTCGGTCCCATTCAGCCTACTGTTTTAAGACGTTTATCCCCATCCAGGTGTCGATTTCTTCTTGGCGAGCGAAAGCGAGCCACCATTGTATGGAGAAATCCGGCTTCGCCGGAGACATTTTTCTATTAAAAAATGTACAAATTTAGCTTGCTGTAAAAAATAAATAAATATATAAATATGCTGGCTCGCTACCGCTCGCCAGGAAAATATTGACACCTGGATGGGGGTAAGCGTCTTAAAACAGTAGGCTGAATGGGGCCGAATGGATACAAGCCAAAGAGAGAGGGAGGGAAAGAGAAAAAAAGCGAGGTGGGCCCCCTTAAACTAAAGAGGATATAATAGCAATGGAAAACGATGTGGTTAATTATCCAGTGTCTGTTTACCGAAGTGTCTCACCTCACCTTCTGCCACCTTACCTTCCCATTAGTCTCACCTCCAACACGTGTTGTAGGCATTTTGTAAGGAACACACACACACACACACACACATACACACACACACACACACACACACACACACACACACACAGACATACACACATACACACACACACACACACACACACACACACACACACACACACACACACACACACACACACGAAAGTTATTTGAAACCCGGATCCCTAGGACTCGAGCCTATCTCACCTATCTACGACATTCACTTCTTCAAAAACACATATAGGATACACATATTAATCATATTGAATATATGTTTTTACAAATATTCATGGTTCTATTAAACGAGTTTTTTAAGCTTAGGATGGACCTGCATGAGATCTTGCAAATGTCCCAGGAAACAGCTTGCAATAGTGTTCGCAACAAAATGTAATACATACATTATATTTCACCAACAAGGCAACATTGTGAGGATTACTGATTTTCTCAGTTTAGAGCAATGCTGGTATTATTGTTGGGAACAAAATGGAAAATGTGGCCACATAGTCCTTTTCATGTCAATGGTAATAACTACAATATTTCTACTAAATTTTAAAAGTAGGCCTATATAATATTATGCTTGTTTTGCGAATCTTTCTCATAATATGCATCATGTCTCCCAATGAAAATATGTACAGCATAACATTTATATATATATATATATATATATATATATATTTCTAATATCTCAGTGGGGTTCGAACCGCCGACCGTCAGGACGATAGCCGACGCTTTAATCAACTACACCACGGCAGTCTAAAAGACACTCCACCCTCTATCCTAATTATAGATATATAGGATAGAGGGTTGAGTGTCTTTTAGACTGCCGTGGTGTAGTTGATTAAATCGTCCTGATGGTCGGCGGTTCGAACCCCACTGAGAGATTAGAAACATTTAGTGGCTCACGTGTATTTGTGATATATACTCAATATATATATATATATATATATATATATATATATACAGTATATATATATATATATATATATATATATATATATATATATATATATATACACAGTATATATATATATATTCCTTCTGCCTAGCCTGTCACTATTGCTCCCCTTGCCTTTCCTTCTTCTGTCCTTCTTCCCCCCCCCCCCCCCCCCCCTCGTCTTTTGCCCTCCTTTCTGCACGCTCTAGGTTTTGCAGGGGGGGTCGCCGCGCCCCGTAATAAACGATGGAGAAGACAGGCGGAAAAACTGAACGGTCAACCCCCCCCCCCCTTATCTCTCTCTTTCTTTTTGTCCACCCTTTTATTTCTATCCCTCAACCCCCCCCCCTCTTTTCCTTCCTCCCTTCCTTTTCTGGTGTGGAGGAAGATGGATGAGAGAGCGAGAGAGGGAGAGGGAGGGGGTGGGGAGAGAGAGAGAAAAACAAATATTAATGAAGATAGTATAAAATAACTATCATATTTTGAGTATAAAGAGTATTTTGAAGTTTTAAAATATACCAATGCCTCCCCAAACACGCTTAATTATATAATTACAACTACACACAGTATACATTGACACACACACACACACACACACACACACACACACACACACACACACACACACACACACACACACACACACACACACACACACACACAAAATATTCTCACCTATCAAGGTATATTATTGTTTTTTTCCACCAACCATGACCATTGCTATCAAGGTATATATATAAAACAATAAATGCAGTGACTGGGATATTATTTACCTTTAAGGGGAGATTGACCGTTTGTTTGGTCTATTAATTCATTTATTCATATATATTTTTAGTTTCCTCCCTAGACCTCCATCAAGCTTAGAAAAACACACCCTAGACCCCCCTTCAAGATAAATTTGTACATTTTTCGGTAGAAAAATTTCCCGGCCTAAGGCCGGTTCCTCTTAAAATTGCAGGCTCGCTATCGCTCGCCAGGAAAAAATCGACACCTAAATGGCACGAAAGGTGTTAAAATTGACAACAAAATGGGGCGAAAGGTGTTAAAATCGCCAAACTAATGGGGCTAAACAATAGGGAGAAGGGGGTCCAGAAAAACGGTCTGCCTCCCCTTAACTGCCCTCGTACTTTTCCTTGCCAACCCTATCCTTATATAACCGTGTAAAATAAAATAAAATATAATAAAATCAAAAATAGGAAAAATGGGGATTGGGCCTGAGCATATAGATAGATAGATAGATAGTGCTGGAAATACAACTAGAAGACTATTTGCATTTGTTTATGATGTATACAGACTAAACACACATAACAAAGCCACTCCAACAGCTTCCTCTCTCTCCAACACCCCTTCTCCCCTCTCTACACTCTTCAGGAAAATAGGAAACGTAGAATTGTAGATACGAGGTGCCGTTGTAAAGGCTTATCCCTCAATACCTTCATCCTTCATCTGATATTTACCTTTTTGGGCATGCACTTGCTTTTTGAAGACTTATCTCTTCCTGTATCGCCTGTAGTGTAACTGTATAACTTTCTTATATACAAATTTCGCAGTTGGTCATTATCTTGCATTGTAAATAATCGCTCTCTTATAAGCACTGCTGATTATATCTTTGCAGTGACAGCCAAATTGCGTTTCTTGCATTGAAAGTCTTAAGGGGAGGCAGACCGTTTTTCTGGACCCCCTTCTCCCTAATGTTTAGCCCCACTCGTTTTGAGATTATAAGACGTTTGGTCCATTACTTTGGCGATTTTAACACCTTTCGCCCTATTTCGTTGTAAATTTTAAGACCTTTCGTGCCATTTAGGTGTGGATTTTTTCCTGGCTATCGAAAGCGAGCCTGCAATTTTAAGAGGAATCGGGCTTCGGCCGGGATATTTTTCTACCGAAAAATGTACACATTTATCTTGAAGGGGGGTCTACGGGGTGTTTTCTAAGCTTTGATGGAAGTCTAGGGAGGAAACTACAAAAATATATGAATACATTAATTAATAGACCAAACAAACAGTCAGTCTCCCCTTAATTATTTTTCAAACAGTAGGTCTTTATTGACAGTAATTACCTCCATGTTACCTCTTGTATTGTGAGCCATCGTGTATAGTAATATCTATACAATCTTCCTTATTCCTACGCCATGCTATTCCCGTACTCAATACGCGTTAATTGACCACTTGCGAGTTTCGTTCTATAAGGAAGTTGGAGCCGTAAACATCGATATTAAACAAAAATACAATAATAATTTAGGTTTCTGATGGCTAAAGGGTATGTTGAATTGGGTTTTATGTATTTATGAAAGTACTACGACCGTATTTTAGCTCGTAATTCTGCTAAATATCGATGTCTACAACTCCAACTTCCCTATAGAACGAAACTAGCAAGTCGGCAATTAACCCAGCAACGTGGTGGTTGACCAGTGTTTGTTAGGTGCAAATTTCAGAGTAAGTTGTAGGCTGTAGCAATATTATAATGTATCAAGGCTTTCATGGTTAGTGAACAGTTAATCAATATAAGCCTAGCCTAGCTTGCTATGCCTTTGATTATAATATATTCCAGATAAATCAAGAACTTCATAGTTAAATTTGAGATACGGTATAGGCATAGCTGGACTTAAGGGGAGGCAGACCGTTTGTTTGGTCTATTAATTCATTTATTCATATGTTTTTTTAGTTTCCTCCCCAGACCTCCATCAAACATAGAACAAAAACCTAGACCCCCTTCAAGATAAATTTGTACATTTTTCGGATAAATGTCCCGGCCGAAGGCCGGCTTCTCTTAAAATTGCAGGCTCGCTATCGCTCGCCAGGAAATAATCAACACCTAAATGGCACGAAAGGTCTTAAAATTGACAACGAAATGGGGCGATAGGTGTTAAAATCGCCAAACTAATGGGCCGAACCGAACGTCTTATAATCTCAAAACTAGTGGGGCTAAACATTAGGGAGAAGGGGGTCCAGATAAACGGTCTGCCTCCCCTTAATGGAGTTCTGAATACATGAGTTCTTTATGAATGACGTACAAGTACAACTTTTTGTTTTGTATGTGAGTGAGAGAGACAAAAGGTAGAACTGCCTGTGACGAGTGCCTCCCCCAAGAGTTAAAAGAGTGACAGGGCCAAAATCAAGGGACGCTCGAGCCAAAATGCCTGGACACACGGAGTTTGAAGCAATTTAAGTTATAGGATGAGGGAACGTTATTCTGGAAGAGAGTTCCAGAGCTCGGCTGTTGTATAGAAGAAAGATTGAGAATAACGTTTCACTCTGGGGTTGGAGTGTTGCACAGAGTAGGGGTGGGATTGTGTTGCAAGACGGGAGCTACGTGCTATACGAAGAGGGTGGTATACAATGAGAGAGCTCTGAGGAACACTGATTATATTATTGTAATATTGGTAGAATAGTGAGAGAGATGCAACATTGCGGCGAAGAGAGAGAGGTTGCAGAGAATTGGTGACTTGATGTGAGTTAATGAGACGGAAAGCTTTTTTTTCTACTTTGTCTAGAAGTGCTGTGTGAGAGGATTCTCCCCACAAGAGTGAACAATACTCAATAGATGGACGCACTGTGCCCCTGTACAAAACAAGAAGCTGCGCAGGGGTAATGAACTCCCAGAGGTGGTTGAGCACACCCAGCTTCTGGGAAGCTGTTTTAGCAAGAAAGGAGATGGAACGCAGCATGAGATATGAGAGTTCAGATCTTCAAGTAAGAGGGATCTCCCAAACTGTTCCCACTCTATTCGGTCAGAGATTACCACATTCCATCCCAACCCATCATATTACGAATCTTGTTTCCCCATTACTAGGCTCGTATTATCGGTTAAATAAGATGGTCCATGCATTAACATACGTAATATATGACCTATGCAAGATAATTTCCTAAGTATTTTTACTGTAATTAGTATAGGGTTATATTCTGCGTTTGCCTATCCTTTTATCGAGAAGGTGCACGCCTAGCATTTTCCCGAGGATGATTTATTGATTACAGTAATTTCAGTGGAATCCTAAATTTGTCATTGTTTTTTTCTTATAGGCCTATTTATTGTATGTTCTACTCCAGGTTTCGGTTCCAGGTTTCTTGACGACACTTGAAGAATAAAAATGGATATTTGTGATGCCTATAAAATCTCGGTAGACTAACGCTGATCACCAACTTACCCTTTTCCCACACAATATATTTCCGGGAAAAACAAATCTTAGTGAATAAATCTAGAGGAGGGGGTGAAGCCTCAGGGGATTCATGCATTGACCGCTGCCTCCTTCCATCTCTCTCTCTCTCTCTCTCTCTCTCTCTCTCTCTCTCTCTCTCTCTCTCTCTCTCTCTCTCTCTCTCTCTCTCTCTCTCTCTCTCTCTCTCTCTCTCTCTCTCTCTCCAACGCCAAGAAAAAAACAGAGGCAACCGAGGACCACCAGCGATAAGGACCGAAGACAGCGAGGACCGAGGACAGCCATGAACATAAATGTAGATCCGACAAGAACCAAAAATATTATTAAAGAGCGTTCCGTGAGTTCTAAAATAACAAATTTAAAGGTTTTCTATGCAAACGCTCGTAGCATACGCAATAAATTTTCAGATTTAGAGGAGCTAGTGTTTACAGAAAATTATGATGTGATTGGCATAACAGAATCTTGGCTCAATACAGAAGATAGAGACTTTTTAGCAGAGTATTCACTTCCCGGTTATGTAATGTTTGAGAAAAGCCGAATAAATCGGAATGGAGGTGGCGTTTTACTTTATATCAAAGAAAGTCTTAACCCTACCCTCTTGTCAAAACCTCAAATTGTGAACGTCGACGCATCTTTTGTGCTAATAAAGAATAATAAAGGTACCAAAATAATACTTGCATTAATATACAGACCTCCAGCTCAATCAGTGCAAACTGACCGAGATATTTACGAACAAATTGCAGATGTAAGTAACTCACAAGATACCGTAATTTTTGGTGACTTTAATTTACCTGTGACCAAGTGGGGCGATACTCTTACTTCACACTCCGGACATGACTTGTATACGAACTTGCAAGAGAGTTCGCTTTATCAATTTGTTGGAACGCCGACCCGTGGTAATAACGTTCTTGACATTGTACTTGCAACAAAAGAAGAATTAATAGAGAATTTGAATGTTGGTGATGAATTCAGTAACAGCGACCATCGTACGATAACTTTCACTTTAAAGTTTACTAGTAACGAACCAAATAGTAGCATCGAAAAAGTCCCTAATTTCAAGAAAGCAAACTTCCATAAACTTAGAGCTATGTTTAAAGAAACTGACTGGAGCTTTTTAATTCACAATAACGACATAAATACATCTTGGAAGTTATTCGAAGCCACTTACCTAAAAGCAGTGCAAGACTGCATACCATCGAAAACTCGGCGTCCAGGCCATAATAATAAGCCCAAATGGTGGAATAAAGATATTTCAAACTGCCTGCTTGCTAAAAAATTTGCTAATGATAGATTAAAATCCTCACAAAATGACGAAGAACGGCTGAAATTTGTAGAGCTACGACGCAAAGCCAAAAAGTTAATTAAGCAAAGTAAAAAGACCTTAGAGTTACATATTGCGAATCAAAGTAAAACAAACCCGAAAGAATTCTATAGTTATATCAGAAAGAAAAAAGTCGTTACTTCAACTGTTGGACCGTTAGTCGATGAAAATGGAGAATACACCAAAGACGAAGAACAAATGAGTAATGCCCTCAATACCTTCTTTGCATCAGTTTTTACAACAGAAGACCTCAGTGATATCCCTACACCATCGCCGATTCAGATTGATAATTCAGATGTTCTAAGCAATATCACCGTTACAGAGAGAGAAGTATTGAATTGTTTAGATAAACTCAAGGTAAATAAAACGCCTGGACCTGATACAATCTCGCCTAGAGTTCTAAAGGAAGCTAAGGATGAGCTCTCTAAACCACTGACATTACTATTCAATAAATCCTTGCAGTCTGGAACTATGCCCGATCAGTGGAAGCTAGCCAACGTAACACCGATATTCAAAAAAGGCAGCAAATCCCTACCCAGTAACTATCGTCCAATTAGCTTAACCTCAGTTGTATGTAAAATGCTAGAAACGGTCATACGAGACAGACTCGTAAATCACTTAGAGGAAAATAACATACTTAAAGATACTCAACACGGCTTTCGTAAAAAACGTTCCTGTTTAACAAACCTCTTAGACTTCTTCCACGATATCCTCAACCTCTACGATGAGAGTAAAGCTGTAGATATTATATACCTTGATTTTCAAAAGGCCTTTGACAAAGTTCCCCACAAACGTTTACTGCTAAAACTAAAAGCGCATGGAATACAAGACGGTGTGTTGAAATGGATAGAAAATTGGCTCAGCGACAGAAAGCAAAGAGTAGTCATAAACGGTAAGGCATCAAAATGGACCAATGTAAGTAGCGGGGTACCCCAGGGATCGGTACTAGGACCAATTCTCTTTCTAATTTACATCAACGACATAGATGAGGGTCTCACCTGTACAATCTCAAAATTTGCTGACGATACAAAAATTGCAAATCGCGTACTCTCAAAAGAACAAGTTGACGATATGCAACACAATCTAGATAAATTGTCATGTTGGGCCCAAATTTGGCAAATGAGTTTCAATGCGGATAAATGTAAAGTACTACATATCGGATACCTAAATGAGAAAGCAAACTATTCGATGAATGGCACTCAGCTTAAGAATGTAAACAGAGAAACCGATCTGGGAGTAACAATATCGAGTAACCTAAAACCGAGTCAACAATGTTCAGAAGTTGTTAAGAAGGCAAACAAAATAATTGGCTTTATAGGCAGGTCATTTGAGCATAAATCCAAAGAAGTTATCCTAACCCTTTACAATTCATTAGTCCGCCCTCTTCTGGAATACTGCGTTCAATCCTGGTGCCCTTATTACCAAAAAGATATAAACAAGCTAGAACGAGTTCAACGTAGAGTTACCAAAATGATACCTAGCCTAAAGAACAAACCATACGAAGAGCGTCTTAGAGAATTAAATCTATTTCCTTTAACCCAGCGCAGATTAAGAGGTGACTTAATTCAAGTGTTCAAAATCATCAAAGGCATCGACAATATGAACTGTAGTAAGTACTTCACTATCGACCAATCTAATTACACGCGGGGCAACGGTTGCAAAATTATTGGTAAATCTTTTAACTCACACGAATCTAAGAATTTCTTCTTCAATCGAGTTGTCAACTTGTGGAATGGGCTTCCCCGAAACGTTATAGACTGCATCACCGTTGATTCATTTAAACTCCGCTTAGACAAATATCTCGCATCAAACCCGCGACTGACTGCGTTTGTAAATGAATAACTTTATTTTATCCCCCCCTCAGTTACTAACCCATCTGTCCCCTACTAACTTCCTAATCCTGCCACGGACATTAGTTCCAGGGCAGTAATTCCCTTTCCAATGTTCCCTTACCCACTCTAAACCACTGTTTGGACACTTGATCCTCAGTGTTTTGGAGGACAAGCAACCTAGAAGGGTCACTAGATCTGTTGTTGCTTGATTTCCTTTGTACTCCTTTGTACTCTCTCTCTCTCTCTCTCTCTCTCTCTCTCTCTCTCTCTCTCTCTCTCTCTCTCTCTCTCTCTCTCTCCTTCCTTTAGTAAAGTCTTCTTTGTAGACGTTAGTTGATTATTTTGTAAGATTTAATTTGTTCTTCTTATCGTGATTTATATTCATATATTTACTATATACTTGACTGCGCTATGTAATCATATATGATGCAATGACAGCCAATTTTATGATCTTTGTTTTATAGTGTACTCTACATATACAGTATTTTCTGTTATATACAGTATATACCGGTATATTTACATAGTATTTTCTGTTATATACAGTACATACCGGTATATTTATATATAATATTTATATATAATATCTATATCGATTTGTATCTATGCTCTCATCGGAAAAGGGATCTATGCGCTACGAAAAAAAAAAATCCCTACAATTCTTAAATATATAGATATATGACTAATTTTGTCTGGTGGGGGACTCGTTAGCCTTGGAAAACAACTCCTAAGTATGTATATATAACGTTAACAAATATAGTTATGAATAGGGTAAAAGAGGTCTTAAATTTAGCTGTAAAAAGTGGCTTACTCTTCATATATATCGACTTAATTAAATCAGACACACTCAATACAATATTCAAATTATTTAAGAATACCTAGGACCCTCTTAGACGTGTTCTCTCTCTCTCTCTCTCTCTCTCACACACACAAACACAGACAATCCCACGCGTCTGATCTGCCAAGCGAATCTCCTCATTGTCACTGATTGGGGGGTGGCCCGGCTCTCCGTCATGACCCCCGCGCCCCGTTCCGATGACCCCCCCCCCCCCTCGTCGTTCCCGGCTGATTGGTGGCCTGTCGAGGGGCATTTGCGTCTCCTTCCCTCAAAACTTGGGGGTCACGGGAGCGGCGGAGAGATCAGTGTGGACGTCGGAGGGGAGATTTGTGTTCACTTCTCTGCTGTGGCCGGTGTCAGTCCATGGAAAGGTTTAACGCCCCTTTGAGTACCAGCGACGTGTGCTATACTTTATTATAGTTATATTTTGACGATATTATGCAGCTTAGGAAGGATCTGTGGTAGTTAAAAGGCTTGGTGGAGATATGTTGAAGCCTTATTATTGCAAGAGGTCCGTCCTAAACTGAATAAAATCGTCTAACACTTGCCAGAATGTGATACAAATAAGGACCCTGGTACTGAGTGGGTTAGGGGGAGATTTCCACTGGAGGATTTTTTTTTTTACCTTTCTCCCTCATGTTTGATTGATTTTGGGAGATTTTAAGACGTTTGGCCTATTATATAACAAGCTGCGTCAATTGAGGAATAAGCACTTCATTTATACAGGCTTCAACTTTGTTTTAAAACCCCTTCTCCCTCATGTTTACCCAGATTAGTTTTGACATTTTAAATCGTTCGCCCCCATTACTTTTGCAATATAGCACTTCAGACGTGTGGTATAGACTATAGCGATAAGCAGAATCCAACACAATCCATTGCTAAACTCGCTGATGCGGCACCACGTGAAGGCTGCAACATGGCTACTGTGGTAACCAGGATGACAGGCGCTCCCACCAGACGGCGGTGCGGGAGGGGTACGGTACACTATAGGTCATCTTCGGGAAGTCGCGGCTTGATTTGGCCATGGAGGAAGTCGCCATTCTCGGGGGGGAAGGGGGGGAGGACTTATAGCAGGGGAGTGGCTTATATATTAGGGGGTGTATTATGTGTGTGTGTGTATGTATGTGTGTGTGTTCTTTGTCTAACATATTTTTCTATATTAATCAGCGTTGGAGATGAAGATCAGTGACTAGAACAGTTTAAGTTAAGTTAACCCTTAAAGGTCGTTGCACAATGACACGAAAGCCCCTCCAGACGAGTTCCTGACTCAAAATTTCAGCCTGATACGGCGAATCGGCAACATAATCGTGGATATCGGGAATTAGCCGTGGGTGACTCTCACGGTCCAAGCGACGTATCGAGGGTCGATACGAGATTTTGAGCTGTTCAAAAGTTTGTGGGAATCCCCCGGCAACTGTAAAAAATCGTCTGAGTCTGGTCTCCATCACGAACTCGCCGTATCACAATCATGTGATCCGTATCAAAGACGTATGCAAGTCCGTATCAAAGCCATATGGCCCGTATCAACGTCGTCTGGTGCTTCAGCCTGCCGTGCGGACCGTATCTCTTCCGTGCGGATAATTGTCAATGGTCGAGTTGGCAACCGCGCGTCTAGCCTCAATCCGGTTGCACATCTTACAGCGTCGATAGATTCTTCCGAGTTGTATCGCAGTCTTTTGGGTCGTATCTTTTCCGTGGACTAGTCGTGTACCCTTCGCACGACTTTTCCTATCTTCTTCGAAGCATTCGTTTATCCACCGTATCGGCATCGCTAGAGTCTTATCAAGTCGTGCGGAAGAGATACGGTAGAGGTACCACTCTTAACGATGCCACCCATGTTCGCCGCGATCTCTAGTAAATTCGGCAAGACACAGGATTTGTATGTGTCGTGGGTGTGGGTGTTCGTGCCAGTCTTGAAGGGGCCGTCGTGTCAGTGTGCAACGACCTTTATGTACCGGAGACGTCTTATCTTGTGTTGTTTGATGTCAGCTGCATTTATACTATTTTATGTAGCTTAGGAAGGATATATGGTAGCTAAAAAAATCAATTGAGATAGTCTGGAGCCTTTTAGTTTGGTAGACGTCCTTCATAAGCTGAATAAAATCTTATACAAGTTGCTAGAATATAATGAAAAGGACGTTACCCATACAGAAGGGGTTAATGTGCGAAAGTGTTGTATATAATATTTTACGTAAAAGTATTAGTAGAGAGAGGAAACTGAAATTTGATAAAAATGTAGATAATATTATAGCAAGGGTCGTAAGTTCTATTATACGCCAAACGTGCCTGTCCAACTCTGCGTACCACATGAGATTTGTATCACCGATTAACCCCTTGAAGCTCTGACGCTTTTTAGCAGTTTCTTTTGGCTATCATTAGACGATTTTATGCAGCTTAGGAAGGATCTGTGAGTATTAAAGGGGTAAATACTATCTCAATCAACCCTTTGACTTCCATATACCGTTACTAATCTGGATAAAATCATCTAATAGTAGCCAAAAAATAGAAAAAAAATGCGTATTGGATCTTGAAAGGGTTAACATCCCGATTATCTCTATACGCGTACTGTTGTTATAATCGAATCACCGATAATCGACCAAGCACACCAGAATTAAGGGGAGACAGGCCGTTTTTCTGGACCCCCTTCTCCCTAATGTTTAGCCCCACTTGTTTTGAGATTTTAAGATGTTGGTTCCATTAGTTTGGGGATTTTATGACCTTTCATCCCATTTCTTTGTCAATATTAGGACCCTTCGTGCCATTTAGGTGTCTATTTTTTCCTGGCGAGCGACAGCGAACCTATAATTTTAGGAGGAATCGGCCTTTGGCCGGGAAATTTTTCTACCGAAAAATTTACAAATCTATCTTGAAGGGGGGGGGGGGGGGGTCTAGGGGGTGTTTTTCTAAGCTTGATGGAGGTCTAGGGAGGAAACTAAAAAAATATATGAATAAATGAATTAATAGACCAAACAAACAGCCACTGTTCCCTTAAACAATTGATTGCTACGTCGACGCAGGCAGGTATCACCCTCATATACGAACTACCATCTACGGCGCTTTCAACTCACTATCAGCTTCTCAGGGAACCTTCAACAAGAATAACAACTCATAAAATATAACCTATTTGAGAGGGGATGGGCCGGTTTTCTGGACCACTTTCTCTCATGTTTAGCCCCATTAGTTTTCAGATGTTAACCCTCTCACATCCTGACGCGATTTTTGAGCCTATTAGGGATACTTTAAAGCCTTTGTTACCGTCAGGGGTATCTATAAACCTTTAATTTGTTTACTTCAACCTCTGCAGTTGTCTTTGAGTTAGCTGTGGGCAGAAAACTAATTTTGGAGAGGTAATTATAACCGTGAGAGTAATCTATTTCTTATTGCTAATCTGGCAACCTCTGCGGCCTATGGTCGTGAGAGGGTTAAGATGTTTGCCCCATTAGTTAGTCAATTTTAAAACCTTTCGCCCCATTTCTTCGTCAATATTTAGACCTTTCGAGCTATTTAGGTGTCGATTTTTTCCCTGGCGAACGATAGTGAGCCTATAATGTTGGAAGAACCGGCCTTGGGCCGGGAATTTTTTCTACCGAAAAATGTACAAATTAATCTAGAAGAGGGATCTAATGGATGTTTTTTTTTTTTTTAATTTGATGGAGGTCTAGGGAGGAAACTAGAAAAATAATGAATACAAGCACAACTCGGCCGAAAAGTGAACCATCTCCCCTTAATGTAGTACGAATAACCTCCAAGGAATGTTATACAAAAGTATTTCTAAATGATATATATGCAAAGTTGAAGATACTCTATGTTTATGTACTATGGAATGGAAATGTAGGTTTATGTACTATGGAGTGGAAATGTAGGTTTATGTACTATGGAGTGGAAATGTAGGTTTATGTACTATGGAGTGGAAATGTAGGTTTATGTACTATGGAGTGGAAATGTAGGTTTATGTACTATGGAGTGGAAATGTAGGTTTATGTACTATGGAGTGGAAATGTAGGTTTATGTACTATGGAGTGGAAATGTAGGTTTATGTACTATGGAGTGGAAATGTAGGTTTATGTACTATGGAGTGGAAATGTAGGTTTATGTACTATGGAGTGGAAATGTAGGTTTATGTACTATGGAGTGGAAATGTAGGTTTATGTACTATGGAGTGGAAATGTAGGTTTATGTACTATGGAGTGGAAATGTAGGTTTGATAAAGAGTCATCAATGGAGTACAGGGAATTTAACCCCTTCTGTACCGGCGACGTATGTTATATTTTATGCTAGCAATATTTAGACGATTTTATGCAGCTTAAAAAGGATCTGTGGTAGTTAAAAGGGTTGATTGAGATAGTTCGAAGCCTTATAATTGCTAAAGATCCTTCCTAAAGTGAATAAAATCGATTAATAGGAGCCAGAATAAAATATTAAAAGACGTCGCCGGTATAGAAGGGGTTATTATATGCAATTGGTAGTTCTGAAAGTTCTAAGACACTTTTTTGAACAAATGTGATGGACTCGGTTGGTTTTTAAATTTGTGCTTAGATTTGTTAAGGGGATCACCGGTTTTTGTTTTATCTTGCTCTCCTTTTTCTTTCTTTCCCTGGCTTATATCCATTCGGCCCCATTCAGCAAATTGTTTTAAGACGTTTATCCCCATCCAGGTGTCGATTTCTTCCTGGAGAGCGATAGCGAGCCAGCAATGTATGGAGAAATTCGGCTTCGCCGGAAACATTTTTCTATCGAAAAATGTACAAATTTAGCTTGCTATCAAAACAAAAATATATATATGCTGGCTCGCTACCGCTCGCCAGGATTGGGGTAAACTTCTTAAAACAGTAGGCTGAATGGGGCCAAATGGATACAAGCCAAAGAGAGAGAGAGAGAAAGAGAAAAAAAGCGAGGTGGGCTCCCTTAAGCAGTCTTGGTAAACCTTTATAATTTGTGTGTAGAACTATAGTCTGTTCATTATACGTAGGCAACACATCTAGACCATTATAACCCCTATAACTCACAAACGACCTGAGTAATCGAGCTAATATCTCTACCATTTGGGAAGAGTCGGCCAGGAAATAGGTGTGCTAATGTACAGCCCATTTGCTCTAGCCCTTTTTGAGTTATAGAGGTTAGAGTTCACGATTTCTGGCCTACCTATACTGAATGGGCTATAGGTTGTAGTCTATTCGCTGTAAGTAGGCGAGAGATCATGAACTCTATCCTCTGTAACTCAAAAAGGGATAAAGCAAATTGGCTGTAAATTTCCACATCTATTCCTTGATTGACTCTTCCCAAATGGTAGAAATATTAGCTCGATTACTCTAGTCGTTTTTGAGTTACGGAGGATAGAGGTCATGATTTCTCGCCTACTTACATCGAATAGACTATAGTCTTAAGTTACAAAAGGTGAAATAATTTAGGTTATAATTATCAAGTGATGAAAAGTTCGGTAAATTAGGTTAGGTTAACCCCTTCTGTACCGGCGACGTCCTTTTAACTTTATTCCAGCTACTATTTGATGATTTCATTCAGTTTATAAAGGGCCTTCAGCAATTAACAGGCTTCGAACTATCTCACTTAACCCTCTTTGTACGTATGTATGTATATACTCAGGCACAAACACCATTGCTAGGGGTGGCCGACACGAGGCAGAGCTCGAACAGGAACAAACTTTAAAGTTTTATTCTCAGGGTCCGGGACCACTTTCGCGTTCCCTCGCCCGTTTCTGTCTCTTTACTACCACATATCCCTCTTAAACTGCACAAAATCGTCTAAATATAGCTAACATAAAGTTAAAAGACGTCGCCGGTACAGAAGGGGTTAATAACTTAGCTTACATTAATTAAGATAAAGGGTAAGCTTAGATATTTTAAGTTAAGCATCGAGTGATATGTGATGGAAAAATAAGTTAGAATAGAATGAACCACTTTAAGGGGAGATGGGTCGTTTTCTGGTCCCCCTTCTTCCATATGTTTAGACCCATTAGTTTTTAGATTTGATTAAGTTCGGCTCATTAGTTTGGCGATGTTAAGACCTTTCGCCCCATTTCTTTGTCAATATTATGACTTTTCATGTCATTTAGGTGTCAAATTTGTCCTGGCGAGTGATAGCCAGCCTATAAGTTAACAGGAACTGGCTGAAACATTTTTCAATCGAAAATGTATAAATATATCTTGAAGAAGGGTCTTGGGTTTGTTTATTTTTTATTTGTTTAGCTTGATGGAGGTCGAGGGCGGTAACTAAAACAAATATATATACATACATATATATATATATATATATATATATATGAGCAAATATACACGCCCATTACGCCTTAAAAACATAAGACAAGTATATTTTACCTCGAATTGCATAATGTCCACATGCAAATTTACCGAAAATATTAGGGGTCCAAATGTTTAACAGTTTAATAAATCCTTTCTTCACGCATTCCCCACCACACACTCTCTCTCTCTCTCACACACATACACACACACATTCACTCTCTCTCTTTTAAATATAAATACAAGTTTGTTGGCGTTAAGTGAAAGCTTACGAAGACATAAAAGATTCACTATCCAAAGACAATCTTAACATATATAACTTAGGTAACTATTTACAATTTGCTTATATTCCTGCACTGTTGCAACATACTCAACATTAACTTGACAGCAAATTTCATTCGATAGCAATGAATATTTATAAAGAAAATATCTATGGTAATGTGAATTATGAGGAGAGGCTGAAAACACTTAGCTTGCATTTATTAGGAAGACGAAGATGTCGAGGAGATAATGATAGAGGTGTTTAAGTGGATGAACGGTATCAATAAGGGAGATAGTAATAAGGTATTTAAGCTTAGTACCTGCGAGATAACCCGTTCAAATGGCTTCAAATTGGATAAGTTCCGCTTTAGAAAAGATGTAGGTAATCACTGGTTTGGGAACAGTTGTAGATGTGCGGAATAGATTGCCTTGTTCAGTGATAGCTCAAAGATTGGTAGTAAATTTCAAGCGCAAACTAGAGAATCATATGAATGATATGGGTTGGGTGTGAGTGAGATCTGCCTTGTGTGGGCCGGTCGGCCTTATGCAGATTTCCAATTTCTTAAGAGTAAGGGGCACACTCACTGCATCCCCCTGGACTGCCTGAGCTGTCCTGGTGAAGTAGGTGGAGTTTTTAAGTGGTAGGTTGAGTGGTGCCAAGTGTACCACATCCTTCACGTTTGCCTTGTAGAAGACTGTGAGGCCTGCCACATCCTGCTGGGGTTGTAGTGTGTTCATCCTTGGTAGTTCCTGCTCATACAGGTATGCCTTTGCATTGGCTACTATATAAGCAGCTTGTTGCTCTGACCTGCACCTTATCCATAATGGCCAAGTGAGTCCGTGCTGTGCCACTCTACGATAATGCTGCCTACTCCATACTTGGTAGAATCAGAGAGTTATTAACCCCTACAGTACCGGCAACGTCTCTTTTACTTTACATCAACTACATTTAGACGATTTGATATAGCTTAGGAAAGATATATGGTAGCTAGAAGGTTCAATTAAGATAGTCTGCAGCCTTGTAATTGATGGACGTCTTTCCTAAGCTGAATGAAATCGTCAAATACTTACCAGAATATAATGGAAATGTTGTCACCGGTACTGCATGGGTTAAGTAACTAAATACTCTGGTGTCGGCAAATGGGATATTCTTCTCAAGTAGGTCAGCTTCATGGATACTTCTATTGCAATATGATGAATGTTTCTTCCTCTGTCTCTGTCTGTCTGTATGTGTCTGTTTGTCTGTCTCTCGCTCTCGCTCTCTCTCTCTCTCTCTCTCTCTCTCTCTCTCTCTCTCTCTCTCTCTCTCTCTCTCTCTCTCTCTCTCTCTCTCTCTCAATCTCAATCTCAATCTCAATCTCTCTCTCTCTCTCTCTCTCTCTCACTCTCACAAACGGAAGCCGCCCCCAAGGAATTCCGGCACTGAGCCCCTTCCCGCGCCTTTTGAAGATTCCCGCCAAAAAGGAGCGACTTTAATAAAATTATCGACGCGGGACTGAAGAGTTGGGCGGGAAAATGCTGAAGGAGGGAGGGGTGGCGGGAAAAAAGGCGTGATTGCGACGCTATTGTGTGAAAAATGTTAATATTAAGTAGAAGGAGGGGAGGAGGAGGGAAGGAGGGGAATCATTTATCAGGAGAGTTTTGGCAGATTTGTTTTTATTTGTCTGAATCTCATTGCCTATCTCGTGTTGTTATGGCTTCCTTCTGTCTTCAGTTATCCCACATTGTAAATAAGTATGGATTTAAATAAGGTATGAAGTGGGTAATTAATTGATTATAATAACTAACCTTTTCAAAGTATATTGATAATGATAAACTCATTTAGAAAGTATATAGAAAGGCACATAGAATAATGAGCGGTACAGTTCCCCTCACAAGTTCTGTTCCTCTCTCAGATTAAATTTATGGAAGTAAAAATAGTATTATTGAATTAGGATAGTCTCTTGTTATGCAGTAGTTTATTCACCTTATGCAACTGTAAAATATGAAACTACACTCTACATTCAATTATACTATTTTTACGTCCATAAATAATATATCAGCGAGTAACGGAACTTGTGTAGGGAACTGTACATCACTATGAATATACTCAAAGCCTGGTTATATTTGCGGTACATTTTCTTATGACTTCGATTTATATATTTATACTTTACTGTATGTATGTATGTATCTATGTATGTATGTATGTATGTGTGTATGTATGTATGTATGTAGGTATATATATATTTATTTATATATTTATTTATCATTTTGTGTTTTGCATACTTGGCCGACTATCACACATTATATTGTTTTGTGGCGTTGGTATTTGGAAGCCACCCAACTCACCTGGTTAGCCAATTAGTAATGAACCACCACAACGTTTCAGGAATCTGCCTTGTGTGGGCCAATCGGATTTCTGAAGACTCTCATTGTCTTGTGTTCTTAAAGTTTAATAGGCAAAGGCATGGAGGTGAGGTCGTTGCCACGCCTAGTCATGAATATATCGCCCAAGAAGCCTTCTACCCAATATGCACCTGATTGATTGAACCCTTTGACTACGAGAGTCTTTATCTTAGTTAAGGGGAGATGGGTCGTGTTTCTGGTTCCCCTTCTTCCTCATGTTTTGCCCCATTAGTTTTCAGATGTTAAGAAGTTCGCCCCATTAGTGTGTCGATTTTAAAACCTTCCGTCCTATTCCTATCTCGATATCAAGTCCTTTCGTGCCATTTAGGTGTCAATGTTTTCCTGGCGAGCGATAGCGAGCCTGTAATTTTAAGAGAAACCCGCCTTCGGCTGGGACATTTTTCTATCGAAAAATGTACACATTTATCTTGAAGGGGGATCTAGGGAGTGTATGTTATGCTTGATAAAGATCTAGTGAGGAAACTAGAATATAAATGCATATATAAAATAAAATAGACCCCCCCAAAAATAACCACTGTCCCCTTAAAAATACACTCGTCTATAGAGTGGTAGCCAACACATAAAGCGTTACAAGGAGTTACTCGAGATAGTTTGGCATTATTGAATATGAGTAATATTTCCTATTTAAATAACTGTGCTAAGTATAAGCCACAATCAAATATATATATATATATAGTGCCATCGTACTGAAAGAGATAACAGGTAAGGGGGGGGGGGGGATATAGGTTGTTTCTGGACCCCCTTCTCCATTAGTAATGAGATTTTATAACGTTCGCCTCCTTAGTTTTGCGATTTTAAGACCTTTCGATCCATTTCGTTGTCAATATTTAGACCTTTCGTGCCACTTAGGTGTTGAGTTTTTTCCTGGCGAACGATAGCGAGCCTGTAATTTAGGAGGTACCGGCCTTCGGCCGAAACGTACACATTTATGGTGAAGAGGGATTTTGGATGATGTTTTTTTTAGCTTAATGGATGTTTATCAAGGAAACTAATAAATAAGTAACTAATTAACCAAAAAGTAGAGCCTTCCCCCCCCCTTAACCCCTTCTATATCGGCAACGTCTTTTAAAAGTAGAAGCTTCCCCCCCCCCCCTTAACCCCTTCTATATCGGCAACGTCTTTTAAAAGTAGAGCCTTCCCCCCCCCCCCCTTAACCCCTTCTATATCGGCAACATCTTTTAAAAGTAGAGCCTTCCCCCCCCTTAACCCCTTCTATATCGGCAACGTCTTTTAAAAGTAGAGCCTTCCCCCCCCCCCCTTAACCCCTTCTATATCGGCAACGTCTTTTATAAGTAGAGCCTTCACGCCGCTTAACCCCTTCTATATCGGCAACGTCTTTTAAAAGTAGAGCCTTACCCCCCCCCCCCTTAACCCCTTCTATATCGGCAACGTCTTTTAAAAGTAGAGCCTTCCCCCCCCTTAACCCCTCCTAATTTGGCAACCTCCTTTAAAAGTAGAGCCTTCCCCCCCCCCTTAACCCCTTCTATATCGGCAACGTCTTTTAAAAGTAGAGCCTTCCCCCCCCTTAACCCCTTCTATATCTGCAACGTCTTTTAAAAGAAGAGCCCTCCCCCCCCCCCCTTAACCCCTTCTATATCGGCAACGTCTTTTAAATGTAGGGCCTTCCCCCCCCCCTTAACCCCTTCTATATCGGCAACGTCTTTTAAAAGTAGAGCCTTCCCCCCCCTTAACCCCTTCTATATCGGCAACGTCTTTTAAAAGTAGAGCCTTCCCCCCCCTTAACCCCATCTATATCGGCGACGTCTTTTAAAAGTAGAGCCTTCCCCCCCCCCCTTACCCCCTTCTATATCTGCAACGTCTTTTAAAAGTAGAGCCTTCCCACCCCCCCTTAACCCCTTCTATATCGGCAACGTCTTTTAAAAGTAGAGCCTTCCCCCCCCCCCCTTAACCCCTTCTATATCGGCAACGTCTTTTAAACTTTTTACTCTGGTTACTATTAGACGATTTTATCTAGCATACAAGGAGCCTCCAGTAATTAATAGGCTTCCAACTATCTTAATCAACCCTTTTTACTACCACAGATCATTCCTATAAGCGGCACAAAATCGTATAAATATTGCTAGAATAAAATACAACAGACGTTGCCGGTGCAGAAGGGGTTTAGACCAACTGCTTGTAATACACGGTGGTTTGTAAGTCGAAGTATACAATATGGTGGCCCCTGAATCATATATGTCCTTGTCTCCTATAGAGGGCTGGGGGAAGGGTTCAGATCTCGCTCAACTGTGGCAGATGAGATGTCGGAATGGGAGGCATTTGAAAGATTTATGGGATTATATTTCTTTTATTTTCATTTTTTCTAGGATGGATGACTTTTATAATATCGCTGTGAATTTGGTTGTTGGTGGGTAGGGGTGTTGCAGATAATTTGGTTGTTGGTGGGTAGAGGTGTTGCAGAGAATTTGGTTGTTGGTGGGTAGGGGTGTTGCAGAGAATTTGGTTGTTGGTGGGTAGAGGTGTTGCAGAGAATTTGGTTGTTGGTGGGTAGAGGTGTTGCAGAGAATTTGGTTGTTGGTGGGTAGAGGTGTTGCAGAGAATTTGGTTGTTGGTGGGTACAGGTGTTTCAGATAATTTGGTTGTTGGTGGGTAGAGGTGTTGCAGATAATTTGGTTGTTGGTGGGTAGAGGTGTTGCAGAGAATTTGGTTGTTGGTGGGTAGAGGTGTTGCAGAGAATTTGGTTGTTGGTGGGTAGGGGTGTTGCAGAGAATTTGGTTGTTGGTGGGTAGAGGTGTTGCAGAGAATTTGGTTGTTGGTGGGTAGAGGTGTTGCAGAGAATTTGGTTGTTGGTGGGTAGGGGTGTTGCAGAGAATTGAGCTTTTTGTATTTCTCTATTAGGATATACTAGTACTACTACTACGACTACTACTACTATTATTATTACTACTACTATTACTACTACTACTACTTCTATTACTAATACTTAGATTACTACTACTACTATATTGATAGGGCTAATCGTTCTAGAAACGGCAAATCTTTCTTGAGCTGAATCAAAGTGTTTAATTTTAGGGATAATGTATACACTATATGAGACTAAACTCGCACACTTTAAGGGAGCCCACCTATCTTTTTTTTTTTCTTTCTCTCCGTCTCTCTTTGGCTTTTATCCATTCGGCCCCATTCAGCCTACTGTTTTAAGACGTTTACCCCCATCCAGGTGTCAATATTTTCCTGGTGAGCGGTAGCAAGCCAGCATATATATATATTTTTGTTTACAGCAAGCTAAATTTGTAAATTTTTCGATCGAAAAATGTCTCCGGCGAAGCCGGATTTCTCCATACAATGCTGGCTAGCTATCGCTCGTCAGGAAGAAATCGACACCTGGATGGGGATAAACGTCTTAAAACAGTTAGCTGAATTGGGCCGAATGGATACAAGCCAGAGAAAGAGAGAAAAGGAGAGAAAGAAAAAAAAACGGTGAACCCCCTTAAGCTATAGCCAATCGTCTAGTGTTGGCCAGATACAAATAATTAATTCAGTATTTGGGGGCAATTACCTACACTTTATTCTGGATATTATTAATTAATTCAGTATTTTGACCTTGCGAATTTCAGGCTATAAGGAAGTTGGAGCCATAAATATCGATATTAAACAGAAATACAATAATAATGTAGGTTTCTAATGGATTAAAAATATGTTGAATTGGGTTTTATGTATTTATATAAGCACCACAACCGCAATTTATGTGATAATTCGGTTAATTATCAATGTCTACAGCTCCAACTTCCTTATAGACCGAAACTCGCAAGAGGCCAATTACCTACACTTTATTCTGGATATTATTAGACGATTATATGCAGATTAGGAAGGATCGCCAGGAATCAAGTACTCTCCGGCTCCCTCAAGTTCCTAAACTAATAAACTCGTCCAATAATAGCCAGAATAAACTGGTAAAGCATGTCTTAATCCTGGTGGGGGTAAGGGGGGTCACCGTTTTTTTTTTTTTAGCTTTCTCTCCTTTTCTCTCTTTCTCTGGCTTGTATCTATTCTGCCCCATTCAGACAACTGTCTTAAGAAGTTTATTCCTATCCAAGTGTCGATTTATTCCTGGCGAGCAATAGCGAGCCAGCATTGTATGGAGAAATCCGGCTTCGCCGGAGAAATTTTTCTATCGAAAAATTTACAAATTTAGCTTGCTGTCAAAAGAAATATATTGTATATACTGGCTCGCTACCGCTCGCCAGAAAAATATTGACACCTGGATGGGAGTAAACGTCTTAAAACAGTAGGCTGAATGGGTTCGAATGGATACAAGCCAAAGAGGGAGGGAGAAAAAGAGAAAAAAAAGCAAGGTGGGCTCCCTTAAAGGCATAATAACAGTATGTGTCTGGTTAAAAACGTATTTGGTCATTAGATAATTGTATACCCTTACTAATTTATGTGCAGACATTATGTTGTTTATTGTTTTCTATATTCCAACTAATCCCTCTCGGGCATAGGCTGAGAGCCTGTACATTCAACCGTACATACAACGGTGAAGCCCGTGAGGTGTTGTTCCAGTCTAGGTATTGCACTATGGCTATTTATATATCAGATATTTATATATTATGTAATTATGGAACTTTTATTATATACAGTATATATATATATATTTCCTTGTAATATTCAAAGAGAGAGCGAGAGAGAGAGAGAGAGCGAGAGAGAGCGAGAGAGCGAGAGCGAGAGAGAGCGAGAGAGAGAGAGCGAGAGAGAGAGAGAGAGAGAGAGAGAGAGAGAGAGAGAGAGAGAGAGAGAGAGAGAGCGCATTAATGGAGAAGAATTTATGGTCGTAGTGTCTTTGTTGTTGTCATTACTTACATGGAGTGTATTGGTAACTTTTAGCTTGATCCAGAAACATGGCATTCGCTGTATTATTGATCTCGTCTCCTGTTCTCTCCTATTGTCTTACTCTCCTACTTTATTCTATTCTGTATATCCATTTTTGAACAATGTCTCCTTTTCCTTATAAACTGTCTTTTTGGCGCAATGCATAAGTGTGTTGATTTTAGTTGTGAGCGTCCTGGGTTCGAATCTCCGGACTGCCGCATGTGTTTGTTAGTTTTATTAATCGAGTTTGAGAATAAAGTTGGTTGGTGGAGAGAACATCATAATTCATAATTTGTTCATTAGTTTATTCAAGTACATTGGGGTTTGTAATTGATGATTAATGTTAAGAACGGGGTGTTACTTATTCATCATTCTATCTTGCTCGTGATTACTCTCTTCTTTGTGTTTCTACTCTCCTATTTTCATACTGTTTACATGTTTTCAGTATTTTCACATTTCATTTGATGTTGACTTCACTTTCTATTAGCACCTGTTTTATACTTGACATTTGTTTGCATGTCTGAGTACTTCTATATTTGTTTAGAGTAAAATATCAATTCTACTTAAATTTCTCATTCCTCCCTATTTATTTTCTTCCTCCTGTTAGTATAAATATATACAGTATATCTTGCGTTAAACCCTTTTTTTCATTCGCATATCCTTTATTTGTATGCAAGTTTATTTTCATCGCGCGTTTATAAATGTATTTTAGGTAAGCGAACAGTGATAACAAATACTGAAATCATGACGGTAATGTTTTTTCTTCTCTGCAATATCTTCGTTCAAGATCGCATAGCATTGAATAGATATTGTTCTTCATACTTTATAACTAATACTTATTTTCTATATACACAAACTTGGGCCTATTTTGGAAATACAGCCTTTATATTATATTATTTTGCCTGTGAGAAGTTAACATTCTAGATAACATTTCTTGCTACTTGCTAGAATTAAAATGGATTTTATATATATATATTTTTTTTTATCGGAATGTAGGTGTGATGGAGTGATCTTGCCATTTACAGTCCCGGGTGCAAATCCTGATGGACTTGGTAAATATTTAGGCCTTAACCAGGATTCGAACCGCAGTCAATCAGAGTGACAGCCCGCGCTTTAACCCACTCGGCCACGGCGTGATAAAAGCTTAAAAACCTTTTCTTCTTTTCAACAACCGAGCTCTGGAACTCTCTTCCAGAATCAGTCTTTCCCTCTTCCTATGACTTAAATTGCTTCAAACTCCGTGTGTCCAGGCATTTTAGCTCGAGCGTCCCTTGATTTTGGCCCTGTCACTTTCAAATCTGGGGGAGGCACTCGCTGCAGGCAGTTATGCCTTTTGTCTCCCTCATTCACATAGAAAAAACAAAAAATATATACTGTATATATATAATGTGTGTGCGTATGGGTGGGTGGGTGTAAAAAGGGAAATCCATTGTAGTGTACTATGAAACATGGGTCCTACGACTTGGTACGGAATTAACCTACCCCAAGGGCATGTCAAGTCAGGTCAGGTGAGGGTATTGAGGGTTATGCCTTTACAACGGCACCTCATATCTACTTTTCGAAGAGTGTTGGGAGGGGAGAAGAGGTGTTGGAATGAGTGGCAACTGTGGGAGTGGCTTTGTTATGTGTGTAATTAGGTCAAGTAAATTCACAAGGGAACGTGCTATCCACTAGACCGCCGCGGCTCTGTTGTGTATGTGTCATAGACCCCTGGTATGTGTATAACACGTCAGAACATAATAGATTCAGAAAAGTGAAGAACCACTGCGATAACTAAAGCAACAACAATGTGAACTACTACACTCTGAATAATGTTATAGACTAAGAAAACAACAGGGTTAAGGGGAGGGAGACCGTTTTTGTGGCCCCCCTTCTCCCTAATGTTTAGACCCACTAGTTTTGAGATTATAAGACGTTAGGCCCATTAGTTTGGCTATTTTAACACCTTTCGCCCCATTTCGTTGTCAATTTTAAGACCTTTTGTGCCATTTAGGTGTCGATTATTTCCTGGCGAGCTATAGCGAGCCTGACATTTTAAGAGGAATCGGCCTTCGGCCGGGAAATTTTTCTACCGAAAAATGTACACATTTATCAGGGGGTGTTTTTCTAAACTTGATGGAGGTCTAGGTAGGAAACTAAAACAAAATATATGAATAAATGAATTAATAGACCAAACAAACGGCCAGTCTCCCCTTAATAACAATAACATTAATAACCAAAACAACAACAACAATAACCAAAATTACCAACCAGCACCACCACCGCCACAACAACAACAATAACAACAACAACAACAAACCAGGAAGCCCAAGACCGCCAGCGTCAAGTAAATGGATTGACCAATGAGCGTAGAGGAGGACCCGGGCTACTCGACTATGATTGGCCGGCCTCATTATCTTTATTGGGGACCGCTTGGGCTGCCACACTCGCCCCATTGGCTTTATGACACTGAAGGGTAGGGGGTTGTTGGGATCAGTGGGGGGGATTTGGGGATCACGTTGGGGATGTCTGAGAATATTTGGATCATGTTTGGGTATATTTGGATTATATTGGAGATGTCTGGGTATATTTGGATCATGTTGGGAGATGTTTGGGTATATTTGGATCATGTTGGGAGATGTTTAGGTATATTTGGATCATGTTGGGAGATGTTTAGGTATATTTGGATCATGTTGGGAGATGTTTAGGTATATTTGGATCATGTTGGGAGATGTCTGGGTATATTTGGATCATGTTGGGAGATGTCTGGGTATATTTGGATATGTTGGGATATGTTTGGGTATATTTGGATCATGTTGCGAGATGTTTAGGTATATTTGGATCATGTTGGGAGATGTTTAGGTATATTTGGATCATGTTGGGATATGTCTGGGTATATTTGGATCATGCTGGGAGATGTCTGGGTATATTTGGATCATGTTGGGAGATGTTTAGGTATATTTGGATCATTTTTGGAATGTTTGGGTTTATTTGGATCATTTGGGGATGTCTGAGAATATTTAGATCATGTTTGGAGACGTCTTGGTGTACTTGGATCACATAAGGGAGCCCACCTCGCTTTTTTTCTCTTTCTCTCCCGCTATCTTTGGCTTGTATCCATTCGGCCCTATTCAGCCTACTATTTTAAGACTTTTACCTCCATCCAGGTGTCAATATTTTCCTTGCGAGCGCTAGCGAGCCAGCATATATATATTTTTGTTTTGACAGCAAGTTAAATTTGTAAATTTTTCGATAGAAAAATGTCTCAGGCGAAGCCGGATTTCTCCAAACAATGCTGGCTCGCTATCGCTCGCCAGGAAGAAATCGACACCTGGATGGGGATAAACGTCTTAAAACAGTTGGTTGAATGGGGCCGAATGGATACAAGCCAGGGAAAGAGAGAAAATGAGATAAATATAAAAAAAGTAGGTGACCCCCCTTAAGGATGTTTCGGTATATTTGGATTATGTTTTGAGACGTGTTGGTGTACTTGGATTATGTTGGGGATGTTTGGGTGTATTTGGATCATGTTTGGGCATATTTGGATCATGTTTGGGTATATTTGGATCATATTTGGTGATTTCTCGGTATATACTTGGATCATTTTGGGGATGTTTGAGTATATTTGGATAATTTGGGGGATGCTTGGGTATATTTGGATCATGTTTGGAGATGCCTGGGTATACTTAGGATCATTATGGGGATGTTTGGGTATATTTGGAGTATGTTGGCAGGATATCTGGGCATATTTGAATCATGGTAATGGTAGGGAATGTGTTTGCATCGTATATTATTATGAACATTACCCTTTTTTAAACCTTCTCTGAGGGGGAAAGATTTATTTATTGGTCGATTTATTTATGTATTTATATTTTCATGTTTTGTAGTTTCCTCCTTTGACCTCCATCAAGCTTAAAAAATTTCCCCAAGATCCCCCTTCTAGATAAATTTCCCCAAGATCCCCCTTCTAGATAAATGTTTACATTTGTTTAGTAGCAAAATATCCCGGTTGAAGGCAGGCCGATTCCTCCTAAATGTCAGGCTCACTATCGTTCGCCAGGAAAAGATTGACACATAAATGGTACGAAGGGTCTTAATATAAACAAAGAAATGGGATGAACATTCTTGAATTCACCAAACTAATGGGCCAAACGTCATAACATCTGAAAACTAATGCGGTTAAACATGAAGGAGAACGGGGCCCAGATAACGCAACCCTTCCCCTTAAACCGTAGATGATGGTATAATGGAGTAATTTTCAGGGGGGCGTGTTTATATTATATTTGGTATGTTTTGGGAAGGTTGAAGCCAGGTTCGGAGTGTTAGGATTAAGGGAGCAGTACTCGCGTTGTCTGGCAATGATTAGACGATTTTATTCAGCTTAGGAAGGACCTCTAGCAATAATAGGGCTTCAAACTATCTTAACTAACCCTTTTAACTACCACACATCCTTCTTAACCTAACCTAACCTAACCTAACCTAACCTAACCTAAGCTGCATAATATCGTCCAAATATAGCTAGAATAGAATATAACACACGTCGCTGGTACTCAAAGGGTTATTGACTAGTGTGGTGTAGTGGTTAGCACGTTTGCCTGTTGATTAAAGTGTCCAGGGTTCGATCCTGGGTGGGGTTTGTGAGATTTTTCTCAAGCGGTATTGCTTGATTTAAGTATTATTATAGACATGTTTGGGGATTTGAGGATCATGATAAGTATATCTAGGGCTATTAACCCCTTCTTTACCGGGGATGTTTTATGATTATATTCTAGCTATATTTAGACGATTTTGTGCAGCTTAAGAAGTATCTGTGATAGTAAAAAGGGTTAAGTGAGATAGTTCGAAGCCTGTTAATTGTTGTAGGCCTTTCATAAACCGCATAAAATCGTCTATTAGTAGCTAGAATAAAGTTAAAAGGTGTCGCCGGTACAGAAGGGGTTAAGATAATGTTTGGCGGATGTTTTTTGCTATTTGAAGTCATGCCTACATCATAAACGGGAATTATTAGAAAGGTTGGGTAATATTTAAGCCAAGTTTAGGATGCCTTCAGAGAATTGAAAGAGATGGAAGAGAGAGAAGTAAAGGATGAATGGAAACAGTTTAAGGAAGGAGTGAAGCAAGCGCCGAGGACGTATGGGGTAAAAGGAAAGTTGGAGTTCACAATTATATTCTACATCCCTTAAGGGGACAGTGGCTACTTTTTTGGTCTATTAATTAATATATTCATGCATGTTTTATTTTCCTCGCTAGACCTCCATCAAGATTAAGAAAACACCCTCTAGACCCCCTTCAAATTAATTGTGTACATTTTTCGGTAGAAAAATGTTCCGGCCGAAGGCCGGTTCCTCTTAAATTACAGGCTCGCTATCGCTCTCCAGAATAAACTCGATACTTAAATGGCACGATAGATCTTGTAATTGACAACATAATGGGGTGAAAGGTATTAAAATCGTCAAAGTAATGGGCCGAACGTCTTATAATCTCAAAACAAATGGGGCTAAGCATGAGGGAGAAGGGGTGCCAGAAAAACGACTCGTCTCCCTTAAAATACTTAATACCTGTCAAGTTTTCGGCGTTAGAAGCTGAAATAAATCGGGAGTGAACAAAAAAAAACGACCGAGTAATGTGATTCATTATGTTGACCCATACAGTACCGGCGACGTCTTTTACATTTGATTTCAGCTACATTTAGACGATTTTATGAAGCGTAGGAGGGGTATGTGGTAGATAAAAGGATGAATTGAGATAGTCTGTAGCCTTTTAATGGGTAGACGTTTTTTTTTTTTTTTTTTTTTTAAGAGACCATGAACGGAGGAATGAAAAACACAGATAAAACAAAAAGGTCCATGTGCCTAAAGGCATCCTCCATTCATAAAATGTTTGTAACAACTGGATTTAAACATTTGTAGATTGTAAGTTTGTGGAAAGCAATTCGAGGGAAGTGAATTCCAAAGAGTAGTAGCTCTGGGGATAAATTAATTCTGATAAGCAGAAGTCCTGCATTGTGGAGGAGAAAGTGTAAATTCATGGGCGCTCTCAGCTGCCCTAGTTCTACGGGGAAAGATGTGGAGAGGCGGCACAATTGAAGCAAGTTCCTCGGAACAATTGCTGTGAAAATATCTGTAGAATAATGCAAGGGATGCAACGTTTCTTCGTATGGATAATGTAAATAATAATAATAATAATAATTAACGGTTTATTCACAAAAGCAGCCCGAAGGCTGAAAATATACAAGGAAGTTGATACATAGTTAAAATTAAAATTAAAATTAAAATTAAAATTGACACAAGAGCTAACAGGCTAATTTACAATGAAAAATATGTATATAATTTATTGATTGTTTAAGACCTTAATTATTGAAGGAATGGCGCTGTTCTTGTAGCGGTCAGTCCGTGGTGCTCTTACGGGGACAATACGCTTGAAGTGGCGAACTGCGCGTAGAGGAGGAGGGGCGTCGGTGTCTGTGGTTGTTTAGTAGTTTGCTGGAGAACTGCTGAAGGTGTTGTTCGTAGAGGTTAGATATGGCGAGTACGTTAATTAGGTTACATGCATCTTGGTAAGTGGTGTAGTTGGCCCCTAACATTATTCTGAGTGCTCTCTTCTGAATTTTTTCTAATTTATTTCTTTGGGTTAAGTTGAGAGAGGATGACCAAACGGGTGAAGCATAGCAGAGTTTGGGTAATATAAAAGATTTGTATAAAAGTAGCATGTCATCTCTGGGAACCCCTAGTTGTTTCAGGGTGCGAAACATGTGTAGCCGATAAGAAGAAGCACTAGCTATGGTGTTAACATGTTTATCCCAGAGTAGTTTTTGCTGAAGGAAAACACCAAGTAATTTAGTGGACTGAACTATCTCGAGGGTGTGATTGCCAAGCTTGAGGGTGGGTGGAGGGATGGGTTTAGAAGCAACATTGAAGTTCATGACAAGTGTTTTGTTTAGGTTAATAGTGACATCATTATCTTGTGTCCAGGTCAGTAGGGCATCTAGGTTGGCTTGGAGAATGCTGTAGTCTGGAGAAGCGTTGCTGATGGAAGAGGCTAGTGTGGAATCGTCAACATATTTCCATTTGAGTTCTGCGTCTTGAAGGGCGTTATTGCTGAGTATTAAATAACCGAGGGGCCCCATTCGTGTCCCTTGAGGCAAACCGCAAGTAAGTGTTTGTGAACTGGAGATACTGCCTAGAAAGCGGACGGATTGTTGACGGTCGTTGAGGAAATCCGCCAACCAGGAGGTAAGACATTCCCTGAGGCCAAGGTGTAGTGCTTTCTTAATTATAATGATGTGGTTCACTAGATCGAAGGCTTTTTTGAAATCTATGAATACTGCTGTTACTGACGTGTTTCGGCGGTCTAAATTTTTATGAATGAAGTCAAGAAAACTGATGAGGTAGTGTGAGGTGGATGAGGATTTAATATTTCCATACTGGCACGAGTCTAATTTATTGTATATATCTTTGTAAGCCAATTCAGCTACAAAACTTTCACAAATAAGGCTAGGAATAGGTGTAATAGCTATGGGCCGTAGTTCATTAAGAGATTGAGGGTTTGAAGATTTAGGGATTGGAGTGAAGGTCCTGTGTGATTGCAGGGTTATTGATTAATCTAATAGCTTTATTTTGAATTTTGTCCAACTGCCTCAATGCAACCACTCCACTTCCACCCCACAGAGGTGAACAGTAATCCATCTGAGAACGCACATGACTTATATATCACGGCCAACTGCTCGTCAGTGAAGAATTCTCGAACTCTGTACAGGAGTCCCAGTTTTTTAGAGGCATTCTTAGCAATGCTTCTAACATAATGTATCCAGCTCAAGTTAGTAGTTAATGTTACACCGAGAATGTCAATACTAGGGGAAGTGGGAATATTTATATTATTAAAAAATATATGGGAGTCAGTGAGATTCTTCCTAAGCTGAATACAATTATCTAATAGTTGCCAGAATATAACGAAAAGGACGTCACCGGTACTGGATGTGTTAATATTAAGGGGAGGTTTTTAGTTTGTTTCCTTCTCCTCCAGCAATCTTAAAATTTCACCCCCTTGACCCCCTTTCAAGATAAATTTGTACATTTTTCGGTAGAAAAATGTCCCGGCCAAAGGCCGGTTACTCTTAAATAACAGGCTCGCTATCGCTCGCCAGCAAAAAATCGACACCTAAATGGCACGAAAGTTCTTAAAATTGACAGAAATGGGTCGAAAGTTCTTAAAATCGTTAAAATAATAGGGCGAACGTCTTAAGACTAGAAAAGCAATGGGGCTAAACATGAGGGAGAAAGGGGTCAAGAAAAAAGTCCCTCAAGTGGAAATCTCACCTTAAGGTGGTTGCTGCGAGTTAGAGGAGGAGGAGGAGGAGGGTGGGAGGAGGAGGAGGGTGGGATGCCGGGGGGTTGCCGTATACCTCCTTTATATATTTTGTTCGATTAGTTTTTAGTACACCATTACAATCATCATTTGGAATATGTGTCATTAGTGTTTATCAGTTTGCCTCATGAATTGCATTACATCAGGAATTAATGTAGATTATCTCCACATTACCGTTGGGAGAAATGTGAGGATAATGAGTTGGTAAGATCTCCGGACTTGTTGCATCCCTCCTCTCAGCCAATCAGGAGGGAATTAGTTCAGCGGGCGTCCCACATCTCACTCCCATTAATAATAATAATAATGCAGTGTGATGACGCTCTTTCCATCTCATTTTGGCATAATTTAATTATTTTAATCAGCTTAGGAAGGATGTGGAAGTCAGAGGTTTAACCGAAATAGCGTTTACCCCAATGATACCTAAATATCCTTCCTTAGCTGCATACATTCGTCTAATATTAACAACCGTATTATATCTCAAATGACGTTATGGTATTATTGAGTGGGTTAAGGGGGGTCACCGGGTTTTTTCTCTTTCTCTCCTTTTCTCTCTTTCCTTGGCTTGTATCCATTCGGCCCCGTTCCACCAACTGTTTTAAGACGTTTATCCCCATCCAGGTGTCGATTTCTTCCTGGCGAGCGATAGCGAGCCAGCATTGTATGGAGAGATCCGGCTTCGCCGGAGAAATTTTTCTATCGAAAAATCTACAAATTTAGCCTGCTATAAATAAATATATATATATATATATATATATATATGTATATATATATATATATATATATATAGATATATATAATATTATATATAAATATTATATATATATATAATATTATATATAAATATTATATATATATATAATATTATATATAATATAATTATATAGCAGTTCACTGCTCAATAGGTGGCGTTCTGAGAGTGAGGGTCTGAGTCTGGAGGGTGAGACGGTGAAGCACTTGAGCGAAGCAACCAGCCGCTTCAGAGATGGAGCTGCTTTGAGCCATGATGGATGCTTCACAGGTCTCACTCCCCAGGCTGGAACAAGACCTCACGGGCTTCACCGTGTTGAGCGGTGGAATGTACAGGCTCTCAGCCTATGCCCGAGAGGGAGTAGTTGGAATATAGAAAAAAAAAAAAAAAAAAAAAAAAATATATATATATATATTATATATATATATATATATGCTGACTCGCTAGCTCTCACCAGGAAATTATTAACACCTGGATGGGGGTAAACGTCTTAAAACAGTAGGCTGAATGGGGCCGAATGGACACAAGCCAAAGAGAGCGGGAGAGAAAGATAAAACAAAAAAGCAAGGTGAGCCCCCCTAAGGGATTCAAACGAGCACTTTTTCCTTCAACCATGTTAATTTACTGTTGTTGGATTGTGTTTGAAAGTTGTGGACCAAAGTGTGGTAAGCCTCTGGGTGCACTTTGATGCAATAATATCTTGCCCAATCATATATATTCGTGGACTTCACCTATTTCTAAATATCAAAGTATATCTCGATAAACTATTTTATGAATGTAATTTTCTATACATCAACTACAAAGCTAAATATACTCTTTATTTAAAAGCAAGATCCATCCAAAAATCAGTCCAGATGGTTATAATTGACCACTTGCTAGTTTCAGGCTATAAGGAAGTTGGAGCTGTAGACATCGATGATAAATATAAATGCCATAATAATGTAGGTTTCTGATGGATAAAGTGTATGTTGCGTTGGGTTTTATGTATATACATTATACAGTATATATAAATGCAGTACAGACGCAATTTAGCTGGTAAATCTGCTCAATATCGATGTCTACAGCTCCAACTTCCTTATAGAACGAAACTCACAAGTCGTTAATTGCATAGAGACAAAATATAGATGGTCCACGGATTCTTACGAGTGGGCTAGAAACTATGGTATCCGAGTGTACTAATAAGGTTTGAAGACCTCCACACATTTTGATGAGTTAGTGTAGGTTTCATTTCGTCGGTGTTATAACTGTTAAGTATAGCATCACGAATTCCTTCATTTGATTATAGTTAGTATTTGACTATTTTGTTAGGATAATACAAGGTTTGGTGGGAGTTAAGGGGCAATTGAGTTAGATTGTTCTCCGTTGTTTGGGCAAGGTCCTTCTTAAGTTTCATAAAATTGTCTAGAGTTAGCTAGAATATAATAATACACCATATTGCTGTGAAGGCATTCACTCTATATTGCGTCTGACTGAAGCAATGGAAGTTCTGCTTTTGATCGGTTATGCAATCATCAAAGTTCCTATAATAAAGAAGGGTGTATTCCTTTCTGTACTGGTGACATATTTTGATTTTATTTCAGCTACATTTAGACGATTTTATGAAGCTAAGGAAGGATATATGATACCTAAAAGGATTAATTGAGATAGTCTGAAGCATTTCAATGAGTAAACGTCCTTTGGAAGCTGAATAAAATCGTCTAACATTTGCCAGCATATAATGAAAAGGACGCCACCGGTACTGAATGGGTTAAGTTAATGTTGTTTGAACAGATAAGTTATGGGATAAATTTGATATGCAACTTTGTTAGATACAATTATTTGAGCACAATAATTATGATTATCCATCAATTTTAACCCTTTCCAAATCCGATTACGCATTTCTTTTGTTTTCTGGCTATTATTGGACGAATACACAAAAAATACATAAATAAATACCAATAAATATATATATACAGTATATATATATAAATGTTTTAAGAGAGTAAACACCAAACAACAATAGCACACGGAAATGGAAGTATTGCACTGTGCTTTAATGTTTATAAATAATAACTAAATGTTTCTATTATGCATTTGTATGTCCACATTTACTATATTTGTCTCCCATTCCTCCCGTACACCTCCTCATAAATACGATCGCGCACATACACACACACCCACCCACCCACATACATACATACATACATACATACATACATACATACACACACACACACACACACACACACACACACACACACACACACACAGACAATAAAATACTGGCCATATATTACCAACCACCCGCCTCTTACTAACCACTTGTGTTTGTTCTCTTTGACAGGTAAGTGTTGGTCATCCCATCACACCTGCCTCCACCTACCTGCCTCTTCGTTACCATAGTAACCATCATAACGGCTACACCACAATATTTAAGGTGCGTTTCGCCAAATTACAAATATTGCCATATTATTGCTTGTCTGTTGTCCTAATAATCAGTGAATGAATCGCAAGGTATTTTTTTCTCGTAATCATCAACTGGAAAGAAAATGCAAAGTTGAAGTTGTAGTATATACTTTGAAACATTTTCACAATCCCCTAAAAATATCTTGAAATACATATGAAATCTATGGACCCTTGAATGTACTTGTAGGTAGCCAATACAACATATTATACACACACACACACACACACACACACACACACACACACACACACACACACACACACACACACACATATATATACATACATCCAAGCATGGTACCCTTGTATTTATATGATTAGCCATACCCTTGTCATAAAGAACAATGCGCCCAGAGGTTGATAGTAGTTGCAAATCAATGTGGATACCATTGACAATACCAAGAATGGACATAGATTCGTTGGAGAGAGTACAGCGAAGAATGACACAAATTATTCATAATATTAGAAATCTACCATCTGAAGAAAGGTTGAACAAATTAGGCTTACATTCGTTAGAAAGACGCAGAGTTAGAGGGGATATGATAGAAGTGTTCAAGTGGGTTAGTGGGACAAATAAAAGAGACATGAACAATGTACTGAAGCTCAGTGATAGCGAAAGAACTCGAACAAATGGTTTCAAATTAGATAAATTTCATTTCAGAAAAGATATAGGCAAATATTGGTTTGGTAACAGAGTTGTAGATGGGTGAAATAGGCTACCGAGTGATACAGTGGGATCAAGAACGATAGGGAGGTTTAAGATAAAATTAGATAGGCATATGGACGAGATGGGTTGGGTGTGAGGGGGATCTACCAGGTGTGGGCCAATCGGCGCTCAGCAGACCCCCGTAATCTTGTGTTAATCTCTGACCGTTTTGGTGGGGTCAGTACTCAAGGTATTAGTGAGTTGGGCCTATAATTGGGCCTAGTAATTGGGGTTGGGTGTGACCGGGATCTGCCTTGTTGGGCCGATCGGTTTTTTGCAGACTCCCATTTTCTTATGTAAGAACAAGGTAGATAAAATGGTGCCAATAAAGAAAGTCGGTAACGGGGAAGAAAACAAAGGTGATTGGAGGACCCTTCTTGTGTTGGTCTCTTTCCCTCTTTCCGAAATGGGATGTTATTACACTGATCATTGGTCTTGTTTTTTGAACGATGTTCAATGTGCAAATATTGGTACGATTGGAATGGTGTTATTATCTTTGGTATCACCTTACATATTATGTACACACACACACACACACACACACACACACACACACACACACACACACACACGTAAAGGTGATATTGTTACTGCGTTGATATCCAAATTCATGTAACAAGCTAAAGGAAATATTTAACATAAATCGATAATAACAATATGTTGGTTATGGTTACTGTGTTTCTAAGAGAGAGAGAGAGAGAGAGAGCCCCGGCTGGCGTAGAGTGACAAACGGGTCCCCATTATTAGGTCTCTGTGGTCAAAATATGGCCCCAATTAGAACACTTCCTAAGATTTAATTCAGATGGTGTTGGCATCTCACAGCTGCTGGGGGAGGGGGGGGGGGGGTACGAGGGGACTGGTATATTTGTGTTATTATTATTGTTATAATATTTGTTATTAATATTGTTATGATTTGTGTTATTATTATTATTATTATTATTATTATTATTATTGTTTTTGTATTATTATTGTTATTATTAGTATTAGTATTAGGTTTACTATTATTATTGTTATTATCATTATTATAATTTTATTATTAATATAATTAATAAAAATATAATATTTAGTTAATCTCACTCTCACTCTCTCTAGGCGTTTGATAATTAATTGTACTTGAGAAATGTCTTCTTTTGATAACGGGACTGATGCTTATACATAATACAGTCGTATGGTGGTGTCAAGAAGGAATAACTCCATGTGCTATCAGATTAATGGTGTTTATAGAGAGAAATTAAATACACGGGGAGGAAAGGTAGGTGAACGTGAGAAATATGAATACCAACTGAAGAGAGAGAGAGAGAGAGAGAGAGAGAGAGAGAGAGAGAGAGAGAGAGAGAGAGAGAGAGAGAGAGAGAGAGAGAGAGAGAGAGAGAGAGAGAGAGAGAGGAGAGAGAGAGAGAGAGAGAGAGAGAGAGAGAGAGAGAGAGAGAGAGAGAGAGAGAGAGAGAGAGAGAGAGAGAGAGAGAGAGAGAGAGGTGTGAGGAGAGGAGAAAAGAGTGAAGCAAAGGAGAGGGGGGGGGGGAGACGGAGGGAAGACAGGAGAAAAGAGAAGAGAAGAAGAGGATGGGAAAGGAGCCAAGGTTTGGCGGAGGTATAGAGGAAGAGGGGAGGAGAAGAAGGAGAAGGAGAAGGGCGGTAGAA
This sequence comes from Paralithodes platypus, assembly GCA_032716605.1. NCBI lineage: Eukaryota > Metazoa > Arthropoda > Malacostraca > Decapoda > Lithodidae > Paralithodes > Paralithodes platypus. The sequence goes on along the minus strand of CM064511.1, from coordinate 27,693,380 downwards.
AAGGAGAGGGGAGGAGGAAAACGAGGGGGGGAGCAGGAGGAGGGAAACAAGGAGAGGGGAGGAGGAGTACAAAGGAAATCAAGCAACAACAGATCTAGTGACCCTTCTAGGTTGCTGGTCCTCCAAAACACTGAGGATCAAGTGTCCAAACAGTGGTTTAGAGTGGGTAAGGGAACATTGGAAAGGGAATTACTGCCCTGGAACTAATGTCCGTGGCAGGATTAGGAAGTTAGTAGGGGACAGATGGGTTAGTAACTGAGGGGGGGATAAAATAAAGTTATTCATTTACAAACGCAGTCAGTCGCGGGTTTGATGCGAGATATTTGTCTAGGCGGAGTTTAAATGAATCAACGGTGATGCAGTCTATAACGTTTCGGGGAAGCCCATTCCACAAGTTGACAACTCGATTGAAGAAGAAATTCTTAGATTCGTGTGAGTTAAAAGATTTACCAATAATTTTGCAACCGTTTCCCCGCGTGTAATTAGATTGGTCGATAGTGAAGTACTTACTACAGTTCATATTGTCGATGCCTTTGATGATTTTGAACACTTGAATTAAGTCACCTCTTAATCTGCGCTGGGTTAAAGGAAATAGATTTAATTCTCTAAGACGCTCTTCGTATGGTTTGTTCTTTAGGCTAGGTATCATTTTGGTAACTCTACGTTGAACTCGTTCTAGCTTGTTTATATCTTTTTGGTAATAAGGGCACCAGGATTGAACGCAGTATTCCAGAAGAGGGCGGACTAAGGAATTGTAAAGGGTTAGGATAACTTCTTTGGATTTATGCTCAAATGACCTGCCTATAAAGCCAATTATTTTGTTAGCCTTCTTAACAACTTCTGAACATTGTTGACTCGGTTTTAGGTTACTCGATATTGTTACTCCCAGATCGGTTTCTCTGTTTACATTCTTAAGCTGAGTGCCATTCATCGAATAGTTTGCTTTCTCATTTAGGTATCCGATATGTAGTACTTTACATTTATCCGCATTGAAACTCATTTGCCAAATTTGGGCCCAACATGACAATTTATCTAGATTGTGTTGCATATCGTCAACTTGTTCTTTTGAGAGTACGCTATTTGCAATTTTTGTATCGTCAGCAAATTTTGAGATTGTACAGGTGAGACCCTCATCTATGTCGTTGATGTAAATTAGAAAGAGAATTGGTCCTAGTACCGATCCCTGGGGTACCCCGCTACTTACATTGGTCCATTTAGATGCCTTACCGTTTATGACTACTCTTTGTTTTCTGTCGCTGAGCCAATTTTCTATCCATTTCAACACACCGTCTTGTATTCCATGCGCTTTTAGTTTTAGCAGTAAACGTTTGTGGGGAACTTTGTCAAAGGCCTTTTGAAAATCAAGGTATATAATATCTACAGCTTTACTCTCATCGTAGAGGTTGAGGATATCGTGGAAGAAGTCTAAGAGGTTTGTTAAACAGGAACGTTTTTTACGAAAGCCGTGTTGAGTATCTTTAAGTATGTTATTTTCCTCTAAGTGATTTACGAGTCTGTCTCGTATGACCGTTTCTAGCATTTTACATACAACTGAGGTTAAGCTAATTGGACGATAGTTACTGGGTAGGGATTTGCTGCCTTTTTTTAATATCGGTGTTACGTTGGCTAGTTTCCACTGATCGGGCATAGTTCCAGACTGCAAGGATTTATTGAATAGTAATGTAAGTGGTTTGGAGAGCTCATCCTTAGCTTCCTTTAGAACTCTAGGCGAGATTGTATCAGGTCCAGGCGTTTTATTTACCTTGAGTTTATCTAAACAATTCAGTACTTCTCTCTCTGTAACGGTGATATTGCTTAGAACATCTGAATTATCAATCTGAATCGGCGATGGTGTAGGGATATCACTGAGGTCTTCTGTTGTAAAAACTGATGCAAAGAAGGTATTGAGGGCATTTGTACTTCGTCTTTGGTGTATTCTCCTTTTTCATCGACTAACGGTCCAACAGTTGAAGTAACTACTTTTTTCTTTCTGATATAACTATAGAATTCTTTCGGGTTTGTTTTACTTTGATTCGCAATATGTAACTCTAAGGTCTTTTTACTTTGCTTAATTAACTTTTTGGCTTTGCGTCGTAGCTCTACAAATTTCAGCCGTTCTTCGTCATTTTGTGAGGATTTTAATCTATCATTAGCAAATTTTTTAGCAAGCAGGCAGTTTGAAATATCTTTATTCCACCATTTGGGCTTATTATTATGGCCTGGACGCCGTATTTTCGATGGTATGCAGTCGTGCACTGCTTTTAGGTAAGTGGCTTCGAATAACTTCCAAGATGTATTTATGTCGTTATTGTGAATTAAAAAGCTCCAGTCAGTTTCTTTAAACATAGCTCTAAGTTTATGGAAGTTTGCTTTCTTGAAATTAGGGACTTTTTCGATGCTACTATTTGGTTCGTTACTAGTAAACTTTAAAGTGAAAGTTATCGTACGATGGTCGCTGTTACTGAATTCATCACCAACATTCAAATTCTCTATTAATTCTTCTTTTGTTGCAAGTACAATGTCAAGAACGTTATTACCACGGGTTGGCGTTCGAACAAATTGATAAAGCGAACTCTCTTGCAAGTTCGTATACAAGTCATGTCCGGAGTGTGAAGTAAGAGTATCGCCCCACTTGGTCACAGGTAAATTAAAGTCGCCAAAAATTACGGTATCTTGCGAGTTACTTACATCTGCAATTTGTTCGTAAATTTCTCGGTCAGTTTGCACTGATTGAGCTGGAGGTCTGTATATTAATGCAAGTATTATTTTTGTACCTTTATTATTCTTTATTAGCACAAAAGATGCGTCGACGTTCACAATTTGAGGTTTTGACAAGAGGGTAGGGTTAAGACTTTCTTTGATATAAAGTAAAACGCCACCTCCATTTCGATTTATTCGGCTTTTCTCCTCAAACATTACATAACCGGGAAGTGAATACTCTGCTAAAAAGTCTCTATCTTCTGTATTGAGCCAAGATTCTGTTATGCCAATCACATCATAATTTTCTGTAAACACTAGCTCCTCTAAATCTGAAAATTTATTGCGTATGCTACGAGCGTATGCATAGAACACCTTTAAATTTGTTATTTTAGAACTCACGGAACGCTCTTTAATAATATTTTTGGTTCTTGTCGGATCTGCATTTATGTTCATGGCTGTCCTCGGTCCTCGCTGTCTTCGGTCCTTATCGCTGGTGGTCCTCGGTTGCCTCTGTTTTTTTCTTGGCGTTGGATGATTTATGTCACTGCTGCTTCTTCTCGGATGGCGTTTTTTGATCCATGGCTGCGGACTGCTTCGTGTAGGAGACGACCCATGCGTGCTGAACCCACAGGGTTTAGATGAGTGCCATCCTTGCGGAACAGAGTAGGCTGGTTGTAGAAGTTGTCCCAGAGGTTGATGAATTCAACTTCTTCCCTCAGACACAAATATTTTAGTCGGCTATTTGTGCTGAAGGCCTTGTCGTAGAATTTGTCAGGTGCGTCGATCTTGGGGAGAATGCCTGAGATGATGATATTCCTTGACTTGTTTTTGTAGTGCTGGATCATCTTGCGATATTTCTCCATCAACTCTTCGGATCTGGTGCGCATGACGTCATTTGAACCAGCATGGATGACAAAAAGGGTATTTTCATTTGCATCCTTTGTGGTATCTTCGAAGGCTTCCACAATGTCGTCCAGTCCAGCTCCTGGGATGCAAAATCTTTTTCGTTGATTTGGGACTCTGTCGCAGAACTCTTCGACCTGTCCTCGTAGGATGGAATCCCCAACAAGCCTGGTCTCCTCTGGTTCGTCTTCCATCTCTACCAATATCTCAAATCTGTTTGACATTGTGACTGGTAGATGAGACCTTTTCTGCGTTGGCCGTGCACCGTTCCTCACTGGTGTAAATCCGGAAACCTGTGGTGGCGGGACTCTACGTACAGGTCGGGGAGAGGAGTGGTTAGAACGGGGGCGAGGGGTTGGTACTGTTCGTGCTAGCAGGCTTCTTGCACGAGGAGTGGGGGAGAGACTAAGGTGAACAGGGCGGCTGTCCTGGTTTGATGTCGGCTCAGGTTCGTCAGAAGCATCTGCTGCAGTGTCTACTGCAGGTGTTGGATTGTTGGCAGATGACGTTGGGGCGGTGGTGGATGCTGGAGTTGAAACAATTGGAGTTAGTGATACTCCAACGTTGAGTGTTACAAACTCTTGGAGTGATTCCAGCTTCCTGGTGAGGGCGTTGATCTTGTTGTGGGCTTCATCCAATTTTGCTGTCAAATCCTCTCGTTGCTGGCAGAGTCGGCAGACTTGTGGATCGACAGGAGCAAACATCGAAGCACCAAACCTACCGGCGCAGTTCGTACAGGCACGAGGCATGGTGACGATCACTTTCTTCAGATCACTTCACTCACTTAAAAACACTTAACTCACTTTATAAACACTAAACTCACTTTAAAAACACTTCACTCCCTTCAGGTCGCTTCACTTACTTAAATAGGCCTAACCGAAAACAAAAATGTTGAAATACACACAAGGAGGAGGAGGAGGGAGGAAGGATAGGAGAGGGGAGGAGGAAAAGGAGTGGGGGCGGGGTCAGGAGGGAGGAAGGAGGAGGAGGGAGGTGGAGGAGGAAGGATGGTGGAGGGAGAGGGGAGGAGGGGGAAGGAGGAAGGAGAAGGAGAAGGAAGGTGGATGTAGAGAGGGAAAGGAAAGGAGGAAGGAGAGGGGTACAAAGGAGTACAAAGGAGGAGGGGGAGGGGGAGGGGGAGGGGGAGGGGGGAGGTCAATTTTCCACTCCCCGCCGCCACAAATAAGCTCCCACAGCCACCCGGAAACATTCCTTAATCTCCCCAGCTTAACTTGCTTCCTCCTCCTATTCCTGTTCTTCTTCTTCCTCCTATTAATTTTCTTCTCCTTCCTCCTCCTATTCCTTTTCTTATTCCTCCTATTCCTGTTCCTTTTCTCCTTCCTCTTCATATTCCTGTTCTTCTTCCTTCTCCTCCCATTCCTGGTTTACTTCTTCCTCCTATTCTATTTCTTCTTCTTCCTCCTATTCCCTTTCTTCTTCCTCCTCCTATTCCTTATCTTCCTACTATTATATTTCTTCTTCTTCCTCCTCCTATTCGTTTTTTTCTTCCTCCTCCTTCTATTCCTTTCTTCTTCCTCCTCTTCTTCTCTTCCTCTTATTCTCCCTCCTCCTCTACCTTTCTTTGTGTCCTCTTCCTTCTATTACTCCTCTGCATCGTCTTCTATTCCTCCTTGTTTCCTTCCTTATTTTCTTCTTCTTCCTCCTCCTCTTCTTCTATTGCTTTATCTTAATTTGTTCTTCTTCTTCCACCTCTTTTTCTGTTTATTTCTTCTTATCATTCCTCCTTCGTCTCTTTTACTCACCTTCAAATTTGTCTGTTTTCCTCACCCTCTTACACCTCCCTTTCTTCCTCCTGCTCTTCTTCGTCTTACTCTCACGTCTTCTTCTTTTCCTTCCACTTTTCCCCCCTCCTCCTCCGCTCTCGTATCTCACCTGGTATTCCCACCGTATACTGTATTTATGTATGACTATTTCTGATTTACAATACACTAATGTTTATTGTGGGAGGGGGATAAGAGAGGAAAGGTTTGAATGGGTTGAAGATAGAGGGATAATTAACATGTGAGACACGATAATAAATGAAATATATTTGACTGCAATTATATAGGGAGGAATTAAATGAAGAATGAATGAGAATACGAGGGCAGGGAAGTGGGAGGAATTAAGTGAAGAATGAATGAGAATACGAGGGCAGGGAAGTGGGAGGAATTAAGTGAAGAATGAATGAGAATACGAGGGCAGGGAAGTGGGAGGAATTAAATGAAATGAAGAATGAATGAGAATACGAGGGCAGGGAAAGTGGGAGGAATTAAGTGAAGAATGAATGAGAATACGAGGGCAGGGAAGTGGGAGGAATTAAGTGAAGAATGAATGAGAATAAGAGGGTAGGGAAGTGGAAGGGGTTAGGGAGAGGTTGAATAGGAATAAGAGGGCAGGGAAGTGGGAGGGGTTAGGGAGAGGTTGAATAGGAAAAGGCAGGGAAGAGGTTGAATAGGAATGTAGGGAGGTGAATGGAATAAGAGGCAGGGTAAGGGAGAGGTTGAATAGGAATAAGAGGGCAGGGAAGTGGGAGGGGTTAGGGAGAGGTTGAATAGGAATAAGAGGGCAGGGAAGTGGGAGGGGTTAGGGAGAGGTTGAATAGGAATAAGAGGGCAGGGAAGTGGGAGGGGTTAGGGAGAGGTTGAATAGGAATAAGAGGGCAGGGAAGTGGGAGGGGTTAGGGAGAGGTTGAATAGGAATAAGAGGGCAGGGAAGTGGGAGGGGTTAGGAGAGGTTGAATAGACTAAGAGGGCAGGGAAGTGGGAGGGGTTAGGGAGAGGTTGAATAGGAATAAGAGGGCAGGGAAGTGGGAGGGGTTAGGGAGAGGTTGAATGAGAATAAGAGGGCAGGGAAGTGGAAGGGGTTAGGGAGAGGTTGAATAGGAATAAGAGGGCAGGGAAGTGGGAGGGATTAGGGAGAGGTTGAATGAGAATAAGAGGGCATGGAAGTGGAAGGGGTTAGGGAGAGGTTGAATAGGAATTGGCTGGATGACTATGGATTCATAATCAAATTGGGGTGGAGGCAATATATGTATGTATCCCGGTATTTATAATTATAATCCACACTTTGACACGCACGCAATCTCTCTTTATCTCTCTCACACACACAAACACACACACACACACACACACACACACACACACACACACACACACACTTAAGGGGGGTCGCCGTTTTTTTTTTTATCTTTCTCTCCTTTTCTCTCTTTCCCTGTCTTGTATCCATTCGGACCCATTCAGCCAACTGTTTTAAGACGTTTATCCCCATCCAGGTGTCGATTTCTTCCTGGCGAGCGAGCATTGTATGGAGAAATCTGGCTTCGCCGGAGACATTTTTCTATCGAAAAATGTACAAATTTAGCTTGCTGTCAAAACAAATATATATATATGCTGGCTCGCTACCGCTCGCCAGGAAAATATTGACACCTGGATGGGGGTAAACGTCTTCAAACAGAAGGCTGAATGGGGCCGAATGGATACAAGCCAAAGCGACAGGGAGAGAAAGAGAAACAAAAAAAGCGAGGTGGGCTCCCTTAAGCCACTCACACCCACCTACCCACCCACCACCCTTGACACCCACGCCACTTCATTTCTTTCTCTCCCTCCCTTTGTCGCCTCCCTCTATCTTTTCTCATAATTTTTGTTTTCGTTTAGGATAGGCTATAACCCCTGGTGGCCTATTTCTGTTTAAATAAACACAAATTTTTTTTCGGTTCGGCTATCACTGCGTATTCAAATTTAATGTTGTTTTGTTTTAATTTTCGGTTAGGCTATCACCGCTGATAACCTATTTGTGTGTATTTCAACATTTTTGTTTTCGGTTAGGCCTATTTAAGTAAGTGAAGCGACCTGAAGGGAGTGAAGTGTTTTTAAAGTAAGTTTAGTGTTTTTAAAGTGAGTTAAGTGTTTTTAAGTGAGTGAAGTGATCTGAAGAAAGTGATCGTCACCATGCCTCGTGCCTGTACGAACTGCGCCGGTAGGTTTGGTGCTTCCATGTTTGCTCCTGCCGATCCACAAGTCTGCCGACTCTGCCAGCAACGAGAGGATTTGACAGCAAAATTGGATGAAGCCCACAACAAGACATCAGGAAGCTGGAATCACTCCAAGAGTTTGTAACACTCAACGTTGGAGTATCACTAACTCCAATTGTTTCAACTCCAGCATCCACCACCGCCCCAACGTCATCTGCCAACAATCCAACACCTGCAGTAGACACTGCAGCAGATGCTTCTGACGAACCTGAGCCGACATCAAACCAGGACAGCCGCCCTGTTCACCTTAGTCTCTCCCCCACTCCTCGTGCAAGAAGCCTGCTAGCACGAACAGTACCAACCCCTCGCCCCCGTTCTAACCACTCCTCTCCCCGACCTGTACGTAGAGTCCCGCCACCACAGGTTTCCGGATTTACACCAGTGAGGAAGGTGCACGGCCAACGCAGAAAAGGTCTCATCTACCAGTCACAATGTCAAACAGATTTGAGATATTGGTAGAGATGGAAGACGAACCAGAAGAGACCAGGCTCGTTGGGGATTCCATCCTACGAGGACAGGTCGAAGAGTTCTGCGACAGAGTCCCAAATCAACGAAAAAGATTTTGCATCCCAGGAGCTGGACTGGACGACATTGTGGAAGCCTTCGAAGATACCACAAAGGATGCAAATGAAAATACCCTTTTTGTCATCCATGCTGGTTCAAATGACGTCATGCACACCAGATCCGAAGAGTTGATGGAGAAATATCGCAAGATGATACAGCACTACAAAAACAAGTCAAGGAATATCATCTCAGGCATTCTCCCCAAGATCGACGCACCTGACAAATTCTACGACAAGGCCTTCAGCACAAATAGCCGACTAAAATATTTGTGTCTGAGGGAAGAAGTTGAATTCATCAACCTCTGGGACAACTTCTACAACCAGCCTACTCTGTTCCGCAAGGATGGCACTCATCTAAACCCTGTGGGTTCAGCACGCATGGGTCGTCTCCTACACGAAGCAGTCCGCAGCCATGGATCAAAAAACGCCATCCGAGAAGAAGCAGCAGTGACATAAATCATCCAACGCCAAGAAAAAAACAGAGGCAACCGAGGACCACCTGCGATAAGGACCCAAGACAGCGAGGACCGAGGACAGCCATGAACATAAATGCAGATCCGACAAGAACCAAAAATATTATTAAAGAACGTTCCGTGAGTTCTAAAATAACAAATTTAAAGGTTTTCTATGCAAACGCTCGTAGCATACGCAATAAATTTTCAGATTTAGAGGAGCTAGTGTTTACAGAAAATTATGATGTGATTGGCATAACAGAATCTTGGCTCAATACAGAAGATAGAGACTTTTTAGCAGAGTCTGCTTGCTAAAAAATTTGCTAATGATAGATTAAAATCCTCACAAAATGACGAAGAACGGGTGAAATTTGTAGAGCTACGACGCAAAGCCAAAAAGTTAATTAAGCAAAGTAAAAAGACCTTAGAGTTACATATTGCGAATCAAAGTAAAACAAACCCGAAAGAATTCTATAGTTATATCAGAAAGAAAAAAGTAGTTACTTCAACTGTTGGACCGTTAGTCGATGAAAATGGAGAATACACCAAAGACGAAGTACAAATGAGTAATGCCCTGAATACCTCTTTTGCATCAGTTTTTACAACAGAAGACCTCAGTGATATCCCTACACCATCACCGATTCAGATTGATAATTCAGATGTTTTAAGCAATATCACCGTTACAGAGAGAGAAGTATTGAATTGTTTAGATAAACTCAAGGTAAATAAAACGCCTGGACCTGATACAATCTCGCCTAGAGTTCTAAAGGAAGCTAAGGATGAGCTCTTCAAACCACTGACATTACTATTCAATAAATCCTTGCAGTCTGGAACTATGCCTGATCAGTGGAAGCTAGCCAACGTAACACCGATATTCAAAACAGGCAGCAAATCCCTACCCAGTAACTATCGTCCAATTAGCTTAACCTCAGTTGTATGTAAAATGCTAGAAACGGTCATACGAGACAGACTCGTAAATCACTTAGAGGAAAATAACATACTTAAAGATACTCAACACGGCTTTCGTAAAAAACGTTCCTGTTTAACAAACCTCTTAGACTTTTTACACGATATCCTCAACCTCTACGATGAGAGTAAAGCTGTAGATATTATATACCTTGATTTTCAAAAGGCCTTTGACAAAGTTCCCCACAAACGTTTACTGCTAAAACTAAAAGCGCATGGAATACAAGACGGTGTGTTGAAATGGATAGAAAATTGGCTCAGCGACAGAAAGCAAAGAGTAGTCATAAACGGTAAGGCATCTAAATGGACCAATGTAAGTAGCGGGGTACCCCAGGGATCGGTACTACGACTAATTCTCTTTCTAATTTACATCAACGACATAGATGAGGGTCTCCCCTGTACAATCTCAAAATTTGCTGACGATACAAAAATTGCAAATAGCGTACTCTCAAAAGAACAAGTTGACGATATGCAACACAATCTAGATAAATTGTCATGTTGGGCCCAAATTTGGCAAATGAGTTTCAATGCGGATAAATGTAAAGTACTACATATCGGATACCTAAATGAGAAAGCAAACTATTCGATGAATGGCACTCAGCTTAAGAATGTAAACAGAGAAACCGATCTGGGAGTAACAATATCGAGTAACCTAAAACCAAGTCAACAATGCTCAGAAGTTGTTAAGAAGGCAAACAAAATAATTGGCTTTATAGGCAGGTCATTTGAGCATAAATCCAAAGACGTTATCCTAACCCTTTACAATTCCTTAGTCCGCCCTCTTCTGGAATACTGCGTTCAATCCTGGTGCCCTTATTACCAAAAAGATATAAACAAGCTAGAACGAATTCAACGTAGAGTTACCAAAATGATACCTAGCCTAAAGAACAAACCATACGAAGAGCGTCTTAGAGAATTAAATCTATTTCCTTTAACCCAACGCAGATTAAGAGGTGACTTAATTCAAGTGTTCAAAATCATCAAAGGCATCGACAATATGAACTGTAGTAAGTACTTCACTATCGACCAATCTAATTACACGCGGGGAAACGGTTGCAAAATTATTGGTAAATCTTTTAACTCACACGAATCTAAGAATTTCTTCTTCAATCGAGTTGTCAACTTGTGGAATGGGCTTCCCCGAAACGTTATAGACTGCATCACCGTTGATTCATTTAAACTCCGCCTAAACAAATATCTCGCATCAAACCCGCGACTGACTGCGTTTGTAAATGAATAACTTTATTTTATCACCCCCTCAGTTACTAGCCCATCTGTCCCCTGCTAGCTTCCTAGTCCTGCCACGGACATTGGTTCCGGGGCAGTGGTTCCCTTTCCAATGTTCCCTTACCCACTCTAAACCACTGTTTGGACACTTGATCCTCAGTGTTTTGGAGGACCAGCAACCTAGAAGGGTCACTGGATCTGTTGCTGCTTGATTTCCTTTGTACTCCTTTGTACTCTCTCCCTTGCCATCTCCCCTCTTCATCCCACATTCTTTCCTGCCTCCCGATTTTCCCCCATAACTTTTCTCCCCACCACCCACTTCCCTCCGTTTTCTTTTATACCAGCACCTCTTATTTTCCCGGAGTTTCCCCTCTCGTCCCGTTTTTCTTTTGCTCTAAACATGTTTCTAGCCCGCTGCTCTACTCAACATGTTTTACTTTTTGTGTATATATTTTTTTCTGTTTGCCTATTTTTTTTTCTTCACATTCAACCCACTCTTACCTTGGCGTCTTTCTTTAAAATATTTCGATTAACTGTTATATATGTTTTCGTAAACCCTACATGCTTACTTATATTATATACGATGTTATTCGTCTTTTGATATTTTTCTACTGTTCTTAGTTTGTGTGTGACTTCTTCCGATCTCTTTTTTATATTTAGTTCTTTGTGCTCTTGTTTTGCATTTTTCTAGATTTGTTTTTAACCCAGCGATTCCCATTAGCATTTAATAGTAATATACAATATACAAATATTTTAACTTAACAAAATTAATGTTGATGTGGAGTTACATGGAAGGATAAACAGACGAATTAGGAAATGAGAGAGCGGTGTGGTGTGGATGTGGATGTGTTGAACATGTGAAAAGGAACACCTTGGTACCTAAATTAATACCAGTCTCGAATTAATTTAGTGAGAGAGGTTATTTCCAATATAATGTTTTTATCGTGTGTAACATAATGCAACAGCCAACAGTTCTAGTGCACGGTAATCGAAGCTAATTGCAACAGTGGCAGTTTTGTCTTACAACTGTATATTACCATCATGATTCGATTCGGATTGTCAAAGCTGTGTGTAGAGTGAGACGTCATGTGCAACTTTACCGATAATACTACTACTACTAATACTAATACTAATAATAATAATGATAATAACTGGTTTAATTAGATCTAGCAGCCAATTAGGCTGACAATACACAGTTCTTTAACCTAACGTATTCTAAGTAGTCAACAACAGTGTGTGTGTGGGTGTGTGTGCGTGTGGGTGTGTGTGTGTGTGTGTGTGTGTGTGTGTGTGTGTGTGTGTGGGGGGGTGTATGTGTGTGTGTGTGTGTGTGTGTGTGTGTTGGGTACCTTGGAGTGGAATTGGACTGATAATGATAGTGGGTCATATAATATCCCAGTCGTCAGCTCAATCACGTGACCAATTCAGAAAAGGCTAGCATAATTATTATGTTCCTTCCAACAACCAACTATACTCCTAAAATCGATTAATGAAATTTACAAACACATGTGGCAGTCCGTGGATTCGAATCCAGGATGCTCACACCGAAAATCAACACCTTAAATTAGGTTCGGTATGGTAGCTTAGATAGTCTCAGGTTTAGTTAGATTAAGCTTGGTTAGGGTAGTGTGTGGTTGACTAAGGTTAGTTAAGGGGTGGTTGGTATTCATTTGTTCATTAATTCATATATTTATTTATGAATTATGTTTTTCAGTTTCCTCCCAACACCGTCATCAAGTTTAAAAACAACAACAACACACATATACACCCACACACACACACACACACACACACACATACACATACACACACACACACACACACACACACACACACACACACACACACACACACAGCCCGTAGCCTAGTAGGTAGAGCTCTCGTCTCACACACGAGGGGTCCGGGGTTCAATCCCCGGCCGGGCGGAGACAAATTGGGCTTGTCTCCTTTCATGTGTTAGCCTCCGTTCACCTAGCTGTAAATAGGTACCTGGAATAAGTGGACGTAAGTTGTGACGTCCCATCTGGGGTTGGCAAAAATGGTACAAGGCGAGATGGGTATCATATGGTTCACCTAAGCTGATGGCTACCTAAGCTTTCGGGCGAGACGGTACCGTGTATAGTGAGAATGGTACCATACAGATCCACCCTAAGCCTTCGTTTCCGATGTCGCCAATTGGCTACAAATACAGACTACACACACATCCACAGCCATTCCAACAGTACATAAAACACTTAACATGCATTTCACGCAATACATTCCCAGTTAAGGAGGCGCGATAATAATGAGCTTAGCTCGCATTGCGTGGATTCCCCTTGACGAACAAGTAACAGAGTAACACACACACACACACACACACACACACACACACACACACACACACACACACACACACACCCACCCACCCACCCACCCACACACACACCCAAGACCTCCCCTTCGCCCTTAGAGATAAAACTGTACATTTTTCGGTAGAAAAATGTCCCGCCCCAAGGCCAGTTCCTCCTAAACAACAGGTTCGCTATCGATCACCAGGAAAATATCGACACCTATATGGCACAAAAGGATGTTAAAATTGTCAAACTAATGGAGCGAACGTCTTATGATCTCAAAACTAATCGGGCCACACATGCTGGAGAAGGGGGTCCAGACAAACCAAAGCTACCCTTAACCCCTACTGTACCGGCGACGTCGTTTCAATTATATTCTAGTTATATTTAGACGATTGTATACAGTTTAAGAAGGATTCGTGGTAGTAAAAATGGTTAAGTGAGATAGTTCGAAGCCTGTTAATTGCTGGAGGCCTTTATAAAATGGTTAAGTGAGATAGTTCGAAGCCTGTTAATTGCTGGAGGCCCTTTATAAATGGTTAAGTGAGATAGTTCGAAGCCTGTTAATTGCTGGAGGCCCTTATAAAATGGTTAAGTGAGATAGTTGGAAGCCTGTTAATTGCTGGAGGCCCTTTATAAAATGGTTAAGTGAGATCATTCGAAGCCTGTTAATTGCTGGAGGTCCTGTATAAAGGCTTAAGTGAGATCATTCGAAGCCTGTTAACTGCTGGAGGTCCTGTATAAAGGCTTAAGTGAGATAATTCGAAGCCTGTTAAATGCTGGAGGCCCTTTATAAAATGGTTAAGTGAGATAGTTGGAAGCCTGTTAATTGCTGGAGGCCCTTTATAAAATGGTTAAGTGAGATAGTTGGAAGCCTGTTAATTGCTGGAGGCCCTTTATAAAATGGTTAAGTGAGATAGTTGGAAGCCTGTTAATTGCTGGAGGCCCTTTATAAAATGGTTAAGTGAGATAGTTGGAAGCCTGTTAATTGCTGGAGGCCCTTTATAAAATGGTTAAGTGAGATAGTTGGAAGCCTGTTAATTGCTGGAGGCCCTTTATAAAATGGTTAAGTGAGATAGTTCGAAGCCTGTTAATTGCTGGATGCCCTTTATAAAATGGTTAAGTGAGATAGTTGGAAGCCTGTTAATTGCTGGAGGCCCTTTATAAAATGGTTAAGTGAGATAGTTGGAAGCCTGTTAATTGCTGGAGGCCCTTTATAAATGGTTAAGTGAGATAGTTGGAAGCCTGTTAATTGCTGGAGGCCCTTATAAAATGGTTAAGTGAGATAGTTCGAAGCCTGTTAATTGCTGGAGGCCCTTTATAAAATGGTTAAGTGAGATAGTTGGAAGCCTGTTAATTGCTGGAGGCCCTTTATAAAGTGGTTAAGTGAGATAGTTGGAAGCCTGTTAATTGCTGGAGGCCCTTTATAAAATGGTTAAGTGAGATAGTTGGAAGCCTGTTAATTGCTGGAGGCCCTTTATAAAATGGTTAAGTGAGATAGTTCGAAGCCTGTTAATTGCTGGAGGCCCTTTATAAAATGGTTAAGTGAGATAGTTCGAAGCCTGTTAATTGCTGGGGGCCCTTTATAAAATGGTTAAGTGAGATAGTTCGAAGCCTGTTAATTGCTGGAGGCCCTTTATAAAATGGTTAAGTGAGATAGTTCGAAGCCTGTTAATTGCTGGAGGCCCTTTATAAAATAGTTAAGTGAGATAGTTCGAAGCCTGTTAATTGCTGGAGGCCCTTTATAAAATGGTTAAGTGAGATAGTTCGAAGCCTATTAATTGCTGGAGGCCCTTTATAAAATGGTTAAGTGAGATAGTTCGAAGCCTGTTAATTGCTGGAGGCCCTTTATAAAATGGTTAAGTGAGATAGTTCGAAGCCTGTTAATTGCTGGAGGCCCTTTATAAAATGGTTAAGTGAGATAGTTCGAAGCCTGTTAATTGCTGGAGGCCCTTTATAAAATGGTTAAGTGAGATAGTTCGAAGCCTGTTAATTGCTGGAGGCCCTTTATAAAATGGTTAAGTGAGATAGTTCGAAGCCTGTTAATTGCTGGAGGCCCTTTATAAAATGGTTAAGTGAGATAGTTCGAAGCCTGTTAATTGCTGGAGGCCCTTTATAAAATGGTTAAGTGAGATAGTTCGAAGCCTGTTAATTGCTGGAGGCCCTTTATAAAATGGTTAAGTGAGATAGTTCGAAGCCTGTTAATTGCTGGAGGCCCTTTATAAAATGGTTAAGTGAGATAGTTCGAAGCCTGTTAATTGCTGGAATACAATGGAATACAATGAATACAATCGCCGAATAGCAGCCAGAATACAGTAAAAAAGACCTCGCCGGTACAGTAGGGGTTAAGTGATATTAAGTTGCACGACTAGGTTAGGGAGTGGGGTTTAATATTGACCTAGGGTTGAGTTTATATGAAGCCATATCGCATGTGTGTGGTTTAAGAACATCAACTAGCTTGCCTATCCTGAGTTAAGGGGGGATGGCCGTATTTATTTGCTATTTTATATATCTATTATTTATTTTTAGTTCCTCCCTAGACCTCCATCAAACTTGAACAAACAACTCCAGGATCCCCCTTCAAAATATATTTGTACATTTTTCGGTAGAAAATGTCCCGGCCGAAGGCCGGTTCCTCCTAGATTACAAGCTCGCTACCGCTCGCCTGGAAAAAATCGACTCCTAAATGACACTAAAGTCTTAATATTGACAAAGAAAAGGGGCGAAAGGTCTTCAAATCGTCAAACTAATGGGCTGAACGTCTTAAAATCTGAAAACTAAAGGTGCTAAGCATGAGGGAGAAGGGGGACCAGATAAATGGCCCATCTCCCCTTAAAATATCATCTATTGGTATCTAGAATAAAGATAAATGAGGTAGTATTACATAAGACCTTAAGAACACGGAAACCGGCTAACACGAGGCAGATCCCTTTTATACCCAACCAATATCATTCGTTATTACTGAACGAAGTAATCTAGTAAACTTTTACCCCCTGACGATGTGAGGACGTGATTAAGTTAAATCAAATCGTCTAAAGGCAACCTGTAATTTAAATGAACAAGAGGCGTTATTATTCTGTCGCCTTGTCAGTCTTTCTCTCTCAATCATTATATCTCATCATTATCTGTCATTATCATCATTATCTGTCATTATCATCATTATCATCATTATTTCATTATCATCATTATCTCTCATTATCATCATTTTATCATAATTATCTCTCATTATCATCATTATCTTCCATTATCATAGTTATCTCTCAATCATTATCTGTCTCTCCCATTCACTCACCATTTTACCTTCCGTGTCCCTATTCCCCTTTGCTTCTATATGCCTCCCTATATATTTGCCGTTCTCTGCCTTGTATCTCACCTTTCCTTTATACCTACCTGCCTCCCCAAGCAGGTATTATTTTGCTATTACATGATCTTTGCTAACCATTCCACCCCCTTGCACCTGAGACACAACCCTACCACCCCTATGCCTTCCCCTACCACCCCCCTGCCGCCCTCTACCACCCCCTGCACCCCCTACCTTTCCCTGCACTCCCTATCACCCCCTGCACCTCAGACACAACCCTACCACCCCCTGTAACTCAGACACAACCCTACCATCCCCTGTACCTCAGACACAACCCTACCACCCCCTGCACCTCAGACACAACCCTACCACCCCTGCACCTCAGACACAACCATACCACCCCCTGTATCTCAGACACAACCCTACCACCCCTGCCTCCCCCTACCACCCCTGCACCTCAGACACAACCCTACCACCCCCTGCACCTCAGACACAACCCTACCACCCCCTGTAACTCAGACACAACCCAACCATCCCCTGCACCTCAGACACAACCCTACCACCCCCTGCACCTCAGACACAACCCTACCACCCCTGCACCTCAGACACAACCCTACCACCCCCTGCACCTCAGACACAACCCTACCACCCCTGCCTCCCCCTACCACCCCTGCACCTCAGACACAACCCTACCACCCCCTGCACCTCAGACACAGCCCCACCACCCCCTACCTCCTCTACCACCCCTGCACCTCAGACACAACCCTATCACCCCCTGCCTTCCCCTATCACCCCCTGCACCTCAGACACAGCCCCACCACCTTCTGCCCCCCCTACCACCCCCTGTACCTCAGTCACAACCCTACCACCCCCTGCACCTCAGACACAGCCCCACCACCCTACCTCTCCCTGCACCCCCTGCACCTCAGACACAACCCTACCACCCCCTGTAAATCAGACACAACCCTACCACCCCCTGCACCTCAGACACAGCCCCACCACCCCCTACCTCCTCTACCACCCCTGCACCTCAGTCACAACCCTACCACCCCCTGCACCTCAGACACAGCCCCACCACCCTACCTCTACCTACCTCTCCCTGCACCCCCTGCACCTCAGACACAACCCTACCACCCCTGTAACTCAGACACAACCCTACCACCCCCTGTAACTAAGACACAACCCTACCACCCCCTGCACCTCAGACACAACCCTACCACCCCTGCACCTCAGACACAACCCTACCACCCCCTGCACCTCAGACACAGCCCCACCACCCCCTACCTCCTCTACCACCCCTGCACCTCAGACACAACCCTATCACCCCCTGCCTTCCCCTACCACCCCCCCCACCTCAGACACAACCCCCCCACCCCCTGCCTCCCTACCACCCCTTGTACCTCAGTCACAACCCTACCACCCCCTGCACCTCAGACACAGCCCCACCACCCCTATGCCTGCCCCTGCCTCCCTTACCACCCCTGCCTCCCCCCACCACCCCCTGCACCTCAGACACAACCCTACCACCACTTTGCCTCCCTTTACCACCCCTACCTCCCCCTGCACCTCAGACACAGCCCCACCACCCCCTGCCTCCCCATACCACCCCTACCACCCCCTGCCTTCCCCTACCACCCCCTGCACCTCAGACACAGCCCCACCACCACTATGCAGAACTTCGTGTTGATGTAATTGCCTGTCTGCTTTTTACTCTCAAACTTTAAATTGAACACGGGCTTTTTGTGTAAGTGCGTGTATGTGTAGGGTATGTGGTATATGTATTGTGGTATATATGTTGTGTATGTGTAGGGTATGTGGTATATGTATTGTGATATATATGTTGTGTAGGGTATGTGGTATATGTATTGTGGTATATATGTTGTGTATGTGTAGGGTATGTGGTATATGTATTGTGGTATATATGTTGTGTAGGGTATGTGGTATATGTATTGTGGTATATATGTTGTGTAGGGTATGTGGTATATGTATTGAGGTATATATGTCGTGTATGTGTAGGGTATGTGGTATATGTATTGTGGTATATATGTCGTGTATGTGTAGGGTATGTGGTATATGTATTGTGGTATATATGTTGTGTAGGTTATGTGGTATATGTGTTGTGGTATATATTTTGTGTATGTGTAGGGTATGTGGTATATGTATTGTGGTATATATGTTGTGTATGTGCAGGGTATGTGGTATATGTATTGTGGTATATATGTTGTGTATGTGTAGGGTATGTGGTATATGTATTGTGGTATATATGTTGTGTAGGGTATGTGGTATATGTATTGTGGTATATATGTTGTATTTGTGTAGGGTATGTGGTATATGTATTGTGGTATATATGTTGTGTATGTGTAGGGTATGTGGTATATATATTGTGGTATACTGTTACATGTTGTGTATGTGTAGGGTATGTGGTATATGTATTGTGGTATATATGTTGTGTAGGGTATGTGGTATATGTATTGTGGTATATATGTTGTGTAGGGTATGTGGTATATGTATTGTGGTATACTGTATATGTTGTGTATGGTATGTGGTATATGTATTGTGGTATATATGTTGTGTAGGTTATGTGGTATATGTGTTGTGGTATATATGTTGTGTATGTGTAGGGTATGTGGTATATGTATTGTGGTATATATGTTGTGTATGTGCAGGGTATGTGGTATATGTATTGTGGTATATATGTTGTGTAGGGTATGTGGTATATGTATTGTGGTATATATGTTGTGTAGGGTATGTGGTATATGTATTGTGGTATATATGTTGTGTATGTGTAGGGTATGTGGTATATGTATTGTGGTATATATGTTGTGTATGTGTAGGGTATGTGGTATATGTATTGTGGTATATATGTTGTGTATGTGTGTAGGGTATGTGGTATATGTATTGTGGTATATATGTTGTGTATGTGTAGGGTATGTGGTATATGTATTGTGGTATATATGTTGTGTAGGGTATGTGGTATATGTATTGTGGTATATATGTTGTGTATGTGTAGGGTATGTGGTATATATATTGTGGTATATATGTTGTGTATGTGTAGGGTATGTGGTATATGTATTGTGGTATACTGTATAATTTTATGTTGTGTATGGTATGTGGTATATGTAATGTAATATGTATGCTATGTATTTGTAAGGTATGTGGTATATGTATTGTGGTATATATGTTGTGTATGTGTAGGGTATGTGGTATATGTATTGTGGTATACTGAATATGTTGTGTATGGTATGTGGTATATGTATTGTAATATGTATGCTATGTATTTGTAGGGTATGTGGTATATGTGTCGTGGTTTATGTGTTGTATATGTATATGAGATGTGGTATATGTGTTGCATACGGAATGTTGTAATATGTGTTATGTATGTGTAATATATTATGGTATATGTGTCGTGGTATAATATGTGTTGTGATATACTGTGTACGTGCAGTAGGTATGTGTCTAAATACAAAAATAAGTAAATGCTATATACTGTTTATATACCGTATATATATATATATATATATATATATATATATATATATATATATATATATAGAGAGAGAGAGAGAGAGACTAGAAGCATATTAGCTAATAGCAACATTTTACTGCCACAAGATTGTTTATGCAGGTCATACTTTCTTACATTGATTAATGATATGTTGCCATGTTACCTCCCACGAATCCGAGTATGGCCAGTCGTACTTCATTTTGTGAGTTGAAATTGACAGTTGGGCCGGGGTATTGTATTGACGTGTTATGCTACAATGAAACAAACTAACACTGCAAGGAGGCGGATATAACATCTCAAAAACATTGTAGACTCGAATCCCCCATTATCTAATCAGCAACTTATAGCTATATCCACTGAACCTTAAGAAACAAATACACAATAGTTCACATTAATGAATGACTGAATTTTGATATATACATACTGTATATATATATATATATATATATATATATATATATATATATATATATATATATATATATATATATAGATTATTAATGCAACGAGTAAATTGATAATAAAAAACCTTAAGAAAGTTTGAAGAGTGGATAGGCTCCTTCAACTCATTCCTCGCTAATGTGCCATTAGCGAGGAATGAGTTGAAGGAACGGAAAGTGAAAATAAATAAATTAAAGAAAGAAGAGATTTCTAGAGTTATTGATTAATGCAAACAAAGACAATATTGTTTATGTATGTACTATGTATGTATGTATGCATGCATGCATGCATACATGTATGTATGAATGTATGTATGTATGTATGTATGTATGTATGTATGTATGTATGTATATACTCAGGCACATACTCCATGGCTGGGGATGACCGACTCGAGACAGAGCCCGAACAGAAACAACATTTAAAGTTCCAATTCATAGGGTCCGGGAATATTTTTGCGTTCCTCGCCCCTTTCCCTTGTCTCGTCTAGTAGGTGAATTTTACAAGGGAAGGAGGATTCCTAGCCACCCGCCCCCGAAGTAAGAAAAGTAGTACAGTAAAAGAGACAGGCATAAACGGCTAAGGTTGGGTAGAGGATGCTAAACCTCACTCTGGACAGGACCAGCCCTCAGCCCTAAATATAGAAAAAAAAAAAAAAAAAAAAACGACTGATACAAGGATAAAGAATATTCTTATTTAATGAACAAACAATAATGTACCGTATAAAATGCATGAAACAATGCAGCATTAAGTAATATGGGTTAATAATACAATGACGACAAATATATAAACTGTATTATTCTCTACTAAATGATAAACCATGACTGAAAATACAGTACTTTACGGGGGAAGTACACTCGGATACCATAGTCTCCAGCCCACTCATAAATATTCGTGGACTTCACACATTTTTAACTATGGAAGTATATTATCTCTGGACACGAATTTATGAATATTTTGTTCTATAAATCAACTACAGAACTATATATCCTTATTTTGTTTAAGGAATTTATATCCAAAAATCTTTCCAGGTAGTTATAATTGCATACAGAAAAACATAGAGGTTCCACGAATTCTTATGAGTGGGCTAGAGACTATGGTATCCGAGTGTACTGTGTAAGTGCTCTGAAAACAGTGAAGAATGGAGCAGGGTCTTTCGTAACTTTAATATTTTTGGTAAACAAATCCCCTTTCTGTATCGGAGACGTCTTTTTCTAATGTATTCTAAATATATTTAGACGATTTGGGGAGTTTAAGAAGGATTTGTGTTAGTAAAAAGGGTTAAGTGAGATAGTTCGAAGCTTTTTCATTGCTGGAGGGCCATTTTTAAATGAATAATATCGTCTAATAGTAGCTAGAATAAAGTTAAAAGGACGACACTGGTACTGAAGGGGTTAACTATAGGTTATATTTTAGTTTAGAGCATTTTATATAATATTGATGCGTGCGAAAAGAAGAAGATAAATGATAAAGAGGAAAGGAAAAAAAACAAAAAAACAAACGGAAGGAAGGAGCAGGGTCACGTGTCTGGTCCCAGAAGGGTTGACTACACTCATTAGTCTTCATCTCACGCCCCCCTACTTTACCCCCCCCCCCCCCCAGCCCCCTATCATGCCCCCCCCCCCCCTTTTTTCCCTATTATCCACAGACCTTTCTTACTATACCCCTTCAGTATTTCCTATCATGCTCAGCCCCCTACCATTGCCCCCCCCCCCTTTTTTCCCCTATTATCCACAGACCTTTTTTACTATACCCCCTTCAGTATTTCCTATCATGCCCCCCCCCCCCCCCCGGCTCCCCTTTCCTATTATCCATAGACCTTTCTTACTATACCCCCTTCAGTAGTATTTCCTATCTTGCTTTGATCGTCACCCCATCACCTACACTAAGCACCCCGTCTTCTCTCCTCCCCCATCACAAACACTCAGGCCATTTACATAGCCACAGCCATGTTTTTTTCAATGTACCGGCACCGTCCTTTTAACTTTATTCTGGCTACTATTTAAACGATTTTATTCAGTTTAAAAAGGGCCTCCAGTAACTAGTTTTCTTCGAACTATCTCACTCAACCCTTTATACTACCACGGATATTTCTTAAACTGCATGTAATCGTCTAAATATAGCTATCATAAAATTAAAAAGACGTCGCCCGTACAGAGAGGGCTAATCCTTCACCCCCCCTCCCCCCTCCCCACACCCCCACACCCCACACCTCCATCCTCCTGTTCCCTGTATTTTTAAGGAGGGACCGGAAATTTTGTTACCGACAAATGTACAAATATATCTAGAAGGGGGGGGGGGGGGTCTTGGGGATGTTGTTTTTAGTTTGATGGAGGTCTAGGTAGGAAACTAAAGACATTATTAATAGGTGAATAAATCATCTAGGGATTATTGTTTTGTAAATGAACAATTCGACCAAAAAATAATTATACCCTTCCTTTTCAAGGTTTCCAAATTGTGCATATTTCCCATTTTTTTTTTTTTTTTTTTTTTTTTTTTTTTTTTTTAACCGCGTCATTTAAACTATAAATGGCATCTTCCTGTTCGGATACTATGTAAAGTTTATATTTCCTTGCATTAATTAATTAATTAACTGTTCATTTTCTACATACAAAACACTTATTTAACTCTTTCATTAAATTTTGGTATTCCTTTTTCTACACAAACAAAGCTATTTTCACTCATTCATCCATTCACTATATTAATTTCACTCATTCATCCATTCACTATATTAATTTCACTCATTCATCCATTCACTATATTAATTTCACTCGTTCATCCATTCACTATATTAATTTCACTCATTCATCCATTCACTCACTCATTCATCCATTCACTATATTAATTTCACTCATTCATCCATTCACTATATTAATTTCACTCGTTCATCCATTCACTATATTAATTTCACTCATTCATCCATTCACTATATTAATTTCACTCATTCATCCATTCACTATATTAATTTCACTCATTCATCCATTCACTATATTAATTTTCTACGTGAACAAAACTTATTTCACTCATTCATTCACTTATTGTATTCATTTTCGTCCCATTTCTGTCAATTTTAAGACCTTTCGTGCCATTTAGGTGTCGATTTTTTCCTGGCGAGTGGTAACTTACGCTTGTAATTGGGGAGGAACCGGCCTTCGGTCGGGAATTTTTTCTATCGAAAAATGTACATATTAATCTCGAAGAGGGGTCTTGGGAGTGTTTTTATATGTTTGATTAGTACTATAGGGAACAGTGGAAGAGGAACACTAAACACAATAACTTAAGGGGAGATATCCACTTGAGGGATTTTTTTGTTGACCCCTCTCTCCCTCATGTTTAGCCCCATTGCTTTTGAGATTTTAAGACGTTCGCCCCATTAGTTTGGCGATTTTAAGACCCCTTGCCCCATTTCTGTCAATTTTAAGACCATTCGTGCCATTTAGGTGTTGATTTTATCCTGGCGAGCGATAGCGAGCCTGTAATTTAAGGGGAACCGGCCTTCGGCCGGGACATTTTTCAACCGAAAATTGTACAAATTTATCTTGAAAGGGGGTCTAGGAGGAGTGATTTTAAACTTGATTGAAGTCTAGGGAATCAACTAAAAAAAAAACCTTAATAGGAACACAAACTGAAAATGGTATGCCTAGGGAGCAAAAAAAAAAAAAAAAAAAAAAAAAAAAAAAAGCATGAACACAATAATGGTTACTCCTTCGACCTTGACACTTTTCCCGATTCTTCTTTAACTTGTTTCAAGATCCGATTACGCATTTATTTTATGTTTTCTGGTTGGACGATTTTATTCAGATTGTAAAGGGTATATGGAAGTCAGACGGTTAATTGACCACTTGCGAGTTTCGTTCTATAAGGAAGTTGGAGCCATAAACATTGATATAAAACAGAAATACAATGATAATGTAGAATTTTGATGGATAAAGGGTAGGGTTAATTTGGTTTTACGTATTTATGAATGTACTTTGACTGGTAATTCTGCTAAATATCGATGTCTACAGTTCCAACTTCCTTATAGAACGAAACTCGCAAGTGATCAATTGAGAAAGTGTTTTATTCTTTTCATTCCCACAGATCCTCCCTAAGTTATATATAATCGCCTAATGAGAGCCAGAATATGCTGTTAAAATGCGTCATAATCCTCAAGGGGTTAATATTTGTACTAGGAAATTCCATCGTTGTCGGTGGAGAGAGAGGGAGGGGGAGAAGATGGATAGAAAGAAAGACAAATAGATAGATAGATTTATATAAATATACTGGCCACACAGACCTTACGATCCAAATGAGGTGGTCAGGACTTTATTCTAGTAGAGATGGCATATCCGATAGAAAGGAAAGTTGAAGGATAGGATAGAAAAGGAGAAGGCTCTCTCCCCACCCTCCGTTCCCTCCGGCAATTACCGTACATGAAACTAAAATGTATGTAACCCTTCGCCTTAGTAGTATGTAAATGTTGGGGTTAATTGGATTCATGCAACCCATCACCCTTAGTAGTATGTACATGTTTAATGATGATTTTATCATTATTATTCTTTATTTGTTTATTTTTTTTCTTACGCTCTCTTCAACTGAACATAATATACAGTAATAACGGTGATAATTACTACCTACTCCATACCAATTTAGGCCTATCTGTGGTATGAGTCTAGTTTTTTCTTAAATGTATCTATAGAGGATCTGTCTATTACTATATTTAGGAGTTTGTTCCATTCATCAATCATACTGTGAGTGAGGAATGTTTTTGTTGTATCTAGATTGAATTGTATTTTGAATTGTTTCCTCTTGTAGATGTGTCTTCGGCTTTTTTTAATAACTTATCTGGGTTGATGTTACTGAATCCTTTTAGAATTTTAAAACATTCTATCAATTGACCTCCCATCCTTCGTTTCTTAAGTGAAAACAGATCAAGTTCTTTTAGTCTATCATCATATGATTTATTTCTTAATTGAAGGGATTAGCTTGGGGGGGGGGGAGGGAGGGAGGGAGGGAGAGAGGGAGGGAGAGAGGGAGAGAGGGAGAGAGAGAGAGAGAGATAAAGATAGATAGATAGAGAGAGAGAGAGAGAGATAATAGGGGGGTGTGGGGGGTTCAGTACTGTAACCATGGCGTCTAGGGATCATCTTTCTTCATTCCCCCCACGACCCAGCCCCCCCCCCCCCCCTTGGTTTTTTACCCCACTGCTACACCACCGCGGATCAGATGCTCTCCAACCCCTTCAGTCATGGCCCGGAATTTCCCTCGGATTCTGGCTTAAGGGGAGATGGGTCGTTTCTCTGGCCCCCCTTCTTTATCATGTTTAGCCCCATTAAGCCGGTATCACACCAGAACTTTTATAGTCAACATTCGATAATCAACTTTTTTTCTGGCAACATTTCTGGATTATTTTGCACTGGTATGGGAAAGAAGACTGATGGTAGATGAATTTAGGCGACAGAAATATTTTAAATGTTGACCTCATAAGCTGCCAAACCAGTGTTGAGGATAAATATTGAGGGAAAAAGCGCTCGTGTGATACCGGCTTTAGTTTTGAGATTCTATGACGTTCGGCTCATTACTTTGGCGATTTGATGACCTTTCGCCCAATTTCATTGTCAATATTAAGACTTTTCGTGTAATTTAGGTGTCGATTTTTTTCCTGGCGAGCGATAGCGAGTCTGTTATTTAAGAGGAATGGGCCTTCAGCCATGAAATTTTTTCTATTGAAAAATGTACAAATTTGTCTTTGTACCGGCCTTCGGCCTGGACATTTTTCTACCGAAAAATGTACAAATTTATCTTGAAAGGAGCTCAAGGGGGTGTAATTTTAAGCTTGATGGAGGTCTAGGGACCAAACTAAATACCTCCCCTTAATGAAATCAACAAATACACGTGGCACTCCAGGGACTCGAACCTAGGATACTCACATCGAAATTCCGCGCACTTCTGCATTACGCTATCAATGGATGGAAAGCATAGCATCATAATTGACCTACAGGAATAAGTTGCTATATAACCGTTCAATGGTGATACTACTTAACCCTTTCAACCCCTTCGACACCGGCGCCATACTTTTAAGGGGAGACTCCACTTGAAGGATTTTTTTCTTTACCTCTTTCGCCCTCATGTTTAGCCCCATTGCTTTCGAGTTTTTAAGATGTTCACCCCATTAGTTTGGCGATTTTAAGAACGTTCGCCCGATTTCTGTCAATTTTAAGACCTTTCGTACCATTTAGGTGTCGATTTTTTCCTGGCGAGCGATAGCGAGCCTGTAATTTAAGAGGAACCGGCCTTCGGCCGGAAATTTTGTCTACCGAAAAATGTACAAATTTATCTTGAAAGGGGGTCAAGGGGGTTTAATTTTAAGCTTGATGGAGGTCTAGGGAATAAACTAAATACCTTCCCTTAACGTTCTTCTGGCTACTATTAGACGATGTTATGCCGTTTATAAAGGGCCTCCAGCAATTAACAAGCTTCAAACTACCTCACTTAACCCTTTTTACTACCACAGATCCTTCTTAAACTGCATACAATCGTCAAACTAAAAGTAGACTAAAACTAAAAAGACGTCGCCGGTACAGAAGGGGTTAATACCGGTGACCTCTATTTTATTTGATTTCAGCTACGATTTTGTGAAGCTTAGGAAGGATCTATGGTAGTTAAAAGGTTTAATTGAGATGGTCTGCAGCCTTTTAATTGGGAGACGTCCTTCCTAAGCTGAATACAATAGTCTAAGAGTTACCAAAATATACAGAAAAGGATGTCACAGATACTGAATCGGTTAAAGGATGTCACGGATACTGAATCGGTTAAAGGATGTCACGGATACTGAATCGGTTAAAGGATGTCACGGATACTGAATCGGTTAATGGATGTCACGGATACTGAATCGGTTAAAGGATGTCACGGATACTGAATCGGTTAAAGGATGTCACGGATACTGAATCGGTTAAAGGATGTCACGGATACTGAATCGGTTAAAGGATGTCACGGATACTGAATCGGTTAAAGGATGTCACGGATACTGAATCGGTTAAAGGATGTCACGGATACTGAATCGGTTAAAGGATGTCACAGATACTGAATCGGTTAAAGGATGTCACGGATACTGAATCGGTTAAAGGATGTCACGGATACTGAATCGGTTAAAGGATGTCACGGATACTGAATCGGTTAAAGGATGTCACGGATACTGAATCGGTTAAAGGATGTCACAGATGCTGAATCGGTTAAAGGATGTCACGGATACTGAATCGGTTAAAGGATGTCACAGATGCTGAATCGGTTAAAGGATGTCACGGATACTGAATCGGTTAAAGGATGTCACGGATACTGAATCGGTTAAAGGATGTCACGGATACTGAATCGGTTAAAGGATGTCACGGATATACTGAATCGGTTAAAGGATGACACGGATACTGAATCAGTTAAAGGATGTCACAGATATTGAATCGGTTAAAGGATGTCACGGATACTGAATCGGTTAAAGGATGTCACGGATACTGAATCGGTTAAAGGATGTCACAGATACTGAATCGGTTAAAGGATGTCACAGATACTGAATCGGTTAAAGGATGTCACGGATACTGAATCGGTTAAAGGATGTCACGGATACTGAATCGGTTCAAGGATGTCACGGATACTGAATCGGTTAAAGGATGTCACGGATACTGAATCGGTTAAAGGATCTCACGGATACTGAATCGGTTAAAGGATGTCACGGATACTGAATCGGCTAAAGGATGTCACGGATACTGAATCGGTTAAAGGATGTCACAGATACTGAATTGGTTAAAGGATGTCACGGATACTGAATCGGTTAAAGGATGTCACAGATACTGAATTGGTTAAAGGATGTCACAGATACTGAATCGGTTAAAGGATGTCACAGATACTGAATCGGTTAAAGGATGTCACAGATACTGAATTGGTTAAAGGTTTTCACAGATACTGAATCGGTTAAAGGATGTCACGGATACTGAATCGGGTAAAGGATGTCACAGATACTGAATTGGTTAAAGGATGTCACAGATACTGAATCGGTTAAAGGATGTCACTGATACTGAATTGGTTAAAGGATGTCACAGATACTGAATCGGTTAAAGGATGTCACAGATACTGAATTGGTTAAAGGATGTCACGGATACTGAATCGGTTAAAGGATGTCACGGATACTGAATCGGTTAAAGGATGTCACAGATACTGAATCGGTTAAAGGATGTCACGGATACTGAATCGGTTAAAGGATGTCACAGATACTGAATCGGCTAAAGGATGTCACAGATACTGAATCGCTTAAAGGATGTCACAGATACTGAATCGGTTAAAGGATGTCACAGATACTGAATCGGTTAAAGGATGTCACAGATACTGAATCGGTTAAAGGATGTCACGGATACTGAATCGGTTAAAGGATGTCACGGATACTGAATCGGTTAAAGGATGTCACGGATACTGAATCGGTTAAAGGATGTCACGGATACTGAATCGGTTAAAGGATGTCACGGATACTGAATCGGTTAAAGGATGTCACGGATACTGAATTGGTTAAAGGATGTCACAGATACTGAATTGGTTAAAGGATGTCACGGATACTGAATCGGTTAAAGGATGTCACAGATACTGAATTGGTTAAAGGATGTCACAGATACTGAATTGGTTAAAGGATGTCACAGATACTGAATCGGTTAAAGGATGTCACAGATACTGAATTGGTTAAAGGATGTCACGGATACTGAATCGGTTAAAGGATGTCACGGATACTGAATCGGTTAAAGGATGTCACGGATACTGAATCGGTTAAGGGATGTCACGGATACTGAATCGGTTAAAGGATGTCACGGATACTGAATCGGTTAAAGGATGTCACAGATACTGAATCGGTTAAATACTACATAAGAAATTACAATTCGAATTAAGGGGGGATGGGCCGGTTTTCTGGACCACTTTCTCCCTCATGTTCAGCCCCATTAGTTTTCAGATGTTAAGATGTTTGCCCCATTAGTTAGTCGATTATATGACCTTTAGCCCCATTTTTTCGTCAATATTTAGATCTTTAGTGCTATTTAGGTGTCGATTTTTTCCCTGGTGAATGATAGTGAGCCTGTAATGTTGGAAGAAGCGGCCTTCGGCCGGGACATTTTTCTACCGAAAAATGTACAAATTAATCTAGAAAGAGGATCTCATAGATGTTTTTTTTTTTTAAATTTGATGGAGGTCTAGGGAGTAAACTAGAAAAATAATGAATATATGCAAAAATCGCCCAAAAAGTGAATCATACTATTTTTACCTTCCAAACATACTGTATACTCGCGGAGTGTACGAATATCATATGGGCAACTGTACGGCCGGCATCAACTTGTGGTACAGTTGGCCGAATGTCATGTTGAGGCACCAAGAATATTTCGACCAATAATTGGTATCAGCACTATCTAAGTATTAATTTATCGTTTCGAGTGAGATATACAAACATGTCCTTATCTATACACATCCTAGTCAACATCTGACAGACATTAATGCAGTACACAGAGAGCAAAACGTAATGACAGCGGTAACAAGACTTATTTGGCCAACTGTACTAACCTATTGCTAGAGCGAATTAACCCCTGGAGGATTTTGGTGCGCTGTCAAAGTTTATTCTGGCTAACAATAGTCGATTTTATTCAGTTTTGGAAGGCCCTCTAGCAGAACAGGGGTCAACAATATCCCAATCATCCCTCTGACTCCCACAATTCTCTTCTAAATTAAATTAAATCGTCTAATGATAGCTATAATTAACTATTAAAAGTTTAGCTATAATTAACTGTTAAAAGGCGTCATAATCCTCAAGTAGCTACAAGACTGGTGATACTGAATGTGGTGCATAATATATCAGACTATCCAACCACCTTCAGTTATTGGATAGTAAACCATCCGGAAACATGCCGCCTTCATACTATCTGGTGCGACGTCTTAGGGAATACTATGATACTTCGTTGGATTGTATGGAGGGTTTTTTGCTTATTTTTCTTTTTTGAGCAATGTATTTTCAGTTTGCCTACGAAGACTAACATAACCTCCTCCCCAGACTCTCTTCAGACTAAAAAACGCTTCCCAGACCCCTTTCAAGCTAAACATGTATTTTTTTCGGTAGAAAGATAGCCTGGCCGAAGGCCGGATTCTCCTAAATTGCAGGCTTGCTATCGCTCGGCCTAAAAAAAATAAAAAATAAAAAATATATATTAATGGCAAAACATAAATACAAAAAAATCGACACTTGAATACGGTGAAGCGTCACATGATTGCCCAATTAATGAGGTAAAGCATCTTCAAATCTTCAAAGTAATGGAGTGAAAAATGGATGTACCAAAAAGACCCTCCTCACACCATATAGTGTTAAGAAGCACCACTAGGCAGTAAAGGGAGTAAAGACTATCACAATAATAATATATTAACCTTCTAACTCTGACAATACCCTTCTGTATCGGTGACGTCCTTTTAACTTTATTCTGGCTACTATTAGACGATTTTATTCAGTTTAAAAACGGCCTCCAGCAATCAAAGGGCTAACTATCTTACTTAACCCTTTTACTTTTTGGGCGGGTGCCCAACCCCGAAAGGGGTTGAAATAGGGGAGCTATCTCCCCGCCAAAGGCGGCTTTCTAGGGCCTTTCCTAGCTGATGCTGAGAGGATTGGGTTCTAGTTATGTGGTGATGGGCTGGTCTATCAGAGTGAGAACTGAGCGATCTCTGCCATACCCATAGCTTACTCTGACTGTTCCTTTTACTTATATATTTTCTAGATCTCAAGTGACGGCGTCTCATCCGTGGATTGACCTCCCAATCTACCAAGATTGGAAGCCAAAGCGTCACATTTTTTCCTTTGCCCCTCAACTTTCTCTTCATAATTGCTGAGGGGCACAGGGCCCTGGGTGGGGCTTTGGTTTCCCGGGCGTTTCCGCACCCACCTCAGCTCCCCGCCATGGAGTGGCTTCGGTCACCCAGGCTTTATTGTGGTCGGCAGGGAGGGTTCTGTGGGGGCGCTCGGTTATGGCCTTGGCCTTGCTCGGGGCCTTGGGGCTGTTCGGCCAGGCAGCTTGGGGAACAACAACAACAACAACAACCCTTTTTACTACCACAGATCCTTTTTAAACTGCACAAAACTGTCTAAATGTAGCGAATATATAATTAAAAAGACGTGGCCGGTACAGACGAGGTTAAGGGGAGATCTCCACTTGAGGGATTTTTTTTCTTGACCCCTTTCTCCCTCATGTTTAGCCCCATTGCTTTTGATAGTATAAAACGTTTGCCCCATTAGTTTAGCAATTTTAAGAACTTTCACCCCATATTAAGACCTTTCATGCCATTCAGGTGTCGATTTTATCCTGGCGAGCGATAGCGAGCCTGTAATTTAAGAGGAAGCGGCCTTCAGCCGGGACATTTTTCTACCGAAACATTTACAAATTTATCGTGAAAGGGACTCAAGGGGGTGTAATTTTAAGCTTGATGGAGGTCTAGGGAACAAACTAAATACCTCCCCTTAAGTTGAATAACGCTATCTGGCGGTATTTGTGATAAAACACCAATTTGGCTCATCTGGTTGAACTATGACGCCCTTTTAAATTTTAGTCTGGCTGTCATTAGGAGATTTTATTCAGTATAAAGGAAGTCAGTTGAGGAAGGATCTGTGGAAGTCAAAGGATTAATTGAGATAATTTGTATTCCTTCGATTCCTAAGCTAAATTGATTCCCTTGAGTATTATGCCGCGTTTA
>CM064511.1:27607128-27649628 GCA_032716605.1 Paralithodes platypus | reverse complement strand
TTAGCCTCACTAGTTTTGAGATTAGGAGACGTTCGGCCCATTTGTTTGGCGATTTTAACACCTTTCGTCCCATTTCGTTGGCAATTTTAAGACCTTTCGTGCCATTTAGGTGTTGATTTTTTTCTGGCGAGCGATAGCGAGCCTGCAATTTTAAGAGGAACCGGCCTTCGGCCAGGACATTTTTCTATCGAAAAATGTACAAATTTATCTTGAAGGTGGGTCTAGGGAGTGTTTTCTAAGCTTGATGGAGGTCTAGGGAGGAAACTAAAACAAATTATGAATAAATGAATTAATAGACCAAACAAACGGTCAGTCTCCCCTTAAACCTCTCCCCTTATCTCTCCTAGATAAAGTTGAAAGGAAGGCCTTTCGTATCATTAACTCCCGTCCACTCACCAACTCTCTGCAATCTCTCTCTCTCCGCCGCAATGTTGCATCTCTCTCACTATTCTATCGCTACTATAATAATCAGTGTTCCTCAGAGCTATCCCAGTGCATACCACCTCCTTTACGTAGGGCACGTGGTACCCGTCTTGCAACTCAATCCCACCCCTACTCTGTGCAACTCTCCAACCCAAGAGTGAAACGTTACTCTCAAACTTTCTTCTACTCAACAGCTGAGCTCTGGAACTCTCTTCCAGAATCAGTCTTTCCCTCTTCCTATGACTTAAATTGCTTCAAACTCCGTGTGTCCAGGCATTTTGGCTCGAACGTCCCTTGATTTTGGCCCTGTCACTCTTTCAACTATGGGGGAGGCACTCGCTATAGGCAGTTATGCCTTTTGCCTCCCTCAATCACATAGGAAAAAAAAAAAAAAAAAAAAAAAACAGAAATTCCCAAGCCACTTTCTCAAGATAAATCATTTTGCAAACATAAATGAGCGATTTACATATATTTAACCCTTAGAAGATAAGATGACGCATTTCTTTTCTGTTTTCTGGCTATTACTAGACGATGTTATTCATATTAGGAAGGGTATATGGAAGTCTGAAGGTTCATTGAGATAGTATTTACCTTTATGGTTATCACAGAGCATTCCTAAATTACATAGAATCGTCTAATGATAGCCAGAATAAACTGTCAAAATAATCTTCATAGGGTTAATATTTATACGATGCAACTAAAAACAATTCAGATAGAAACGTCTAGACATAACTCTCTCTCTCTCTATCTCTTGGTACTCGTAAGGTCTGTGTGGCCTCTCTCTCTCTCTCTCTCTCTCACACTCACACTCACACACACACACACACACACACAGACCACCCACCACCAATTACCTTAATGGAAGACGGACGGGGCAGGCAGCCACTAACCCCTATAAATCCCGGTGATCGCAACAACACTAACTTACAACACGGACACAAACCCACGGACACAAACCCACGGACACAAACCCACGGACACAAACCCACGGACACAAACCCACGGACTTAAGGGGGGTCACCGGATTTTGTTTATCTTTCTCTCCTTTTTCTCTCTTTCCCTTTATCACTGCTGCTGCTGTGGAATAATAAGAGGTGTTATAACTGCTGCTGCTGTGGAATATTAAGAGGTGTTATCACTGCTGCTGCTGTGGAATATTAAGAGGTGTTATCACTGCTGCTGCTGTGGAATAATAAGAGGTGTTATCACTGCTGCTGCTGTGGAATATTAAGAGGTGTTATCACTGCTGCTGCTGTGGAATAATAAGAGGTGTTATCACTGCTGCTGCTGTGGAATATTAAGAGGTGTTATCACTGCTGCTGCTGTGGAATAATAAGAGGTGTTATCACTGCTGCTGCTGTGGAATAATAAGAGGTGTTATCACTGCTGCTGCTGTGGAATATTAAGAGGTGTTATCACTGCTGCTGCTGTGGAATAATAAGAGGTGTTATCACTGCTGCTGCTGTGGAATATTAAGAGGTGTTATCACTGCTGCTGCTGTGGAATAATAAGAGGTGTTATCACTGCTGCTGCTGTGGAATAATAAGAGGTGTTATAACTGCTGCTGCTGTGGAATAATAAGAGGTGTTATCACTGCTGATGCAGTGGAATAATAAGAGGTGTTATCACTGCTGCTGCTGTGGAATAATAAGAGGTGTTATCACTGCTGCTGCTGTGGAATAATAAGAGGTGTTATCACTGCTGCTGCTGTGGAATAATAAGAGGTGTTATAACTGCTGCTGCTGTGGAATAATAAGAGGTGTTATAACTGCTGCTGCTGTGGAATAATAAGAGGTGTTATCACTGCTGCTGCTGTGGAATAATAAGAGGTGTTATAACTGCTGCTGCTGTGGAATAATAAGAGGTGTTATCACTGCTGCTGCTGTGGAATATTAAGAGGTGTTATAACTGCTGCTGCTGTGGAATAATAAGAGGTGTTATCACTGCTGCTGCTGTGGAATAATAAGAGGTGTTATCACTGCTGCTGCTGTGGAATATTAAGAGGTGTTATCACTGCTGCTGCTGTGGAATAATAAGAGGTGTTATCACTGCTGCTGCTGTGGAATATTAAGAGGTGTTATCACTGATGCTGTTGTGGAATATTAAGAGGTGTTATCACTGCTGCTGCTGTGGAATATTAAGAGGTGTTATCGCTGCTGTGGAATAATAAGAGGTGTTATCACTGCTGCTGCTGTGGAATATTAAGGGGTGTTATCACTGCTGCTGCTGTGGAATATTAAGAGGTGTTATCACTGCTGCTGCTGTGGAATATTAAGGGGTGTTATCACTGCTGCTGCTGTGGAATAATAAGAGGTGTTATCACTGCTGCTGCTGTGGAATATTAAGAGGTGTTATCACTGCTGCTGCTGTGGAATAATAAGAGGTGTTATCACTGCTGCTGCTGTGGAATATTAAGAGGTGTTATCACTGCTGCTGCTGTGGAATAATAAGAGGTGTTATCACTGCTGCTGCTGTGGAATAATAAGAGGTGTTATCACTGCTGCTGCTGTGGAATATTAAGAGGTGTTATCACTGCTGCTGCTGTGGAATAATAAGAGGTGTTATCACTGCTGCTGCTGTGGAATATTAAGAGGTGTTATCACTGCTGCTGCTGTGGAATAATAAGAGGTGTTATCACTGCTGCTGCTGTGGAATAATAAGAGGTGTTATAACTGCTGCTGCTGTGGAATAATAAGAGGTGTTATCACTGCTGCTGCTGTGGAATAATAAGAGGTGTTATCACTGCTGCTGCTGTGGAATAATAAGAGGTGTTATCACTGCTGCTGCTGTGGAATAATAAGAGGTGTTATCACTGCTGCTGCTGTGGAATAATAAGAGGTGTTATAACTGCTGCTGCTGTGGAATAATAAGAGGTGTTATAACTGCTGCTGCTGTGGAATAATAAGAGGTGTTATCACTGCTGCTGCTGTGGAATAATAAGAGGTGTTATAACTGCTGCTGTGGAATAATAAGAGGTGTTATCACTGCTGCTGCTGTGGAATATTAAGAGGTGTTATAACTGCTGCTGCTGTGGAATAATAAGAGGTGTTATCACTGCTGCTGCTGTGGAATAATAAGAGGTGTTATCACTGCTGCTGCTGTGGAATATTAAGAGGTGTTATCACTGCTGCTGCTGTGGAATAATAAGAGGTGTTATCACTGCTGCTGCTGTGGAATATTAAGAGGTGTTATCACTGATGCTGTTGTGGAATATTAAGAGGTGTTATCACTGCTGCTGCTGTGGAATATTAAGAGGTGTTATCGCTGCTGTGGAATAATAAGAGGTGTTATCACTGCTGCTGCTGTGGAATATTAAGGGGTGTTATCACTGCTGCTGCTGTGGAATATTAAGAGGTGTTATCACTGCTGCTGCTGTGGAATATTAAGGGGTGTTATCACTGCTGCTGTGGAATATTAAGAGGTGTTATCACTGCTGCTGCTTTGGAATATTAAGAGGTGTTATCACTGCTGCTGCTGTGGAATATTAAGAGGTGTTATCACTGCTGCTGCTGTGGAATATTCTTATCACTGCTGCTGCTGTGTAATAATAAGAGGTGTTATCACTGCTGCTGCTGTGGAATATTAAGAGGTGTTATCACTGCTGCTGCTGTGGAATATTCTTATCACTGCTGCTGCTGTGGAATATTAAGAGGTGTTATCACTGCTGCTGCTGTGGAATATTAAGAGGTGTTATCACTGCTGCTGCTGTGGAATATTAAGAGGTGTTATCACTGCTGCTGCTGTGGAATATTAAGAGGTGTTATCACTGCTGCTGCTGTGGAATATTAAGAGGTGTTATCACTGCTGCTGCTGTGGAATAATAAGAGGTGTTATCACTGCTGCTGCTGTGGAATAATAAGAGGTGTTATCACTGCTGCTGCTGTGGAATATTAAGAGGTGTTATCACTGCTGCTGCTGTGGAATATTAAGAGGTGTTATCACTGATGCTGTTGTGGAATATTAAGAGGTGTTATCACTGCTGCTGCTGTGGAATATTTAGGAGTTTGGGGTTTGGATGTAGTTGTAGTCTTAGCTATAAACTATATTTTGTGGTAAAGTGCTGTCTCTCTGCCCTTTATGTGAACTACAGTATCTCAGAGAAATCCAATAGTGTGTTGTCAGGCGTGAATGGGATGGGCTGGACAAGTCCTTGGAAGTCTTCAACGCGTGATTTACTACAAACATGCATCCAAATAGAGTAGCTGCCTCATCACTTGACATTTATTCTTGGTGATCCAATTCTTTTTGTCTATGAACTGTTTTATAGTTAATTTCTCATGTGTTGAGTTAATGTTGAAGCTTTTAGATTGCATGGCTACGGTTGTTTTTCATATAAATGCTGGTTAAAATTAAAGCAGGGGATAATATTATCCAGCCACTAAGATAGAAATGCCATATGTTAATTACAGAGTTCCAAGAGATCACCATGTGTAGAGCTATACAACTACATGAATATATGATAGAACTGTGGCGGTAATAAGGTTCTTCATATTTATAATGGATATAAGCACTTGACAGTGATACAAACATCTCTATATTGTTTCGCATGGTACTAAGTTTTGCAAGCGTACGGTACCAGGCTTTGCAAGTGTATGGTACCGAGTTGTACAAGTGAACATGAGCACTTTCAGTAATAGTGACACCCTCTACTACACCATGGTTACAATGGATGGGGTCACCATGACTTAAGGGGAGATGGGCCATTTTGTTGGTCTATTAATTAATGTATTCCTTTATTTCTTAGTTTCCTCGCTACACCTTTATCAAGCATAGAAAAACACCCCTAGAACCCCCCTTCAAGGTAAATTTGTAAATTTTTCGGTAGAAAAATTTCCCGGTCTAAGGCCGGTTTCTCTTAAAATTACAGGCTCGCTTTCGCTCGCCAGGAAAAAAATGACACCTAAATGGCACGAAAGTCTTATAATTGATAATGAAATGGGGCGGAAGGTCTTAATATCGCCTAACTAATGGGCCGCACATCTTATTATCTCAAAACAAATGAGGCTTATCCCGAGGGAGAAAGGGGACCAGAAAAACGGCCCATCTCCCCTTAACAATTCAATAAACATGGCATTCTCACAATAAACATGGCATTCTCACAATAAACATGGCATTCTCACAATAAACATGGCATTCTCACAATAAACATAGCATTCTCACAATAAACATGGCATTCTCACAATAAACATGGCATTCTCACAATAAACATGGCATTCTCACAATAAACATGGCATTCTCACAATAAACATGGCATTCTCACAATAAACATGGCATTCTCACAATAAACATAGCATTCTCACAATAAACATAGCATTCTCACAATAAACATGGCATTCTCACAATAAACATGGCATTCTCACAATAAACATGGCATTCTCACAATAAACATAGCATTCTCACAATAAACATGGCATTCTCACAATAAACATGGCATTCTCACAATAAACATGGCATTCTCACAATAAACATGACATTCTCACAATAAACATGACATTCTCACAATAAACATGGCATTCTCACAATAAACATGGCATTCTCACAATAAACATGGCATTCTCACAATAAACATGGCATTCTCACAATAAACATGGCATTCTCACAATAACAAACTAAAATCGCCTCCCGGAAGTAGAAGCAGTGGCGCAACGAGTTACTTAAGGGGCATGTACCGGTAGTCGCTTTTTCTGGACACCTTTCTCCCTCATGTTTAGCAGATTAGTTTTGAGGTTTTAAGACGTTCGTTCCGTTAGTTTGGCGATGTTTAGACCTTTAGCCGCATTTGTTGTCAATATTAAGACCTTTCGCGCCATTTAAGTGTCGATTTTTTCATGGCGAGCGGTAGCGAGCCTGTAATTTTAGAAGGAACCGGCCTTTGGCCGGGACATTTTTCTACCGAAGAATGTACAAATTTATCCTGAAAGGGGATCTAGGGGGTGTTTTCTTTTAAAAGTTTGATGGAGGTCTAGCGAGGAAACTAAACAATAAAGTTAAAACGTAAATACATAGACCGAAAAACAAGCACTACCCCCTTAATGCGTGCAAGCTGGGGTCGCAGGGGTGCATATGGACGCGGCCAGAGTCATGCGGCAACCTCTCCACTCGCTACCGTAAAATGGCCTAACATAAGACAAGGGGGTATACTTCGGACATTTCTGGATAACATTATATAAGCTACAGTTTTGGAAAAACGGCTCTGCTTTATGGAAGAACACCGCAGACATACTTTTTTTTTCTCCAAAACATCATGTATTTATCCATAACTGTGGTTAAGGGGAGGTTTTTAGTTTGTTCCCTAGACCTCCATCAAGCTTAACATTACACCCCCTAGAACCCCTTTCAAGATGAAATTATACATTTTTCGGTAGAAAAATTTCCCCGCCGAAGGCCGGTTACTCTTAAATTACAGGCTCGCCAGGAAAGAAAAAACTAAATTGCACGAATGGTCTTAAAATTGACAGAAATGGGGTGAAAGTTCTTATAATCGCCAAACTAGTGGAACGAACTACTTAAAATGTCAAAATCAATGGGACTAAACATGTGGGAGGAAAGGGTCCAGAAAAAAATCCCTCAAGTGGAAATCTCCCCTTAACTATATTTTCTTCCAGAATGTCCGAAATTATCTCCCCGTCCAAAGTTACATAATTTTAGCGGCACCTCACCATACAACAACCACTACAGTAGGTATAGAGAGGTCTAGTCAACCCCATTCATCAGCTCACGGTATGCCCCTACATTTTGCCGTTTAGTAAAACATTGTACACTCGGTCAAAAAAGTATCTGTAACCCTACCCTGATAATCTGGTGTGTACAGTTTCGTAGTATAGGTCGTAGATAGTAGGTCGGATAGGTAGGTAGTAGTATAGATGGATACAGCTGCAGGTAGAGATGCCAACCCTACCGAGCTGTACACACCAGATTATCAGGATAGGGGTGCAGATACTTCTTTGACCGAGTGTACGTGGTCTATTAACTTAGAATTATATATTAGTGTGTTAAAATTACGATTTTGGCGAAAAAGGCCAGGATCCACAGTGATACGTATTTTTAATGGCGCTGGGCTTGAAGAATTTAATCTACATCTAAATATTATTAATGTGAATAAAGTACAACATAACATAAATATGTTATAAGTAACACGCCGTTCTTAACATTAATCATCAATTACAAACCCCAATGTACTTGAATAAACTAATGAAAGCATATGGTCCTCCCGGGATTCGAACTCGGGACACCCCACACCCAGAACAAAAACACCTAAACCATTACACCACCAACACAGTTAAACAAAACCAAAACAAATATATAAATGCACAAGTGAAACCACGAACCAAAATGGTAGAAGGAACATGCAAGAGCAATTAAAAAGTATTAGAAACTACTGAACTTAGAAAAGGAGAGGGTGAAAGTAATGAAGGAAGGGGGAAGAGACAGTTTGGAAAAGGCAGACAGGCTAAAAGGAAGCAGTGGAAGGATGCAAACTTGTGGAAAGCGAGGGGAAAAGAATACGGAAAGTGGCAGAAAAGGACTATAAGAGATGGGAATTAGGACAGAGAGAGACTATACTGTATATTAGAAAAAAGGGAAGGAAAGATATCACACACACACACACACACACACACACACACACACACACACACACACACACACACACACACACACACACACACACAATACACATCCACACACACACACACACACACACACACACACACACACACACACACACACACACACACACACACACACACACACACACACACAAACAATACACACACAAACAAATACACACACACACAAACACACACTCACACAAAACACACTCACAAATACACACACACACACACACACACAAACACACACACACACATACACACACAAAACACACTCACAAATACACACACACACACACACACACACACACACACACACCAACCAATCTAATTACACGCGGGGACACGGTTGCAAAATTATTGGTAAATCTTTTAACTCACACGAATCTAAGAATTTCTTCTTCAATCGAGTTGTCAACTTGTGGAATGGGCTTCCCCGAAACGTTATAGACTGCATCACTGTTGATTCATTTAAACTCCGCCTAGACAAATATCTCGCATCAAACCTGCGACTGACTGCGTTTGTAAATGAATAACTTTATTGTATCCCCCCCTCAGTTACTAACCCATCTGTCCCCTACTAACTTCCTAATCCTGCCACGGATATTAGTTCCAGGGCAGTAATTCCCTTTCCAATGTTCCCTTACCCACTCTAAACCACTGTTTGGACACTTGATCCTCAGTGTTTTGGAGGACAAGCAACCTAGAAGGGTCACTAGATCTGTTGTTGCTTGATTTCCTTTGTACACACACACACACACACACCCAGGAATATAAATGAGTGTGTTTGAGGAATGTTGTGTACCACAGAGAAGGAAAGCAAGTACGAGCATCTATACGGCTTATAAAAAAAACTACAACAGATTAGAAAACCGTAGAAAAAAACAGTGAGGAAGATGTAGTTTTATATCGGATTTATCAACAGAACGGGAAGCCATAGACATAGAGGGTGGTACGGTCGCTCTAATAAGTCATGTCCCAGCTGTCATTACGTTTGGCTTGCTCTGTGCTGTATTTAATGTCTGTCAGATATTGAATAGGGTGGGTAAGTGTAGGAACATGTTTGTATATTTCACTCGATATGAAGAAATGAAGTTTGGATATTGCTGATCCCAATTATTGATCAAAACATTCTTGGTGCCGAAACATCACTTATTAGCGCGACTGTACACTCGGATACCGTAGTCTCTACCCCACTGCTAAGGATTCGTAGACTCCCGATGGCTATATTTTACTCTATGCAAGTATAACTATCTCGTGTAAAAAAAAAAAAAAATCGATAGAACTTGCTTTTCAATAAATAGTATACATCATTTTGTAGTTGATGTATAGAACATTAAATTCAAAAATTCGTTTCCAGAGATATACTTCCACAATTAGAAACAAGTTAAGGGGAAGCAGACCGTTTTTCTGGACCCCCTTCTCCCTAATGTTTAGCCCCACTAGTTTTGAGATTTTAAGATGTTGGTTCCATTAGTTTGGGAATGTTATGACCTTTCACCCCATTGCTTTGTCAATATTAGGACCCTTCGCGCCATTTAGGTGTCGTTTTTTCCTGGCGAGCGATAGCGAGCCTGTAATTTTAGGAGGAATCGACCTTTGGCCGGGACATTTTTCTACCGAAAATGTACAAATCTATCTTGAAGGGGGGTCTAGGGTTTTTGTTTTCTAAGCTTGGTGGAGGTCTAGGGAGGAAACTAAACAAAAAATATGAGCAAATTAATTAATAGACCAAACAAACAGTCAGTGTCCAATTACATTTACGACCATTTCTGAGTGTGCTGGAGACACTGGCATCCGAGTGGACCTTATACAATAAACTACACACAGGACCTTATACAATAAACTACACACAGGACCTTATACAATAAACTACACACAGGACCTTATACAATAAAACTACACACAGGACCTTATACAATAAACTACACACAGGACCTTATACAATAAACTACACACAGGACCTTATACAATAAACTACACACAGGACCTTATACAATAAACTACACACAGGACCTTATACAATAAACTACACACAGGACCTAATACAATAAACTACACACAGGACCTTATACAATAAACTACA
Organism: Paralithodes platypus; assembly: GCA_032716605.1. Lineage (NCBI taxonomy): Eukaryota > Metazoa > Arthropoda > Malacostraca > Decapoda > Lithodidae > Paralithodes > Paralithodes platypus. The sequence continues at coordinate 27,639,509 of CM064511.1, read as the reverse complement.
CACAGGACCTTATACAATAAACTACACACAGGACCTTATACAATAAACACACAGGACCTTATACAATAAACTACACACAGGACCTTATACAATAAACTACACACAGGACCTTATACAATAAACTACACACAGGACCTTATACAATAAACTACACACAGGACCTTATACAATAAACTACACACAGGACAAACTAAATTAGGGATGCCTGGAGAATGCTGCAATTGTTACACGGTCAGGGTCAAAGATACAAGGATAACAAATGACATTAAGGGGGGATGGGCCGGTTTTCTGGACCACTTTCTCCCTCATGTTTAGCCCCATTAGTTTTCAGATGTGAAGATATTTTCCCCATTAATTAGTCGATTTTAGGACCTTTCGCCCCATTTCTTCGTCAATATTTAGACCTTTCGTGCTATTTAGGTGTCGATATTTTCCCTGGCGAACGATAGTGAGCCTGTAATGTTGGAAGAATCGGCCTTTGGCCGGGAAATTTTTCTACCGAAAAATGTACAAATTAATCTAGAAGGGGGATCTAATGGATGTTTTATTAAATTTGATGGAGGTCTAGGGAGGAAACTAGAAAAATAATGAATACATGCAAAAATCGCCCAAAAAGTGAACCATCTCCCCTTAAGGGGGTAGTGGTAAAGTTTTGGTATTTTTGTTTTGTTATGGATATATTTTATAGTTTCATCGCTAGACCTCCGTCAAGCTTGAAGAAAACCACCCCCTAGACCCCCTTCAAGATACAAAACCACCCCCTAGACCCCCTTCAAGATACAAAACCACCCCCTAGACCCCCTTCAAGATACAAAGCCACCCCCTAGACCCCTTCAAGATACAAAAACCACCCCCTAGACCCCCTTCAAGATACAAAACCACCCCCTAGACCCCCTTCAAGATACAAAACCACCCCTAGACCCCCTTCAAGATACAAAACCACCCCCTAGACCCCCTTCAAGATACAAAACCACCCCTAGACCCCCTTCAAGATACAAAGCCACCCCTAGACCCCCTTCAAGATACAAAGCCACCCCCTAGACCCCTTCAAGATACAAAACCACCCCCTAGACCCCCTTCAAGATACAAAACCACCCCTAGACCCCCTTCAAGATACAAAACCACCCCCTAGACCCCCTTCAAGATACAAAGCCACCCCCTAGACCCCTTCAAGATACAAAACCACCCCCTAGACCCCCTTCAAGATACAAAACCACCCCCTAGACCCCCTTCAAGATACAAAACCACCCCCTAGACCCCCTTCAAGATACAAAACCACCCCTAGACCCCCTTCAAGATACAAAGCCACCCCCTAGACCCCTTCAAGATACAAAACCACCCCCTAGACCCCCTTCAAGATACAAACCACCCCCTATACCCTCCTTCAAGATACAAAACAACCCCCTAGACCCCCTTCAAGATACAAAACCACCCCCTAGACCCCTTCAAGATACAAAACCACCCCCTAGACCCCCTTCAAGATACAAAACCACCCCCTAGACCCCCTTCAAGATACAAAACCACCCCCTAGACCCCCTTCAAGATACAAAACCTCCCCCTAGACCCCCTTCAAGATACAAAACCACCCCTAGACCCCTTCAAGATACAAAACCACCCCTAGACCCCCTTCAAGATACAAAACCACCCCCTAGACCCCCTTCAAGATACAAAACCACCCCCTAGACCCCCCTCAAGATACAAAACCACCCCCTAGACCCCTTCAAGATACAAAACCACCCCCTAGACCCCTTCAAGATACAAAACCACCCCCCACACCCCCCTCAAGATACAAAACCACCCCCTAGACCCCCTTCAAGATACAGTTGTATATTTTTTGGTAGAAAAATTTCCTGGCCTGGTTACTCCTAGAATTACAGGCTCGCTATCGCTCGCCAGGAAAAAAACGACACCTAACGGGCACGAAAGGTCTTTATATTGGCAAAGTAAAGGGGCGAAAAGTCTTAAAATCGCCAAACTAATGGAACGAACATCTTAAAATCTCAAAGCTAATGAGGGAGGAAAAGCAACTACTTCCCCCCTAAAATCAAGAAAGTACACTGTAAGAATTATGGGTATGAAAGGGGTAATTAAAGTGTCCACAATAATCTACCCCTCAGAGGTATTTTGGTAGTGATGAACTCAATTAACCACTCCAGTAACAGTGGCTTATTTTCCATTTTATTTCAGCTACATGGAGACGATTTAATATTGCTTAGGAAGGATATATGGTAGCTTAAGGGGAGGTTTTTAGTGTGTTTCCTAGACTTCCATCAAGCTTGAAATTACACCCCCTTGACCCCCTTTCAAGATAAATTTGTACATTTTTCGGAAGAAAAATGTCCCGGCTGAAAGCCGGTTCCTCTTAAATAACAGGCTCGCTATCGCTCGCCAGGATAAAATCGACACCTAAATGGCACAAAAGGTCTTAAAATTGACAGAAATGGGTCGAATGTTCTTAAAATCGTCAAAATAATGGGGCGAACGTCTTAAAATTAGAAAACCAATGGGGCTAAACATGAGGGAGAAAGGAGTCAAGAAAAAAATCCCTTAAGTGGAAATCCCCCCTTAAAGGAATATTTGAGATCATCGGTAGCCTTTTAATTGGTGGACGTCCTTCCGAAGCTGCATATAATTGTATAATAGCTGTGATAATAAAATGAACCGGTACTGAATGGGTGGGTTAGTGTAAGGGTCGAGAGGTATATTTAATAATCAAAGAGAAATCGTTATCAATATATGTACTATCAATATAATTACTTGTATTTTACTTGTTTTCAACTTTTACAGTGTAAGAATAGATGACCTAGATGTGTGTGTGGGAATTTGTATTTTGTGTTTGCGTGTTCATTGATGTCGGATGAGTTTGGTGTTCGTACCTATTCTTGGTCTGTCTCGAGTCCCCCCCCCCCCCAAAAAAAAAAGGAAAAGTGGGGATTGGGCCTGATTATATAGCATGCAAAGAATATACGTGCATCACAAAGGGGCTGCTGGGAATACAAACACGAAGATACAGTAGGATAAACCAAACAAAAAGAAGAAACTGGAAAACACAGACGAAAGTGAAAATGAGACAAAATATAAAAGTTCAGGAATATAAGGAGATGGAGAAATGGAGCACTGATTAACATAGCATAGCGAAGTATGTAAGAATATCAACACGGCAGATATGAGAAACACCAAAGAATAGTAGGATACGTGTAAAATGTATTAAACATAAATATATAATAGTCTGCTTGGCGTGAACGTAAAGGCAAAGCGTATCTGAAAGCAAAATTTATGTCAAAACGCGTCATAATCTTCAAAGGGTTAAGTAAAACCCCGAACTGGAAATATTAAGTAATGCAATAAATACATGACAAGATTCAGTACAAGATAACTTTGAAAATGTAAGGCCACGATTTATGTTATAGTGTGTACATGCATACATATATAAGAGAAATAGACTAAGATTATCATATTCACCCCTGATGGCACTCGAAACAATCCACTTACACCAGGTTCCACAGCATATGTTCACTCTATCTATCTATATATCTAAATATTCAGGCCCAATCTCCACTTTTCCTATTTTTCTTTTTCTTTTTTCTTTTTTTTTTCTTTTTTTTTTTTTTTGGGGGGGGGGCGACTCAAGACAGAGCCAGAATAGGGACAACACAAAACACACCAGAAAACAATGAACACACAAACACAAAATACAAATTCACTTGGATGCCAATCAGAATAATCCCATAATCTTTAGCCCGCTCAAAATTATTCGTGGACCCCCTTATGTTTTCTTGTGTGCAGTTATAACTATTCGTGGACCCCCTTATGTTATCTTGTGTGCAGTTATAACTATTTGTGGACCCCCTTATGTTATCTTGTGTGCAGTTATAACTATTCGTGGACCCCCTTATGTTATCTTGTGTGCAGTTATAACTATTCGTGGACCCCCTTATGTTATCTTGTGTGCAGTTATAACTATTTGTGGACCCCCTTATGTTATCTTGTGTGCAGTTATAACTATTCGTGGACCCCCTTATGTTATCTTGTGTGCAGTTATAACTATTCGTGGACCCCCTTATGTTATCTTGTGTGCAGTTATAACTATTTGTGGACCCCCTTATGTTATCTTGTGTGCAGTTATAACTATTCGTGGACCCCCTTATGTTACCTTGTGTGCAGTTATAACTATTCGTGGACCCCCTTATGTTATCTTGTGTGCAGTTATAACTATTTGTGGACCCCCTTATGTTATCTTGTGTGCAGTTATAACTATTCGTGGACCCCCTTATGTTATCTTGTGTGCAGTTATAACTATTCGTGGACCCCCTTATGTTATCTTGTGTGCAGTTATAACTATTTGTGGACCCCCTTATGTTATCTTGTGTGCAGTTATAACTATTCGTGGAACCCCTTATGTTATCTTGTGTGCAGTTATAACTATTTGTGGACCCCCTTATGTTATCTTGTGTGCAGGTATAACTATTTGTGGACCCCCTTATGTTATCTTGTGTGCAATTATAACTATTTGTGGACCCCTTATGTTATCTTGTGTGCAGTTATAACTATTTGTGGACCCCCTTATGTTATCTTGTGTGTAGTTATAACTATTCGTGGACCCCCTTATGTTATCTTGTGTGCAGTTATAACTATTTGTGGACCCCCTTATGTTATCTTGTGTGCAGTTATAACTATTCGTGGACCCCCTTATGTTATCTTGTGTGCAGTTATAACTATTCGTGGACCCCCTTATGTTATCTTGTGTGCAGTTATAACTATTCGTGGACCCCCTTATGTTATCTTGTGTGCAGTTATAACTATTTGTGGACCCCCTTATGTTATCTTGTGTGCAGTTATAACTATTCGTGGACCCCTTATGTTATCTTGTGTGCAGTTATAACTATTCGTGGACCCCCTTATGTTATCTTGTGTGCAGTTATAACTATTTGTGGACCCCCTTATGTTATCTTGTGTGCAGTTATAACTATTCGTGGACCCCCTTATGTTATCTTGTGTGCAGTTATAACTATTTGTGGACCCCCTTATGTTATCTTGTGTGCAGGTATAACTATTTGTGGACCCCCTTATGTTATCTTGTGTGCAGTTATAACTATTTGTGGACCCCTTATGTTATCTTGTGTGCAGTTATAACTATTTGTGGACCCCCTTATGTTATCTTGTGTGTAGTTATAACTATTCGTGGACCCCCTTATGTTATCTTGTGTGCAGTTATAACTATTTGTGGACCCCCTTATGTTATCTTGTGTGTAGTTATAACTATTCGTGGACCCCCTTATGTTATCTTGTGTGCAGTTATAACTATTTGTGGACCCCCTTATGTTATCTTGTGTGCAGTTATAACTATTCGTGGACCCCCTTATGTTATCTTGTGTGCAGTTATAACTATTCGTGGACCCCTTATGTTATCTTGTGTGCAGTTATAACTATTCGTGGACCCCCTTATGTTATCTTGTGTGCAGTTATAACTATTCGTGGACCCCCTTATGTTATCTTGTGTGCAGTTATAACTATTCGTGGACCCCCTTATGTTATCTTGTGTGCAGTTATAACTATTTGTGGACCCCCTTATGTTATCTTGTGTGCAGGTATAACTATTTGTGGACCCCCTTATGTTATCTTGTGTGCAGTTATAACTATTTGTGGACCCCGTATGTTATCTTGTGTGCAGTTATAACTATTTGTGGACCCCCTTATGTTATCTTGTGTGCAGTTATAACTATTCGTGGACCCCCTTATGTTATCTTGTGTGCAGTTATAACTATTTGTGGACCCCCTTATGTTATCTTGTGTGTAGTTATAACTATTCGTGGACCCCCTTATGTTATCTTGTGTGCAGTTATAACTATTTGTGGACCCCCTTATGTTATCTTGTGTGCAGGTATAACTATTTGTGGACCCCCTTATGTTATCTTGTGTGCAGGTATAACTATTTGTGGACCCCCTTATGTTATCTTGTGTGCAGTTATAACTATTTGTGGACCCCCTTATGTTATCTTGTGTGCAGGTATAACTATTTGTGGACCCCCTTATGTTATCTTGTGTGCAGTTATAACTATTTGTGGACCCCCTTATGTTATCTTGTGTGCAGGTATAACTATTTGTGGACCCCCTTATGTTATCTTGTGTGCAGGTATAACTATTTGTGGACCCCCTTATGTTATCTTGTGTGCAGTTATAACTATTTGTGGACCCCTTATGTTATCTTGTGTGCAGGTATAACTATTTGTGGACCCCCTTATGTTATCTTGTGTGCAGGTATAACTATTTGTGCCCCCCCTCATGTTATCTTGTGTGCAGGTATAACTATTTGTGGACCCCCTTATGTTATCTTGTGTGCAGTTATAACTATTTGTGGACCCCCTTATGTTATCTTGTGTGCAGGTATAACTATTTGTGGACCCCCTTATGTTATCTTGTGTGCAGTTATAACTATTTGTGGACCCCCTTATGTTATCTTGTGTGCAGGTATAACTATTTGTGGACCCCCTTATGTTATCTTGTGTGCAGTTATAACTATTTGTGGACCCCTTATGTTATCTTGTGTGCAGTTATAACTATTTGTGGACCCCCTTATGTTATCTTGTGTGTAGTTATAACTATTCGTGGACCCCCTTATGTTATCTTGTGTGCAGTTATAACTATTTGTGGACCCCCTTATGTTATCTTGTGTGTAGTTATAACTATTCGTGGACCCCCTTATGTTATCTTGTGTGCAGTTATAACTATTTGTGGACCCCCTTATGTTATCTTGTGTGCAGGTATAACTATTTGTGGACCCCCTTATGTTATCTTGTGTGCAGGTATAACTATTTGTGGACCCCCTTATGTTATCTTGTGTGCAGTTATAACTATTTGTGGACCCCCTTATGTTATCTTGTGTGCAGGTATAACTATTTGTGGACCCCCTTATGTTATCTTGTGTGCAGTTATAACTATTTGTGGACCCCCTTATGTTATCTTGTGTGCAGGTATAACTATTTGTGGACCCCCTTATGTTATCTTGTGTGCAGGTATAACTATTTGTGGACCCCCTTATGTTATCTTGTGTGCAGTTATAACTATTTGTGGACCCCCTTATGTTACCTTGTGTGCAGGTATAACTATTTGTGGACCCCCTTATGTTATCTTGTGTGCAGTTATAACTATTTGTGGACCCCCTTATGTTATCTTGTGTGCAGTTATAACTATTTGTGGACCCCCTTATGTTATCTTGTGTGCAGTTATAACTATTTGTGGACCCCCTTATGTTATCGTGTGCAGGTATAACTATTTGGATTGATTGTTGGATAGAACATGCTTTTCAATAAACAGTTTATATAGTTTTGTAGTTGATATATAGAAAACTATAATCGTAAATTCCTTTCAGAGTTATACTGCCATAATAAGAAATAGGTGAAGTCCACAAATATCTATGAGTGGGCTCTAGACACTATGGCATCCGAGTGTACGTGTGTTATGTGTCTACATGTGTACGGCCCGGCACATAGCCTACACATCAACACCAGCAGCACGGCATGTCTAGCAAGCACGCCCTCAACTTCCTTCTCCTCCTCATTTTCCTATCAGCGAGCATGACACGGCTTCTTATCAGTGACGGGAAGGGGGGGAGAGAGAGAGAGAGAGAGAGAGAGAGAGAGAGAGAGAGAGAGAGAGAGAGAGAGAGAGAGCGAGAGAGAGAGAGAGAGAGAGAGAGAGAGAGAGAGAGAGAGAGAGAGAGAGAGAGAGAGAGAGAGAGAGAGAGAGAGAGAGGAGCAGAAGAGAGTAATAAGATAAGTTGATATTAGTAGAATAGGGAGAAAAATATAACTAGAAGAATGAGCAAGAAGAGATTGAAAAGGTATCTAACAATACATAAAACAGAAAGTCGGAATAGTCTATACAAAATGGAATTAATGTAAGGGAATTGGACTCATTGAATTGGGGATATTTAAATTGAGGGAATATACAAGTGGACAATAAAATACAAATAAATTTGAAGGTATAATACTGTATATAAGGGAAATATAACATACTGTACCGATATATTCAGAATATATAAATATACACATATAGGCTACACACACATATATATATATATACATATATACACTGTATATATATATATATATATATATATATATATATATATATATATATATATATATATATATATATACTGTATAGTGTATAATTATATAGACTCCCACCCCCACCCTCTCTCCTAAATCACTACAAGTTACGTGTGGTGGCCTTACAAACTTTTCTCCATCCTTTATGTCAGACCATTGCCATTAACCCCCCCCCCCCCAGGACCGGAGCCTCAAAATGTCTCCCATACAACATTGACGGCCGCGCATGTTGTCACGAACAAGAGCAATGTGAAAAAATACAGGACACGAAAAGGGTGTACTCAGAAACTATTTTTTTAATCTTTCTCTCCTTTACTCTCTTTCCCTGGCTTTTATCCATTCGGCCCCATTCAGCCAACTCTTTTAAGACGTTTATCCCCATCCAGGTGTCGATTTCTTCCTGACGAGCGAAAGCGAGCCAGCATTATATGGAGAAATCCGGCTTCGCCGGAGAAATTTTTCTATCGAAAAATGTACAAATTTAGCTTGCTTTCAAAACAAAACCATACATATGTTGGCTCCCTACCACTCGCCAGGAAAATATTGACACCTGGATGGGGGTAAACGTCTTAAAACAGTAGGCTGAATGGGGCCGAATGGATTCAAGCCAAAGAGAGAGGGAGAGAAAGATAAAACAAAAAGCGAGGTGGGCTCCCTTAATGAATTCTTAGACCCCGAAAAGTACTGATAAAAAATAGTCATGGTACCCTCAGACTTTAGATGGACTGTTTACTTGATTAATGCATCCTTTGTATAATAGTCATGGTACCCTCAGACTTTAGATGGACTGTTTACTTGATTAATGTATCCTTTGTATTACTGTAAGCTATTGCCTGGATGAGTCTATAACCACTAACCCTTTCAAGATCTGTTTATGCATTTTGTTCTACTTTCCTGGCTAATAGTAAGCGATTTTATCAAGATCAGTTAGGAAATTCATTGCAATCGTACATAGGCTAAATCCAGTAATCAAAAGTAATATAAGATTAAATGGGGTAAAATATGATAGGCAGATTCGTGAACGCGTTAGAATACACGCCAAAAATAATACCCAAGTGAGGCAATTATAGGTACAGTGGCGCTAATAAGTCATGTCCCAGCTGTCATTACGTTTGGCTTGCTCTGTGCTGTATTCATGTTGTTGAATAGGGAGGGTAAGTGTAGGAACATGTTTGAATATTTCACTCGATATGAAGACTTGAAGCTTAGATATTGCTGATACCAATTATTGATCAAAACATACTTGGTGCCGAGACATCACTTATTAGCGCGACTGTACACTCGGATACCATAGTCTCTAGCCCACTCATAAGAATTCGTGAACCACCTATGTTTTTTCTCTATGCAATTATAACTATCTGGATATATTTTTGGACAAAACTTCCTATTCAATAAACAGTATATATAGTTTTGCAGTTCATGTATAGACAATCATGGTCATCAATTCGCTTCCAGAGATATATTTCCATAATTAGAGATAGGTGAAGTCCACGAATTTGTATGAATGGGCTAGACTCTAGAGACTATGGTATCCGAGTGTACCTACTTGCCACTCACGACCAATTGTCATAGCCACCTGTGACGTCACCATGATCAGACTAATGATTCTTCTGACTTGCTCATTTTGACGGTAAGTAAATGCAAACAAGAGATTTAAAATAACTATATTGTGAATTTGGATACTGGTGGAGGTGAAGAGTGCAGTAATGGTGTACAGTGATGTAGTGTATAAGAGTGTATGGAGTAAAGGAGTGTTGAAGAGTGATGGAGTAGTGCAGAGTGAAGGAGGGGTTTAGAGTGTATGTAGTAAAGGTTTAAAGTGAAGAGGTGGTTTAGAGTGTAGGAGTAGTGTAGAGTGAAGGAGTATATAAGAGTGTATGTAGTGAAACTGTAGAGTGAAGGAGTGTATACGAGTGTATGTAGTGAAACTGTAGAGTGAAGGAGTGTATAAGAGTGTATGTAGTGAAGCTGTAGAGTGAAGGAGTGTTGAAGAGTGATATAGTGTTGAAGAGTGAAGGAATGTACAAGAGTGTATGTAGTGAAGGTGTAGAGAGCGAGAGTGTTGAAGAGTGAAGGAGTGGTGAAGAGTGATATAGTGTTGTAGAGTGAAGGAGTGTATAAGAGTGTATGTAGTGAAGGTGTAGAGTGAAGGAGTGGTGAAGAGTGATATAGTGTTGTAGAGTGAAGGAGTGTATAAGAGTGTATGTAGTGAAGGTGTAGAGTGAAGGAGTGGTGAAGAGTGATATAGTGTTGAAGAGTGAAGGAGGGGTTTAGAGTGTATGTAGTAAAGGTGTAGACTGAGTGAAAGAGTTTGTGAAGAGTGATATATTGTTGAAGAGTGAAGGAGTGTATAAGAGTGTATGTAGTGAAGGTGTATATATAGAGAGTGAGAGTGGTTGTGTAGATTGTTTACCAAGGCCCTGGAGGCACCGCAGAAATTCTCTTTACAACCAAGTCAACACAAGGGGGGTGAGAGGGTGGCCGGGGGTAGTCTGGTACAGCTGGGCGACACACAACCACCCACATAATACACACGTACATGAACATACACCTTCAAATGCGTACACACACACATATACAGTAGATGCACATACACAAGCACACACACACACTTATAAGCACTAACAAGTACACACAAACGCACTTACAAGCATACACATATACTGAACACATAGACACGTGTAATCTCTCCCTCATACGCACACACACACACATGTACTTTTACCATACACACAATGAGCAAATATAGTCACTAAGACGCACACATAAACAGTATCCATTAGCATATGAACACGTTTTATATGCACACACAGTAATCGCATACATTACAAACATAGTCATGGCATACACACAATTCGCGAACATAAACACACCCTCACTTACCGGTACATACTTAAATAAAGTAACACTTTTTTTTGTAGCAAAAAAATAAACATTAAAACTCCTATTAATTATGGAGCTTCAGTTAGTATAATTTAAATAGTAAATAATGAGGAATATTATATATATATATATATATTCTTCCTTCATCAATATTTGTCATTTCTCTATAACTGCATCAGCGATAGTCAGGGCATGAGTATGGACATCTGCTGCGCCTGTGTTTGTGTGTGAGTCTATAGTATATGTACCTGTGCATATAAGTATGTGTGTGTGTATGGTTGTGTCTCTGTGTGATTGAGTATGCGTGTTTGTGTATGGTTGTGTGTGTGTGTGTGTGTGTGTAAGGGTTGTCAAGTTAAATTAGGCTAAGTTAGATTAGGTTAATTTATGGTAATGTGATTAAGTTAAATAAGGACCGTGTAGCTATTTTGATATGTGGTCGTTTTGGTTCAAGTTATTTCGGATGGGGCCGTTTCGGAGTGTGACCGTTTTGACAACAAATAGCCCAGAATATTAAGGGGGGTGACCTGCTTTGTTCCTCCTTTTCTCTCTTAGGCCTACTCTGGCTTGTATCCATTCGGCCCCATTCAGCCTGTTTTAAGACGTTTATCCCCATCCAGGTGTCGATTTTTTCCTGGCGAGCGATAGCGAGCCAGCAATATATGAAGAAATCCGGCTTCGCCGGAGAAATTTTTCTATCGAAAAATGTACAAATTTAGCCTGCTGTCAATTTTTTTTTTAAATATGCTGGCTCGCTTCCGCTCGCCAGAAAACAGTAGGTTGAATGGGGCCGAATGGATACAAACCAGATAAAGAGATAAAAGGAGAGAAAAAAGCAGGTCACCCCCCTTAAAGCACATGGCTTAGTTGAAGGCATACGGTATATCTTCAAACGTGACCACCTCTGTTGGCACCATAGGCTTGAGTTAACCCTTAAAGCACATGGAATAGTTGAAGGCATACGGTATATCTTCAAACGTGACCACCTCTGTTGGCACCATAGGCTTGGGTTAACCCTTTAAGGATCATGACGCGTGTTGACAATTTATTCTGGCTATGACTAAACGATTTCTTACAACTTATGAAAGATCTGTGGGAATTATTATGTTACCTCCACCAACCAAAACGCGTCATAATCTTCTTGGGGTTAATAACTACTGAGTTTCATTTTCAATATTATAGTGTTTTGTAATAGTATTAACCTATAATCATTTGTTATCAACCCTCTAGAAGATAATGAAGCCGTATTTAGGTTAACATTGTCTCGGTATGCTGTCAGTTACGCTTTTTGTTATATTCATGAAGTTTTAGTCCTCGTGTCCAATTTGTATAAACCTTTCATTACAGTGAATTTATTTGTATATATTCTGGCTATCATAACGATTGCATGCAGCTTAGTAATGTCTTCAAGCAATAGAAAGGGTAAACTCTATCCCAATTACCTCTTCGACTACTTCAGACTCATTCTAAGGATATTGAAATAGTCCATTACAATTACATTTTTCATCAATGCGGTATACTTCAACTTTCCAGAAATGATACAATATAAAATAATCTTACTTACAGTTATCTTGATGGTATAGCATTGATATTGGTTATTATTCTTATTTATTAATCCATTTATATTCTTGACTTACGCGTTTGGAAGGTACTTTAAAGTTAGTGTTATTCTTGTTCGAACCTATTCCACTCTTGTTGTCTATTTGTTATCATATCTACATCAAAAGAAGGTATATTCTGTCAGTATATACGGTATATATTAATTAAAAGAAGGTATATTCTGTCAGTATATACGGTATATATTCATTTTAATAGTGTGTGTGCATTTATCAACTTGTAATTTTCGATCCTACTTGGTTGTCTTGTAAATGGAGATTAAAGGCGAGGTTTGGCAAAGTTAATTTATTTGCAAGATAATTTAGTAATGTCTATTTGTGTCTTCTGAAATGTTTTCTCTATGTTCCCATTTACACTATTTCTTCATATGCTTAAGTTCCTTCAATTAAATATATTTTATACTGTATATATTTGATAGATAGATAGTAATGCTTAGTGTGCGGAATTTCGGTGTGAGCATTCTAGGTTCGAGTCCTTGGAGTACCACATGTATTCATTACTTTCACCGATTTCATTACTTAGGTTTATTTGTAAATTAATTGGTGGGTTGGTGAAAACAAATATTAATAATAGCAATGTCCTATGGTGCATTGGTTAACGCGCTCGGCTCAGGACTTGGGAGACATTGAATGCGATTCCTGAACAGCACGAGACGGATGGGCAGTCTCTTCACACCGGACGTCTCTATCGGGGGAAGGTAGTGGCTTTGTCTGGACCCCCCCCCCCCCGCCCCCCTCTTCTCCCTCATGTTTAGCCCCATTAGTTTTGAGATTGTAAGACCTTTTTGTCCCATTTCTTTATCAGTATCATCACCTTTCGTGCCATTTAGGTGTCGTCTTTTTTTCCTGGCGAGCGATAGTGAGCCTGTAATTTTGGAGGAACCGGCATTATTCTACCTAATAATGTTCAAATTTACCTCGAAGGTGGAGCTTGAGGATAATTTATGCAGTTCGATGGAAGCTAAAGAAATAATAAAAAAAAATAAGTAAGTAAATACATTAATAAATACCCCCTACCCCCTTGACCAAGCATTTAATAGGAACTTAAAATATAGACATGAGTGACGTGCCATCTAGGGAGGTTAACGATAATAACCTGGATAATAAGTAGCCGCCTCTGTGTTCCAGGCTGGGTAACTCATCCACCACAAAATACAGAGAGTAAAGTCATAGCGGTAAAGTGAAGCATAGTTAATCAAGCTGTTAAACCTGAGCAATTCTGTTTATTGACTTGAATGAATATGATGAAGAAAACAAGAAAATTAACATAAGATAGCATTGTTTTGGCCATTTGATCACTTCCAAGGACATGATTTGAACTATAAACCAAACTATTATCTTTACGTATGCAATATTACAGACTAAAAATAATTAACTCAGCTTTCGTGCGACACCCTACCCTACACTACATATGCTTTCATTAATTTCATTGAAGGTGTTTGGTGATGCGGTAAAATAAATAAAATATAGATAGTCACATTTCTCGACCGTATATATTTGTGTAACTTCACGTCATTCATTTACTTTCATCATCACATATGTATGCAGCCCATCATTAATTGACATAGTGTGTACATTTCCTCACTCGTTGATAATATGTTCTCTATCGCTACGCAATTTCCTCTATCATCTGCGTGCATTCTCTCTTCTTTCACTCTCCCCCCTCATCATCGTCGTCTCTCCCAATCTTCCCTTCTCAATTCGTCATCTCCCCCTCAAGGAAAGAAAGGGGCCAGTAAGGGGGGGAGGGGGGTGACAGGGGCGAGTTAGGAAAGGGGGGGGGGGGGGGGTCTCTCTGTACTGACCATCCCGCGGGCGATTCTCCCTCTTTTTTCATCGGGTCTTTCTTTAATCCAGCCCTCTCTACCTTTGGGGGGCAGGGGTGAGGGGGCGGGGAGAGTCAGAAACAGACAGACAGACAGACACGCAGACACAGATATATTGATACAAACAGACCAAACAAGTAGACACAGACATACACAAACCAGCAGATAAACACACACACACAAACACACACACACACACACACACAAACACACACACACACACACATACACACAGATAAACACAGGAAAACATACACTTACAGACACTCAGATAAGCAGAGACAAACATACACAGACAGGCAGAGAGATAGGCACAGACAAAAAGATCCTTGCAGACAATTAGACACAGACAAACCGATACTTACAGACAGAGAGATAGGAACACTGGACAGCAGATGAAGTGGTACAAAGCTCATTTTCTTTGTATTATTATTGATATTTAGGAGTACATAAGGCCAGCAAAATGTGAAGCCTTAGAACATCCTCTTGATGATATTTTTGTAGCACGCATAAATAATGGTGTAGTTAAAAATAGCATAATCAAAAGTAGATCTGACACATTTATCTGTTGGAGGCTGTACATACAAGCAGGCACTAACAGACACAGCCAGACACACAGGCAAGCATAGACTGATAAAGCGTAAAACAGATAGACAGACGAACAGACAGACATGAAGGGGAAAATTAAGAAAGAAGCATTCAGAGAGACAGAGGCTAATATGAAGTCAGACTGATAGACAAACAAGTAAATATAATAAGAAACACAATCATGCATGCAATATAAGGGGGAGATTGTAGGCAGCAATCGAGCAGGGTAATACACAGGGGAGGCCTATAGGCATTTGATAGGGAGTTGTTGGAACTCCTGTTTCATTTGTCTGGCTTCCCTTACTGTTTCTGTTTGTGCCACACCTACACAGAGTGATCAAGCTAGCTCTCACAAACACCTCATCCTATTTTCACTACACTAAACAAGCACACCACTCTTCTTTCTGCCACAAAAAAAAAAAAAAAAAAAATCAGTCTTGATTTTGGCCTTGTCACTCTTTCAACTCTGGGGGAAGCACTCGTCACAGGCAGTTCTGCCTTTTGTCTCCCTCATTCACATAAAAAACAAATGCGTAGAGAAAGACGAGCACACCAACAGAATGACAGACATACAAAGACAGACACCCAATTAAACAGAACAGAACAATAATTAAGAGCAGAATTATCAACAAAAACATAATTGACCAAAATTTATAATGGGAAACTAAGAATAATATTAATGATTGTAAATTATTAGAAAACAGAACAGTAAACAATTATACAGTACATAAATAAGTGAGAGAGAGAGAGAGAGAGAGAGAGAGAGAGAGAGAGAGAGAGAGAGAGAGAGAAAGAGAGAGAGAGGACGCCGTGAAACTTTTCCCAAATTGAAATGGAAGTGGCTACAGCAGAGTCCAGCCGGCCTCTTTATTTATTCCTCTCTCTCTCTCTCTCTCTCTCTCTCTCTCTCTCTCTCTCTCTCTCTCTCTCTCTCTCTCTCTCTCTCTCTCTCTCTCTCTCTCTCTCTCTCTCTCTCTCTCTCTCTCTCTCTCTCTCTGTTATATTGATACTTCTCGTTTTTTCGACAGTCCTCGGTTTTCAATGTTTCTTCTTTTCTACTCACGGCCTTTCAAATATTCCTCGAGTTGCAATATATCTTTGCATTATCCATCAGATGTCCTGTCCTTTTTCTTACTATACTTTTGTCTACCCTCTTGCAAATTGTTTTATTATTTTACATCTTTTCTTGGAATTGCCAAAAACTCTTCATCAATAACAAATGTATTGAACTTTCGAACTCTAGCTCTTCCCAGTCTTTCTGGCATCAAGCCAAAAAGCTCTCCAACAATTTTATGTGATGTCTTTTTCTCCACTTTTCCATCTCAACAGTACCACAATCACTTCTTCCTCTGACAAAGCGGAACTGTTTACTCAAACTTTAGCTAGACACTCTACCTTGGATGATTCCAGTGCTATTCATCCCTCTCCACCCCCATCTCACTTACTTATGCCAAATGTCTTAATCACGTCTAAGTATATACAGCCCTTCCTGCTCTCTCTGGGCTTATTATTGAGAAGGTGTACTGACTAAATGGTGTTCCTCCTGTCGTACTGAAAAACTGTTCTCCTGTGCTTACTCCCTGGCTAGGCAAACTTTTCCATCTGTCTTTCCTCTAACATCTTCCGTTGCTGGAAGTTTGCTCTCATTCAACCTGTCCTAAAGAAGGGTGACCACTCACAACCCTCCAACTATCGATCATTTGCTCTCATATTATCTTGCATCTCTAAGTTATATAATACATTTCCAATTCAAAATTGCTTAAGCATTTGTCTTCCCATACCTTATTTTCAGATCGCCAGTACAGTTTCCTTAAGTGCCACTCTACTGTTGATCTCTTGTTTTATCTGACCAACTCCTGGCCATCCATTTTTGGGGACCTTTGGTGAGACCGTTTCTATTGTGCTAAACATATCCAAAGCCTTTCCTGGAGTCTGGCACACATCCCTGGCTCCAAACTATAATCCTTCGGTATCTATCCTTCTATCTGTGCCTTTATCTCCAATTTCCTATCTGAAAAATTTCCTTGATGCGATTGTGGATGGCCATTGCTCACTTCCTCAACCTATCAAACTTCAGTGTTCTTTCCTATCTTCAGTTATATTTCGAATATTTATTAATTATATTCTCAACTGTACCTCTAGTCCTATCCAGTCGTATGCCAATGACTCTGCTTTATACTATTCAACTAGCTTCCCACAACGGTCCACAATGCAGTTACTTCAAAACTGACGGGATGAGGCTAAAGCACACCTATCTTCTGATCTAGCAACTATATCTGATTGAGGCAGAGAAACTCTTGTTGATTTCAATGCTTCTAAGATCAAATGTCTTCATCTACTGTATATATCTGTAACTTTTTCCACACGACTATCGCTTGCAATTCTACACCACTTAAATCAACCCTTCGTCTTCTCGCAACATTCTTGGTGTCTCATTGTCTTCCCAGAAGTTAGGTATTCTCAGCCATCTTAGTGGGTTCTTTACCCCTGCACAGCTTCTTGCTCTGTACAGAGGCACTGTGCCCTGATGTATCGAGGACTGTCAGCATGTTTGGGGAGATTCTACCCATACCGCACTTCTCGAAAGGGTGGAGTAAGAAGCATTTTGTCTCATCAATTTACCTCCATTTTCTAAATTCCTACAATTGATCTCTACATGCTGCAATGTAACTAAGGGAGTGTATAAGGGAGGCCTTATGGAGAGTAGGTATTATCCATCTTTCAACACATTCCCACCCCTAGGCTGACCAACTTTCTAACCCAAGAGTGAACTGATTTTACCATAGTTTTCCAGTCAACCAGTAAACTCTGGAAATCTCTCCCTTAATCTAGCTTTCCCTCATCCTATGAGTTAATCTACTTCAAGCTCTGTGTGTCAAGGCATTTTGACTCTAACGTACCTTGAATTTGGCTCTTTCACTCTTTCAATTATTGGGTAGACACTTGTTACAAGCAGCTTTGCCTTTGATCTTCTTCTAGCACATAATAATTATAATAATAATAATAATAATAATAATAATAATAATAATAATAATAAAAAATAATAAAAAATAATAATAAATAATATAAATAATAATAATAATAATTCTCATCATCATCATCATCATCATCATGAAATCCTCCTCCCCACCAACCAAGAAGGCGAGGTCACAGAAGCCACATGTACCAAATATGTTTGATTCGTTTGATTGATGGGCCGGCTAGATATGGGAAGTAAAGACCAGCCCAGATCTTGCCAGGGACCATCCTTACTGTTGATCTGTTTTATTTATATTTTATTTCTATGTGAATGAAGGAGACAAAAGGAAAAGCTGTTTGTAACATGTGTCGCCCCCCAAAGTTGAAAGAGTGACAGGGAGCCAAAATCAAGTTATGTTAGAGTAAAACAAATCTGAACACACGGAGCTTGAAGCAGTTTAAGTCATAGGATGAGTGAAAGACAGATCGAGGGAGAGAGTTCCAAAGCTTGCTTGTTGAGTAGAAGAAAGACTGGAAAAATTTGTTCAATCTTGTGTTAGAGAATTAGACAGAATAGGGATGGGAGTGTGTTGAAAGGTGGGTGCCCCTCACTCTCCGTAAGTTATCATGGTTAAACAGATAAATACAGGTATTCACAAACAAGAATTCTACTGTACATTGAAGTAGAACTGTTTGAGAAACCTGAGCCGCTTGAGTTTGTATACACTGTAAGAACTCTCAAGAACATTGATCATTGTAATAGCAGTAGAAGAGTGAGAGAGATGCATCACTGCAGCGTGTAGAGACTGATTGTAGGGAATTAGTGAGAGGAGGCCAGTTGATGAGACGAAATGCTTTTGACTCTCACCCTTTTGAGAAGTGCGGTATGGGGGGAACCTCCCCACACATGCGAATAATACTTGATACATGGGTGCACTGTGCCCCAATAAAGAGCAAGAAGCTGTGCGGGGGTGAAGAATCCATGGAGATGGTTGAGCACACCTAACTTCTGGGAAGCTGTTTTAGCAAGAGTGGTAATATGATCTTTCCAAGAAAGGCCAGAAGAAAATGAAACACCAAGAATACTGAGAGAAGATAAAGGGTTGATTTGAGTATTATATGGGATAGACCTGTGGAAGTTCGTGACAGGTAGATAAATTAAGAAATTGGGTTTTAGAAGCTTGAAAGTAACAAGATTTTCTCTGCCCCAATCGGAAATGTGGTTGATAGATCAAATTATAAGTGCGCTAGAGCCTCATCACATGAGTTTTTGAGTGATTGCATGCTGGGTTGTTCTGTAAAACTAGTTGAATAGTGCAAGGTACAGTCATCAGCATATGAATGGATAGATTATTAATGAATATTGGAAAGAGAACTGGAGACAGGACAGAACCCTGAGGAACACCGGAGTTGATAGATTGAGGAAGTGAGCAATGGCCGGTCACAAGCTGCGCTATGGAACGACCTGAGAGGATAATTATGAAAGAAGATTATGGCAAGACAAATGCTTAAGAAATTTTGAATTCAGAATAGTTTCAATAACTTTAGAGATGCAAGAGATGATAGCAATTGGATGATAGTTAGAGGGTTGAAAGCAATCATTATTCTTTGGGACAGGTTGAATGAGAGCAAATTTCCAGCAAGAAGGAAAGATGTTAAAGGAATGGCAGAGACGAAATATTTGTTTGCCTTGGATGACCTCGTTGAACAAAGGCAAGCTATTAACCCTTTGTGTGTGTGTGTGTGTGTGTGTGTGTGTGTGTGTGTGTGAAGGGGGGGGGGGGGGGAGGGGGGGACTAGAACGAGACCTCACGGGTTTCACTGTTCATTGAGCAGCGGTGAATGTTCAGGCTCTCAGCCTATGCCCGAGAGGGAGTAAGTTGGAATATAGAAAAACAAAAACACAAAATCGCGCGCTAATAGGTCCAAATTTTGTTGATCCCTCGCATGCTCAAAAGTGGTTACTTGCCCAGTAAAGGGTTAAATGGTCTCGATAATATCAATCTGTGAACGCGCCTTTGTCATCCTCTACTTTATCTACGTTATCGTATTGTTCCCCCTACCCCTCCTCTCCTCTCCTCTTCTCTACCTTCTCCTCCTCCTTCTCATCATCATCAACATTGTATTATCATCCTTCCTAGCATTTTTAGTATCCTCATTTGTTTCTTCATTAAGGGGGGTCGCCGGCTTTTTTTTTGTATCTTTCTCTCCTTCCCTGGCTTGTATCCATTCGGCCCCATTCAGCCAACTGTTTTAAGACGTTTATCCCAATCCAGGTGTTGATTTCTTTCTTGCGAGCGATAGCGAGCCAGCATTGTATGGAGAAATCCGGCTTCGCCGGATACATTTTTCTATCGAAAAATGTACAAATTTAGCTTGCTGTCAAAACAAAAATATACATATGCTGGCTCGCTACCGCTCGCCAGGAAAATATTGACACCTGGATGGGGGTAAACATCTTAAAACAGTAGACTGAATGGGGCCGAATGGATACAAGCCAAAGAGAGAGGGAGAGAAAGATAAATAAAGCTAGGTGGGCTCCCTAAATCCATCTACTACTTCTGCTTCTTCATCTTGGTTTTTCTTATTTCTTCATCGTATTTTTCTACTACAACAACTACTTTTATCTGTTTGTTTTTTGTTTACCTTCTTCCCCTGCTTCTTTTGGTTTCTTCTTCTTCTTCTTGAAATATTACTACTCTCGGTAATCAACGTTCTCTATTCCTTGTTCAGGTTCCCCTTGTATTTTACCTTTTTCTTGAACATGTTTCATACGTCATTACTTCCATCCCTAAGGTTTGGTATTATTTGTTTTACTATTTTTTCCATTCCACCGTTTTTCTTAATTTCTTTGTAATCTAACTAGTCGTACTAGTAGTAGCATTAGTAGTAATTACAGTGGTAGATATATTTATAATACAAAATTATTATTATATTTGATATGGGTATTCATAATATTTGAAGTATTATTATTATATTATTCTTATTATTATTAGTAGTAGTAGTATTTTATTAAACATTTTAGGTAATTTTGTATTACGAAACAAAACAGATCTGCTTTGACTACAATTAAGTCGAACATATTAAACCACTTTTCAGAAAAATATTTAAAAAACAACCGTGGCGGCTAATACTGACGACATATGAACATTTATTACCCCCCCCCCCCCCCCTTCTCTCTCCATCACCAGCCACCGTAAGATAGTGTCATAGAGATACCAATAGAGAATCAGGCAACACGTGTGCTACAATACACTCCACTGCTTGTATGTTGTCACTGGCAGAGCATGTGTGTGTGTGTGTGTGAGTGAGTGAGTGAGTGAGTGAGTGAGAGAGAGAGAGAGTCGTTATTCTAGTTATGCACGTATAAATTACATGCATTTATTCATCAGTATACGTATATAGTATTTTCTGCCTTGTGTGTGTGTGTGTGTGTGTGTGTGTGTGTGTGTGTGTGTGTGTGTGTGTAATAATAATAAGAATAATAATAATCGGTTTATTTCAAGCCGGCAGCCAATGGGGCTGAAAATACACAGACTTAACCTAGATCTTATCCTAAGGGATCAACAGACTGATCCGGGCAGCTAACGAGAGCGCCTACATACTCCCAAGGGAGTAGGACGTGGGCAGGAGACTTTGTGGGTCCCCCGAGACGATCCGCCCAGATCTTGCCTTCACGGCCAGGGAAAGTTTTTGAGAGAACTTCCCCTGCCGGCGCCTGGGATTGAACCCCGGACACCAGAGCTAGCGCTCCCAATACAGAGTACTAAGCGCGCTCGGCCACCGTGACCACAATGTGTGTGTGTGTGTGTGTGTGTGTGTGTGTGTGTGTGTGTGTGTGTGTGTGTGTGTGTGTGTGTGTGTGCTATCTTTAAGTGGCTGTCTATGTGTGTATGTACAGTATATTATGCATTCGTGTGCAACTTTTAAAATACCAGTAGCTTCTACTCGATATGTTGCATATAATGGGTTATTATGCAAAGCAATATATAATGGTTGTGAAGATATTGCTTGTTAAAACAAAATATCCTTAACCAATTTATTCAGTACCGGTGACCTCCTTAACCAATTCAGTACCGGTGACCTCCTTTCCATCACATTCAGTACCGGTGACGTCCTTTCCATCACATTCAGTACCGGTGACGTCCTTTCCATCACATTCAGTACCGGTGACGTCCTTTCCATCACATTCAGTACCGGTGACGTCCTTTCCATCACATTCAGTACCGGTGACGTCCTTTCCATCACATTCAGTACCGGTGACGTCCTTTCCATCACATTCAGTACCGGTGACGTCCTTTCCATCACATTCAGTACCGGTGACGTCCTTTCCATCACATTCAGTACCGGTGACGTCCTTTCCATCACATTCAGTACCGGTGACGTCCTTTCCATCACATTCAGTACCGGTGACCTCCTTTCCATCACATTCAGTACCGGTGACCTCCTTTCCATCACATTCAGTACCGGTGATGTCCTTTCCATCACATTCAGTACCGGTGACCTCCTTTCCATCACATTCAGTACCGGTGACCTCCTTTCCATCACATTCAGTACCGGTGACCTCCTTTCCATCACATTCAGTACCGGTGACCTCCTTTCCATCACATTCAGTACCGGTGACCTTCTTTCCATCACATTCAGTACCGGTGACCTCCTTTCCATCACATTCAGTACCGGTGACGTCCTTTCCATCACATTCAGTACCGGTGACGTCCTTTCCATCACATTCAGTACCGGTGACGTCCTTTCCATCACATTCTGAACACTATTAGACGAATATAGTCAGCTTAGGAAGGAGGTCTACCAATTAATAGGCTGCAGACTATTATCTCAATTAATAGGCTGCAGACTATTATCTCAATTAATAGGCTGCAGACTATTATCTCAATTAATAGGCTGCAGACTATTATCTCAATTAATAGGCTGCAGACTATTATCTCAATTAATAGGCTGCAGACTATTATCCATCACATTTAGGCTGCAGACTATTATCTCAATTAATAGGCTGCAGACTATTATCTCAATTAATAGGCTGCAGACTATTATCTCAATTCATCCTTTTAGCTACCATATATCCTTCATAAGCTTCATAAAATCGTCTGAATTTAGCTGAAATCAAACAATGGGTTAAGGGGAGGAAGAGCGTTTTTATGGACCTCCTTCTCCCTAATGTTAGCCCCACTAGTTTTGAGATTATAAGACTAAATGGGGCGAAAGGTGTTAAAATCGCCAAACTAATGCCAAACATTAGTGTGGCATTTTAACACCTTTCGCCCCATTTAGTTTTCAATTGTAAGACCTTTCATGCCGTTTAGGTGTCGATTATTTCCTGGCGAGCGATAGCGAGCCTCCTTTGGCCGGGACATTTTTCTACCGAAAATTGTACAAATTTATCTTGAAGGGGGGTCTAGGGGGTGTTTTTCTAAGTGTCTAGGGAGGACACTAAAAAAAAATATGAATAAATTAATTAATAGACCAAACAAACGGTCAGTCTCCCCTTAAAGCGATCCACACAACCCACTGCTTGGCTACACAGAGGCATAGAAAGGCAGCGTTGTTCATTTTCTCCAGGTGGGTAACCAAATTCTGCGTCACTGTTAAATTTAGTTGTCATTGCTATACATAAATTTACTTTTTTAACATCGTTCTTAACATCTCCCCTTGAGATGTTAATCGTGATGGGCTGGTCTATCAGAGTGAGAACTGAGCGATCTCTGCCATACCCATAGCTTACTCTGACTGTTCCTTTTACTTGTATATTTTCTAGATCTCAAGTGACGGCGTCTCTTCCGTAGATTGACCTCCCAGTCTACCTAGATTGGAAGCCAAAGCGTCACATTTTTTCCTTTGCCCCTCAACTTTCTCTTCATAATTGCTAAGGGGCACAGGGCCCTTGGTGGGGCTTTGGTTTCCCGGGCATTTCCGCACCCCCCTCAGCTCCCCGCCATGGAGTGGCTTCGGTCACCCAGGCTTTATTGTGGTCGGCAGTGAGGGTTCTGTGGGGGCGCACGGTTATGGCCTTGGCCTTGCTCGGGGCCTTGGGGCTGTTCAGCCAGGCAGCTTGGGGAACAACAACAACAACATCTCCCCTTAAGTCTGGGTTCATTAGACGGATTTATGCAGCTTTTAAGGACAACTCGAAATATAATGGCTGCCAAATAATATAGTTTCCCCTTAACACCCACTGGGCCTTCCTAAGTTGATAAATATCGCTCAATATTAACCATCCAATTCATCATGAAGGGAGGTCTTGGGTGTATATTCATCATGAAGGGAGGTCTTGGGTGTATATTTTAAGTGTGATGGATGTCAAGGGAGGGAACTATAAGAAAATGTTATAAGATTAATAAATAAGCAAATATATACGCCCATACCCCCTTAACCCCTTCTGTACCGGCGACGTCTATGGAAGTTTATACTGGCTACTATTTATGCAATTGAAAAAGGGACTCCAGCAATTAACAGCCTTCGAACTATCTCACTTAACCCTTTTTACTACCACAGATTGTTCTTAAACTGTACAGAATCGTCTAAATATAGCTAGAATAAAAGTGAAAAAACGTCGCCGGTACAGAAGGGGTTAATTGGCGTCATAAGCGGCACTCATCAAGGCACATGATGGTTGCTTTTTTGGTCTGTTTATTTTTTGGTATTTTAATTGTTTAGTTTCCTCGCTAGACCTACATCAAACTTTAAAAAACACCCCCTAGAATCCCTTTCGAGATAAATTTTTACATTTTTCGGTAGAGAAATGTCCCGGACAAAGGCCGATTCCTCCTAAATTACAGGCTCGCTTTCGCTCGCCAAGAAAAAATCGACACCTAAATCGCACGAAAGGTCCTAATATTGATAAAGAAATGGAGCGGGAGGTCTTAAAATTGCTAAACTAATGGAAGAAACATTTTAAAATCTCAAAACTAAAAGGTTAAACACAAGTCAGAAGGGGGCCAGAAAACACAGCCCATTAAGTGCAGAAAATAAACCGCTGCCATGTATCATCAAATAAATCTACTGAAATCGTGAAGCTTTATAGTTCTTATAACCCCTTGAAGCAAGCAATATTGCATGTATGTGTCTACCATGTGTGTGTGTGTGTGTGTGCATTGGGTGCGGCCTGTGTGTCTGAGAGTACATGCATAATTAATGAATCAAGGGAGAGTAGTTGGAGGCTACGGTGGTTGGGTGGGGGGGGGGGGGGGGTCGGTGTTTGTGATGAAGATTGGAGGGGGGGGGGGGGGGGGGTTGATGAGTGAGGTGGTGGTGCTATGATTGTGGGCAGTGATTGGTGTGGTGGTGGTGGTGACTGAGGTGGTGGTGATATGATTGTGGGCAGTGATTGGCGTGGTGGTGGTGGTGATATGATTGTGGGCAGTGTTTGGTGTGGTGGTGGTGGTGGTGGTGATATGATTGTGGGCAGTGTTTGGTGTGGTGGTGGTGGTGGTGATATGATTGTGGGCAGTGTTTGGTGTGGTGGTGGTGGTGGTGATATGATTGTGGGCAGTGTTTGGTGTGGTGGTGGTGGTGGTGGTGGTGCTATGATTGTGGGCAGTGTTTGGTGTGGTGGTGGTGGTGGTGATATGATTGTGGGCAGTGTTTGGTGTGGTGGTGGTGGTGGTGGTGCTATGATTGTGGGCAGTGTTTGGTGTGGTGGTGGTGGTGATGGTGATATGATTGTGGGCAGTGTTTGGTGTGGTGGTGGTGGTGGTGGTGGTGATATGATTGTGGGCAGTGTTTGGTGTGGTGGTGGTGGTGGTGGTGATATGATTGTGGGCAGTGATTGGTGTGGTGGTGGTGGTGGTGGTGGTGGTGGTGATATGATTGTGGGCAGTGTTTGGTGTGGTGGTGGTGGTGACTGAGGTGGTGGTGATATGATTGTGGGCAGTGATTGGTGTGGTGGTGGTGGTGGTGGTGGTGATATGATTGTGGGCAGTGTTTGGTGTGGTGGTGGTGGTGATTGGCTGGTGCTATGATTGTGGGCAGGTTTGGTGTGGTGGTGGTGGTGGTGACATGATTGTGGGCAGTGTTGTGGGTGTGGTGGTGGTGGTGGTGGTGGTGCTATGATTGTGGGCAGTGTTTGGTGTGGTGGTGGTGGTGGTGATATGATTGTGGGCAGTGTTTGGTGTGGTGGTGGTGGTGGTGGTGGTGGTGCTATGATTGTGGGCAGTGTTTGGTGTGGTGGTGGTGGTGACTGAGGTGGTGGTGATATGATTGTGGGCAGTGATTGGTGTGGTGGTGGTGGTGGTGGTGGTGATATGATTGTGGGCAGTGTTTGGTGTGGTGGTGGTGGTGGTGGTGGTGGTGATATGATTGTGGGCAGTGTTTGTGGTGTGGTGGTGGTGGTGGTGGTGATATGATTGTGGGCAGTGTTTGGTGTGGTGGTGGTGGTGGTGATATGATTGTGGGCAGTGTTTGGTGTGGTGGTGGTGGTGGTGGTGGTGCTATGATTGTGGGCAGTGTTTGGTGTGGTGGTGGTGGTGGTGGTGGTGATATGGTTGTGGTGTGGTGTGGTGTGGTGGTGGTGGTGGTGGTGGTGGTGGTGGTGGTGATATGGTTGTGGTGTGGTGGTGGTGGTGGTGGTGGTGGTGACTGAGGTGGTGGTGACATGGTTGTGGGCAGCGATTGGTGTGGTGGTGGTGGTGGTGGTGGTGACTGAGGTGGTGGTGATATGATTGTGGGCAGTGTTTGGTGTGGTGGTGGTGGTGACTGAGGTGGTGGTGACATGATTGTGGGCAGCGATTGGTGTGGTGGTGGTGGTGATGGTGGTGACTGAGGTGGTGGTGATATGATTGTGGGCAGTGATTGGTGTGGTAGTGGTGGTGTTGGTGACTAAGGTGGTGGGGATGTTATGATTGTGGCCAGTGATTGGTGTGGTGGTGGTGGTGACTGAGGTGGTTGTGATGGTGGTGGTGGTGACTGAGGTGGTTGTGATGGTGGTGTTGGTGACTGAGATGGTGCTGGTGTTGGTGGGGTTAAGACTGTGGGCAGTGATTGGTGTGGTGGTGTTGGTGACTGAGGTGGTGGGGGTGGAGGAGATGTTAAGATTGTGGGCAGTGGTTGGTGTGGTGTCGTGGTGATTGAAGTGAGGGTGGGTGATAAACATTGTGAGGGGTGATTGTTGTGGTTGCGGTGTTGATTGAAGTAACAGAGGTGTTGAGGAATTGAGGTGCGATGGATGTGATGGTAATTGAAGATGGTGTAAAGATTGTGAGTAGAGATTGAGCTCGGAGGGGTGCTATTTAAGTCTTGCGGCGTAAATGACGTAGTCCATCCATCCATTTACTCAGGCTCAATCCCACCTGTTCCTAGTTTGTGTTCTGTTCTTTTTTCCGTCTTTTCCTTTTGTTTTTTCTGTTTTGGGGGGATGGCCGACTCAAGACAGAGCAAGAACAGGGAAAACACAAAACACAACATAAAACAACAAACACACACAGACAAAACACAAATTCACACACAGCTAGTAGTGGTGATGATTTAGGTGGTTGTGGTGATGATGGGTGTTAGGTTAGCTTACATTGTCGTAGGGTGGTAAAGATGGCGGAAGTGATGATGCTGAAGAGGGGATTGAAATGTAGGCTGTCTTTTTTTCTCTCCTTTTCTCTCTTTCTCAGGTTTTTATCCATTCGGCCCCATTCAACCTACTGTTGTAAGAAGTTTATCCCCATCCAGGTGTCAATTTCTTCCTGGCGAGCGATAGCGAGCCAGCAATATATGAAGAATTCCGGCTTCGCCGGAAACATTTTTCTATCGAAAAATGTACAAATTTAGCCTGCTGTCAAAAACATTATAAAAAATACACCTTGGAGATAAACGTCTTGAAACAGTAGGCTGAATGGGGCCAAATGGATACAACCCAGAGAGAGAGGGAGAGAGAGAGAGAGACAAAACAAATGAGGTGGGCCCTTTAAAAAGGCCAAATACAGTACACGTATACACTAAGAAGAGGCTAAACAATTTATCTTGACTTTTCTCTGTTGTTTCTAGTTACCTATTTAGTGATGCCCTTCATTATCAGTCAGACTTATCAAATTAAAAGTGTCTTGAATGAATATACACACCATATGAGGAGGAACACTTCATTGACAACGTTTCGCAGATAGTTTCTTCAGTTGATGAGTTACATGTGGTTTAATGGTAAAGGAACCAGAAAATGGCATGCATAAGATAGTCTTTGACAACTACCCACTGCTTGAAATATACAAAGGTTTACAGATCAATGTGAAATACATTGCGTCCATTCATTAATCATTACCATTTTCACCACATTGGAAAATCAAACACAGAAAAAGTTATATGGAGAATTTGTAGTACACTTGAATAGCAGGCACCACCATTAGTCTCTAATTAAATATATGGCAGCAAAATCACAGAATATTGGCAAATGACCAGTCCATTACCTCCCCTGCCGACCAACGCCCTCTTCCCGCTCCTGTTCCCCCCCCCCCCCCCCCCCCCCAGTGGTTCTCAAGAGGGGGGCTTACCCCTGCTCCAGCACAGGAAAAATTGAGGGGACGGGCATCAAGTGAAGGTCCGGCCTGGTGAATAAATAACGCGGCCACTTCTCAGCCGGGGCCGTAATCCACTGCTTGGTCTGGGGATTATGAGGGCTCCACTAAATTCCCTCGCAACACCAAACATTTATCGTCATCCACGCTGATATTTTACAGTTATTCAGTTATCATTTCACTGAACATAATGATGAGAAAATCCTCTGACTGCTTTCACAAGGTACATATCTCCGTCATGAGAGCATAACGGGAGAGATTTAGTGTGTGCAAAATAGAAAAACAACACCATTATCTTACTCCCACAGTAGTTGTGAAGGTGAAGCTTGGAGATGGTAGTACAATCTATATATTACCACTAGAGGGCAGCAGGATGTTTATACACGCCATAACTTTTTCATTATAATAGTAATCAATGTGTTACGAAGTCACTCTTCAGCGACTCAGATTATGGCAGGTCATCTACTCTAGTGTGAGTTGATGATGACGGTAAGGGAGGGGGGATGTATATTTGTGACGTGCGGGCGTTTGCCATAGAATCATAGAGATCACCTCGTGTGCTTTGTTGTAAACTCGAACCCCTGACTACTGATCCGCAATACACAGCTACGACAACTATACTCTGTTTCTTTTCATCGGGCGACAAATTGAATCCCTTATCAGCTAATGTATCGATACTTAATGGACAAATATGAAACTACTACGTCTCGGCATCATATTAGGACCACATAAGTTCTGTTCCTCGTCGTGATCTTATGTATACAAGTACAATATTATGAACTAATTGCGAATGTGGTTTCATTTCATTATCAGTTGACTAATCAGATAATATAAGCACTGCACAAGAAACTACACTCGTAATTCAATCATGTGCGCTATTGTTCTATGTATAAGATAATGGAGAGCAACAAAACTTATGTGGGCAACTGTACATAGCTGATATCCATATATCTGGTCTAACTACAGTATATACAGTATAGTAGATAACAACTACGTGACTAAAATATGTGCATAGTTCGCTGACAAACAATAAACATACACACGGAAGGCAATTGGCAGCGCAGAAAACTCCCAACGAAAAAGAGAGATGCGATTTTTCAAGAATCTTTTATTTTTCTCTCCCTGACACCGGTCTCTATATACGCTGACCGCCTCCACACGCACACAGACACGCACACACACACACACACATATACACACACACACACACACACACACACACACACACACACACACACACACACACACACATATACACACACACACACACGTCTATTGGGAATAGAGGGAGCTTCTGGTAACCTCCTTACAGTGGGCCATGTTCTATTTTAGCAGGGAATATCTTATAAGCGCTTTACAGTATATGCACCAATTCTAGGACCTTTCAAGAAGTGTATGCCAAGGGAAGTGGAAATGCAACATTGGAGAGCAAGAAGAAAACACTTCGTTTAGTGTCGTTTAGTTTCACAAATTTCGGGAACGTGCCTTTTTATCGGCACTAAATCATTCTATTAACTAGAATAACAGAAAATAGAGGATCATCAACATAAGGTATTCTGCCCTTCAATGTCCATCGAGTAAAAATTTATAACACAAAATAGTCAACGCCTAAAGTACAGGATAACCAAAATGGTATTATGTTCCTTAAAAAAGACTGACCCTCCTCCCGCCTCTACACCTCACCTTCTCCTTCCTTCCCTCCCTCGATCCCTCCCAAAAAAGGAAAAAAAAAAAAATCGTACCCCGAGCTCTCGTTAGAATCCGGTGGGCCGAAGTGGACATCAACAAGGAATTGATTTCAGCCTGGGAAACACAGCCTGTCTGGAGGGGGGGGGGGGAGGGGGGAGTCAAGCAGGGGGTAGGGGGGGTAGGGGTCAAGCGAAGTGGAGAAAGACAGAAGACGGTGGAGAGACAAAAATGGCCTAAAGACGAAATGGGAAAATAGTGGGGGGTAGGGGGGTTAGGGGTCAAACGAGGTGGAGAAAGATAGAAGACGAAGAAGAGAGAAGAAGATGGCCCGAAGACGAAATGGAAAAACAAAATAGTGGAGTAAACTAGTGGAGGCAGTGTTTGTTAATCAACTGAAATACATTATACTGCTTGAGTTCTTCTTCCTTATCTCGTCATTAACTACTTTGATTACAACAGGACTGTAATTGGTGCTGTAAGTTTGGTTTGGTGGGTGTTTCTGTTGTTTTCTTATGTTTTAGGAAAGACAGTTCTGAATGTTAGCCGTTTTTTTTTTTTTTTATATATTGATCGGATTGATTGATAGGCGTACTAGAGGCGTGCTCATGATAGGCGTACTAGAGGCGTGCTCATGATAGGCGTACAGACTACATTATATTATAATCTACAGGTTGGTCCCATGTCAGTTTAGTTCTATCTATCTATCTACTGTATATGCGCAGGCCCAATCCCCACAGTTTAGTTTGTGATAGAACATTCGTACCCAACACAAACATTATTCTGTATTGACGTCCTTCAGATTTCTATCGAATATCAGGTGAGTTGCTATTCACCTTGCACGTTGAACGCCACAGCCAGACGCTAGTGTACGCACCGTGCTAGATTAACCCCTTCTGTACCGGTGATGTACTTTTCATTATATTCTGGCAATTATTAGACGATTGTGTTCAGCTTAGGAGGGATGTCTACTCAATAAAAGGCTACATACTATCTCGATTCATCTTTTTAGCTACCATATATCCTTCCTAAGGTTCATAAAATCGTCTAAATGTAGCTGAAATCAATTAAGAAAGACGTCGCCGGTACAGAAGGGGTTAACAGTAATATTGACCCAGAAGCATCTGTCTCACTGTACGTGTGTAGTTTCCTAATCATCCGTTATTTTACATTCCATGTCAATTTCTCTAATTCATAATTTCCATATCAGTTTTGATTGCAAACACTGGAGGGTGTGTGGGGGGGGGGGGGGGGGGGGAGCTTACTGCATTTGTTTCCAGCTACAAACAGTTTCGGAAAGATCAAGGGATCCTTTTTTCTTTTTTTCTTTTTGTTTTTTTTCATGGTTATAGGTAAGAAACCATTATGACAAAATAGCAACCAACAATCTCAGCGTATGTAAAGTAACTTCAACTACCACAGCTCAATTACACATAGACTTTATTAATTCAACAAACTTGATTTACAAACCTAACCCTACTCAACCAAACATGACTTCATTTTATGAAAAAAGTTAAAGGGAGGCAGACCGTTTCTCTGGACCCCCTTCTCCTTAATGTTTAGCCCCACTAGTTTTGAGATTATAAGACGTTCGGCCCATTAGTTTGGCGATTTTAACACCTTTTCCCCCATTTCGTTGTCAATTTTAAGACCTTTCGTGCCATTTAGGTGTCAATTATTTCCTGGCGAGCGAAAGCGATCCTACAATTTTAAGAGAAACAGGCCTTCGGCCGGGACATTTTTCTACCGAAAAATTTACACATTTATCTTGTCTAGGGGGTGTTTTTCTAAGTTTGATGGAGGTCTAGGGAGGAAACTAAAAAAAATATATATGAATAAATGAAATTAATAGACCAAACAAACGGCCAGTCTCCCCTGAAGTGGTTCTCAGCACATATCCACCAACTATAGGTTCCTGTTTTTAGCAAGGTGGACAGAGTTATGGGTTTTAAGAGACTCCCCACAATAGTCTCTTCCTGTCCGGGAATCGAACCCTGGTCCTCTCGGCTGTGAAGCAAGCGCTCCAATCAATACATGACAAGATCTTGAATACTTTGTTCATGATATATATACTATACCATAATATTATCAAGTAGGAGAAGCAAAGGAGAATTGAAATTACTCATGATGACTAAATAAATGTACAAGCTGCAGATGAGTAAGGGAATGAAGAATTAGGAAGGAATAATATTGGGCGTGAAAAGAAAG
>CM064511.1:27589161-27607028 GCA_032716605.1 Paralithodes platypus | reverse complement strand
ATATTTTCTCGTTGTTCCGTGTGTGTGTGTGTGTGTGTGTGGGTGTGTGTGTGTGTGTGTGTGTGTGTGTGTGTGTGTGTGTGTGCGTGCGCGCGCGTGTGTGTGCGCGTGCTTGGGTTCGCACTTTTGGCCGGAATTAATCTTGAAGACAAATTTTGACTGTTTACTGCAGTGTGTGATTCATTTTTTATATTTTTGTGTTCAATATTTAACTGCATTCTCACTCTAAGCTAATTAAACTTAACAGTATATCTTCTATACTTAGAGTTAATGTCGCTTTACCGAATTGTCTTTTGTAATTATATATATGTTTAGAACACACAAAATGCTGGAATTCAAATATATGCAATAGTAAAACAGCTGACTAGAACAACCTAATTTGGCATGGTGCTCATTATATCAAACTTAGCTGAAATGCATATAACATTTTAGCGATGAATGTACGTTAATGTTGTTAATTTCCCTTATAGTTTTAATCTGCGTTGTATTTATTATATATATATTTATATTGGTTTCCAACAACCCACCAATTAATTTACGAAGAAACCTAACTAATGAAATCAATGAAAGTAATGAATACATGTGGTACTCCAAGGACTCGAACCTAGGATACTCACACCGAAATTATGCTATCAAGACAGTTAAAGGTTTATAAAGGTTTATAATAAAGCTTATAATTTAATAGCTTGTTTAATGTGTATGACTCATTCGATACAGGATTCAGTAAAAGTGAGTGAAATATGCAAACACTATAATAATTATACAACAGTTCCACTCAATGTATTTTTAAACAATAATTATGAAATGATGTGCAGTAATTGTACGGGAAGAAATTTTAATTATTTATTATTATATTAATGATGCTGAACATAACCTATTTTCTATCAAAATTAGGGAAATAATTTTTATTTTGTTTACGATATATATATATATATATATATATATATATATATATATATATATATATATATATATATATACATAATTATATAGTATACACGCTAAACATATTTTTCCGTGAAGATGTGATTTGAGTAGTGGTAGAGGTCAGAGTATCATAATGCGAGGTAACCAGACTTAAGATAATATGAGTAATACATCTCTAACCTAGAATCATCCGTTTTTCTCAGTTATATAATTACACACACACACACACACACACACACACACACACAAATCAGTGGTGTGGTTACTTGTACTCTTTTTCGTTATACCGTATTTAGCCGGCCAGGTGTGTACTGTACTGCAGGTGAGAGAGAGGGGGGTTGGGGGGGGGGGGGGGCGTAAAGAGCGGTGTGTGAGCCGGTAACTACAGGTATCAGGGCAGGTTGGGAGGAGCTCTCTCCCCACCCACCTCAATCACCTGAACACTACAGATCGGAATTATATTATTTTGTTCTTTGCATCTTATTCGTTTTATTTATTACAGTATTATAGTTTTTAAGATTAGTACAATAACTCCAATACAATGTTATGAATACCTTGTTATCGATTAAATTTTTTTTTTTATATATATACAGTATGTGGAAAATTATATTTCTTTCATATTACTGTTTCACATTTTTAAAGAGAGTTCTAAAAGATTTAATATTTCACTTCATTAATTCTCCTGAAACAACCATTTTATGTAGGAATCAAACTATACAGTATGCTTTATCACAATTCATTAATGTATTTAAAAAAAAACAAAGATTCTGGATTTTTGTTATTCATATTATATTTATATATATGTATCTCAATGATTATAATATACTGCATAGACTCGTCTATTGGGCCTATCTAAACTGAACCTGGTTAAAATAAATGATAAGAACAATATATAAGTAAAATAAATGATAAGAACAATATATAAGTACACATATAATAAATATAGTAATTACGGTGCAGTAGAGTCACGGCCATAAATACAGTAATTAAGCAGTCGATATTTTTCAAAAGCATGTTTGCTGTCGTGGAACAATGAAACAAAGGTTGTCTTAGAGGAAAACATCTGTGAATGTCTTTGTCCTAGACGTGAACAGAGTCAGTTGTAAGGAGAATTCCGCTGCCTAGGAACCTAGACTTCTTTGACCATACCACCTAAATGAGTAAAGGTGTATATGCAATTCAATGGTGTTCCTTTGGCCAGATAAGTCAAATGATGGCTCAACAAACTTTTTAATATGAATATAATTTACTAGGCTCGATTTATTTATTGCTAGTGGATATGTTAAATACTGTTTTTTTATGCACCATATTCAACCTCTGGCAGGACATTAATAGAGTCCGAAGCGATTGAAGTAGAATTATATATGTGACTAGTGATTAAATCAATAGTTTCTACGTTTTCGTGGCCAAACATTCTAAAGAACTACAGATTGTACGTGTAGCATATAATTATCCTTTAACTAAACAAAACAAGTCGTTCCTACGCCGAATAAAACCTAACGGTTTCAGAAATGCAATATTTCGTCATGTGATTGTTTGGGTTAAAAAGAATACTAAAATATATTATTTGTTTATATATTTTTGGCCATAAATTTGTTGAAATTGATCCATATCGCTTACTGTTTTTATTGATAACATCATAACACGCTTACCAAACTTGGCTTTTGTTAACCCTCTCAGTACAGGTGACTTCATTTTAATTTTATTTAGGCTACTATTAGACGTTTTCATTAAGCTTAGGAAGGACCTCAAGCAATAATAAGACTTCAAACTATCTCCACCCACCCTTTTAACTACCACAGATCCTTCCTAAGCTGCATAATATCGTCTAAATATAGCTAGCATAAAATATAACACATCGCTGGTACTCAAAGGGTTAACCCTCTCAGTATTGGTGCCGTCATTTTAACTTTTTATTCTGTCTAGTATTCGACGATTTGATTCAGCTTAAAATAGATTCCAGCAATTGACAGGCTTCGAACTATCTCACTTCACCCATTTAACCCTCTCCGACATATGACGCGATTTTGAGCCTATTGGGGGATACTTTAAAGCCTTTGTTACCATCAGGGGTATTTAGAAACCTTTAGTTTAGTTACTTCAACCTCTGCAGTTGTCATTGAGTTAGCTGTGGGCAGAAAACTAATTTTGGAGAGGTAATTATAAGAGTGAGAGAACTCTATTTCTTATTGCTAATCTGGCAACCTCTGCGTCATAAATGCGTGAAAGGGTTAACTACCGCAGATCCTTATTAATCTGCGCAAAATCTTCTAAATATAGCTAGAACAAAAACGTCGCCGGTACAGAGGGTCTTATTAACATGACCCCCCCCCCCTCCCCT
Source organism: Paralithodes platypus (assembly GCA_032716605.1). Taxonomy (NCBI): domain Eukaryota; kingdom Metazoa; phylum Arthropoda; class Malacostraca; order Decapoda; family Lithodidae; genus Paralithodes; species Paralithodes platypus. Next base: position 27,603,760 of record CM064511.1, on the reverse strand, counting down.
CCTTACACACACCCGTACCAACATAACCGTATTGTCCTTCTCCACAATTTTAACCCTTTGAAGATTAGGCCGTATTTTGACAGTTTATTCTGGCTAGCGTTAGACGATTTTGTGCAGTTTAGGAAGAAGTTGTGAGAAGCATAAGGGTAAAGACTATCTCACTTAACCTTCTGGCATCCATATGCCCTTCCTAATCTGAATAAAATCATCTAATAATAGCCAGAACACAGAAACAAATTGGGTAATCGGATCTTTAATGAGTTAACAACGTACAGTACACATATCCAAACACTGCCTTTGCATACACTACACTCAACAGCCTAAGGTAAACAAAATGGCTGCAACTGGAAAGGGGTTCACGTGACTCTTCCCATTGATAGCTACCATCCAACATGTCTCCCAAATATCAGGCTTGAGAAAGTTTGGGGGGTAAATTATTATATAGGATCAAAAGACGTCTACTGGCTGTTAATTGTTGGAGAGAGAGAGAGAGAGAGAGAGAGAGAGAGAGAGAGAGAGAGAGAGAGAGAGAGAGAGAGAGAGAGAGAGACTGTGGTGAGGGGTGATAAGACATGTATCTGACATTTTAGTAAAGGACAGCAGGTTAATCTGTCTTTCTACCTTCGGTCCTCCCCCCCCCACACTATGTACACACACACACACACACACACACACACACACACACACGTGGAGTATAACTGCTATATAAAACACGATGTAGCTGGGCTGTTCGGCCAGGCAGCCTTGGGATCGACTACTACTACACGATGTAGCGGATTAGAATGCCAGTATATTTATAGAAATTATTGATCTCAACTTTATTGTTTTCCACAGAGTGCTTCAGTTTTTTGTTCTATGTTAAGGGTGCCCACCTCGCTTTTTTTCTCTTTCTCTCCCTCTCTCTTTGGCTTGTATCCATTCGGCCCCATTCAGCCTACTGTTTTAAGACGTTTATTCCCATCTAGGTGTCAATATTTTCCTGGCGAGCGGTAGCGAGCCAGCATATAAATATGTTTGTTTTGACAGCAAGCTAAATTTGTAAATTTTTTGAGAGACAAATTTCTCCGGCAAAGCCGGATTTCTCCAATGATGGCTCGCTATTGCTCGCCCGGAAGAAATCGACACCTGTATGGGGATAAACGTCTTTAAATAGTTGGCTGAATGGGGCCGAATGGATACAAGCCAGAGAAAGAGAGAAAAGGAGAGAAAGATCAAAAAGCCACTGACCCCCCTTAACCAACTTGCCATCAAATCACCCTAGTTGTGTCTAGTGAACCGGTACTGCACGAGGTGTCCCCAAAATTCAGTCATCAGCTTCTCCGGCTGGAAGTATACAAGTGTGAGTGTACAGAGACTAACAATATGTATTGTGTTGATAAATAAGCCACGATGCCTTGCAACACTTACAAATAACTCGTTCCTGCTGAGGTTTAAGCTAATATAGCCTATACAGTATATATCTATCTACCTATCTCTCTATCTATCTATTTCTCTCGCTCTCTCGCTCTCTCTCTCTCTCTCCATATATATATATATATATATATATATATATATTATATAAACAGTATATATATCGTTATATCCCAATACCTTAAGAAGAATATTAGCATGAGTAAGTGTACACAGTAAGATTTAACGCTCCTCAATCAGGTTTGTTGACATCGCTACGCTCCGTAAAAGTATAAGAAATAAAAAGACAGATTCTCGATGGGGGTCGCAAGAATCCAATCATAGCACCCCTTTTTCTTCTTCGTGCTCTCTCTCTCTCTCTCTCTCTCTCTCTCTCTCTCTCTCTCTCTCTCTCTCTCTCTCTCTCTCTCTCTCTCTCTCTCTCTCTCTCTCTCTCATTTTCTATTCTTGTCTAATACGGGCCCGGTTTGAACATTGTATGGATATTTAGCAACCTGCACTCAAATAAGATATAGCGAGCATAGCTAATGCTACGAAGGCAACTTTATGTAACAGGAGATTTAGGCTAGGATTATCTGCTTCTGGATTTGTTTTGGATATTAATAATATTAGACGCTAGCAGACAAGAAACAAATGCACACAAACACACACACACATATATAATATATATATATATATATATATATATATATATATATATACCGGTATATATAGATATATATATATATATCTATATATATTATATCTATATATATATATTATATATATATACCTATATATATATATATATATATATACTATTTAATAAGAAGCCTTTTTTAAAGAACATTATTGTGGAAAGTGTATACAGTAATCTACAGTAGACATAATTCTCCCTACCAACAATTCTCTTGAGACCTCTGGTGGACGCTTCTGAACTAGCGCCAGAGCTACGACTGTAGACATCACTATACTCAACACCTTGGATATACACAGTTTATCTCTATTTTTGTGTGATTCTACACGTTTTTATTATACAGTATACGACTACACTAAGTGTTTATATAGTATAGTGATAAACAGAAAGTCCATATGCAGCTGATAATGACTACAAACATAATTATAAGCTGATTAATTATCATAACAAAATTGGCGCAAAAATACCTGCTGACTTTGTATTGTAAATATACGTTATTTATGAATATGGGTGATTTAAAAAATATAAAACAACAGTATGCATAGACCAAAGTATTAGTCAGCTTCAGAAATTTCGACTAACTGCTTATAATAAAGAATTGTTGAAGGAGGGGGAGGGTGGATAGGTCCGCTATGTCGCCCATTTCCCATGATGCACCGCGGTAAACCTTGCGTTCAGCGCCTCTATCGGCCACTGTAGGCACTTATTGGTAGGGAGAATTACCCCTTGCTCATAACTTACCCTGGATGATCTTCACCGACAGTGTTGTACGGTGCGACTGTCTATAATGTATATAGTCAATCATTTTCCTATAAGGTTCTACAAATTATACATTTCACATTATAAACTTTATTATACACATCTTGTTGCATTATTTATTACAGATTATTTTACAAATGTCTATACTTGGACGCTTGTGAAGACGTAATTTACTTTCGTCTATATATATATATATATATATCACCCAGACACTTGCATTTCGCTGGTGATATACACGTTTAAGAATGGGTGAACGACGGTTGGCCTATTCAGTACCACGAACGTCCCTATTATCATATTCTGGCAACTATTAGACCATTTTATTCAGCTTAGGAAGGACCTCTAACAATAATAAGGCTTCAAACTCTCTCCACCAACACTTTTAACTATTACAGATCCTTTCGAAGCTGTCTACTATCGTCTAATTATAGCTAGAATACAATATAACACTCGTCGCTGGTACTCAAAGGGTTAAAGGGAGACTGGCCGTTTGTTTGGTTTATTTATTAACTTATTTATATACATTTTAAGTTTCCTCCCTAGGCCTCCATCAAGCTTAGAAAAACACCCCCAAGACAAAGATAAATTTGTACATTTTTCGGTAGAAAAATGTCCCGGCCGAAGGCCGTTTCCTCTTAAAATTGCAGGCTCGCTATCGTTCGTCAGGAAATAATCGACACCTAAATGGCACGAAAGGTCTTAAAATTGACGACATGGGCCGAAAGGTGTTAAAATTACCAAACTAATGGGCCGAACGTCTTATAATCTCAAAACTAGTGGGGCTAAACATTAGGGAGAAGGGGGTCCAGAAAAACGGTCTACCTCCCCTTAATTGATCTCTTAATTTGTGTGTTTTTTTTCCCTCTCTGTTGGGGTTTATGATTCCCCTCCCACAATTAGAGATGGGTATTGAATAGTTGATTGGTTTGTTCTTTGTTTCTCACGACTTCTCCCGCATCAGTAGATCTTGTTTTGTTTTTCTGGTTACCCCTTCATTGTTTGTTTGAAATGTCACCGACATAATTATTAACAAAGCTATATAGGATTTTGTGGATCGTCTACACCGGACCTGTGACGTCATAGGAGTGCAAGTCCACCATCCAGTCCATGATGAGGATAGGTCCGGTGTAGACGATCCACAAAATCCTTTATCTATCTATCTATCTATCTATATGCTCAGGCCCAATCCCCATTTTGGGGGTAGCCGACTCAAGACAGAGCAAGAACAGGGAAAACACAAAAACAACATAAAACAAAAAATAAACACAGATAAAAACACAAACTCTCACACATCCAGGTCACCCAGGAGAAGACCCAGAGACCAGGGTTACCAAGGTCGCTCCAGCACTCCCCTGGCCCCTGACCACCAGGAGAGGTTCCGATCTCGGCAGGCAGACATGCAGCGGAGCCAAAGCGACAAGCCCTCCCACCACACTTCCAGGCACACCCTTCATATTAATCGTCTCCCTGGGCCAGGCGCCTGATGGACTATTATCTAGTCCAACTTGCGCCCGACCCCTTACTCCAAATGACCACGTGTTCACTCAACTATTCACAAGCATTCTCCATTCACTCCTGTCCACCACCACTTCCCCTGCCTGATCTATAGTCATTCCTCTATCATCCAAAGCCTTTCTTACACAGTCTCTCCATCTCAATGGGGGTCTTCCTGCCCTTCTATCTCCCCTTGTACCTGACTCACATATTCTCTTTGTAAGCCTTTCATCTCCCATTCGTTCAACATGACCATACCAGCTCAGCACCCTTCTGTCCACTCTGGCTGACAAATGTTCCTGCTGCCCCACTCTCCTACTATCTCTTCATTCCTCAATCTGTCTCTACGAGTAACTCCACACATACTCCTCAAGCAGCTCATCTCCATCACATCCAGCCCTCTTTTCTCCTTTTTCTTCAGAGCCCATGTCTCCGCCCCATACATCACTGTTGGCACAACAATTCCTTGATACAGTGCACTTTTTACTTTCACTCCGAGATTTCTCGTCTTCCACATACTTCCCATTGCTCCGAAAACCTTCCTTCCTTCACACACTCTCTGTTTTACCTCCACTTCCATACCTCCACTCCTGCAATCCTTTATACCGTTGTTTATAATAATTTCATTGACATTGCAGTTTGTATGATAATTATGTGGAAGGTTGCGAGTAGTATTCCATGTTTATCTCAGTCCATGCACCACCACCTTTAATTAAATACAACATCTTCGTTTTCTGCACCCTATGTTCCAGACAAGTGTTTTTCTGGGTGCATACAATTCTCTGACGGTTGTTTTCTTCAGTGCTAGTATGGTATTATATCGATGGCAGTTTAATATATTGGCCAGAAATGTAAACAATATATATGTTTAATGTATTGGCCAGAAATGTAAACAATATATATGTTTAATGTATTGGCCAGAAATGTAAATAATATAAATGTTTAATGTATCGGCCAGAAATGTAAACAATATATATGTTTAATGTATTGGCCAGAAATGTAAACAATATATATGTTTAATGTATTGGCCAGAAATGTAAACAATATATATGTTTCAGTAAATTAACCAGCAAAAAAGTATTTTTGGTATATTCAATGTTCCAAGATTCATAAATGATCTCGGTTCATTGGATCCTAGGATAAGTAACTTAATGCTTCCATCAACTAACATCAGTTAAGCTAAATTAATAAACACCACCCTTGGCTAATCATGCTCTCCGGGCACCCACATTTCTCATCCTCTCTTCCCACCTATTTTTCACTCGCCCCTCTCAGAGAATAACGAACATCAGTAAATAAAACAATAACAAATAAGAAAAACCTTAAGATGCCACTGTCTCCCCCTTTCGCCCCCTACGGACTGGGGAAAAAAATATAAAATCCCCTCCGAGTGTCGCTAAGTAGACTTCACTTGCAGTTAGAAAAAATGAGCCCGAAAAATTGGGAGTCAAATCAATTATTCGAAATTTCATCTGGGTGGAAAAGTGAGGAGGGGAGGGAGGTAGGGTGGGGGGGGGTGGAGGGTGAGAGGAGGGGGTGAGGGTGAGAGGGAGGGGGGGTGAGGAGAGAAGGAAAAGGGTGAAGGGTGGGATGGAGGGATTGGGGGGAAAGGGATGTGGTGGATGAAGAGAAAGGGGTGAATGGAGTTGGAGGGAGGAGGTTGAATGGAAGGATGAATGGAAGGATGAATGAAAAAGGGGTGAATGGAAAAGAGTTGAATGAGGGGATGGAGGAAAAGAGTTGAATGAGGGGATGGAGGAAAAGAGTTGAATGAGGGGATGGAGGAAAAGAGTTGAATGAGGGGATGGAGGAAAAGAGTTGAATGAGGGATGGAGGAAAGAGTTGAAAGAGGGGTAGGAGGAAAGAGTTGAAAGAGGGGAAGGAGGAAAGAGTTGAAAGAGGGGAAGGAGGAAAGAGTTGAAAGAGGGGTAGGAGGAAAGAGTTGAAAGAGGGCAAGGAGGAAAAATTGAATGAGGGGAGGGAGGAAAAAGTTGAATGAGGGGATGGAGGAAAAGAGTTGAATGAGGGGATGGAGGAAAAGAGTTGAATGAGGGGATGGAGGAAAAGAGTTGAATGAGGGGATGGAGGAAAAGGGGTGGATGGAGGACAAAAAGTGGAGGATAAAGGTAAAGGGTTGAATGGGTGGGGATGGAGGAAAAGGGTTGAATGAGGGGATGGAGGAAGAGGAGTAAATAAGAACATGGAAGAATGAGAGGTGATCCATGGAGGCGATAATGCGAAAAGGATAGATATGATGAAGAGTAGTATTGATTGAGGGTTAAGGGGGGGGGGGGGGGGGAGGGTTTATTTGGTGGTAGATTTTTTTCTTTGGTGTATTATTTTGTTAGTTTCCTCTCTAGACCTCCATCAGACTTGAAATAGCAACCCCAGGATACCCCTTTAAGATATATTTGTACATTTTTCGGTAGAAAAATTTCCCGGCCAAATGTCAGTTCCTCCTAAAATACAGGCTCGCTATCGTTCGCCAGGAAAACAATCGATACCTAAAGGACATGAAAATTCTTAATATTGACACAGAAAAGGGGCGAAAGGTCTTAAAATCGCCAAACTATTGGACCGAACGTCTTAAAATCTGAAAATGAATGGGTCTAAGCATGAGGGAGAAGAGAGGCCAGAAAAACCGACCATTTCCCCTTAACGAGGAGACAAAAGGTGTGAATGGGATGACGGGAAAGGAATGAAGAAAGGAAAGGCAAATGAAAGAAAAAGATGGAGTGAGGGGAAACTGAATGAAGAGAAAGAGAGGTAAATGATAGAACATAATAGGATGAGGGGAGAGAGATGAAGAGAGAGTGAAGACAAAGAGAGGTAAATGAATGAAAAGAATGGGATGAGGGGAAAAAATGAAGTTAGAGTGAAGACAAAGAGGTAAATAATGAGATGAAGGGAAAGAAATGAAGTTAGAGTGAAGACAAAGAGAGGTAAATGAAGGAAAAGAATGGGATGAAGGGAAAGAAATTAAGTTAGAGTGAAGACAAAGAGAGGTAAATAATGGATGACGCGAATTAAGTTAGAGTGAAGACAAAGAGAGGTAAATAATGGGATGAAGGGAAAGAAATGAAGTTAGAGTGAAGACAGAGGTAAATAATGGGATGAAGGGAAAAAAATGAAGTTAGAGTGAAGACAAAGAGAGGTAAATAATGGGATGAAGGGAAAGAAATTAAGTTAGAGTGAAGACAAAGAGAGGTAAATAATGGGATGAAGGGAAAGAAATGAAGTTAGAGTGAAGACAAAGAGAGGTAAATAATGGGATGAAGGGAAAGAAATGAAGTTAGAGTGAAGACAAAGAGGTAAATAATGGGATGAAGGGAAAGAAATTAAATTAGAGTGAAGGCAAAGAGGTAAAAAATGGGATGAAGGGAAAGAAATGAAGTTAGAGTGAAGACAAAGAGAGGTAAATAATGGGATGAAGGGAAAGAAATGAAGTTAGACAAAGAGAGGTAAACAATGGGATGAAGGGAAAGAAATGAAGTTAGAGTGAAGACAAGAGAGGTAAATAAAGGAAAAGAATGGGATGAAGGGAAAAGGGATGAAGGAAAGAGAGGTACATGGAAGAAAAGAGCAAAGGTAAGATGGTGGTTGGTGGGACAGGTTGGAGAGAAGGAGGTACCGGTATACCATTGATGAAGAGGGAAACGGAAAGGGTTAAAGAGAGGGAAGGGATGAAGAGAGGGTTAAGAAAAGAGAGGAAAATGAAGGAAAAGAGCAATGGTAAAGTGGGGATTGTCGGGACTCGTTGGAGAGAAGGAGGTATACGATTGATGAAGAGGGTGAAGAGGAAAGGGTTAAGGAGAGAGTTTTAATTTGTTTCCTAGACCTCCATCGAGCATTACAAAAATACCCCCAAGACCCTCCTCCGATATAAATTTGTAAATTTTTCGGTAGAAAAATGTCCCGGCCGAAGGCCAGTTCCTCCTAAATTACAGGCTTGCTATCGCTCGCCTAGAAATAATCGACACCTAAATGGCACGAAAGGTCTTAAAATTGACAGAAATTGGGTGAAATGTCTTACAATCGCCAAATTAATGAGGCGAAAGTCTTAAAATCTCAAAACTAATGGGGCTAAACATGAGGGAGAAGGAGGTTCGAAAAATAATCCCTTAAGGCAAAGGGTTAGCAAGGGTAAACAAGAAGCTAGACGAGTACGGCTATGGAGGAGAATGGAAGAGAAACGATGAGAGGAGTAACCCATTATAGATCCCATGGCGCATTCTTTTTCTGGCTATTATTAGACGATTTTATTCAGATTAGGAAAGGTATGTGGAAGTCAGAGGGTAGCTTGAGATAGTTTTTGACCTCACAATTTCCAGAGATTCTTTCTAAACTGCATAACATCGCCAAATAATAGCCTGAAAAACTGTCAAAATGCGTCACAATCTTCAAAGGGTTAGGTAACGGTTGATGATTAACATATATTTTAATTATTATGTTCCTTCCAACAACCAACTATACTCCTAAAATCGATTAATGAAATTTACAAACACATGTGGCAGTCCGTGGATTCGAACCCAGGATGCTCACACCAATCAACACCTTATGCATCGCACCACGAAGACAGTTAATTAAGACAAATAATAAAAGATAGAAGATAATTAATAGCCAGCCCGGATTTCCAAATTAACAATGGATGTACAGTTGAACACATTAATTTTTATAAGCTCCCGAAGTTTATGTATGAAAGGAAAGGTAGTGTGACTGACTGGCAAGCATAGTTTGCAATACAACCGTTAAGGGGAGATGAGCCGCTTTTCTGGTCCCCCCCCCCCCTCCTTCCTCGTGTTTAGCCCATTAGTATTAGTTTGTCGATTTTAAAACCTTTCGTCCCATTTCTATATCAATATCAAGACCTTTCGTGCCATTTAGGTGTCAAATTTTTCTTGGCGAGCGAAAGCGAGCCTGTAATTTTAAGAGAATCCGGTCTTTGGCCAGGTCATTTTTATATCTAAAAAATTAAAAATTAATCTTGAAAGGGGTCTAGGGAGTGTGTTTTTAAGCTTGATGAAGGTCTAGCGAAGAAACTAAAAAATAAATGAATATATAAATAAACAGACCTCCAAAATATCCACTGTCCAGGACGTTAATTGATCATATTACTTACCGGTACCTACTGCACAAGAAAATACACTTCTAATTGATCATATTACTTACCGGTACCTACTGCACAAGAAAATACACTTCTAATTGATCATATTACTTACCGGTACCTACTGCACAAGAAAATACACTTCTAATTGATCATATTACTTACCGGTACCTACTGCACAAGAAAATACACTTCTAATTGATCATATTACTTACCGGTACCTACTGCACAAGAAAATACACTTCTAATTGATCATATTACTTACCGGTACCTACTGCACAAGAAAATACACTTCTAATTGATCATATTACTTACCGGTACCTACTGCACAAGAAAATACACTTCTAATTCAGTCATACACATTTACCGGTACCTACTGCACAAGAAAATACACTTCTAATTCAGTCATACACATTTACCGGTACCTACTGCACAAGAAAATACACTTCTAATTGATCATATTACTTACCGGTACCTACTGCACAAGAAAATACACTTCTAATTGATCATATTACGACCGGTACCTACTGCACAAGAAAATACACTTCTAATTCAGTCATACACATTTACCGGTACCTACTGCACAAGAAAATACACTTCTAATTGATCATATTACTTACCGGTACCTACTGCACAAGAAAATACACTTCTAATTGATCATATTACTTACCGGTACCTACTGCACAAGAAAATACACTTCTAATTCAGTCATACACATTTACCGGTACCTACTGCACAAGAAAATACACTTCTAATTCAGTCATACACATTTACCGGTACCTACTGCACAAGAAAATACACTTCTAATTCAGTCATACACATTTACCGGTACCTACTGCACAAGAAAATACACTTCTATTACAGTCATACACATTTACCGGTACCTACTGCACAAGAAAATACACTTCTAATTCAGTCATACACATTTACCGGTACCTACTGCACAAGAAAATACACTTCTAATTGATCATATTACTTACCGGTACCTACTGCACAAGAAAATACACTTCTAATTCAGTCATACACATTTACCGGTACCTACTGCACAAGAAAATACACTTCTAATTCAGTCATACACATTTACCGGTACCTACTGCACAAGAAAATACACTTCTAATTCAGTCATACACATTTACCGGTACCTACTGCACAAGAAAAATACACTTCTAATTCAGTCATACACTTACCGGTACCTACTGCACAAGAAAATACACTTCTAATTCAGTCATACACATTTACCGGTACCTACTGCACAAGAAAATACACTTCTAATTCAGTCATACACATTTACCGGTACCTACTGCACAAGAAAATACACTTCTAATTCAGTCATACACATTTTCCTTCCATACATATATTCGTGGAATACATACAAATTAATGTGGACAACTGTACATAGCTTTACATAGACACACTGGCCATACAGACCTTATGATCCTATCGAGATGATCAGACATTAATATTAGTAGAAATAACATAACTCCAAATAAATATAAGTGAAAGAATAGAACAGCACAACACGAGTCCCTACTGAAAAGGAAAATAAAACAGATTTTCACACACCACTAGCAAACAGAGGAACACAATAGGTAATCGAATCCTGGTAGCCATAGAGGCGGGGATAATTTGTCCACAAGGATATAATCAAGGCGAAAAGAATGACTTGTGATCAGCTTGTATTAGAACCGTGTGTAAATGCTCACTCTCTCTCTGTATCTGTATCTGTATCTCTCTCTCTCTCTCTCTCTCTCTCTCTCTCTCTCTCTCTCTCTCCTCATATCTCTATATAATATATATATATATATATATATATATATAATATATATATATATATATATATATATATATATACATAGTATGTATGGAGAGAGACAGAGATAGAGAGAGGGGGGGGGGGACAGATCTGGAAAGGGGTGATGATCAGACTCTTCCATCAGCCAAATCTACCGGCAGTAGCAGCAGCAGGAGGCCTTAGCTTGTTACATGTTATAGTCTTGTATTTGCTCTTCTGGTTGACACTCACAAAATGGGGCGTGTTTACCTTTCTTATGGATTGTAGATTGTAGGCAGGGGGAGAGGAAGGGAGGGTGGGGAAGAGGAAGGGAGGAAGGGAGAGTGGGAGGGAGGAAGAGGATGGGTGGGAGGTAAGGAGAGGGAGAGAGAGAAAGGGCTTTTTGGGTGTGAGGGAGGGAGGTATGGCTAGGGAAAAATAAGTTAGAAGAGAGAGATGATGGCAAAAGGTTAGATGACGGAATTGTGAAAAATATATATACTAATGTGACATACATTATGTAGAAATACATAAAGAAGATACCATGATATAGTTACAATTTGAAGATTTTTGTTTTGTTTTAATGAGTTGACGAAGAAGTATTCTGATTGATGATTAATGTTAAGAACGGGGTGTTACTTAATACTATGTTGTATAATTATGAAAGGTACATAAAGCGAAGGAATGACGAAGGAAAGCCAAATATCAAGGAAAGGGTACAGCTACTGAATATTTGTTAGCACAGCATAGAGAGGGTAATAAAGGATACAGAAGGTGCAATAGGAGAAGAGCAGTGCGGTTTTAGGAGGGGAAGAGGGTGTGCGGATCAGGTTTTTGCAGTAAGACAGCTATGCATGAAATATTTAGAGAAAATTAAGGAGGTATTTTTAGCTTTCATGGATTTGGAAGAAGCATATGACCGCGTGAATAGAGAAGCAATTTGGAAAGTGCTAATGATTTACGAAATTGGAGGAAATTTGTTAAGAGTAGTCAAGAGTGTTTATCATGAGAGCAGAGCGTGCGTTTGAGTAGGGAATGGGTACTTGAGTGAATGGTTTGAGGTAAATGTAAGTGCTACAGGGTAGTGTAATGTCACCGTGGTTGTTTAATGTAAATATGGATGGTGTGGTGAGGGAGATGAAAATGAGAACTATGGGTAGAGGATTGGGTTTAGTAGGAAAGAATGGTAGAGATTGGGAGGTGAATGAGTTGCTGTTTGCTGATAACACAGTACTGGTATCGGATTCTGAGAAGCTGCAGCGAATAGTCCAAAGAGTTTGGTGGGGTATGTGGGAGGAAGAAGCTGAGGGTGAATGTCAATAAAAGTAAAGTGATGGAGTGTAATAAAGATGCTGGTAGGGTGAATCTAAATGTACAACTGGATGGAAAATGCTGGAACAAGTGGAGTGTTTCAAATTTTCTAGGAGTGATAAGCAGGGACGCAGGTGTGAAAATGGAGGTAAGACGGCGAGTGGGTGAGGGAAGGAAAGTTTTTGGAGCAATGGGAAGTATGTGGAAGGTGAGAAATCTCTGTATGAAAGCTAATAGTGCAATGCACACTCACTCCAAGAAGCATCTGCACCCCTATGCTGATTATCTGGTGTTTACAGCTTGATAGGGTTGGCACCTCTGCCTGCAACTATATCCATGTGTCAGAGACGATCGTCTCTGACACATGGATATAGTTGCAGGCAGAGGTGCCAACCCTACCGAGCTGTAAACACCAGATGATCAGCATAGGGGTGCAGATACTTCTTGGAGCGAGTGTACCAAGGGATAGCTGTACCAACAGTGATACATGAGGTATGAATATACAAGATTTTTTTTTTTTTTGATTTGATGGAGATGAGCTGCTTGAGGAGTATGTGTGGAGTGACACATAGAGACTGATTGAGAAATGAAGAGGTATATAGGGGAGTGGGACAACAGGAACACCTATCGGTGAGAGTGGAAAGAAAAGTACTATGCTGGTATGGACATTTTGAACGAAGTGACTACAAAGAGAATATACGAATCAGAAACAAGGGGAAATAGATTGAGAGGAAGACCTCGAATTAGATGGAGAGATGGTGTGAAGCAAGCATTGCAAAATATAGAGATAACTGAAGAATAGGCAAGAGAAGTGTTAATGAATAGGAATGATAGGAGAATGATTTTGAATAGATGAGTGATAACGCGGTCATAGGGAGTGGGGGTCGGGCGCCAGTTGGACTAGATAATAGTCCGTCAGGCGCCCGGCCGGGGAGCCAGTGTATATAAGAAGGGCCATGCCTGGAAGTGATGTGGGCAGGCATTGTGGTGCGCTCCGGTTGCGTGTTTGCCTGCTGAGACCGGAACCTCTCCGGGAGGTCTGGGACCTGAGAGTCTTTTGCTGGGGACCACAAATGGGCCTTTGTCTATGGTTCTTCTCCTGGGCGACCTAGATGTATGTGAATTTTCGTTTGAATTTATTTTGTTATTTCTGTTCGAGCTCTGTCTCGAGTCAGCTACCCCCAGCTATGGGTTATGTGCCTGAGTAGCCTATATACATATATATATATATAATCAAAATCACTATGAAAACAACCAAAGCTGTCCCTACCCAAATTATATTACTAAATAGTCATGATTCAAAGGAGTATTACCCTAGTAGTGTCACATATGAATAAATACTGGTGATAATTTGAACAAGTGGTGACATTACTGCATTAGCCACTTTAGTTCCAGAATGCCGAATATTACAGCTTGGGAGTTTCGTTGTAAGCCACCGTTTTTTTCTTCAGATTTCATTCTTAAACTTATTAAGAGGGGGGGGGGGGGACCCCCTCTTCTCCCTCATGCTTAGCCCCATTAGTTTTGCGATTTTAAGAGATTTGCACTATTTGATTGGCGATTTTAATACCTTTCGTGCCATTTAGCTGTAGGTGTCGATTTTTTCCTAGCGAGTGATAGCGAACATGCAATCTAGGAGGAGCTGCTTTTTCCTACCGAGAAATGCATAAATGTTATAATTACATATTTACTAGGACTTGAACCTGAGTCAGAGCTGTGAATGATTGATAATTAAATGTTCTTTCAATTGTTTTTATAGTTTGAAAGTGGGGATAATAATTGACTCTAATGTAACACTATTGCTAGATGTGGGGCAGGCCATGTTATCTAATCAATATTATGCATTAACCTGTTATAGTAGCTAAATTCAGCCAACTCTCCACAGAATTTGTCGTTGGTTTATATATTGGCAACTGTAATTCTGCATATGTGTCTACTGAAATAGATACATGTATGATTAGTTTACATGCAAATAGGCTTACTATGCAGTACAAATACATATTATGTATTAAAGTGTTATAGTAGTTAACCTCAACCATATGTCCATAGCAATTGCCTCAGGTTTACAGTACCG
>CM064511.1:27559161-27586661 GCA_032716605.1 Paralithodes platypus | reverse complement strand
ATTAAAAATGTTTGTTCATATGTATACATAAGCTGCATAAGTGCCTGTATGTAAGTGTGCGAGTTTGTGTGTATGTGTTTTAACTATTTACCTTATATTATATGACTGTGTATTTCTTTTAGCTGTCGCTTCTGTCTCTATGTAGTGATGACGTTTTTCTTTTTCCCCAATGTATTTTCTTGTCCCGTTTATCTCCTATACTTCAGTCGTCCTCTCATTTATTATAACCTTTTCATTTCTTTTCCATATTCCTCCACTATTCTTTATTACTTTCCTGACCGTTTGTTTGGTCTATTAATTAATTTATTCATATATTGTTTTAGTTTCCTCCCTAGACCTCCATCAAGCTTAGAAAAAACACCCCCTAGACCCCCCTTCAAGATAAATTTGTACATTTTTCGGTAGAAAAATGTCCCGGCCGAAGGCCGATTCCTCTTAAAATTGTAGGCTCGCTATCTCTCGCCAGGAAAAAATCGACACCTAAATGGCACGAAAGGTCTTAAAATTGACAACGAAATGGGGCGAAATTTTTAAAAATCGCCAAACTAATGGGCCGAATGTCTTATAATATAAAAAAACTAGTGGGGCTAAACATTAGGGAGAAGGGGGTCCAGAAAAACGGTCTGCCTCCCCAATAGCTTTGCCTATTATGTTTCCACTCTATCTATTTTGCTTTTATATAACGTTTTTCACTGTGCCTATCCTTGCTCTTCTTCCCCTATTCCTTGTTCCGTCTTGCTTTTTATCTACGGTATTTGTTAACCCCTCATAATGGTATTCTTCTTCTCTCTCTTCTACCTCACCTCCTTTATCTTTTCTAACTACCGTACCTAATTATCTATTGCCAGACACTTTACTCCCCTTATAAGGATGGCCATACACAAAACGCCCCCAAGCGGACCTGTCCCCCGTGAGAAGGGCAACCAGTGCCAGTTTATTCAAAGATTTTTCAGGATTGACCACTCAACTTAGGGTCCGTCCGACTCAGAGGCCCTCTATGTATCTTTTTACCACTATTTTGTTAACAGTAGTCGGTCGGGGGCTAGTCCATCCACCAACCTGCTTCACCCTTAAGTGAGCAGTAAGGATTCGTATGACTTCGTCTCCACTAGATGGGTTGCCGACCAAGTTTGACAAGTCTCACCTACCCGAATATTATATCATTCCTCTTCCATTTTTTCTGTTTCATTCACATGTCTTTCTTGGAATGTTTTCTTCTTTAATGTATATTTTTCTATACCAACGTTTCTCTTCACGATTCCCCTTTTCCCTCTCCCATCGTTCCTCTTAGTTTATGTCGTCATTATTCTTTATCTCCTCTTCCTCCTCCTCCTCCCCTTCCCCTCCTTACTCATCTCTTCTTTATTTCTCATATTTGTTTATGTTTCCCTCTCTTGCTATATCTTTTTATGTTTCCCTCTCTTGCTATATCTTTTTATATCGTCCTGTCGTCTCATAGGTATTTTGCCTTTTATAATTTCTTCTTCCATATTCGTATATATCTTCTTCTTTCATTCAGTTATATTATCTTCCCACCTTATCTCGCCCATTAGCTTCTTCCTTCTTTCATCATCCTTATCCTTGTACTTCATATTTTAATTAGCTTACTTCTTCCTTCCTTTATCACCCCCTGTCTTCCACTTCCTCCTTGCCTTTTCTTATTACATCCATTATATTCTTCCTTCCTTTATCATCCTTTTCCTTCCACTTCCTCCTTTCCTCCTGTGTTTACTACCCCCCCAGATCACCGAGCCAGCCGCGGGAGATGCAGTTATGTTAATGCAGGCTGCCTTAGTGGCCACCCAGAGTCTTATAAAGGGGAGGTGCGGTGTTGCTGGAGCCCCTTCTCCCTCATGTTTATCCCCATTAGTTTTGAAGATTTTAAGACGTTCGTTTCATTAGTTTGGCGATTTTAAGACATTTTGTGGCATTTATAGGTGTCTATTTTTTCGTGGCGAGAAATAGTGAGTATGTAATTAAAGGTGTTCTTGGAGATATTGTTTTAAGCTTGATGGACGTCTTGGGAGGAGCTAATAAATGAAGCCATAATCACAAATATCCCCTTCCCAACCAGAATCACACCACAGCCTGGTTCGCCAACTTTTGACCGGAAACTGTATTCGGGCAATTTTTCGGCGCTGTTAAAACCTTCTATCGGCAACTATATAACAACAACAACAACAACTACTAATAATTATTAATAATAGTAACTAGGTGGAAGGTAGATTATCACAAGCGACATAATTTTCTTGAGGGCTTAGTTTAGAAGCGATCGGATTAGAGTCCCCCCCCCCCCACAAAAAATAAAAAATAAAAAAATAAAAAATAAAAAAAAATATATAAATAAAAAACTACAACAACGACAACATTAAAAACAAACTCAAATCCCTGGGGTAAAGGTCTCCAGCCCCCTCCCCCAGGTTCTCCCCCCATGCACTTTAACTTGTAATAGTGGCTGCTGCGGTCTCCGTTATTAAGGGGAGATGGTCGGTTTTTCATTACCACTTTCTCCCTCGTGTTCAGCCTCATTAGTTTTGAGATTTTAAGACGTTCGTTCCATTAGTTTGGCAATTTAAAGACCGTTCACCCACGTTTCTTGTCCAATATTAAGAGTTTTCCTGCAATAATTTAGGTGTCCACTTCCATGGCGAGCGATAGCGAGCCTGTAATATAGTAGTAGTCCATCGAAAAATGTACACATTTAACTTGAAGGGGGGTCTAGGGGGTGTTTTCTTAAGCTTTGATGGAGGTTTAGGGAGGAAACAAAAATAAATAATGAAAAGATAATTAAATAAGCAAATGCATACGCCCATCCCCCCTTCAGGATTCTGGGAGGGAGGACTTTGCTTGGGTCGGAGAGGCGGGGCTAAGTAAATGCAACGTGTGCTTAGATTGCTTTTAGTTTTGGAGTGTTTGCCTTTTTATTTTTGTTGTTGTTATTGTTGTTATTTTTGTTGTTGTTGTTGTTGTTGTTATTGCTGGTGTTGTTTTGGTGTTAGTTCTTGTTTGTGTTTTGTTTCTAGCAATATTTATCATCATAGTAAGATAACTATTTTAATCGTTGTTGTTATCTTTTCTAATAATATTTTTGTCATCATAGTAAGACAGGTATTGAAATGAAATATTCAGGTATGATATTCTTTTAATTATAAAATATATTATCCCAGAATTAGGAATCTTGCTGCCATTAATGTCGTATGAATATATCTAGAATAAAATATTACACACGTCGCTGGTACTCAAAGGGTTATTAACATCCGCATTTTGTATTCTTGGTGTGAGTAGACATAACGGATTAAACTTAAAATGCTTAGGGTCAACCTCAATAAAAAAACAAATCTCTCTCTCTCTCTCTCTCTCTCTATACATATATATATATATATATATATATATATATATATATATATATATATATCGTACTGTATATATGTGTGTGTGTTTTTATTTGTTACTTCGTACAAAATATTTACCAAACGTATTTAATGCTATTATATCAATGCATAGTATTATCTGGTACCTGTCTTTTTGTTTTAAGTTGAATCTATTCTCCCATTGGCCTGGATGTGACCAGTGTGTGGCTCAAAGTTGTTAGTTGTGTCCGCTTGTGGGTGTGTGTGTCTCTCTCTCTCTCTCTCTCTCTCTCTCTCTATCTCTCTCTCTCTCTCTCTCTCTCTCTCTCTCTCTCTCTATCTCTCATCTCTCTCTCTCTCTCTCTCTCTCTCTCTCTCTCTCTTCTCTCTATCTCGTCTGTTCTCTCTCTTTCTCTCTCTCTTCTCTTCTTTTCTCTTCTATGTTCTCCTTTCTCTCCTCTATCTCTCTCTCTCTCTCTCTCTCTCTCTCTCTCTCTCTCTCCTTGCTGCATCACCTATCACAACCCTCGCATCACATAGTCTCTTGTGTGTCTCGTATGGGGACGTGTATGACTTCCTTTCCCTTATCTTACTGATCTTTCCCGTTCCATGGCATCTTTCCCATTTTCCCTTCACCTGACGTTCTTCCCCTTTTCTCTCTTCCCTTCCCCTGACGTTCTTCTGCTCTTTTTCTGACGTTCTTCCTTCTCCTGACGTTTTCTTTCTCTCTTTCCTTCCCCTGACGTTCTTCTCCTTCTCTCTTTCCTTCCCCTGACGTTCTTCTCCTTTTCTCTCTTTCCTTCCCCTGACGTTCTTCTCCTTTTCTCTCTTTCCTTATTTTTCTCTTCCTCCCTGACGTTCTTCTCCTCTCTTCTTCCTTCCCTGACGTTCTTCTCTTTTCTCTTCTTCCTTCCCTGACGTCTTCTCCTTCTCTCTCTTTCCTTCCCCTGACGTTCTTTTTCTCTCTTTCCTTCCCCTGACGTTCTTCTCCTTTTCTCTCTTTCCTTCCCCTGACGTTCTTCTCCTTTTCTCTCTTTCCTTCCCCTGACGTTCTTCTCCTTTTCTCTCTTTCCTTCCCCTGACGTTCTTCTCCTTCTCTCTCTTCCCTTCCCCTGACGTTCTTCTCCTTTTCTCTCTTCCCTTCCCCCTTTCTATCTTCCCTTCACCTTCCCCTGACGTTCTGTTCTCTGTTGCTTACCCTTTCCCTGACGTTCTTCCCCTTGTCTCTATATCCCCTTTCCCACCCTCTTTCTTCTTTTTAATATTTTCCCTGTTTCGTGGTAACTTCCCCATATCCTTTAGCTTCCCTTTTCCCCGATGTCCTTTCGTTATTGCTCTGTTTCCCTTTACATAGCGTACCCTCTCACGTGTCCCCTTTCTCTTCTCTGCCTCCTGTGTCCTCTTTCTCTTCTCTGCCTCCTGTGTCCCCTTTCTCTTCTCTGCCTCCTGTGTCCCCTTTCTCTTCTCTGCCTCCTGTGTCCTCTTTCTCTTCTCTGCCTCCCGTGTCCCCTTCCTCTTTTCTGCCTCCCATGTCCCCTTTCTCTTCTCTGCCTCCTGTGTCCCCTTCCTCTTCTCTGCCTCCCATGTCCCCTTTCTCTTCTCTGCCTCTCATGTCCCCTTCCTCTTCTCTGCCTCCCATGTTCCCTTTCTCTTCTCTGCCTCCTGTGTCCCCTTCCTCTTCTCTGCCTCCCGTGTCCCAATTCTCTTCTCTGCCTCCTGTGTCCCCTTTCTCTTCTCTGCATCCTGTGTCCCCTTTCTCTTCTCTGCCTCTCGTGTCTCCTTTCTCTTCTCTGCCTCCTGTCCTCTTTCTCTTCTCTGCCTCCCGTGTTCCCTTTCTCTTCTCTGCTCCTGCCTTTCTTCTTTCCTGTGTCCTTTCTCTTTGCCTCTCCTTTCTCTTCTCTGCCGTTCTTTTATCTCTTCTCCTGTGTCCCCTTTCTCTTCTCTGCCTCCCGTGTCCCCTTTCTCTTCTCTGCCTCCTGTGTCTCCCTTCCTCTTCTCTGCTTCCTGTGTCCCCTTCCTCTTCTCTGCCTCCTGTGTCCCCTTCCTCTTCTCTGCCTCCTATGTCCCCTTTCTCTTCTCTGCCTCCCGTGTCCCCTTTCTCTTCTCAGCCTCCTATGTCCCCTTTCTCTTCTCTGTCTCCCACGTCCCCATTATCTTCTTTGCCTCCCATGTCCCCTTTCTCTTCTCTGCCTCCCATGTCCCCTTTATCTTCTCTGCCTCCAATGTCCCCTTCCTCTTCTCTGCCTCCTGTGTCCCCTTCCTCTTCTCTGCCTCCTGGGCCCCTGTTCTCTTCCCTACCTCCCCTTTCTCTTCCCTACCTCCCCTTTCTCTTCTCTGTCTCCTATGTCCCCTTCCTCTTCTCTGTCTCCCCTTTCTATTCTGTCTCCTGTGTCCTCTTTCTCTTCTCTTGTCTCCCCTTCCTCTTCTCTGCCTCCCATGTCTCCTTTCTCTTCTCTGCCTCCCATGTCCCCTTCCTCTTATCTGCCTCCTGTGTCCCCTCTCTCTTCTCTGCCTCCCTTTTCTCTTCTCTGTGTCCCCTCTCTCTTCTCTGCCTCCCCTTTCTCTTCTCTGCCTCCTGTGTCCCCTCTCTCTTCTCTGCCTCCCCTTTCTCTTCTCTGCCTCCCATGTCCCCTTTCTCTTCTCTGCCTCCTATGTCCCCTTTCTTCTCTGCCTCCTGTGTCCCCTTTCTCTTCTCTGCCTCCTATTTCCCCTTTCTCTTCTCTGCCTCCTGTGTCCCCTTTCTCTTCTCTGCCTCCCCTTTCTCTTCTCTGCCTCTCATGTCCCCTTTCACTTCTCTGTCTCCCATCTCCCCTTTCTCTTCTCTGCCTCCCATGTTCCCTTTCTCTTTTCTGCCTCCCGTGTCCCGTTTCTCTTCTCTGCCTCCCGTGTCCCCTTTCTCTTCTCTGCTTCCCATGTCCCCTTTCTCTTCTCTATCTCCTGTGTCCCCTTTCTCTTCTCTGCCTCCTGTGTCCCCTTGTTCTTCTCTGCCTCCCATGTCCCCTTTCTCTTCTCTGCCTCTCATGTCCCCTTTCTCTTCTCTGCCTCTTATGTCCCCTTTCTCTTCTCTGCCTCCTGTGTCCCCTTTCTCTTCTCTGCCTCCTGTGTCCCCTTTCTATTCTGTCTCCTGTGTCCTCTTCTCTTGTCTCCCCTTCCTCTTCTCTGCCTCCTGTGTCCCCTTCCTCTTCTCTGCCTCTTATGTCCCCTTTCTCTTCTCTGCCTCCTGTGTCCCCTTCCTCTTCTCTGCCTCCTGTGTCCCCTTTCTCTTCTCTGCCTCCCATGTCCCCTTCCTCTTCTCTGCCTCCCATGCCCCTTTCTCTTATCTGCCTCCCATGTCCCCTTTCTCTTCCCTACCTCCCCTTCCTCTTCTCTGCCTCCTGTGTCCCCTCTCTCTTCTCTGCCTCCCATGTCCCCTTCCTCTTTTCTGCCTCCTGTGTCCCCTTTCTCTCCTCTGCCTCCCATGTCCCCTTTCTCTTCTCTGCCTCCCATGTCCCCTTTCTCTTCCCTACCTCCCCTTCCTCTTCTCTGCCTCCTGTGTCCCCTTTCTCTTCTCTGTCTCCTGTGTCCCCTTTCTCTTCTCTGCCTCCCATGTCCCCTTTCTCTTCTTTGCCTCCTGTGTCCCCTTTCTCTTCTCTGCCTCCCATGGCCCCTTTCTCTTCTCTGCCTCCTATGTCCCCGTTCTCTTCTCTGTCTCCCATGTGCCCTTTCTCTTCTCTGCCTCCCATGTTCCCTATTCTCTTCTCTGCCTCCCATGTCCCCTTTCTCTTCTCGGCCTCTCATGTCCCCTTTCTCTTCTCTGCCTCCTGTGTCCCCTTTCTCTTCTCTGCCTCCCGTGTCCCCTTTCTCTTCTCTGCCTCCCATTATCCCCTTTCTCTTCTCTGCCTCCCATGTCCCCTTTGTCTTCTCTGCCTCCCATGTCCCCTTTCTCTTCCCTACCTCCCCTTTCTTTTCTCTGCCTCCCATGTCCCCTTCCTCTTCCCCTGTGCATGCCACCCTCGCCCTGTCATTTTGTTGCTTGACTCGCCGCCCCAAACGCCTCCAAACTTGCCGTAAAACCCTTCCCGCATATATTTTCGGGATCACCGCCCCCCTTCATTCCTGTTTTGAGGAGAGTTACGCCATTTTGCTTGACAGTGGCACCATGTTACTTACTTTTGCGCTATAAAACGTAGTATACAGTTGCATGTATAATTACATTCACAGCGCCCAATATAATTAGTTAAGAAAATCGGCTGCCAATTTAGCTAATACGAGAGTCTTTTAAATTACTTTACATATTTTCACACATTCAAAACCTAGTAGATAACATTAAAGTGCAGCGCGAGTGAAACATCATTGCAATTGTGATAATAATTATGTGGTCAATAATATTTCAAGCTTTGGATATCTGTCTACTCATTTAGTTAGATAAGGATATAATATCTGTTTGCATGGGTTAAAAGTTTCCTATGCATGTGAATTTTCGGATCTCGTAAATGAAGTCAAAGCATAGGACAGCAATAACTACAGCCCCACAAGTCAAGCACGGCTAATATTTCGAATGACGTTTTGTAGACCTTTAAATACAAATACAATGTAATCTAAAGGCTGAGCTAACTGTGAGCATCTCTAATGATCAAAGACGAGTCCAAGCAAACATCATCTGGCCCAACGTAAGGATTTAGATGAACTGGTGAGCGGACAACTCAACCAGTAAATAAGTTTCACCAAATAAGTTTCAACCATTGCCGACTAAATCAGTATTGTTAGGTTATCTTGGCACTAGTTATTTTGATCCTGAATGAATTGGCACTGGTTGAGATCTACTGACAAATATTGTCTACTTGTGGAGTTAGCTAAACGGATTTATATTTTCTGTGCGACGTCTGCAGCTAGAGGCCTATAGGCTGGCAGAAGTGTACCTATAGATGACCCAGTGGACCTCAGCTTACTAAATCACGGTCCTATGGGAGATAAAAGTGGTCCGGGTCGGCCTAATTTACCGATCTTATTCAATACGGGTCCCTGAACAAACAAGGAAAGACATATTTTCTCCTATATATTTCTATCCTCACAACTTTCGTTTGCTTAAACCCTACTAATAGACAATGACACTTCATTATTAAGTCGAAAGTGACATAAATGAACAAAATATACGGTATATATAATATATATATATATATATATATATATATATATACAGTATATGATACAATATGTTCTTATAAGTCAATTTATCAAACGTTGGGGACTGGATATGTTAACTCAGTATATTTTGTTAATATTTGTTTCTCCTAAATAGTTTCTAGATTAGCATACATAAAGTTATTTCTACAACAGGTGGAACTATTAGTATGTGTACATCTTATACAATCCCAGCCCAATGCGGCCGCGGACCCTAGTTTCTCGCTATTCTACTCGTTATATATATATATTATTCTTTTATAATATTTTTGTTACGGCAGGTATAACTCGAGTTTGAACTGTGCCAGTAAATCGATTTTTTTGGACACCTGATGGATTTTTTTACTCTCATCGGTATAAAAAGTTAGTCTACGTAGGTTGGCTATCATACCATCGGAAACTATTTTAGTCTAACTCTTAACTTAATCCAACAACCTTCAAAAAGAACAATATGCGCAAGCCCATGATGGAAAATTGTAATAATATTTTTTTTATTAATTTCATCACACCACCAACCACCTCCAATGAAATTAATGACAGCATATTATGTGATCCACCGGGATTCGAACCTGGGTTATCACACACAAATATGTTAGACACCTTAACCATAACACCCCCAAGACGGTTATTTTTTTTTTTATTTTTTTTTTCTATGTGATTGAGGGAGGCAAAAGGCATAACTGCCTATAGCGAGTGCCTCCCCCATAGTTGAAAGAGTGACAGGGCCAAAATCAAGGGACGTTCGAGCCAAAATGCCTGGACACACGGAGTTTGAAGCAATTTAAGTCATAGGAAGAGGGAAAGACTGATTCTGGAAGAGAGTTCCAGAGCTCAGCTGTTGAATAGAAGAAAGTTTAAGAGTAAAGTTTCACTCTTGGGTTGGAGAGTTGCACAGAGTAGGGGTGGGATTGAGTTGCAAGACGGGTACCACGTGCCCTACGTAAAGGAGGTGGTATGTACTGGGATAGCTCTGAGGAACACTGATTATTATAGTAGCGATAGAATAGCGAGAGAGATGCAACATTGCGGCAGAGAGAGAGAGATTGCAGAGAGTTGGTGAGTGGATGGGAGTTAATGATACGAAAGGCCTTCCTTTCAACTTTATCTAGGAGAGCGGTGTGAGAGGAACCTCCCCACACATGTGAACAATACTCAATACAAGGGCGCACTATGCCCCTGTACAGAGCAAGAAGCTGTGCAGGGGAAAAGAAACCCCTAAGGCAGTTGAGCACACCCAGCTTCTGGGAGGCTGCCTTAGCAAGACTGGTAATATGGTCCTTCCAAATGAGAGCAGAAGAAAAGAGACCCCAAGAATATTGAGAGAAGATGAAGGGTTGATTTTTGTATTGTTGAAGAATAAGGGATAGTCCGCTGGGAGATCCTGACGGGTAGATAGATGGAAAAATTGGGTTTTGGAAAGCATTAAAGTTAACAAGGTTTTCTCTGCCCCAATTGGAAATAGTATTTAGATCAGAATTTAAGAGTTCTATGGCTTCATTACATTTGTCGTTGAGGGATTGTTGGCTGGGGCGTTCTGAAAAACTAATGGAGTAGTGTAAGGTTGAGTCGTCTGCGTATGAATGGATGGGAATTAAGGTACAGTTAAGGCGATCATTTATAAAAATTAGAAAGAGAATAGGAGATAGGACAGAGCCCTGAGGAACACCAGAGTTTATAGGGTGAGGAAGTGAACAATGGCCGTCCACAACCGCGGCTATGGAACGGCCGGAAAGGAAATTAGAGACAAAGGCACAGATGGAGGGATAGAAACCGAAGGAGGGTAGTTTAGAGAAATTAAAGATTTATGCCAGACTCTATCGAAGGCTTTCGATATGTCTAGTGCAATAGAAAAAGTCTCACCGAAGTCCTGAAAGGAGGATGACCAAGAGTTAGTAAGATATGAAAGAAGATCACCAGTAGAGCGACCCTTAAGGAAGCCATACTGGCGATCTGAGAGCAGATTATGAGAAGAGAAATGCTTAAGAAATTTGGAAGCAAGAATAGTTTCAAAAACTTTAGAAAGACAAGAGATGAGAGCAATTGGACGATAGTTGGAGGGTTGAGAGCGGTCACCCTTCTTTGGGATAGGTTGAATGTGAGCAAACTTCCAGCATGAAGGGAAGACGTTAGAGGATAGATAGAGACGAAAGAGTTTGCCTAGGCAGGGAGTCAGCACGGAAGCACAGTTTTTGAGAACAACAGGAGGAACACCGTCCTCCGGACCGTACGCCTTATTAGTGTTAAGCCAAGAGAGGGTAGAAAGTACATCTTTAGAAGTGATTAGGATATTAGGCATAAGTAAGAGAGAGGAGGGCGGAGAGGGAGGAATAGCACCGGAATCATCCAAGGTGGAGTTTCTAGCAAAAGTTTGAGCGAAGAGTTTAGCTTTGTCAGAGGAAGAAGTGATGGTTGTGCCATCAGAGTGGGAAAGGGGAGGGAAAGACGAGGAAGAGAAATTGTTGGAAAGGTTTTTGGCTAGATGCCAGAAAGCTTGGGAAGAGCTAGAGTTGGATAGTTCAGTGCATTTATTATTGATGAAAGAGTGTTTGGCAAGTCGAAGAACAGATTTGGCTTGATTCCGGGCAGAACACATATGAAGAATGAGAGTCTTGAGTTTTAAGGCGTCGGTACCATTTGAATGCTTCCTCCTTATTGCGGACAGCAGTAGAACAGGCGTGAGTAAACCAAGATTTTTTAGCATTAGTCTGAGAGAAAGAGAATGGAATGTATGCTTCCATGCCCGATAGGATTACCTCGGTAATGCGTTCAGCACTCTCCGAGGGTCCTCGGCCACGGAAGCAGAAATCATTCCATGGGAAATCAAAGAAGTACTGCCAAAGAGCCTCCCAGTCGGCAGCGCCAAAGTGCCACAAGCGCCGCCGGCTAGGAGGATCGGGTGGCCGTACTGGAGAGATAGGACAGGTGACAGAGATAAGTTTATGGTCGGAGGAGCCCAAAGGAGAGAAAAGATCGACAGTATAAGAAGAAGGGTTAGAAGTTAGAAACAGGTCAAGAATGTTGGGCCGATCTCCGATGCGATCCGGGATACGGGTGGGTTGCTGAGCTAACTGCTCTAGGTCATTTAGGATAGAAAAGACGTAGGCTTGTTCACCAGGTGAATCAGTAGTGTGAGAGGAGAGCCATTGGCGGTGGTGAACGTTGAAATATCCTAAGATGGAGATTTCTGAGAAAGGAGAAATGGATAGAATGTGTTCCACTGTAGAGTTTAGATAGTCAAAGAATTTGGGAAAGTTGGTAGAGTTAGGGGAAAGATAGACAGCACAGAAATATTTAGTAAGAGAATGACAGGAAAGTTTGAGCCATAAAGTTGAGAATTTAGAGGAGTCGAAATCGGGAACACGAGAGCAAGTGAGTTTGTTGTACACATATGCACAACATCCGCCTTTGGCTTTGAAACTAGGATAGAGAAAGTAGGAGGATACAGAGAAGGGGCTGCTGGATGTTGCTACAGACACCTGAGTTTCGGTGAGGAAGAGAAGATCAGGTTTGTATGAGGAGAGATGGTGCTCAACAGAGTGAAAGTTAGAGGAAAGTCCGCGAATGTTGCAGAAATTAATAGAAAGAGTAACAGGCCGAGGTCCAGGTAATTGTGTGGGGTCGTCAGGGGATGGTCGGTCGGGTGTGGGGGCATTTATGGTCCCCCCCCCTGGGGACTCCGAGGCTGGGGTAGAATTCATATATTTTTTTATTTTTTTATTTTGGTGTGGAGGAATGAAGTGTGGTGTGCATGTTTAGTGTAGTGCAGTGGATAGGAAGAGGAGGTGTTTGTGAGAGCTAGCTGGATTGCTCTCAGTGTAAATGAGGCACAAAGAAAATCAGTAAGAGAGGCCAAGCATATGAAACAGGAGTTCCAGCGACTCTTTATCACATGCCTATAACCTCACCTGGGTCTAGCCCTGATCGATTGGTGCCTACAATCTCCCCACCACATAGGACGGTTAATAGGTTAATAGGACGGTTAATAGTACGACAACCGCTTTTGGACAGTACACTGTTTAGATCACTGACGGAATAACAGTACACCCATTACACTATACGCCCTGCCCCCACCATCCCCCCCCCCCCTCCCCCCTTCTAAGATCCTGGGTCAGAGGTCGTGCCCTAACACACCCGCTGGGGATGACGACGGCTTATAAGTCCTGCGCCCCTCACACCACATCCCCTTAAGCCACCCCACCTCGCTTTTTTTCTCTTTCTCTCCCTCTCTCTTTGGCTTGTATCCATTCGGCCCCATTCAGCCTACTGTTTAAGACGTTTAACCCCATCCAGGTGTCAATATTGTCCTGGTGAGCGGTAGCGAGCCAGCATATATATATTTTTGTTTTTGACAGCAAGCTAAATTTGAACATTTTTCGATAGAAAAATGTCTCCGGCGAAGCCAGATTTCTCCATACAATGCTGGCTCACTATCGTTCGCCAGGAATAAATCGACACCTGGATGGGGATAAACGTCTTAAAACAGTTGGCTGAATGGGGCCGAATGGATACAAGCCAGAGAAAGAGAAAAAAGGAGAGAACGATAAAAAAGCCGGTGACCCCCCTTAACTCCCCCCTTCTCCTTCCATCCTCCCTTCCCATGTTTATATGTCTACTGGACATTTTTTTTATGTACTTTGGTAGACATTTCCCACAAGCGTCTCCACGGGATTCATCATACCACTGAACGTGAATTATGATTTGTATGACCAAATGTTTGTTTTTAAATACATTAGCTAACCAAACTAACATAACCAATCCATGAAAGTGGCTGAATGGTCTTGTAATCCCATGGATCAAATTGATTCCCGGCGTATCTGAGAATTTTTGTTTTGATTGATTGTTTTATTGGGAATCCATTCGCTGTGTACGTATTGTCAGCACTGCATCATAAACCCAATGACATTCCATAACTGTGTCTGTATTGATGCTAACAGAAGCATAATGTACGGGTATTGATGCTAACAGAAGCATAATGTACGGGTATTGATGCTAACAGAAGCATAATGTACGGGTATTGATGCTAACAGAAGCATAATGTACGGGTATTCCAAGAACGCAATATTTATATAGTCGGATGGGTCTCCCTGGCGCTCAATGTGGCGTACTGCACCATCTATAGGAAGATAGGATGATGCCAGGAGGTCTTCCAGGTGCCATCTGTTGATTGTATTCCAGACATTGTTGTCCGATATGCATTGAATCCAGAGATTAACGAAAACCTACTGTACCATGTCAAGTGTTGGGGAAATAAAACAAAAATCTAGACAGGGTATCCTTAACTCTTCTAACCTATGCTAACCAAACCTACTGAATTATATCATCCTAACCTAACTATATCTTGACTAAGTATATCAAAAGATACAACAAAATAAAATTAATCTACAGGCCCCAAAATATAATAAAACAAATCTACCATGATCAAGTATTGAACTAAATCTGCCAATATGCTACCAAACCATCATACTGTATCCTGCGCCAGCCAACTTGACAGTTGAGGTAATTATTGAGTGCCCCCTCACAGCCTTGTGCCATGGTTTTGTTTCGGAAGTGCTACGAGGGGGTGGTATTCGTGTGTCAAGTTAGTTGGCGCGGAAAATAGTTCAAGTTAGAATGATTATATTTTAACAGTATGATTTTGGTAAAGTTGAAACACCCTTGGTTAATGACACATAATGATCATATAAGGCAGGTTGGCTTAGCTTGGATAGGCAAAGTAAGAAAAACAAAACACTTGAACGTAAGGCTCAGCTCTCTCTCTTTCTTTCAACCTCGGCACTGTAGGTTGTTCAGTAGCCTGTTATTCTTGCGAGGCCCCGACATTACCGAATCAAGCTTCGAGATGTTGAGTGCTTCAAATGTGTCTTCCTAGATGGTAACAATGTTGCTTCAAGGTGTTCGTTGCTTCCTTTCTGCCCCACTAGATGGCGACACATTTTTTTATACATGTCACGTGATTTGGAGAGAGCAACGACGCCGTCGATCACAGCATCTTCGAGTATGGTCGGCTATAAGTCGGTGACGATATAGGGGTATTTTCTTGACGTGCCAGTGTAGCCAGGATATGTGTAAAACTGAGAATGATCACATCACCTCAGACAAACTTCTGATTTTTTTTTTTTTTTTAAATGCCCCCATTTGTCTGAACCCTGGCAGCGACACGCCAAAGTGCTCTGGACCACTTCCTTCTACTCTCACTATTAATTTCGCCAACATTCTTGGCCTTTCCTCTAACTATCACTCTGTGGAACACCACCTCTCCTCTGCCAACCTTGATCTTCTCTTTATCACTGAAATGCAGTTGTCTAGGACTACTGACAGCCAATCCTTTGCTATCCTCAATTTCAAGCCAAAGGTAGATGTTGCGTCTATGTACGCAACAATCTTGCTTCTTCTCGTGTTCCCAACGTTGATTCTTCTGAATTCTCAACTCTCTGGCTAAAGCTTTCATTGTCAATCACAAATTGAATATTTCTGCGCTTTTTATCTCTCC
Organism: Paralithodes platypus; assembly: GCA_032716605.1. NCBI lineage: Eukaryota > Metazoa > Arthropoda > Malacostraca > Decapoda > Lithodidae > Paralithodes > Paralithodes platypus. The sequence continues at coordinate 27,571,661 of CM064511.1, read as the reverse complement.
CCTAATTCTACTGACTATCCAAAATTCTTTGACTATCTAACTTCTAAAGTGGAACACATTCTATCCATCTCTCCTTTCGCAGAAATCTCCATCTTAGGAGATCTCAACGTTCACCACCACCAATAGCTCTCCTCTTTTTCTACTGACCAACCTGGTGAACAAGCCTACATCTTTTCTATCCTAAATGACCTAGAGCAGTTAGTCCAGCAACCCACCCGTATCCTGGATCGCTTTGGAGATCAGCCCAGCATTCTTGATTTATTTCTAACCTCTAACCCTTCTGCTTATTCTGTAAATCTTTTCTATCCTTTGGGCTCCTCCGACCATAAACTTATCTCTGTCACCGGCCCTATCTCTCCGGTACGGCCACCTGATCCTCCCAGCCGGCGGCGCTTGTGGCACTTTGGCGCTGCCGACTGGGAGGCTCTTCGGCAGTACTTCTTTGATTTTCCATTGAATGACTTTTGTTTCCGTGGCCTTGGATAATGCTGAACACATTACACTGGTAATCCTCTCGCGCATTTTTTTTTTTTTTTTTTTATGTCAGTGAGGGAGACAACAGGCAGAACTGCCTGCGGCAAGTGCCTCCCCCAGAGTTGAAAGAGTGACAGGGCCAAAATCAAGGGACGTTCGAACCAAAATGCCTGGACACACGGAGTTTGAAACAATTTAAGTCATAGGACGAGGGAAAGACTGATTCTGAGAGAGAGAGTTCCAGAGTTCAGCTGTTGAATAGAAGAAAAGATTGACAATAACATTTCACTCTTGGGTGGTGAGTTGCACAGCGTAGGGGTGGGACTGTGTTGCAAGACGGGTGCTACGTGCTCTACGAAGAGGGGGTGGTATACACTGAGAGAGCTCTGAGGAACACTGATTATTTTAATAGCGGTAGATTAGTGAGACAGATGCAACATTGTGGCGAAGAGAGAGAGACTGCAGAGAATTGGTGAGTGGACGTGAGTTAATGAGACAGAAGGCTTTCTTTTCTACTTTGTCTAGAAGTGCTGTGTGAGAGGATCCTCCCCACACGTGTGAACAATACTCAATACATGGACGCACTGAGCAAGAACATTTTGACAGCAAATACCTCATGAAGAGATAAATATGAAGGCGATAAAAGTGGCGTCAATAGTGAAATTGATCAATGAGCTTGGGAACCTAACATACCTAATATATATATATATTATTAATAGATTGCCATATGTATATTTATACCAGTATTATATATTTCTAAAGCGACGAATTCATTGGCGTTGTTTATAATTATACTAAGTATTTACAACATGAAGAAATATAGGCACATAATTCATTGTACTCTGATATATGACGAGTTGACCACCAGTTGTATGGGAAGACAGAGAAAGAACAAATATAATCAGAATATCATCAATTTCGAGTAGCCTATACTGTACGTACAAATAAAATCCAAAACATACAGATTATAAGCCATATATCGAGGACGCATTACCAGAGGAGGGAAAGGGAGGTGGGAGGGAGGGGGAGGAGGGAGCCTTTTATTGGGACACCTGGTGCGTCTCCATTTGTATAAGCTAGGCGCCATTATGTAACGTTGTGCCAGAATTCCAGTTAACCATGAACATAATATAACAATGTTTTACTATATTTTGGCTGTAATGCCTTCCAGATACTGAATAGCATTTGCAAATATTGAAAATCAAGTCCAATAACATATGTTGGATACCATATAAAACATATTTGATTTGGTTATCTGCTTATGATATTACTCAACACATGATAAGTAACATGGTAGGACATAAGGCAGTTAATACATATAACATATTAAAAGTATCTACAGTACAGCTGAAATTACTGGCATATCTCAATAATTTCCATTGGGTTTTGGTTCAATCTGCTTTTCTAGTAAGGAGTGCCATATGATGAATAACTTGTATAGATGGCAAAACTACCATGCAATAAGTGAATCAAGTGTAGTAAATGTCGGATACCATAATGTCACTTCCACAAGGGCAACTAATCACTTTGGTACACAACTACATGGTGGAAGCAGAAGAGAAGTTGTCATAATTCCCCCTGTAGATGGCACAGCCCCTAATTACTCTTGTGCTGGATGAGGATGAAAGCCCCCCGGGACACTGTGATCTTTAGGAGGGGTCGCTGCCCCCCCTAGGTACCCCCCACCCCCCCTCCAACCTCCATGATCCCCCTCCCCCCTATACCTTCCGTTCTTCTTGGCGTGAATTATTTAAGGAATCGTAAGTTAGCTGTATTGATGTTAATATTTAAAAGTTAGGGTGGGCGAGCACTGTTGACGCTCCCTCGGATCATTGGTTATTTACGGTGTGGAGATGCTTGCCGCGTCACATAGTCCATTTCCTACAGCATTCATTTATTGATAGAATTTATACCTATAATTATTTCTTGTTTATATATTAACGTATCCATGTGTTGACATAGTTTCATAGTATATATTTTCATAAATCTATGTACTTTTTGTTCCTCTCTCTCTCTCTCTCTCTCTCTCTCTCTCTCTCTCTCTCTCTCTCTCTCTCTCTCTCTCTCTCTCTCTCTCTCTCTCTCTCTCTCTCTCTCTCTCTCTCTCTCTCTCTCTCTCTCTTAAAATATCGATTTTTATATTTTGGGAATGGACTAACAATCGATAAATTTCGTTCCCCAGTCAAATGTAACCTAATTATTATTGTGTTCTACTAGTCAAGGAGGGCAGAATTATGATCCATATTCTCCCCCGTCCTCTCTCTCTTTTTCTTTTCGTATGATTACCTAAATTTTGCATAAATGTTCTACTAGACTCACCAAGAAATATTATTGTACTAAGCACACTATGTTGATTTAATATTAGATAGTTGAATATGTTAAAGGGACATGGCATTCAGTTTTCGTTCTGCATTATCTCGTGGTCGTCTGTGTTTACGAAAAGTCACAAATAATAATGTTTATCCAGTGTTTTGTATATGTACACAACACTATCGTTGAACCTTAGTATTTAGTCAAGTAACATTAGCTTGATTTTTTTTACGTAATTTTTTCTCGCCGACAATTGTTTCCAATGTTGACAATAAGCTTTAATAAATGCTGCTGTGATAAACATTCTCTTAAATAAAACAAATCACATGAATGGCTTGTAACACAACTTGTCAAATTATAAAATGTAAGCTGATTGTTGTATAATGATTGAGTTTTGTCTAGCCTAATATAATTGTAAAGGAATGTTAGGTAAATGAGGGAGAATACAGAGGAAGCAGAAGTGTTTCTGGCTCCTTAGGAAAAGTTAAAAGGATAAGAAGTAGAACAAGTGTCTTTCAGGAGTGCTAAGAAGGACTACCAAAGTAGAAAGGGGAAGGAGGGAGGGGGTGAATGAGATATGTAGAGTCAGGGATATGGGTGAATCCTGGGGAGGGAGTAGGAAGTAGGGAGGGGGTGAGAGCGAAAGGAAATTATCAGAAAGGAGGGAGAGGATGGATAAGAGATGTAGACTCAGGGAGATTTGGGGAGTTGGTGAATCTTGGGAAGGGAGTAGGGAGGAGTGAGGGCGAAAGGAAATAATCGGGAAGGAGAGGGGGAGGGTGAGAGAGTCGGCGAGATGATAGGAGTTGGGTAAATCTTGGGGAGGTAGTTGGAAGTAGGGAGGTGGTAAGGGTAAAAGGAAATTATCAGGAAGGAGGGAGGGGTGAAAGACAGTTGGGGAGAAGGTGAGGGATGGAGGAATGTTGGGGAGAGAGTAGGACGTAGGGAGGGGGTGATTGCGAAAGAAAATAATCAGGAAGGGGGGGGGGGGGGGGAGGGAGAGTTGGGAAGATGTTGAGGGATGGATGAATGTTGGGGAGGGAGGAGTGAGAGAGGGGCTAGGCTGGAGTGGTTCTGTAATCCTCGTATACTACTGGAAGGGGACCTAATCCAGGGCAACGTGTGACCTTCCATTTCATTCCTTCATAGTTCCCCCTCCCCTCATTTTCTATATTATCGTCCTTGGCCCCTTAAAATCATGCGTGTCTTCTTTTCCCCTTGTTAATTTCTCGCTTCCACTTTATTTTTACTTCTTAATTGTATATGTTTGTGTTTCTCTGGTATAGCGTTTTCTTTTTAATTTGGCTTAATTAATTATTGCATACTTAATTTTGTCTGCATGAGTCCCCCTTTACTCATTAATGTTTGCCTAGCTTCTCTGCAATAAGGATAATCCATATTCCTCGGTTTCTACCAATACCAACTACGTTTTTTTCTGACGTAACCTTTCCTTGTCATCTGTCTTAAAGGGGGTCACCGTTTTTGTTTTATCTTTCTCTCCTTTTCTCTCTTTCCCTGGCTTGTATTCATTCGGCCCCATTCAGCCAACTGTTTTAAGACGTTTATCCCCTTCCAGGTGTCGATTTCTTCCTGGCGAGCAATATTGAGCCAGCATTGTATGGAGAAATCCGGCTTCGCCGGGAGAAATTTGTCTATCGAAAAATTTACACATTTAGCTTGCTGTCAAAACAAATATATATATATATATGTTGGCTCGCTACCGCTCGCCAGGAAAATATTGACACCTGGATGGGGGTAAACGTCTTAAAATAGTAGGCCGAAAGGGGCCGAATGGATACAAGCCAAAGAGAGAGGGAGAGAAAGAGAAAAAAAGCGAGGTGGCCTCCATTAAATGCCTCCATTGTAATTTAGCCTCTTGCCTTTGTATTCTCACTTGCCTTCTTTGCTCTTCCTTTATTCCCATCCCCCATCCCTTCCCTTCCTCTATTGTACTTTAGATACTTTTGTTCATCCATTATTTTATCTTTTTTATCATTTCAAACCAGTGTTAAGTCTTTGACCTTTTAAGTGGTGACTTCGAATTCGAGAAATTTTAATTTGTGGAAAGACCTTATCTGGCACAATGAGCAGTGTAACACTAATTGAAGTATTGTAGTTCTGCAGATTGCCTTGCCTTTTCTAGTTATGGAATATTATTGTATCCCACTTATTTGCCTTATCTTTGTCCTCTTTTTTCCTAAATGCTTATTCTTCCCTCATACCCTTTTCTTTTCCGACCTTTAACAGTTAATTTCCTTCATTCCTTTGTATTACGTTTCTCCATTCATCCCCATTTTTTCTTTTGAGCTCTCGAGTCATCCACTTTCCCAGTTTCCTTTCATTCTACTTTTCCTCTACTCTTCCTCTCTCCAATCCCATTTCGCCCCCTCTACCCCCCCCCCCCCCTCCCCTCCCCCTCTCCCTTCCGTGTGATCAGCAGTAAGTAAGCTGTGCCCGGGAATGTCCACTGAGGCTTTTCTTCTCCAAACTTGGTACTCTTCATCTTCCTCACAGCGGCTTACATATATACCTCAACCGAGAACTTCACCCCTCCACCCTCCTCCTCATTTTCCTCCTCTTCCTCCTCCTCCTCCTCCTCCTTCTCCTTCTCCCTTCTCCTTCCTCCTCCTCCTTCTCCCTTCTGTTTGTTTTCTTCTTCCTCCTCCTCCTCTTCCTCCTTCTCCCTTCTCCTTAGCCCTCCACACTCCTCCTTTTTCTCTTCCTTCTCCTTCTCCCTTCTCCTCCTCCCTTCTGCCTTCTGTTTTACTATCCTTTTATTTACCTAGTATTTGGTAGCTTAGCAGTGTAGATATCCAAACTGCCCTGTAAGGACTAATAGGTTTGTTGCAGTGTGTAAGTCCTTTGTATTTACTTTGTATTTCTCCTCCTTCTCGTCTTCTTCCTCCTCCTCCTCCTCCTGTCCCTCCTTCTCCTCCTACTCTTGTTCCTCCTCCTCCTCCTCCTGTTCCTCTTCCTCCTCCTCCTTCTCGTCTTCTTCCTCCTCCTCCTTCTCGTCTTCTTCCTCCTCCTCCTGTTCCTCCTCCTGTTCCTCCTCCTCCTCCTCCTGTTCCTGTTCGTCCTCCTCCTTTCCCCCCCTTCTCCATCTTTCACATATTTGTGTTGTCGCTATTATTTTTCTGTCTCGTCTACTTGTTTTGTGTATAGTCTATCCTATGCCAGTTTATAATTATGCAGGACACTGTATTGACAATGTTTCCGCTTCTTTATTTTGTTTTCCCCTAGATATTTCATAACTCATTCTCCCGAGGCATAATTTCTTTAGAGGCAATCAAACGGAAACAAAGGAAATCCTAAACACAAAGTATTTGATACGAAGTGAGGTAGAAACCCATATATTAATTAGAAAGATGGCGAGTTCGAGATCGTATGCTATAATTATGCCTATGTAAAATATATTCCCTTTGAATTACACGTATTAAAACAAATACTAGTATTTACCATACTGATAAAACGTTCCAAAGGAATGAACGACTCAGTGATTACGAAAGAACAGTGAGTAGTGAATATACAGTATACTGTAGGCCTATACCTTTAACCCTTAGAAAATACGCTAGTGCATTTCTGTTTCGTTTGCTGGCTATTGTTAGACGATTTTATTCATATTAGGAAGGGTATGCAGAAGTTTGAGATAGTCTTTACCCTTATAATTCCCACAGATCCTTCCTAAATTGCAAAAATCGTCTTATGCTAGCAAACAGAAACTTGTCAAAATACGTAATCATCTTCACAGGGTTAATCACTCCTACCCAGTTTAGGGTCATTGAGATTGTTTACTAGCTGAATGTTAAATATTCTTGTTCACTTCGCTACAAAGTTTACCCTTTAATCATATGTGTAGTATATTTCCCATTTAACCCTTTGAAGATCATGACGCATTTTGACAGTTTATTCTGGCTATTATTCGACGATTTTATGCAGTTTAGGAAGAATCTATGTGAATTAAAAGGGTAAATTCTATCTCCATGAATCCTCTAACTTCCATATTCCTTTGTATTCCTCCTCCTCCTCCCTGCCCTTCTCCTTCTCCTCCTCTCCATCCCTGTACTCCTCCTCCTCCGCTTCATCCCTGTACTCCTCCTCCTCTTCTTCTTCCCTGCCCTCCTTCTTTTCCTCTTCCCCCCTTCTTTCCCCTCCTCCTCCTTCTCCTCGTCTCCTGCTGTTCCTGACCCCTGATCCTAGATGGCCCCTGGGACTTTGGGCTCCAGATTATTAGGCTAGTCTTAATCTTTGCCCCTGGTGGCTCTCCCCAGCTTTCTGCATTATACTTCGTTAAGGATGATAGATTATACGAGGCTTTAGTTCATTTTATTACTGGTAGTATATCATATTTTGGGCTTGAAGAACATGGGTATACATTATCAAGTACTAAGGAATTTTCTATTTTACTTGATTATAGTGAACCTAACTGTTGTATGATATATTGTGATAAAACAGCAGTTGGGAATATACCAGCACACACACACACACACACACACAAACACACATATACACACATACACACACTCATACACACACTCACTCCCCTCCTTCTCTCTCTGTCTCTCTCTCTCTCGCTTCCCAGTAACCCTTAAAATTTCTCACTTTTTCCCACTGTCAGGTTGTTAGTGGCGGGAAAGTTTAAAAAGGGGAAGTGGAGAGAGAGAGAGAGAGAGAGAGAGAGAGAGAGAGAGAGAGAGAGAGAGAGAGAGAGAGAGAGAGAGAGAGAGAGAGAGAGAGAGAGAGAGAGAGAGAGAGAGAGAATGCATTTATAGATGTATCTATTTACACAGTGTATAATATATATAGTTATTGTTTGTATTCTTGTCATTTTTTATTCTTCATATAATTGATGGTACTGTGTTACGTAAACTTATTAATTATATGCATTATGAATATCATGATTGATCAAAACATTATTCTAAGTGACTGTCCATATTGCTTGCACACACACATACACACGCATCGATTTCTTGATTTCTTGAAGTATAGTAGAAGTCTGCTAATCACGATATTCCTAGCATATTCTTTGTAACTTATTAGGGTTTAATTAGGAATTCAATTGGGGCTATACAACTTTTATTTCCAGCACACAAAAATGAACTAAGGAACATTCCATAGCAGTACCTTTTGTATATGCAAATTTAATATATAACTATAGAATACTATGTTTCCTGTGGTGATGGGCTGGTCTATCAGAGTGAGAGATGAGCGTTCGCTGCCATACCCATAGCTTACTCTTGACTGTTCCTTTTACTTATATATTTTCTAAGTCTCAAGTGGCGGCATCTCTTCCGTGGATTGACCTCCTTACTGCCAACCTTGAGGTTGGCAGACTGGGAGCCAGAGCGTCACATTTTTCCTTTGCCCCTCAATGATCCCTTCATAATTGTTGAGGGGCACAGGGCCTTGGGTGGGGCTTTGGTGTCCCGGGCGTTTCCGTACCCTCCTCAGCTCCTCGCCTGAGAGCGGCTTCGGTCACCTGGCTTTTCTTAGTGGTAAGCAGGGAGGGTTCTGTGGGGGCGTTCGGTTATGGCCTTGGCCTTGCTCGAGACCTTGAGGCTGTTCGGTCAGACAGCTTGGGGAACAACAACAACAACGACAACTTGGATTCCTACTAACATATATTTATACAGTTGTATAGTATAACATATATTACAATATCGTGGATCCCATGATTATGTTACTGTTAGAGGTGTTAACAACTTACTAGCTAAATGCATGTCTTATAAGTTCATTTGTTACAGTTAAAGGTTAATAATAATAATAATAATAATAGTTCTTAAAGCTAGCGCATGCTAAGCCAGCTAAGGATAGCCCAATAAGGCCGATTAGGCGTATTTCCATTGGGGTCCTGTACTACTATCCCATCCCTTTGCTCATGAGGGATGGTAACGACTCAGTGCTTGTGAAAAATCTTTAATGCGCCGAGCGTGGGCGCGATCCTGGGCCTTCTGGGTGGAAGTCCAAGACGCTAGTCACTACACCAAGCATTGGGTTTCTTCATTATATAATTCATATTCTTCCATTTATGAATATTTTAATTCTCCATATGCTTTGGATGGTCATGTGCTGTATATACTATTATGATTGATAGCATTATCTAAATATTTCACTTTATTTCATCAAACATGAGCAAGAGTGATTTATTATTGATAGTAGTTTAGTTATAGCAGCCTTGCTGTTAAGAAACACTCTTCCTGTATTTTAGTGCAAGTAAATAATAATGAATAATAACGAGAAACGATCTTATCCTCTACTGAGCTTATCGGGAGGAAGAGCAGTTTAGAAACCGATCATTCAATGTGTAGATATGACTACCGGTATGCTATTTCTCTTCCATAAGAATCAAAAGCTATATTACAATGTTCTTGAAGACATTCACAACGATAACAAAATGATAAATACATAAAAAGTTGCCTTTAATTGGTAAGAACTATTTGGTATAGGCTACATATGCTTGGAATTATACATAATTCATTTTGTTTTTCATATATATTTTGTGCTTACAGTATAGCAAAATAGGATATCGATAAATGTGCGGTAGAAACATACAATTGGATGTTATCATTCATATGTGTGGTAATTGAGAAACGCAGTTTTACACAATCTTCGATTATTCTATACCGCGAAATGCATAACACACTGAACTCCGTATTCAATTACACTCCAACAAAAGCCTTACAACGAAAATACTGGGCATCATCTCTACCAATATTCGTCGATATTTAGTCAATATCTTTATGTGGTTATTTTAATTAACCTACAGTATGGTTATTGTATTATGTCCAATACAAGTCCTTTGTTTTTTGGTAATATTACATTAAATATAAGTAGGACAATATGCAAATAGTTAGAACACTTCGAATGCGGGTACCCAAACCCGAAAGGGGTTGAAATAGGGGAGCTATCCCCCCGCCAAAGGCGGCTTTCTAGGGCCTTTCCTAGCTGATGCTGAGAAGATTGGGTTCTAGTCATGTGGTGATGGGCTGGTCTATCAGAGTGAGAGCTGAGCGATCTCTGCCATACCCATAGCTTACTCTGACTGTTCCTTTTACTTATATATTTTCTAGATCTCAAGTGACGGCGTCTCTTCCGTGGATTGACCTCCCAATCTGCCAACCTAGAGGTTGGCAGATTGGAAGCCAAAGCGTCACATTTTTCCTTTGCCCCTCAACTTTCTCTTCATAATTGCTGAGGGGCACAGGGCCCTGGGTGGGGCTTTGGTTTCCCGGGCATTTCCGCACCCTCCTCAGCTCCCCGCCATGGAGTGGCTTCGGTCACCCAGGCTTTATTGTGGTAGGCAGGGAGGGTTCTGTGGGGGCTCTCGGTTATGGCCTTGGCATTGCTCAGGGACTCGGGGCTGTTCGGCCAGGCAGCTTAGGGAACAACAACAACAACAACAACAACAACACTTCGAATTTGAGATTATTAGAACAGTGTGTCAATTGCCTATATACTTTTGATTTTTTGAAAAGATTATATATACAGTACAGTATATATATATATATATATATATATATATATTAATTTTAGAGTATTGGTAGCCTGATCTCTCTATAATTTATAATGTGTAACTGGCAATATTAAGGATATTTAAATTTTACTGTCAATTTAAAAGACCTAAATATAATTTATAGTCAACCGTAGCATCCCAGGATTAACAGTACAGTTTTATTGACCTCAACACCGGAAACTACATTCCGTTTATTCTCTCTAGAGAAAGTCCAGTTTAAAAGGAGGTGATCAATAATGAAACATATGACCACATATGTTTCATTTCACAGACTTCACTTGGTAATGACATTGAAAATTGTAATAAATAAACAAATACACAAATACATGAATAAATAAATAAATACATATATATATATATATATATATATATATATATATATATATATATACTGTATATATACAGTATATATATATATACAGTATATATATATATATATATATATATAATATATTAAGCTCACTGCACCTGATTTCTTTGTATTTAATGGAAATAAAATATATGGATCTGATATGATCCTTTATCGTAATTATGACAAGTTTTCACAGGGTTATATACAGTATAGCAGGAGACTAGTAGTAGTGGAAGGGTTATATACAGTATAGCAGGAGACTAGTAGTAGTGGAAGGGTTATATACAGTATAGCAGGAGACTAGTAGTAGTGGAAGGGTTATATACAGTATAGCAGGAGACTAGTAGTAGTGGAAGGGTTATATACAGTATAGCAGGAGACTAGTAGTAGTGGAAGGGTTATATACAGTATAGCAGGAGACTAGTAGTAGTGGAAGGGTTATATACAGTATAGCAGGAGACTAGTAGTAGTGGAAGGGTTATATACAGTATAGCAGGGACTGATAAACACAAGCATAGTGACAGACAGTAGCGGCAACTTTTGTGACAGGAAGGTAGGGACGGGGGCGACGAGGAGCAGGGTTGTTTTCTGCAACCCTTTTCTGACTATTTCTACATATGACAACACCACGTCTCCTCTGTTTCACTCTTTACATGCGTACAATGTCATGCCTTTGTTAATTTGTATGTGAAAGCAGGAATAAAAGCCGAGACTACCTGTCGTTACCGTCTCTTCTATTTGCAAGTGATATTTATTCGAATTCAGGTACCGTACCTCGGAGTCAAAATGCCTGGATACAAGGAGTTTGAAGTATTGTATATCGTGGGAAGAAGTCAGCTGCATCGACGTAGACTTCAACTGTCGTAGAGTTTTCTAGAGTGTAATTTATTTATTTGTATTTGTGATTTGCATAGATTTTGGGAATATGGTGTAAAAAATAGACTAGGTTGTTCAAGTTAGTTATTGCTACCTTAGCTATTTTCGGTGTTGTGATACGTAAGAGTGTTCAGAACTGAGGTACATAAATTATACTCGTCGGCAAGGAAGGGGTCTCCGGCTGAGGGTACAGCAGAAAAATGAGACATCTGCTGAGGAATGACTAAACTCTGCATGTCCCGGCCCTCTAAACAACGTGTGTGTGTGTTTGCCTGTGTGTATGTGCGGGTGTGTGTGCGTGTGTGTGTGCATGTGTGTTTGCGTGTGTTGTGTGGATATACAGAGGTACAGTTGAGGTTAATAAGTGTTGTCAGATATTTCACAAAGTTCCGGACACTGACTAATACAGTGAGGGATAAGCACTTTTCCCAGTAACTATAAAGGTACCAATACCACTTGTTGAGCGAAAACCACTGGAATCTATGACAACACTTAATTCCCCCGACTGTACCCTTTGCCCTTGTCTCTGTGTCATTGTGTTTCTTAACCCTTTGAAGATTATGACGCAGTTTGACAGTTTATTCTGGCTATCATTAGACGATTGTTGACAGTTTAGGAAGGATCTGTGTGAATTAAAAGTTAAAGACTATCTAAATTAACCTTCTGACTTCCATAATTATACCCTTCCTAATCTGAATAAAATCGTCTAATAATAGCCAGAAAATGGAAAATAAATGCGTAATCTGATCTTGAGAGGGTTAATTAAGTGTTTTCTTATTCGCGTACAAACTCTGTCTTCTCCTATGTAATCAGTATCGCATTTCCCATTATCTAACCTTCTTCACAACACACTGTACTTACATATTAAGTGCATAGAGCAGCGTAGAACTGAACTCGCTCAAGATGGGAAGACGTAAGAAAAGAGAAATATTTAATATACTTAAACTTATGCAGACCACATTGATAAATGCGTAA
>CM064511.1:27494161-27556661 GCA_032716605.1 Paralithodes platypus | reverse complement strand
ATCAACTACAAACCCCAATGCACTTGAATAAACTAATGAAAGCATATGGTCCTCCCGGGATTCGAACTCGGGACACCACACCCAGAACATAAGCATCTAAACCATTACACCACTATTTTGTGTTATTATAACTTGTGTAGAATATAAATATGCATTAACTCAATATATTCATTTTATATATTTTTCTTTTCAGGTAAGAGTCGGAGACAGTGAAGGGTTACGAAAATAGTAAGTACAGAAACTATAAATCTATTCTTCCTACATTTAGACATTTTGATGAAAATAATAATTAAAGGGACATTATTAACCCGTTCAATACCGATGACATCTTTCGTATTTGATTTCAGCCTCATTTAGACGATTTTATGAAGCTTAGGAAGGATATATGGTAGCTAAAAGGATTAATTGAGATAATCTGTAGCTTTGTAATTGGTAGATGTACTTCCTAAGCCGAATATAATCATGTAATAGTTGTCAGAATATGATGGTAAGGATGTCACCGGTAAAGAAGGGGTTAAGGGGAGATGGTTCACTTTTTGGGCGATTTTTGCATGCATTCATTATTTTTTATAGTTTCCTCCCTAGACCTCCATCAAATAAAAAAAAAAACATCCATTAGATCCCCCTTCTAGATTAATTTGTTCATTTTTCGGTAGAAAAATGTACCGGCCGAAGGCCGGTACATTACAGGCTCACTATCGTTCGCCAGGGAAAAAATCGACACCTAAATAGCACGATAGGTCTAAATATTTATGAAGAAATGGGGCGAAAGGTCTTAAAATCGACAAACTAATGGGTCAAACATCTTAACATCTGAAAACTAATGGGGCTAAACATGAGGGAGAAAGTGGTCCAGCAAACCGGCCCATCCCCCCTTAAGGAGTTTGGGATGGCACTTGTTTCACTATAATGTTGGTGGTAGATGACTCCATAGATGAACTACAACATGATTTACCACTGTTAACAAAGCGGATGTACTGTGTCATATACTGGATATACAGCGTGTGTGCATATATCTATTTATTTATATATCTATCTGTCTATCTATCTATTTAATCTATATATCTATCTATTCAATCTATCTCTATCTATCTATTCAATCTATCTATATCTATCTATTTATCTTTCTATCCATTTGTCTATTGATTGTTTCGTCTCCCTATGATTTTGAGCAAGGTCCCTACGTGTGTTACCACCAAAATAACCTACACGTGTACCACCACCACCATCACCACCATCATCATCATCACCACCATCATCATCAGCCTTTCTCAGGAAGCAGGACATACTCAAGGGCCTACTATGCCACCACCACCTTGTATAAAGGACCACAACGTGACCTCTGCAAACAGGTCTTAGCTTTATATATTTTCTACTTTGAGGTTTCCTTCATTACAAATTAGGAGGAAAACTTAATATTTCAACCTGAGCTGCTTTATTCATGTTGCTAACTTCATAGCTTTTCATTATACAAATATAACTAGTTATATTGGTGCTTGGACACTGTTAAAGTAATATAATTAACGGATATATAATTAAGTGAATACATTCAGGGGTTATAAACAAACATGCTAATGGTCCTTTTATCCATTGGATATATTTTACATTATTACCGTGTTCTTTTAATTCCATTAGGAAATGATTACCCCATTAAGGGGGGTGACCTTCTTTTTGTTATTTCTGTCCTTTTCTCTCTTTCTCTGGCTTATATGCATTCGGCCCCATTCAGCCAACAATTTTAAGATGTTTATCCCCATCTAGATGTCGATTTCTTCCTGGCGAGCGATAGCGAGCCAGCATTATATGAAGAAATCCGGCTTCGCCGGAGAAATTTTTCTATCGAAAAATGTACAAATTTAGCCTGCTGTCAAACAAAAATAAAAAATATGCTGGCTCGCTACCACTCACCAGTACAAAATTGACACCTGGATGGGGATAAACGTCTTAAAACAGTAGGCTGAATGGGGCCAAATGGATACAAGCCAGAGAAAGAGAGAAAAGGACAGAACAAAAGCAGGTGACCCCCCCTTAATGCTGCCGTCAGTGGTAAATATAATATTATGGGTGAAGTAATGACTGATGGATGCTGACAAGGGAGAGTGCTAATGACTGATGGATGCTCACAAGGGAGAGTGCTAATGACTGATGGATGCTGACAAGGGAGAGTGCTAATGACTGATGGATGCTCACAAGGGAGAGTGCTAATGACTGATGGATGCTGACAAGGGAGAGTGCTAATGACTGATGGATGCTGACAAGGGAGAGTGCTAATGACTGATGGATGCTGACAAGGGAGAGTGCTAATGACTGATGGATGCTGACAAGGGAGAGTGCTAATGACTGATGGATGCTGACAAGGGAGAGTGCTAATGACTGATGGATGCTGACAAGGGAGAGTGCTAATGACTGATGGATGCTGACAAGGGAGAGTGCTAATGACTGATGGATGCTGACAAGGGAGAGTGCTAATGACTGATGGATGCTGACAAGGGAGAGTGCTAATGACTGATGGATGCTGACAAGGGAGAGTGCTAATGACTGATGGATGCTGACAAGGGAGAGTGCTAATGACTGATGGATGCTGACAAGGGAGAGTGCTAATGACTGATGGATGCTGACAAGGGAGAGTGCTAATGACTGATGGATGCTGACAAGGGAGAGTGCTAATGAGATATAAACATTACTGTATATTATTATAGCCACAAAGTATTTAAGGGGGAACGGTTGGTTTTTTCTCTTTCTCTCCCTCTCTCTTTGGCTTTTATCCATTCGGCCCCATTCAGCCTACTGTTTTATGACGTTTACCCCCATCCAGGCGTCAATATTTTCCTGGCGAGCGGTAGCGAGCCAGCATATATTTATTTTTGTTTTGACAGCAAGCTAAATTTGTACATTTTTCGATAAAAAAAAATGATCAGGCGAAGCCGGATTTCTCCATACAATGCTGGCTCGCTATCTCTCGCCAGGAAGAAATCGACACCTGGATGGGGATAAACGTCTTAAAACAGTTGGCTGAATGGGGCCGAATGATACAAGCCAAGGAAAGAGATAAAAGGAGAGAAAGATAACAAATAGCCGGTGACCCCCCTTAAAGGGAAACGGTTGCCTTTTCTGGACCCCCTTCTCCCTCATCCTTAGCTCCAATAGTTTTCAGATTTTAAGACGTTTGGTTCATTAGTTTGGCGATTTTAAGACCTTTCGCCTCATTTCTTTGTCAATATTATGACCTTTCATGCCATTTAGGTGTAGATTTTTTCTGGCGAGCGAAAGCGAGCCTGTAATTATAGGAGGAACCAATTTTTCTAATACAAAATGTAGTAATTTATCTGAAAGGGGTGTTTTTATTAAGCTTGATGGAGGTCTAGCGAGGAAACACAACATATATAAGTAAATACATAGCCCAAAATAATAAACATTAATTTAGCGATTTTAAGACCTTTCGTCCTATTTCTTTGTCAATACTATACGAACAAGACAAGATAATTATGCTGGTGTAAGTGTAAATGGTTCCAATGATGGTAGTGGTTAAAGACAAGATATGCTGGTGTAAGTGTAAATGGTTCCAATGATGGTAGTGGTTAAAGACAAGATATGCTGGTGTAAGTGTAAATGGTTCCAATGATGGTAGTGGTTAAAGACAAGATATGCTGGTGTAAGTGTAAATGGTTCCAATGATGGTAGTGGTTTAAAGACAAGATATGCTGGTGTAAGTGAAATGGTTCCAATGATGGTAGTGGTTAAAGACAAGATAGTGGTGTAAGTGTAAATGGTTCCAATGATGGTAGTGGTTAAAGACAAGATATGCTGGTGTAAGTGTAAATGGTTCCAATGATGGTAGTGGTTAAAGACAAGATATGCTGGTGTAAGTGTAAATGGTTCCAATGATGGTAGTGGTTAAAGTAACTTTCTGTTGACTGGTATTTTCATGGTGAAGGTAGTAATAGTGATCATAGGTGTGCCGAAAGTGCAAGCGGTGGTAGTGATGGTGGTGGTAGTAATGGTGGTGGTGGTGATGGTGGTAGTAGTGGTAGTGATGGTGGTAGTGGTGATGGTGGTAATGGTAGTGGTGATGGTGGTAGTAGTGGTAGTGATGGTGGTAATGCAAGTGGTGAGGGAGATGGTGGCAGTAATGGTAGTAGTGGTAGTGGTAATGGTAGTGATGATGGTAGTAGTAGTGGTGGTGATGGTAGTAATAGTGGTAGTGATGGTGGTGGCAACATTTAATAACGTAACCCCAGCCTCGGCTTTACAGGCTTTTAAACAAGTTGTACCAAGATCTCTTTTTACGACTCAGTTTTTGTTGTGATTGTTGTGTATGTTTTCTGGTGTTGGGGTGTGTGTTGGTTTTATTATTTTAAATTTTATTTCCTTCCTATATATACAGTATATATATATATATATATATATATATATATATATATATATATATATATATATAATTATTTGTTTTCTATATTCCAACTACTCCCTCTCGGGCATAGGCTGAGAGCCTGTACATTCAACTGTATATTCAACGGTGAAGCCGGTGAGGTCTCGTTCCAGTCTAGGGAGTGAGACATGTGAAGCACTGAGATGCAACCAGTCC
Organism: Paralithodes platypus; assembly: GCA_032716605.1. Taxonomy (NCBI): domain Eukaryota; kingdom Metazoa; phylum Arthropoda; class Malacostraca; order Decapoda; family Lithodidae; genus Paralithodes; species Paralithodes platypus. Next base: position 27,552,076 of record CM064511.1, on the reverse strand, counting down.
CTGCTATCTTGTCATCGCAAGATGCACGGGGCCAGGTTGCCCACCCACGACGATAGGACTACAAACGAGTCAGTTGCAACACTCAGCTGTCTCGTTGCTTCACTCATACTCTGGAGTAAGACCTCTTGGGTTCATCACATTGAATCTACAGGCTTATAAGCCTTTGTCCAGAGGTATATACAATTATGGGTAAAGATGGTTCAAGCACTTCAAATTTCAAATTACTCCACTCTCTACCTTCTAAACAAGGCTACAAAGATTATAATTTTTAGTATCCATTATATAACAATATATATCTTGAAGAGATTGTAAGATTGCTGTTACTGGAGAACATTAAGAGATATTATGCTGCTTAATAATGTATATGACTTTGAATGTGATAAATAGGGATAAACTGTTTCAATTAATAAGCAAATTAAACTATAATATGCTCTACCGGCGTATATTTATTTTGATCTATTTTTAAAACTTTATCACCAACAAAGTCTATCAAGTATATTGTCTATATTTCCTTTATACATCGAGTTATTGACAACTATCAAATTCGTACAAGGGCAGAGGAAGCCACGTGCTGGCCTATGAGTGGATCACTGGAAGGATAGGATGTGGTCTATCCTGGTTTAGGGGTAATGTAGGTTGTGCAAGGATCTCTCTCTCTCTCTCTCTCTCTCTCTCTCTCTCTCTCTCTCTCTCTCTCTCTCTCTCTCTCTCTCTCTCTCTCTCTCTCTCTCTCTCTCTCTCTCTCTCTCTCTCTCTCTCTCTCTCTCTCTCTCTCTCTCTCTCTCTCTCTCTCTCTCTCTCTCTCTCTCTCTCTCTCTCTCTCTCTCTCTCTCTCTCTCTCTCTCTCTCTCCTCTCTCTCTCCCCTCACTCTCTCTCTCTCTCTCTCTCTCTTCTCTCTCTCTCTCTCTCTCTTCTCTCTCTCTCTCTCTCTCTCTCTCTCTCTCTCTCTCTCTCTCTCTCTATCATACATTCATGAACACAGTTAACAAATAACACATCAATCGTACATTCGCAAACTTTTGTATATATGCTGCAGAGAGGTATGAATATTCCACAATAATGTATCTTTGTTGCAATTCCATAGGGAATCCTATCCATAGTTTTGAAGAAAAAAAAAAATATATATATACTGTATATACTAAAGGAGGGGGTGGGGGGGGGGGCACAACATTGAATGGATTTATACATTTGAAATTGTTTTAGGTTTGTAATGACCAGAGATTTGTGTTTTAACGGGTGTTGGGGACACACATTACTTATGACAATTTTCGAATCGAACTATTATATTAATTATTATTTGCACGGTGAATATATTTACCTTCATAAACTACTACGTATATATATATTTGTTACCGGTATCTTAAGAAACTTAATGATGTCAATTTCGCTTTTATATATCAACACTTGCTTGATGTATTTGTTTGTTTTAAATGTTCCAACGCTCCATTCGACACACACACATTTCAATTTATATGAAAGCAAAGTGGGAGGGGAGAAAAGGGAAAGCAAGGGAAGGCAAGGCAGGGTGAAGATTGAAAACCAAAGGTATGGAAAAGGATGTGAAAAGAACATAAGAACATAATAAATCGGATATCTGCATAAAGCCGACCGGCCCACACGAGGCATATCTCATTCACACCCAACCCATATCATTCATATGACTGTCTAAATTGTGCTTGAAATTTTCTACCGTTCCTGAACTAATCACTGCACTTGGCAATCTATTCCACACATCTACAACTGTTCCCAAACCAGTGCTTACCTATATCTTATCTAAAGCGGAACTTATACAATTTGGAGCCATTTAACGGGTTATCTCGCAGTTATTAAAGCTTTAATACCTTATTACTATCTCCCTTATTGAAACCTTTCATATACTTAAACACCTCTATCATATCTCTTCTATATCTTCGCCATACTAATGAATGCAAGCCAAAGGCTTTCAGCCTCTCCTCATATGATAAATTTGTAATAATGTGGATAATTTTCGTCATTCTTCGTTGGACTGCCTTAAGAGAGTCAATATCCATTCCATAATAAGGACACCAAAACTGAACAACATAGTCCAAATGAGGTCTCACCAATGCTAAGTAAAGTTATAAGATGGCGTTAGCAGTTCTGTTACTCACACTTGTAGATATAAGAAGGAAAGGGAAAGAGGCAAAGAGAGGAGACACGAAGGAATAGCAAAGGAAGAAGAAGAATAAAGGGATGATAAAAGGTGAAAATGAAGGGAAAGGAAGCTAAGAACAGAGAAGGTTAACTCCATGACGTAATTTTAATTATATTTTGGTTAACATTAGACGCTTTTCTTAAGCTTCTAATCTACCTCTGATAATCAAAGGGGTAAATACGATCTCCATAGACCTTCTGCACAATAGGTCCTTCGTAAATTGCGCAAAATCGTCTAATTTTAGCCAGAATCAAAGGTAAAAGGGCGTCATAGTGCTGAAGGGGTTTAGGAATGAAGGCATGGAGGGGAATGGTAAACTATTATAAGGTAAAAGAAGAGAAGAATGGAGGAGGACAAAAGAAGAGGAAGGATGAATAAATGGATGGGAAAGGACAGACTGCGAGCTAACACGGGAAAGAAGGCGTACGTCTGTTTGATACTGATGGAAATTTCACCAAATGGAAAACTTTTTCTTGAGAAGCCCACCACCGCATGGAAGGACGGGACCCAACCTTCTTTGATAACAAGACCCGCCTCCACCACTGTATTTGGGGGTGGGGTGGTGGTGGTGGTGGTGGTGGTGGTGTGGAGAGATGTAGTGGTATGGTGGAGAGATCTGGTGGTGATGTGGTAGTGAAATATAGTGGTGATGTAGTGGTGGGGATATGTGGTGGTGGTGTGGTAGTGAAATATAGTGGTGGTGAGGATATGTGGTGGTGGGGTGGAGAGATTTGGTGGTGATGTAGTGAAATATAGTGGTAGTGTGGTGGAGAGATATGATGGTGGTATGGTGATGTGTTGGTGGTGAGAAGGAGAGATGTGGTGGTGGTGTAGTAGAAGTGTGGTGGAGACATATGGTGGTGTGGTAGTGATATGGTGGAAAGATGTGGTGGTGGTGGTGGTGGTGTGGTAGAGACATATGGTGGTGATGTGGTGGAGAGTTGTGGTGGTGGTGGTGTGGTGGAGATTTGTGGTGGTGGTGGTGGTGTGGTGAACAGATGTGGTGGTGGTATAGTGGAGAGATGCTTTAATTTCGTGCATCTCTAAAGTGTTTTAATTTATTCCTAATTCAAAATTTCTTAAACATTTGTCTTCCCATAACCTACTTTCAGATCGCCAGTATGGTATGGTTATCATACTATAGTCTATTCGCTGTAAGTAGGCAACAAATAAATACCTCTAACCTCTGTAACTCAAAATCGACTAGAGTAATCGAGCAAATATTTCTACCATTTGGGAAGGGTCAGCCAGGGAATAGATGTGGAAATTTACAGCCAATTTGCTCTAGCCCTTTTTGAGTTACAGAGGATAGAGTTCATGATCTTTCGCCTACTTACAGCGAATAGACTATAACTCTAGGTCATCCTCCTTCCGGGACTTCGGTGAGACCTTATATATTGTGCTAGACGTATCAAACGACGTATCAAACGATAGAGACTGGCACAAATATCTAATTTCTAAACTACCCTCCTTCGGTTGCTATCCCTCCATCTGTGCCTTTTCTCAAATTTTCTTTCTGGCCGTTCCATAGCTGTGGTTGTGGATGGCCATCGCTCACTTCTTCAACCTATCAACTCCGGTGTTCCTTAGGGTTCTGTCCTATCTCCAATTCTCATTCTAATATTCATAAATGATCTTCTCAACTGTACCTCCAGTCCTATCCATTCATATGCTGATGACTCTACCTTACACTGTTCAACTAGTTTTTGAGAAACCCCCAGCAAGCAATCACTCAACAATTCATGTGATGATGCCATAAAACACTTATCTTCTGACCTATGAACCATGTTCATTTGGGGGAGAGAAAATCTTGTTGCTCTCAATGCTTCCAAAACCCCAATTTTTCCATTTATCTACCTGTCAAGAACTCCCACAGGTCTATCCCTTATACTTCAACAATACAAAAATCAACCCTTCATCTTCGCTCAGTATTCTCGGTGTCTCTTTTTCTTCTGGTCTCACCATATTACCACCCTTGCTAAAACATCTTCCCAGAAGCTGGGTGTGCTCAACTGCACAGCTTCTTGCTCTGTACAGGGGCACAGTGCGTCCATGTATGGAATATTGTTCGCATGTGTGGGGAGGATCCTCTCACACAGCACTTCTTGACAAAGTAGAAAAGAAAGCCTTTCGTCTCATTAACTCACGTCCACTCACTGATTCTCTGCAATCTCTCTCTGTTCGCCGCAATGTTGCATCTCTCTCACTCACGTCCACTCACTGATTCTCTGCAATCTCTCTCTGTTCGCCGCAATGTTGCATCTCTCTCACTAGTCTACCGCTATTACAATAATCTGTGTTCCTCAGAGCTCTCTCAGTGTATACCACCTCCTCAAGTACCTAGCACCCGTCTTGCAACACAATCCCACCCCTACTCTGTGCAGCTCTCCAACCCAAGAGTGAAATGATATTCCCAATCTTTCTTCTATTCAACAGCTGAGCTCTGGAACTCTCTCCCTGAATCCATCTTCCCCTCATCCTATGACTTAAATTGCTTCAAACTCCGTGTGTCCCGGCATTTTGGCTCGAACATCTATTGATTTTGGCCCTGTCACGCTTTCAACTCTGGGGGAGGTACTCATCACAGGCAGTTCTGCCTTTTGTCTTCTTCATCCACATAGAAAAAAACAAATAAAGATTGCGTGGAGTTTATTTTAACCCATTTTGTACCGGTGACGTCCTTTTCAGAATATTCTGAAAACTACTAGACTATTTTATTCCGCTTAGGAATCGAAAGACTGCAGGCTATCTCAGTTAATCCTTTTAGCTACCATATATCCTTACAAAGCTTCATAAAATCGCCTAAATGTAGATAAACTCAAATAGAAAAGACGTCTCCTGTACAGAAGGGGTTAAGTGCACAATTTGCAAGTTAACGTTTTCAGTCACTTTCGCAATGTCTTACATAATTTGTTGTCACTGTAGTTTGATATTACCAACGGATTATCGTGCATGATTTGTCGCATTAATATGACATATTTCAGAACAACTTTTGATTGATGACAATTGTTGAATAGGTTTCGACTGGTACTAAAACATTTATGAAATATTACATTTTAGTACTAACTAGAATCAAACTAACCAAGCATTACTGAAAAAAGGTTAGAAATACCTCTAATCAGGGTTACCAAATCAAGTCCGCTAGTTTTTTTGTCTTCTATGTAAGGTAGTATATAAATGCCAAAAATCGCTAGAATATTGCCACAATCTCTACAATATTGTTCTAAAATGGCTCAAACTTCCCGTGTATCGCTAGAAGTCATGTCGCTAGATGGAAAAATGTGCCTCTAGATGAAAGTAACTACCGGTACCTCTAGAACTAGCGGGAAAGTAGCTAAATTGGCAACACTGCATCTAATCATTTCTTTTAAGTGATGGGGTGAACAGTTTTGAAAATAGGTGCGTAAATACAACTTGCTAAGCGAAGAGAAGTTTTTAAGGGGAGACGGTCGTTTTTGTGGTCCCCTTTCTCCCTAGTGTTTAGTCCCATTAGTTTTTGAGATTTTTAGACGTTCGGCCCATTTGTTTGGCGATTTTAAGACCTTTCGTCCCATTTTGTTATAAATGTTAAGACCTATCGTGCCATTTAGGTGTCGATTTTTTCCTGACGAGCGATAGCGAGCCTGTAATTGTAAGAGGAACCGGCCTTCGGCCGGGAAATTTTCTACTGAAAAATGTACAGATTTATCTTGAGACTGCTTTGGGGGATGTTTTTCTAAGTTTGAGGGATCTCCAGCGAGGAAACTTAGAATTTATGAATGAATTAATTTATAGGCCCAAAAAGCAGTCAGTCTCCCCTTAAGTTAGCGTGCATATATTGGGGGAAATGTGCGCGCTCTGAGTAACATTTACAATCCGATGGCTGAACAAAGTTGACTACAATATGGCGGGAGCAATTTATAAGAGTAGGGTCAGAGCGAATCTATTTTGTAACTGGGATGACGTGGAAGAGAGAGAGAGAGAGAGAGAGAGAGAGAGAGAGAGAGAGAGAGAGAGAGAGAGAGAGAGAGAGAGAGAGAGAGAGAGAGAGAGAGAGAGAGAGAGATTAAAAATATTTTATTCATATTGTTTAACGAAAAATAATTGGAAAATAACAAATAGGCCAACAAATGTTCCTTCTAGGTAAAATCTAGTTACATTATTTATTCAATAATTTCTAAAATGATACCAAAGACCTTTCATTATAGTATTCTTATGCTATAACCCCCTCATTATGCGAGACACTGGATGATGAAAAGCAATTTGATCGTTCATATCATGCTTTGCAAACGGTTTCATTCTGACATTTTTACAAAGAGCCCCTTCTCATTATAATCAGTTTTATTATTGCATCTCATTTGTCTTTCTCTTCTTGGCCACTAGTTCCTCACAAACTTTCTTTCAATTCCAATTATCTCTTTGATGCCGCTCTGTCTATCTGCCTTCCACCACTCCCTCTCCCAAACAAATGTCTCTTACAATCCACCTACCAACCTCTGTCCTAACTCTAGATGTACTGTATATGTCCACACCATCCACTCATTTCCTCATACCAGGCCAACTCTCGCACTTTATCACTCGCTTCTCTGCCATTCCAAGATGTATTCCTACTCCACCCACCTATTCTCCCTATGCACCCCCTAGATATATTCAACATCTCATCACCTATTTATTGTATCTCAATATTCATCCTGTACCCACACATCTATCCCCATTTTTCCCTTATCCACGATAAATGTACCTACCCTAATAACCGAAAATATTGTATTATAAAATCTCTCTCTCTCTCTCTCACACACACACACACACACACACACACACACACACACACACACACACACACACACACACACACACACACACACACACACACACACACACACACACACACACACACACGTCATATCAGTTGCAAAATAGATTCACATTACTGGTTGTCCAAGATAAATGCTCACACCACTCATCTCTCCCCCTTTCCCATCTCTGCTATTCGGAATATACATGCTCATCCCACCCATCTAAGCTTACTATCCCGTTATCCATCTCTTCTCCATTTTATATTAATTATCAGCTCGCCAATATATTGCCGTTTTTCCACCCATTTGATAATGTTATCACCCATCGCTCACTCTGACATTCCACGTTTAATTTTCACCTGACCTTTTTACTCCCTCGTCCCACCTCCGATATTTGTTTTTTTTCATCTTATCTTTCACCTCTGATTTTCATTATTATTATATTTTCAAATCCCCCACCGACACTCCTCTTTCTACTGCAATTGATTCGAGGACACCTTTCGTATCCCACGACCTCTCTCTTTACCTTTCTAATATGCATTACCGTTTCACCAACCTATTATCATCTTACTGTCTATCAAGAGCTCCCAGATAACTCAACCACTCCATTAACCCCTTCTGTACCGGCGACGTTCTTTTAACTCTATTATGGCTACTATTAGACGATTGTATTAGGTTTAAATAGGTTCTCAAGCAATTAACAAGCTTCGAACTATCTCACTTAAGCCTTTTTACTGCCACAGATCCTTCTTAAATTGGACAAAATCGTCTAAATATAGCTAGAACAAAGTTTAAAAGACATAGCCGGTACAGAAGGGGTTAAGTCATCCATCCGCCATTCCAAAATCAGTCCTCATCCCACAACCTACCACTACGAAACAACTCTAATGGGATATACCATCAACCACACCACTCTGAGAACCTTTCCCACTCCACCCACCTATTCCACCACACCACTCTGAGAACCTTGCCCACTCCACCCACCTATTCCACCACACTACTCAAACTTGACTACATTCATCAACCCTGCTATTTCTGGATGAACCCCTTCAGTCCTGGTGACGTCCTTTCCATTATATTCTGGCAACTATTAGACAATTTTATCCAGTTTAGGAAGTACTTCTACCAATTGAAGACCTCTAACTCTCATTTTTCCCTTTTACCTCCCACAGATCGTCTTAACTGCATAACATCGTCAAATTATAGCTAAAGTAAGACAAACCGGACGTCACCGGTACTGAAAGGGTAAATTCACCAACACACACCTTTCCTTTGCACTATCAAACTACCTTACTCTTATCAAGCCATTTCTCTGATATTCCAAGATCTTTACGCTTGTAGTCTTAAAACATTCTTTCCCTTCGTAGCGCCTTTAATGGACTTGAAAAATTACGTTACCTATAAAGATAGGTATGCTAATCTGTGCACTCTGTAACAACATTCATACCCACAATATTCGTTCGATATCAGGCGCTACGAAGGGAGAGAAATATTTAAGAATACGAGTCACTTTGTCTCTTCATCCATCTACCCTCACCCAGCCCACGACACCACCGAAACTCTTTTACTCCCATCAACTCATCTCGGTGTTATTCCTAGTTCAGTCCCCATTCCAATCGCCTTCAACTCATCTCCTGTTATTCTAGATTCATTCTCAAACCATCCACCCACATATTCCTGTTCCGCCACTACCAATCTATCCTACTCTTATCAAGGCTTCTCTCTGGTATTCCAAGATTCATTCTCACTTCATCCATCGACACCACCTCACCGAAACTCTCCTCCCTCCCATCCTCCCCCCATCAACCCTGCCATTTCAAGATCCATCCCCACTTCATCCACCTTCCACCACCATCCCACCGCCCCCCCCCCTTCCTCCCCGCCCCAACCCCCGCCCACCAAACCCACTGAACAATTGACATTTCAGGGGGAGACAGACGCTATCGGTCGTATTGCTCCCGTGTCACAAAGTTGAGACGGAGGAGGAGCGGCGGAAAGGGGGGGGGGGGGCGTATATGTTATGCCGACCCAGCCACTGAATCTCAAAAGTAGACGCTTATACCCTCCACTTGCCTCTCGCACAAATTGGAAAAGTTGCTATGCTGGGGCCGAGCGATAATCTAGAGCAAGAATCATAAGAATTAATGGGGACGCGAACGGGGGACGAAGGGTGCGATTTAGGGGTGGGTAGTGTCTGTGTGTAGTGTGTGTGTGGGGGGGGGGGGGCGGGGGGGTGGGGGGTCTGCTGCAAGTTAGGGACAATGCATGATGGTTGTTGCAAGGAGGGAATGGGGGATCTCAGGGGGAGGGGGGGGGGGACATGTTGCAGAGCCGTGTCTAGAGATAGTATGTCAAGTTCTTTACTATACCAACCATCTTGCTCACCGAGCGTGTAAGTCTTCGTGCACATTATATAAGAAAGCGGGTGCTATCTTATGTTGTGTTGTGAATTTGGTTTGTTGTGTTTCTTGAACTATATACCTTGAGGAATTCAAGTACGATACTGGAGGGCAGAATGATCTCAGCACGAGGTATGCAGTATGGCTACCCTTACAACCAAAATGACCCGCTCCCTCTAGAGACTTATACTGTTCAGAAGCCGTGTTGTATATCGAGCCGTGTTGCATGTTGATCACGGGCGTTACGCTGCCTCGGGATAGTTTTACCATCGTACACACTCTTATATACGGACAAAGTTCGACCCAACAGAACGTGTTTTTTCTTACATCTCGGATTATATACTGTATTCCTGTAAAAAAGGAGTCGGTGCGAGAGATAAACTGTTAACCCGGACAGTACCAGTGACGTCTTTTTCATCGTATTCTGGCAACTAGTAGACGATTTTATTCAGATTAGGAAGGACCTATAGCAATAATAAGGCTTCAAACTTTCTCAACCAACCCTTTTAACTACCACAGATCCTTCCTTAGCTGCATAATATCGTCTAAATATAACTAGAATATAATATTACACACGTCGCTGGTACTCAAAGGGTTAATGTGAAAATAGACTAACAGCGGTATTGCAAGTGGTCATGCGTGAGGAATAACAAAAACAAATTATTTCCTCTTTTTGCCAGAAGTTACTTATGTATTTTCAATAATAATGTCATCGATGAAAACCTAAATTACGCTTCGTAGTGTCAATCCTGAAATTTGAGAAAACAAATAAAATCTCGCGAGGAATTCACTTCTCATCCATTAAAAGATAAACTTTATCGACAAACATGTAGGATCTCATTGGACCTACTATAAATACAACAAAAGAAAATACTAAAATACTTGAATTTTGGTGAATGATTGGGTGAATATGCTATTATTGCGAGCGAAAGCAAGCCTTCGGCTGAAATATTGTTCTACTAAAAAATGTACTAATTTATCTAGAAGGGGGATCGTGGGCATGTTTTTAAAAAGTTTGATGGAGGCCTAAGGAGGAAGATAAAACAATAATATATCTGTCTATTCTATCTATTTACTCAGGCCCAATCCCCACTTTTCCAATTTTTTTCTTTTGTTTTTCCCTCTTTTCCCTTTTCTTTTTTCTTTTTGGGGGATGGCCGACTCAAGACAGAGGAAGAACAGGGAAAATACAAAACGCAACATAAAACAACGAACACACACAGACAAGACACAATATATAAATGAATAAATCGACCAATAAATAAACCCTTCCCCATAACCGTAGGATAACTGTAGGATAGAGAAATATACACGAGATGACATTTGAAGTAAATTTAGGCCTACCCACGAGTAACATCTTGCCATTATAATACATTAGTTGTCAATTATTATAGTCTGAATACTATTAAGGGAGCCCACCTCGCTTGTTTTCTCTTTCTCTCCATTTATTTTTGGCTTGTATCCATTCGGCCACATTCAGCCTACTGTTTTAAGCCGTTTACCCCCATCCAGGTGTCAATATTTTCCTGGAAAGCGGTAGCGAGCCAGTATATATATTTGTTTTATAGCAAGCTAAATTTGTACATTTCGATAGAAAAATGTCTCCGGTGAAGCCGGATTACTCCATACAATACTTGCTCGCTATCGCTCGCCAGGAAAAAAATCGACACCTGGATGGGGATAAACGTCTTAAAACAGTTGGCTGAATGGGGCCAAAGTCAGAGAGAGAGAGAAAAGGAGAGAAAGATAAAAGAAACAGGTAACCCCCCTTAAACAATTGATCGCTATTTACCGCACGCCATTTATATTACCAATAGAAGTATTAACCATGAAAGCAGTGTACTGTATATTGTCATTTATCTATTAATATTTATCCTTAAGGGGAGATGGGCCGTTTTTATGGACCCCCTTCTCCCTCGCGCTTATCCCCATTAGTTTTGGGATTTTAAGACATTTGTCCCATTAGTTTGTCGATTTGAAGTTTTTTTGCCCCATTTTGTTGTTGTCAATATTAAGACCTTTCGTGTCCTTTAGGTGTAATTTTTTGTCCTGGCGAGCGATAGCGAGCCTGTAATTTTGGAGGAACCGGCCTTTGGCCGTGAAATTTTTCTACCGAAAAATGTACAAACTTATCTTGAAGGAGGATCTAATGGATGTTTTTTTTATTTTGATGGAGGTCTAGCAAGGAAACTAGAAAATACATAAATAAATAAATTAATAGACCAAAAAAACAGCCCATCTCCCCTTAATATATTTTGTATTAATTTCACCACACCACCAAACACCTCCAATGAACTTAATGAAAGCATATAGTATATAATGCATATTTCATGTTTTTAATGTTTTAATTAACTGTAATTATTGTTTTATGTTCCATGGTTTAAAATAATGTCAATTGAATAATTACTTACACATTGTATAACTGTCAAAAATTGCTTCGAATTATTGTTCTTTCCCTTCTGCTTCTTTGTATTGATATTGATATTGTATTAGTCACTTAGTGGATTACACGATTATGTCATTTTCGACGTTACATACTAAACCAAATAGTAAGCTCTAGATATGACTTACAGAATGAATAGTCAAAGCATGTATTATAATAAAAGCCTTGTGTACATTGATGGTGAAGGAGGCACGCTTTTGATGTACACACTCGTTTGTACACTAGTATATATTAGGGGGGGATGGGCGTATTTATTTGCTTATGTATTTATCTTTATATTATTATTTTGTAGTTTCCTCCCTAGACCTCTTGTCAAGATTTAAAAAAAAAAAAATAAAAAAAAAAAAAAAATATATATATATATATATATATATATATATATATATATATATATATATATATATATATATATATATATATATATATATATATATATTTAAAAAACAAATTGATAGAAAAATGTACCGGCCAAAGGCCGGTTCCTCCTAAATACCAGGCTCGCTTTTGCTTTCCAGGAAAACATTGACACCTAAATGTAACGAAAGGTCTTAATATCGACAAATAAATGGAGCGAAAGGTCTTAAAATCGCCAAACTAATGGGCCGAAAGCTTTAAAATATCAAAACTAATGGGGCTAAACATGAGGGTGAGAGGGGATCCAGAAAAAGCGAATACCTTCCCTTAAGCTTGGAAGAGTGAACATTACTTGGGGGTAAACACTGATTAAGCTTGGAAGAGTGAACATTACTTGGGGGTAAACACTGATTAAGCTTGGAAGAGTGAACATTACTTGGGGGTAAACACTGATTAAGCTTGGAAGAGTGAACATTACTTGGGGGTAAACACTGATTAAGCTTGGAAGAGTGAACATTACTTGGGGGTAAAACACTGATTAAGCTTGGAAGAGTGAACATTACTTGGGGGTAAACACTGATTAAGCTTGGAAGAGTGAACATTACTTGGGGGTAAACACTGATTAAGCTTGGAAGAGTGAACATTACTTGGGGGTAAACACTGATTAAGCTTGGAAGAGTGAACATTACTTGGGGGTAAACACTGATTAAGCTTGGAAGAGTGAACATTACTTGGGGGTAAACACTGATTAAGCTTGGAAGAGTGAACATTACTTGGGGGTAAACACTGATTAAGCTTGGAAGAGTGAACATTACTTGGGGGTAAACACTGATTAAGCTTGGAAGAGTGAACATTACTTGGGGGTAAACACTGATTAAGCTTGGAAGAGTGAACATTACTTGGGGGTAAACACTGATTAAGCTTGGAAGAGTGAACATTACTTGGGGGTAAACACTGATTAAGCTTGGAAGAGTGAACATTACTTGGGGGTAAACACTGATTAAGCTTGGAAGAGTGAACATTACTTGGGGGTAAACACTGATTAAGCTTGGAAGAGTGAACATTACTTGGGGGTAAACACTGATTAAGCTTGGAAGAGTGAACATTACTTGGGGGTAAACACTGATTAAGCTTGGAAGAGTGAACATTACTTGGGGATAAACACTGATTAAGCTTGGAAGAGTGAACATTACTTGGGGATAAACACTGATTAAGCTTGGAAGAGTGAACATTACTTGGGGGTAAACACTGATTCCACGCATGTAATTAACCCATACGCTACTGGCGACGCCTTTCTATTTTATTCTTGCTATATTTAGACGCTTTTCTGCAGCTTAAGAAGGATCTGTAGTAGTCAATAGGGTTAAGTGAGATAGTTCGAAGCCTGTAAGTTGCTGGAGACCCGTTTTAAACTGAACAAACTCGCATAATGGTAGCTAGAATAAAATTAAAAAGACGTTTCCGTTGCAGATGGGGTTAAAAGGATTGTTTCAAACGGTTCCACCCGTGTGTCAGAATCGGTCCATAAAATACCTACAACTTCTACGCCTTATAGTATTGCTTACATATTGATTCCAATCATCAGTGGCAATTGAAGTGTTGATAAATATAAACTTCAATTACCAATAGTTTAGCAATTTTAACACCGATCGCCTCATTTCCTTTGTCAACTTCAAGATCTTTCGTGTCATTGCGGTGTCGTTATTTTCCTAGCGAGCGATAGCAACCCTGCAATTTTAAGAGGAATCGGTCTTCGGCCGCGAAATGTTCTACCAATTTTTTTACAAATTTATCTTGAAGGGGGGGGGGGGGGGAGGTCTAGGAGTGATATTTTAAGCTTGATGGAGGTCTAGCGAGAAAACTAAAAACTAAATGAATACATACATTAATAACTATACTAAAAAAATAACCACTACCCTCTTAGTAATACAGGTGATTGTACACTAGACATAATTATTATATACACCATGTGAGGAGAAGCACTTTATTGACTCCCACTGTGTTTATATTCAGTTGCAGTAGCCTATTGTTATATATCTTATTATTGGTACCTCTACATATCGTTCTATCGATAAACCAGATAAGGTGTTTATATTCAGTTGCAGTATTGTTATAATATATCTATCTATATACTCAGGCCCAATCCCCACTTTTCCTTTTTTTTTTTTTTTTTTTTTTTTTTTTTTTTTTTTTGGTACCTCTACATATCGTTCTATCGATAAACCAGATAAGGAGTTTAGTATTCCACGGTTATCCAGGAAGCCTTTTATTGAATTGCCACACACACATATTGAATAAAACGTCATTCGATTTGCATACATATTTTTTATGGTGCCCCCCCCCTCTTGTCTCTCTTGGTCGTGTTGTTGTCGTTATTGAGCTTTTCGGTGCGTTATCTAAGAAAGTATAAATATTAAGGGGGCAACCGTTTTTTTATCTTTTTCTCCTTTTCTCTCTTTCCCTGGATTGTATCCATTCGGCCCCATTCAGCCAACTGTTTTAAGACGATTATCCCCATCCAGGTGTCAACTTCATCCTGGCAAGCGATAGCGAGCCAGCATTGTATGGAGAAATCCGGCTTTGCCGGAGAATTTTTTCCATCGGAAAATTTACAAATTTAGCTTGCTTTAAAAAAAAAATATATATATACAGTATATATGCTGGCTCGCTACCGCTCGATAGGAAATTATTGACTCATGGATGGGGGCAAGCGTCTTAAAACAGTAGGTTGAATGGGGCCGAATGGATACAAGCCAAAGAGAGAGGGGGAAAAAGAGAAAAACAGTGAGGTGGGCTCCCTTAAGTGAGGAGATATACATCGATAAAGCTCTGACAAACACTGATTATTTCAATAGCGGCAGAAGAGAGAGATACAACATTGCAGCGTGTAGACAGAGATTGTAGGGAATTAGTAAGGGGAGGTGAGTTGATGAGACGAACTGCTGTAGACTCTACCCTTTCCAGAGGAGCGGTATGCGTGTGCAAACAATACTTGACGCACGGGCGCACTTTTAAGGGGAAGCAGACCGTTTTTCTGGACCCCCTTCTCCCTAATGTTTAGCCCCACTTGTTTTGAGATTATAAGACGTTCGGCCCATTACTTTGGCGATTTTAACACCTTCCGCCCCATTTCGTTGTCAATTTAAGACCTTTCGTGCCATTTAGGTGTCGATTATTTCCTGGCGAGCGAAGCGAGCCTGCAATTTTAAGAGGAATCGGCCTTCGGCCGGGAAATTTTTCTACCGAAAAATTTACAAATTTATCTTGAAGGGGGGTCTAGGGGGTGTTTTCTAAACTTGATGAACGTCTAGGGAGGAAACTAAAAAAAAAAAAAAATATGAATAAATGAATTAATA
The DNA here is from genome assembly GCA_032716605.1 of Paralithodes platypus. Taxonomy (NCBI): domain Eukaryota; kingdom Metazoa; phylum Arthropoda; class Malacostraca; order Decapoda; family Lithodidae; genus Paralithodes; species Paralithodes platypus. The sequence goes on along the minus strand of CM064511.1, from coordinate 27,536,575 downwards.
GACCAAACAAACGGTCAGTCTCCCCTTAAGTAGGATCTGTGGTAGTAAAACATGGTGAAGTGAAATAGTTCGAAGCCTGTTAATTGCTGAAGGCCCTTTTTAAACTGAATATAATTGTCTAATAGTAATCAGAATAAAGTTAAAAGAACGTCGGCGGTACAGAAGGGGTTAAATAGCAACATGTTATCACCAAATACTGAAAGGCAGAATAGTGTAGGTTATATAACAACAGAAATATAACACATTTGAAATCCTAATTTTTTTTTTTTTTTTAAGGGGGACATGGGCTGGTTTTCGGGACCACTTTCTCCCTCATGTTTAACCCCATTAGTTTTCACATGTTAAGATGTTTGCCCTATTAGTTAGTCGATGTTAACACCTTCCGCCCCATTTCATAGTCAATATATAGACCTTTCGTACTATTTAGGCGTCCATTTTTTCCCTTGCGAACGAAAGTGAGCCTGTAATGTTGGAAGAAGCGGCCTTCGGCCAGGAAATTTTTCTACCGAAAAATGTACAAATTAATCTAGAAGGGGGATCTAATGGATGTTTTGTTTTAAATTTCATGGAGGTCTAAGGGGGAAACTAAAAACAATAACGAATACATGCAAACATATCACAAAAAGTGAATCATCTCCCCTTAAGCACCCTGTATATGTATGCTTTTCCTTAACCCCTTCTGACGTCCATTTACCTTTATTATGGCTACTATTAGACGGTTTTATTCAGTTTCAAAAGGGCCTCCAGCATTTACCAGTTTCGAAATATCTCACTTAACCCTTTCTGCTATCATAGATCCTTCTTAAACTGCCCAAAGCCGGCATAATGTAGCAAGACTAGCATGAAAAAGACGTCTGCGGTACAGAACGGGTTAAGGGGGAATGGTTCACTTTTTGGTAGATTTTGTTCATATATTTATTTATATTTGTTCTAGTTTCCTCCCTAGACCTCCATCAAACTTAAAACAAAACATCCATCAGATCCCCCTTCTAGATTAATTCGTACATTTTTCGGTAAAAAAAATGTCCCGTCCGAAGGCAGGTTACTCTTAAGATTACAGGCTCGCTATCGCTCGCCAGGAAGAAATCGACACCTAAATGGCACGAAAGGTCTTAAAATTGACAACGAAATGGGGCAAAAGGTATTACAATCGCCAAACTAATGGGCCGAACGTCCTAAAATTTGAAAACTAGTGGGGGCAAGCATGAGGAAGAAGGGGGACCAGAAAAACGGTCTGCCTCCCCTTAAGCGCCTCCTCCTTGGTCATTCCCCCCCCCCCCCCCCTCTCCCCCTCCTTATCTCCCACATTTGTAACACTTGCCGAGCTCTTTCCTATGATTGATTCCCGGGGCCTAAATCTTCTATAAGGAACCATTGCCGACTTTTGCGAGTTTCGTTCTATAAGGAAGTTGGAGCTGTAGACAACGATATTTAACAGAATTTACAGCTAAAATACGGTTTTAGTACATATATCAATACATAAAACCCAACTCACCATACTATTTATTCATCAGAAACGTACATCATTATTGGATTTCTGTTTATAATTTTGATGTTCACGGCTCCAGCTTCCTTATAGCCAGAAACTCGCAAGTGGTCAATTTACTCGTATTTTCATAGGCCGCATACTTCACGCCTCATCCTTTGCCTTATCGGGTTTCTTCTGTGTTGCCTTTTAGCTTTATTTAAGGGGGAGGTAGTCGCTTTTTCTGGACCTCTTTGTCCCTCATGTTTAGCATAATAGTTTTGAGATTTTAAGACGTTTGCTCCGTTAGTTTGCAGATTTTGAGATCTTTCGACTTATTTTTTTTTTCAATTTTAAGACCTTTCGTGTCATTAGGGGGGGGGGGGAGAATGACCAAGGAGGAGGCGCTTAAGGGGGGGGGGGGGAGACCGTTTTTCTGGTCCCCCTTCTTCCTCATGCTTACCCCCACTAGTTTTCACATTTTATGACATGGTTTTAGACGATGTCGATCAACTGCAGACATGCTTTGCCTTCTTACGCATCAAATCAACCAAGCTACAGACCAACATGGTGAAACACATAAAATAGCACTGGATATATCAAAGGCATTTGATAGAGTCTGGCATCAATCCTTATTGTCGAAGATGTCACACTACGGCCTTGCATCATTAGTTCCATTAATTTCTTCTTATCTTCATAACAGAAAAATACGTGTAATGGTAGATGGCCTTTATTCTCAATTTCACTCAATAAATGCTGGTGTTCCCCAGGGATCAGTTTTGGCCCCAATTCTGTTCCTCATTCATATCAATGATCTCATATCTACCACTCATAATCCAATACATTCCTACGACAAAAATAAACACTGCAATTTCTCTGAACCAGGACCTTTCTAGAATTAATGGATGGGGACAAAAGAATCTAGTTTCCTTTAATGCACAGAAAACCAAGTACATTCAATTTTCTAACCGACAGAATCTCACTGACTCCCATATATTTTTTAATGATGTAAATATTCCCACTTCCCCTAGTATTGACATTCTCGGTGTAACATTAACTACTAACTTGAGCTGGACACATTATGTTAGAAGCATTGCTAAGAATGCCTCAAAAAAACTGGACTCCTGTACAGAGTTCGAGAATTCTTCACTGACGAGCAGTTGGCCGTGATATATAAAAGTCATGTGCGTTCTCAGATGGATTACTGTTCACCTCTGTGGGGTGGAAGTGGAGTGGTTGCATTGAGGCAGTTGGACAAAATTCAAAATAAAGCTATTAGATTAATCAATAACCCTGCAATCACACAGGACCTTCCTACATTATCCATACGAAGAAACGTTGCATCCCTTGCATTATTCTACAGATATTTTCACAGCAATTGTTCCGAGGAACTTGCTTCAATTGTGCCGCCTCTCCACATCTTTCCCCGTAGAACTAGGGCAGCTGAGAGCGCCCATGAATTTACACTTTCTCCTCCACAATGCAGGACTTCTGCTTATCAGAATTAATTTATCCCCAGAGCTACTACCCTTTGGAATTCACTTCCCTCGAATTGCTTTCCACAAACTTACAATCTACAAATGTTTAAATCCAGTTGTTACAAACATTTTATGAATGGAGGATGCCTTTAGGCACATGGACCTTTTTGTTTTATCTGTGTTTTCCTTCCTCCGTTCATTGTCTCTTTAAAAAAAAAAAAAAAAAAAAAAAAAATTATGGTGTCGATTTCTTTCGGGCGAGCGATAGCGAGCCTGTAATTCTAGAAGGAAACGGCCTTCGGCCGTTTAATTTATCCTGAAAAGAGTTCTAGGGGGTACTTTTTTTAGGCTTGATGGAGGTCTAGCGAGGACAATCAAAAATAATATAATAAATAAATCTATAGGCGAACAAAAGTACTACCCCCTTAACCCTTTCAAGATCCAATACGCATTTCCTTTTCTGTTTTCTGGTACTTATTAGACGATTTTGTTCAGATTAGGAAGGGTTTGGGGAAGTCAGAGGGTTGTTTGAGATAGTCCCTTTAAATACCCACAGATCATTCCTAAACTGCATAAACTCGTCTAATGATAGCGAAATATATACTGCTAAAACGCGTCAGAGCTTCAAAGGGTTAATATCCTTCACAAATATTGACCCCTTGAGGACCTAATACGCGTTTTAGATTTTACTTTGGTTATTATTAGACGATTTTGTGCAATTAAGGAAGGATATCTAGGGGTAAACACTATCTCAATTAAGGAAGGATATCTAGGGGTAAACACTATCTCAATTTAGGAAGGATATCTAGGGGTAAACACTATCTCAATTAAGGAAGGATATCTAGGGTTAAACACTATCTCAATTAAGGAAGGATATCTAGGGGTAAACACTATCTCAATTTAGGAAGGATATCTAGGGGTAAACACTATCTCAATTTAGGAAGGATATCTAGGGGTAAACACTATCTCAATTAAGGAAGGCTATCTAGGAGTCAAAGGGGTAAATACTATCTCAATTAAGGAAGGATATCTAGGGGTAAACACTATCTCAATTTAGGAAGGATATCTAGGGGTAAACACTATCTCAATTAAGGAAGGATATCTAGGGGTAAACACTATCTCAATTTAGGAAGGATATCTAGGGGTAAACTCTATCTCAATTAAGGAAGGATATCTAGGGGTAAACACTATCTCAATTAAGGAAGGATATCTAGGGGTAAACACTATCTCAATTAAGGAAGGATATCTAGGGGTAAACACTATCTCAATTAAGGAAGGATATCTAGGGGTAAACACTATCTCAATTAAGGAAGGATATCTAGGGGTAAACACTATCTCAATTTAGGAAGGATATCTAGGGGTAAACACTATCTCAATTAAGGAAGGATATCTAGGGGTAAACACTATCTCAATTAAGGAAGGATATCTAGGGGTAAACACTATCTCAATTAAGGAAGGATATCTAGGGGTAACACTATCTCAATTAAGGAAGGATATCTAGGGGTAAACACTATCTCAATTAAGGAAGGATATCTAGGGGTAAACACTATCTCAATTTAGGAAGGATATCTAGGGGTAAACACTATCTCAATTAAGGAAGGATATCTAGGGGTAAACACTATCTCAATTAAGGAAGGATATCTAGGGGTAAACACTATCTCAATTAAGGAAGGATATCTAGGGGTAAACACTATCTCAATTAAGGAAGGATATCTAGGGGTAAACACTATCTCAATTAAGGAAGGATATCTAGGGGTAAACACTATCTCAATTTAGGAAGGATATCTAGGGGTAAACACTATCTCAATTAAGGAAGGATATCTAGGGGTAAACACTATCTCAATTAAGGAAGGATATCTAGGGGTAAACACTATCTCAATTAAGGAAGGATATCTAGGGGTAAACACTATCTCAATTTAGGAAGGATATCTAGGGGTAAACACTATCTCAATTAAGGAAGGATATCTAGGGGTAAACACTATCTCAATTAAGGAAGGATATCTAGGGGTAAACACTATCTCAATTTAGGAAGGATATCTAGGGGTAAACACTATCTCAATTAAGGAAGGATATCTAGGGTAAACACTATCTCAATTAAGGAAGGATATCTAGGGGTAAACACTATCTCAATTAAGGAAGGAATCTAGGGGTAAACACTATCTCAATTTAGGAAGGATATCTAGGGGTAAACACTATCTCAATTTAGGAAGGATATCTAGGGGTAAACACTATCTCAATTAAGGAAGGATATCTAGGGGTAAACACTATCTCAATTAAGGAAGGATATCTAGGGGTAAACACTATCTCAATTAAGGAAGGATATCTAGGGGTAAACACTATCTCAATTAAGGAAGGATATCTAGGGGTAAACACTATCTCAATTAAGGAAGGATATCTAGGGGTAAACACTATCTCAATTAAGGAAGGATATCTAGGGGTAAACACTATCTCAATTAAGGAAGGATATCTAGGGGTAAACACTATCTCAATTAAGGAAGGATATCTAGGGGTAAACACTATCTCAATTAAGGAAGGATATCTAGGGGTAAACACTATCTCAATTTAGGAAGGATATCTAGGGGTAAACACTATCTCAATTTAGGAAGGATATCTAGGGGTAAACACTATCTCAATTAAGGAAGGATATCTAGGGGTAAACACTATCTCAATTAAGGAAGGATATCTAGGGGTAAACACTATCTCAATTTAGGAAGGATATCTAGGGGTAAACACTATCTCAATTAAGGAAGGATATCTAGGGGTAAACACTATCTCAATTTAGGAAGGATATCTAGGGGTAAACACTATCTCAATTAAGGAAGGATATCTAGGGGTAAACACTATCTCAATTAAGGAAGGATATCTAGGGGTAAACACTATCTCAATTAAGGAAGGATATCTAGGGGTAACACTATCTCAATTAAGGAAGGATATCTAGGGGTAAACACTATCTCAATTAAGGAAGGATATCTAGGGGTAAACACTATCTCAATTAAGGAAGGATATCTAGGGGTAAACACTATCTCAATTAAGGAAGGATATCGAGGGGTAAACACTATCTCAATTAAGGAAGGATATCTAGGGGTAAACACTCAATTAAGGAAGGATATCTAGGGGTAAACACTATCTCAATTTAGGAAGGATATCTAGGGGTAAACACTATCTCAATTAAGGAAGGATATCTCGGGGTAAACACTATCTCAATTAAGGAAGGATATCTAGGGGTAAACACTATCTCAATTAAGGAAGGATATCTAGGGGTAAACACTATCTCAATTAAGGAAGGATATCTAGGGGTAAACACTATCTCAATTAAGGAAGGATATCTAGGGGTAAACACTATCTCAATTAAGGAAGGATATCTAGGGGTAAACACTATCTCAATTTAGGAAGGATATCTAGGGGTAAACACTATCTCAATTAAGGAAGGATATCTAGGGGTAAACACTATCTCAATTAAGGAAGGATATCTAGGGGTAAACACTATCTCAATTTAGGAAGGATATCTAGGGGTAAACACTATCTCAATTTAGGAAGGATATCTAGGGGTAAACACTATCTCAATTTAGGAAGGATATCTAGGGTAAACACGATCTCAATTTAGGAAGGATATCTAGGGGTAAACACTATCTCAATTTAGGAAGGATATCTAGGGGTAAACACTATCTCAATTAAGGAAGGATATCTAGGGGTAAACACTATCTCAATTTAGGAAGGATATCTAGGGGTAAACACTATCTCAATTAGGAAGGATATCTAGGGGTAAACACTATCTCAATTAAGGAAGGATATCTAGGGGTAAACACTATCTCAATTTAGGAAGGATATCTAGGGGTAAACACTATCTCAATTTGGGAAGGATATCTAGGGGTAAACACTATCTCAATTTAGGAAGGATATCTAGGGGTAAACACTATCTCAATTTAGGAAGGATATCTAGGGGTAAACACTATCTCAATTAAGGACGGATATCTAGGGGTAAACACTATCTCAATTTAGGACGGATATCTAGGGGTAAACACTATCTCAATTAAGGAAGGCTATGATGGAGTCAAAGGGGTAAACACTATCTCAATTAAGGAAGGCTATGATGGAGTCAAAGGGGTAAACACTATCTCAATTAAGGAAGGCTATCTAGGGGTAAACACTATCTCAATTTAGGAAGGATATCTAGGGGTAAACACTATCTCAATTTAGGAAGGATATCTAGGGGTAAACACTATCTCAATTTAGGAAGGATATCTAGGGGTAAACACGATCTCAATTTAGGAAGGATATCTAGGGGTAAACACTATCTCAATTAAGGAAGGATATCTAGGGGTAAACACTATCTCAATTTAGGAAGGATATCTAGGGGTACACACTATCTCAATTAAGGAAGGATATCTAGGGGTAAACACTATCTCAATTTAGGAAGGATATCTAGGGGTAAACACTATCTCAATTTAGGAAGGATATCTAGGGGTAAACACTATCTCAATTTAGGACGGATATCTAGGGGTAAACACTATCTCAATTTAGGAAGGATATCTAGGGGTAAACACTATCTCAATTTAGGAAGGATATCTAGGGGTAAACACTATCTCAATTTAGGAAGGATATCTAGGGGTAAACACTATCTCAATTTAGGAAGGATATCTAGGGGTAAACACTATCTCAATTTAGGAAGGATATCTAGGGGTAAACACTATCTCAATTTAGGAAGGATGTCTAGGGGTAAACACTATCTCAATTTAGGAAGGATATCTAGGGGTAAACACTATCTCAATTAAGGAAGGATATCTAGGGGTAAACACTATCTCAATTTAGGAAGGATATCTAGGGGTAAACACTATCTCAATTAAGGAAGGATATTTAGGGGTAAACACTATCTCAATTTAGGAAGGATATCTAGGGGTAAACACTATCTCAATTAAGGAAGGATATCTAGGGGTAAACACTATCTCAATTTAGGAAGGATATCTAGGGGTAAACACTATCTCAATTAAGGAAGGATATCTAGGGGTAAACACTATCTCAATTAAGGAAGGATATCTAGGGGTAAACACTATCTCAATTAAGGAAGGATATCTAGGGGTAAACACTATCTCAATTAAGGAAGGATATCTAGGGGTAAACACTATCTCAATTAAGGAAGGATATCTAGGGGTAAACACTATCTCAATTAAGGAAGGATATCTAGGGGTAAACACTATCTCAATTTAGGAAGGATATCTAGGGGTAACCACTATCTCAATTTAGGAAGGATATCTAGGGGTAAACACTATCTCAATTAAGGAAGGATATCTAGGGGTAAACACTATCTCAATTAAGGAAGGATATCTAGGGGTAAACACTATCTCAATTTAGGAAGGATATCTAGGGGTAACCACTATCTCAATTTAGGAAGGATATCTAGGGGTAACCACTATCTCAATTTAGGAAGGATATCTAGGGGTAAACACTATCTCAATTTAGGAAGGATATCTAGGGGTAAACACTATCTCAATTAAGGAAGGATATCTAGGGGTAAACACTATCTCAATTAAGGGGACATGGGCCGGTTTTCTGGACCACTTTCTCCCTCATGTTTAGCCCCATTAGTTTTCAGATGTTAAGATGTTTGCCCCATTAGTTAGTCGATTTTAAGACCTTTCGCCCCATTTCTTCGTCAATATATAGACCTTTCGTGCTATTTAGGTGTCGATTTTTTCCCTGGCGAACGATAGTGAGCTTGTAATGTTGGAAGAAACGGGAAATTTTTCTACTGAAAAATTTACAAATTAATCTAGAAGGGGGATCTAATGAATGTTTATTGTAAATTTGATGGAGGTCTAGGGAGGAAACTAGAAAAATAATGAATACATGCAAAAATCGCCTAAAAAGGGAACCATCCCCCCCTAGGGGAGGTGTGGTGGAGTGGTCTTGCCACTGGCCTGGTAATCCAAAGGTCCCGGGTTCAAATCCCGATGTATCAATGGGAAGATATTATTGGGATGGAATTTGTGCTGTACCTGGTATCAGTGCATTACCACAAGCCCACCGAAACGTCAATAAAATACCCTCATTGTTCCCTGATTAAATAGCACTGTATGAATATTCCCATATTCAAAATATGCTATAGGGGTGCAATGCCTGGTGAGTTATCTGCTCAACAGGTGGCGTTGTATGTGTGTAAGTGTGAGAGTCCGAGTGTAGGGGGTGAGACAGTGAAGCACGGGAACGAGGTGGCTTCAGAGATGGGGTCGTTTCGGGCCATGAGAGAGCACCGTGCCTCATGTGAAGGCAAGATGGCAGGTGCTCGTTGTACTCTACGTGCTTCACATGTCTCACTCCCTAGACTGGAACAAGACCTCACAGGCTTCACTGTTCATTGTAAAGCGGTGAATGTTAAGGCTCTCAGCCTATGCCCGAGAGGAAGTAAGTTGGAAAAAAAAAAAAAAAATCTTAAAAGTGGGGGCTCATGGGTTGAGGTAAACATGGAAAAATAATCGCCAACCTGCATATAATTATCTTGTGAAATGCAATGTCACTGAAATAATTATTAACAATGGTATAAAGGATTTTGCGGATCGTCTATACCGGGCCTGTGACGTCATAGTGACGTCACACCAGTATCCTTAGCCTAGACTGGATGGTAGACTTACACTCTTGTGACGTCACAGGCCCGGTATAGACGATCCACAAAATCCTTTATACCATTGTTAATAATTATTTCAGTGCCATTCCATTTTGCAAGATAATTATGTACAGCTTGGCGATTATCATTCCATGTTTATCTCAACCCATGAGCCCCCACCTTTAAGCTCCCACAAGCAGAGCCTAAGCGGAATATAATCTACTGATGATAGCAAGAATAAACTGTCAAAACGCGTCATGATCCTTAAAGGGTTACACATGCATACACAAATAACTATACTCTGTTCCTTTTCATCTGACGGTAAATTGAATCCTTTAGCAGCTCATTTATGATACTTAATGGAAATATATGAAACTACTATGTCTCTGCGTCATATTAAGACCAAGTGTATATAATTAGCACCATATTTCACAACAATATCAGCTCATTTCTCGATACTAATGGAAATATATGAAACCATCATGTCTCTGCGTCATATTAAGACCTAGTTTGTATAATTAGCACCATATTTCACTACAATATCTTCAAAAATAACTAAGAATTCTTGATGGTAACTTTGCAATTTACTGTCAGTTGAAAAGAAACACATTTTAGACATATCTACTATACTCTACTCTGTTTGCTTTCAATAGGCCAAGATTTGACTTTCCAATATTGTACTACATATAAACAAGTGCTTAAGGGGAGGAAGACCGTTTTTCTGGACCCCCTTCTCCCTAATGTTTAGCCCCACTAGTTTTGAGATTATAAGACGTTCGAGGCCCATTAGTTTGGCGATTTTAACACCTTTCGCCCCATTTCGTTGTCAATTTTAAGACATTTCGTGCCATTTAGGTGTCTATTTTTTCCTGGTGAGCCAGAGCGAGCTTGCAATTTTAAGAGGGACCGGCCTTCGGCCGGGAAATGTTTCTACCGAAAAATGTACAAATTTATCTTGAAGGAGGGTCTAGGGTGTGTTTTTCTAAGCTTGATGGAGGTCTACGGAGGAAACTAAAAAAATACCTGAATAAATGAATTAATAGCCCAAACAAACGGCCAGTCTCCCCCTAATAATAATAATGAAAACTTCTTGTCAACAGCCTACTGGACAAAAGCTCTTATAAGGCTGGAGAGGATTAAAAGGGTTAAAAGGATAAAACAAAATATAAATAAATAGGGTGTAATCAAAATCACCGTAAAATAACAGAATAATCAAGTGTTTATACTAATCTAATGTGTTACTTACTTTTCTCGATCATCAAGTTGCAACACTCACCAACTCTCTGCAATCTCTCTCTCTTCGCCACAATGCTGCATCTCTCTCGCTATTCTATCGCTACTACAATAATCAGTGTTCCTCGGAGCTTTCCCAGTGTATACCACCTCCTCTACGTAGGGTACGTAGTACCTGTCTTGCAACACAATCTCACCCCTACTCTGTGCAACTCTCCAACACAAGAAGTGAAACGCTATTCTCAGACTTTCTTCTATTCAACTGCTAAGCTATGGAACTCTCTCCCAGAATCAGTCTTTCCCTCTTTCTATAACTTAAATTGCTTCAAACTCCGGGTGTCCAGGCATTTTGGCTCGAACGTCCCTTGATTTTGGCCCTGTCACTCTTTTAACTCTGGGGGAGGCACTCGCTACAGGCATTTCTTTCCCTTTGTCTCCCTCATTCACGTAGAGTTTTTTTAAAAATTGCTCGCCTACAAATATCGGACTGGATATAAGCAAGGGACACAACATGGCGGTTACTGTAAAACAAAAAAAATACCTATTTCTCTCCAAAGACGACCCAAACAATGTCTCTCCCCCACATGGTCGACACTCCCACACAACACTGGACTATAACCGCCCATATACGCCTATACCCGGGATGACAAATAGTATAACCTTAAGGGGAGACTGACCGTTTTTCTGGACCCCCTTTTCCCTAATGTTTAGCCCCACTAGTTTTGAGATAATAAGACGTTCGGCTCATTAGCTTGGCGATTTTAACACCTTTCGCCCCATTTTGTTGTCAATTTTAAGACCTTTCGTGCCATTTAGGTGTCGATTATTTCCTTGCGAGCGACAGCGAGCCTGCAATTTTAAGAGGAACTGGCCTTCGGCCGGGAAATTTTTCTACCGAAAAATGTACAAATTTATCTTGAAGGGGGGTCTAGGGGGTGTTTTTCTAAGCTTGATGGAGGTACAAAGGAGTACAACGTACAAAGGCAATCAAGCAACAACAGTTCTAGTGACCCTTCTAGGCTGCTTGTCCTCCAAAACACTGAGGATCAAGTGTCCAAACAGTGGTTTAGAGTGGGTAAGGGAACATTGGAAAGGGAACTACTGCCCTGGAACTAATGTCCGTGGCAGGATTAGGAAGTTAGTAGGGGACATATGGGTTAGTAACTGAGGGGAGGATAAAATAAAGTTATTCATTTACAAACGCAGTCAGTCGCGGGTTTGATGCGAGATATTTGTCTAGGCGAAATGTAAATGAATCAACGGTGCTGCAGTCTATAACGTCTTGGGGAAGCCCATTCTTGGGAGGAAACTAAAAAATATATGAATAAATGAGTTAATAGACCAAACAAACGGCCAGTCTCCCCTTAAGGAAGGGAAGGGTTTAGTCATGGGTCGATTTATTTGTTTATTATTTATTTACATATTTTTATTTCCTCCCTAGACCAAAATCAAGCTACAAACAAAAAAACATCCCCAAGATCCCTCGTCAAGATAAATGTGTACATTTGTCTTTACAAAACTTGTCCTGGCCTGTTATTCCTAAAGTACAGGCTCGCTATCGCTCGCCAGGAATACATGTTCACCTAAATGGCACGAAAGGTCTTATTTTTGACAAAGAAATGGGGTGAAATATCTGACACAAAAATGGGAGGAACGTCCTAATATCTCAAAACTAATGGGGTTAAAAATAAGGGAGAAGGGTGTCCAGATAAAACAACTAGCTCCCCCTTAACCCGTGCTGTACCACTTTCACTACACTAAACAAGTACATCGACTCTTCCTGCAAATACTGTTCACGAAAACAAATAGAAATTAAATAAATAAATAAATAAAAAACAGTTTAATTGGGTTATCTCATGTTTCAACTTTGGGGTAGACACTTGTTACAGGCAGCTTTGCCTTTTGTCTCATTCTTATACATAGTAATATAAAATAGGTAATTTAGATATCCTTCAAAATATCTTTGCATATCATTGTATATAAACTGTGCATTCGACTGCATTTTGTTTCTCTTTCTCTCCCTCCTACTTCACCCTGTTTTTCATCATATTATATTTCTCTTTTTTCTTCTTCCTCCTAATTTTCTTTGTTCTTCCTTTTTTATCCTTCTCCTTCTTTCTCCCTCCACATACTTCGTCCATCTTTTCTACTTCCTTCCTAATTTTTGTTTGTCTTCCTTCTTCCTCCTTCTTCTTCCTTCTCTTCTTTCGTCTCGTCTTTCTCCCTCCTCACTCTTCTTGTGTTCATCCCTCTTCCTTCTTCTTCCTTCCCTTTCTTCTTCTTCTTTCGTCTCGTTTTTCTCCCTCCTCACTCTTCTTGTCTTCCTCCCTCCTTCTTCTTCCTTCTTCTCTCCTCCTTCGCTCTCCTCCTCCTCCTCCGGGGAAATATGCATGCCCACCTAAACGCAGGCCATTTCATTCGTTTTGATATATCGAGGGAGATACATCGGACATTCGAAGCACGCACAATTCACCTTAGCGGACAAAGGGGCCGATTGTCGCTCTGGGGTGAACGAGAGAAGCCACCCTTACATACCCCTGTCTTAAGGCTTATACTGGTTTACTTACGGGTATGTTGGGTTGCGTGGCTTGGGCTTACGATCGCCTATGAAAGCTAACAGGCTAAGGCGTCAAGGTGTTTGCCTAAGACAAACTGTTCCGTGAAATTAATGAATTAGATCCCATTGCTCCTTTGCCGCCTCCATAGTCCTGAAAAATGTCGTTCTTTTATCCCACAAAACACACGCAGTTCTACAGGTTTAAGTAATGCAATGACAGAAATGATCACAACCCAGGCAAATTGCATTATCTTCAAATGGTTTCAATGTATATACTGTATATGTTTTTCTCTCGTGACTGGAAGATAGGAGAAACTATGTTTTGGAAGCATTGACAGTAACACACACACACAAACACATACACACATATATTATATATATATATACAGTCAACAGTCGGGACGAGAGTCCATGCTCTAACCCACTCTTTTCACGTAAATTTGTGAGATATACTTCCTGGATGCGTGTTTAATTAGGCTGCCAATACTGGTAGATGTTTATAAATTGGTATATACAGATTAGGTATTATATTTGTATTAAAGCCTGGCATATAAAAGTTATGATTGCAGTTGTAAGGAAGCAGACAAAATGCGTGAAACATATTGCATTATAGGTATTATAAGAATACGAGATTTTGATACTGATGTACAAACCTTTATAGTGTATATGGGATGTATAATTACATATGTTAGTTTGATTATTTAACAGTCTAACATTATTTATTTCTAGATAGCCTTAACCCCTTACCGAGGGGGATGTTTGTAACTTCTACTACCTACCAGGTGGGCATATTTACCCTAAACGAGCTTCATTCCATGCTCTTTTTCATGCATAAACAAGAGCCAGAGCGTAATACAATTATATATCAGTGAAAGGGCGATAAGAGAGCTTTCCAATGACACCTGAATCATCCTTGTATGACCACGGGTTATCCTGTAGCGATCGCGCAACGAGAGGTGAAAAACCCTAAAATACGGTAATTTCCCCAGTTTTTTCCTGGTCTCGCGAGGCCGTGGGTGTGGAATGTTGCAGAGGTGGTGTCAGTCGCGGCACTAGGGCCGTGCCGAACGGTCAGAGCCCGCCTATTGTCCTCCCAACGCGTGGACTCTCTCTCTCAGAGCCGATAATGTGCTCAAAATCCCTCCCGACTAATGTCGGGCGCCGCATGGGTGGCCATTATTCTCTCGCCCGACATATGTCGGGCGCCGCGGCTTGAGTGTTAAATCAAGCTTTCTAACTTTAGTTTATTATATGACAATAATTAACCCTTACTGTACCATAGGGTACTACCATAAATGTACCCCCCACCACCAAGCAATGTGGCTAAAATGGCTTCAGAAGCAAGATATAACAGCCTCCTACCTCAAAAGTTGAAACACTGACCCAGACAGCCTGTGGAAGCTTGCAGCCTACCTAAGAAGTTTTGCCAATTCCTTAGAACAGTGTTTACAAGTCATGGTACCAGCCACTGCCTGATACTGGCAGTTACAAGGACCGTATAAAACGGACGGCTTGGAGCTGTCGCTGGGACTGGGGAGTGATTTATCTACTGACGGCTGTCAGCCGTCGCTGGGATTGTACGGGTTAATAGTTGTAGTGTCGGCAGTCAATTTAACTGAAATACTTTGCTAGAATGTATATTATCTATCTGTTGCCAGACGTCATGATCTCCGAAGGGGTGGCCATGAATGAATATCCACCATGCACCTCTGACCCTGTCAGCCGACGGATCTCTTCCCATCCAACACCGCTTTCATGCACATACCTCTCAACTCCATTCGTCCACCTCACTCTCGCTCTGCTCTCCCTCTCTGTCCTTCCACCTCACTCTCGTACACTCTCTTTAGTCATTCTTTCGCTTCCCATACGTTCCACATTATAATTTCAGCATAAAAAACGGATGAGGAATTATCATATAATTGACAATGAACAAGTCAGATGGATATGGACATTTTTGAAAAACAAAACAAAAACACCATTGATGAGGTTAATTGGTAAAGTGTAGTATAACAATATACTAGCTCTAACATATTGCCCACTTGTAAAGTAATATGTAGCATTAGCCAGCTCCGTAAGAAACAGCTCTAAGTGACAAGGCGGAGAGCTGAGTAATTGACCAGGATTTGCTCTATACTGTATATTATGGGCTGGAGGAAGGTCTTGTACTCTTTAATATTGTCGACACTACAGGAAAGAGGGTTGGAAGGTGCTTAGCTTAGCTGACGCTCTTAAGGTTCTCTTAGACCCCCTCCCCCATATAACCATTTAACTAGAGCTTTAAAGTAGTGGGATTAAGGGGAGATCTCCAACTCGAGGGATTTTTTTCTTGACCCCTTTCTCCCTCATGTTTAGCCCCATTGCTTTTGATATTATAAAACGTTTGCCCCATTAGTTTAGCGATTTTAAGAACTTTCACCCCATATTAAGACCTTTCGTGCCATTCAGGTGTCAATTTTATCCTGGCGAGCGATAGCGAGCCTGTAATTTAAGAGGAACCGGCCATGACATTTTTCTACCGAAAAATGTACAAATTTATCTTGAAAGGGAGTCAAGGGGTGTAATTTCAAGCTTGATGGAAGTCTGAGAAACACACTAAAAACCTCCCCTTAACGAGACTAACTTCTAGCAATAACATAATATAATAGAAAACACTGCCAATCTGTAGGTTGAAGGAAACATTACAAGAATAAATTAAATAAAAAGTATTTTACCTTAACAACAATAAACAAACAAAAGCACAGTCGGCAGAAAAAGTCCTGTCGCCTCCCCTGTCTCAACGTGAACCGCGATATTCATAAAGTCGAGAATGTGAGGTGTACAAAACGTGCGTATTTCTGCCAACAGATGGCACACTTTCAGGCGTGTTTAGTAAGCCTGACATTTTTTAGTCTTATTACCCTGTTCAGTACCAGGGACGTCATTTTCATAATATTCTGGCAACTATTAGACGATTTTATTCAGCTTAGGAAGGACCTCTACCAATAATAAGGCTTCAAATTATCTCTACCAACCCTTTTAACTACCACAGATCTTTCCTAAGCTGCATATCGTCTAATTATATCTAGAATATAATATAACACACGTCGCTGGTACTCAAAGGGTTAATATCGTGCGTCACGGTGAGGAAAGAGAAACGACAGGACCTTTGCTGCCGACTGTACAATAGAAGGAGCTCAACATTGAAAAAGACGAAGTAATCCCCCCCCCCCTTCCGTAAACATGGAGAACAAACGGCAGTAAGGAAAGGAATAGCCCCTCCCCCTCCCCTCCCTCTAGTGGCCCCAGGAAGCAGCTAAGGACCATCACGGCCGCCAAGTACCGGGTGGTAAAACGGACATTAAAACCTCGGACCAAGTGCATTTAGCTTCTTTTTTTTTTTCCTTCCCTCTCCTATTCCCCTCAGGCCGACCTCGTAAGATCCCTTAAGGGGAGATGGGTCACTTTTTGGGCGATTTTTGCATGTATTCATAATTTTTTTAGTTTCCTCCCTAGACCTCCATCAAATTTAAAAAAAAACATCCATTAGATCCCCCTTCTAGATTAATTTGTACATTTTTCGGTAGAAAAATGTCCCGGCCGAAGGCCGGTTCTTCCAACATTACAGGCTCACTATCGTTCACCAGGGAAAAAATCTACACCTAAATAGCACGAAAGGTCTAAGTATTGACGAAGAAATGGAGCGAAAGGTCTTAAAATCGATCAACTAATGGGGCAAACATCTTAGCTTCTGAAAACTAGTGGGGCTAAACATGAGGGAGAAAGTGGTCCACAAAACCGGCCCATCCCCCCTTAACGACTACGAGACGGCAAGAATCAACAAGTATACCCCGGCGATAAACTCTCTTTAGGGGGGTAGTGGTGGGCGGTGGGGGTGGGGGTGAGAGGGGTTAGAGGGGAGTGTACAGTGAGGGGAGAGGGGGAAATGGTACATTTTTGTGGGGGCGGGGGGCGGGAGGAGAGTCTAATTTGTGGGGGCGGGAGGAGTGTCTAATTTGTGGGGGCGGGAGGAGAGTCTAATTTGTGGGGGAGGGGGGCGGTAGGAGAGTCTAATTTGTGGGGGCGGGGGGCGGGAGGAGAGTCTAATTTGTGGGGGCGGGAGGAGAGTCTAATTTGTGGGGGGGGGGGCGGGAGGAGAGTCTAATTTGTGGGGGCGGGGGGCGGGAGGAGAGTCTAATTTGTGGGGGCGGGAGGAGAGTCTAATTTGTGGGGGCGGGGGGCGGGAGGAGAGTCTAATTTGGGCGCATGTTAGTCATTTTGATGAAAAAAACAAAAATTATATGCAGTATATATGATACCAATCTATATGGGTTTCCCCACTATACTGTGTAATTTATGTTCATCTGTAATAATACTGCATACATATATGTAATCCTCAATTCTTGTGCGCATACTATGCTTACCGTTATACAAATATTACATCAGTTTAATAGCTAGCAGTGACGTTACATTCGCACACATTATTAAATACTTGGAATGTAATCGATTGTAGTTATTCTCTTCACATTAAGTAGACATGAACAAGGCTAGCAATGAAAAAAGGACTCAATCTGCCCACCAAAGATATCGGCAAACACTACGAAACTGACTCGCCTGATTATTTTAGGGGTGGGGTGGGGTGGGGGTTGGGGGAGGGGGGGGGTAGTCATTATTTGATAGTTAAATTTATATTTTTTTTATCTATTATATAGTTTCCTCACTAAGACCCTCATCAAGCTTTATAAAAACACCCCGTAGACCCCCCCCCCCACCTCCCCATTCAAAATATATTTGTATTTTTTTCGGTAGAACAATTTCCCAGCCGAAGAGGCTTGCTATCGCTCACCAAGGGAAAAAAATCGACACCTAAATGACACGAAAGGTCTTAATATTGACACAAAAATGGGGCGAAAGGTCTCAAAAAAACGCCAAACCAATGGAACGAACGTCTTAGAATCTCAACACTAATGGCTCTAAACATAAAGGAGAAGGGGGTCCAGAAAAAGCAACTATCTCCCTCTTAAAGGACATACGGTAGTTAGATGATGAAGTAGAAAAGTAGAACAAGACTTGGACGGGGTATAGAGGTAGAAGTATAGGTTAACCCTTTCAGTACCGGTGACGTCTTGTTTTTAATTGATTTCAGATTCGTTTAGACTATTTTATGAAGCTTAGTAGTTAGGGTATACGGTATGGTAGCTAAAAGCTTAGTAGTTAGGGTATACGGTATGGTAGCTAAAAGCTTAGTAGTTAGGGTATACGGTATGGTAGCTAAAAGCTTAGTAGTTAGGGTATACGGTATGGTAGATAAAAGCTTAGTAGTTAGGGTATACGGTATGGTAGCTAAAAGCTTAGTAGTTAGGGTATACGGTATGGTAGCTAAAAGCTTAGTAGTTAGGGTATACGGTATGGTAGCTAAAAGCTTAGTAGTTAGGGTATACGGTATGGTAGCTAAAAGCTTAGTAGTTAGGGTATACGGTATGGTAGCTAAAAGCTTAGTAGTTAGGGTATACGGTATGGTAGCTAAAAGCTTAGTAGTTAGGGTATACGGTATGGTAGCTAAAAGCTTAGTAGTTAGGGTATACGGTATGGTAGCTAAAAGGATTGATTGAGATAGTATGTAGCTAATTAACTGGTAAACGTCCTTCCTAAGCTGAATATAATCTTCTAATAGTTGCCAGCATAATATACAGTATATCACCGGTACTGAATGGATTATGTTTACATAGATGCACATAACACACAAGCTAACACATCTTACATGTCTAACAAACGGTTTAGGACTTACTCTAGTAGATTTAATTTTTATTGAGATAAGATAGACAGGGGCAGACGCTTTGAACACAAAATAAATTGTTTTTGGTGTATATAGATATTCCTTGAAGTAATGATTAAGGGGAGATATCGACTTGAGGGATATTTTTCTGGAGCCCTTTCTCCCTCATGTTTAGCCCCATTGCTTTTGAGATTTTAAGACAGTCGCCCCATTAGTTTGGCGATTTTAAGAACTTTCGCCCCATTTCCGTCAATTTTAAGACCTTTCGTGCAATTTAGGTGTCGATTTTATCCTGGCGAGCGATAGCGAGCCTGTAATTTAAGAGGAACCGGCTTTCAGCAGGGACATTTTTCTACCGAAAATTGTACAAATTTATCTTGAAAGGGGCTCAAGGGGGTGTAATCTTAAGCTTGATGGATATCTAGGGACCAATCTAAAAACCTCCCCTTAATAGTTATGAAGTAAATAATGGTTAAATAAATAGTAAAATGGTGAGGTAAATAAATAGAGGAAATGTTCGCTAGTGAGTAAAATGATGATGAAATAGTAGAGGACATTGAAGGAGGCGGAGGTGAGGTAAAGAGGTACAGACAGAGGTGAGGTAAAGAGGTACAGACAGAGGTGAGGTAAAGAGGTACAGACAGAGGTGAGGTAAAGAGGTACAGACAGAGGTGAGGTAAAGAGTTAAGAGAAAAGATGTGATAAAAAGTTAATGAGAGAGGTGAGATAAAGAGTTAAGACAGAGGTGAGTTAAAAAGTTTGTGCCAGAGCTGAGGAAAACAGTTAGATACAAAGGCGAGGTAAAGAGTTAAGAGAAAGAGGTAAATTAAAGAGTTAGACCCAGAGGTGAGGTACAGAGTTAAGAGATGAGGTAAAGAGGTAGATACAGAGCTGGGGTAAAGAGCTAGAGACAGAAGTGGGGTAGAGAAAGGCAGAGTAGAGGCAAAGAGGTACAGGCTAGGGGTGAGATAAAGAGTTAGAGACAGAGAAGAGGAAAAGAGTAAGTGACGGAGATGAGTTAAAGAGCCAAGAAATAGAGGTGAGGTATAGAGTTAGAAATAGCGGTGATATATAGAGGTACAGGCAAGGGGTGAGGCAAAAGAGATACAGCCAGATTTAAGGTAAAGAGTTAGAAATATAGATGAGTTAAAGAGCTAAGAAATAGAGGTGAGGCAAAGAGTTAGACAGGTGAAGTGGAAGAGGTACCGGTACAGACAAGGGGTAAGGTAAAGAGCTAAAGACAGAGTTGAGGACAAGAGATAGAGACAGAGCTTAGGTAAAGAGTTAGAGGCAGAGTTAAAGAGTTACAGCCAGAGTTAAAGAGTTACAGACAGAGGTGTGGTAAAGAGTTAAAGATTTACAGCCAGAGTTAAAGAGTTACAGCCAGAGATAAAGAATTAGAGCCAGAGTTAAAGAGTTAGAGACAAAGGTGGGGTAAAGAGTTACATACAGACTTAAAGAGTTAGAGTTAAAGAGTTAGAGTTACAGCCAAAGGTAAAGAGTTAGAGACAGAGGCGGGGTAAAGAGTTAGATCTAGAGTTAAAGAGTTAGAGCCAGAGTTAAAGAGTTAGAGCCAGAGTTAAAGAGTTAGATCCAGAGTTAAAGAGTTAGAGCCAGAGTTAAAGAGTTAGATCCAGAGTTAAAGAGTTAGAGCCAGAGTTAAAGAGTTAGAGCCAGACTTAAAGAGTTAGAGCCAGAGTTAAAGAGTTAGAGCCAGAGTTAAAGAGTTAGAGCCAGAGTTAAAGAGTTAGAGCCAGAGTTAAAGAGTTAGAGCCAGAGTTAAAGAGTTAGAGCCAGAGTTAAAGAGTTAGATCCAGAATTAAAGAGTTAGAGCCAGAGTTAAAGAGTTAGAGCCAGAGTTAAAGAGTTAGATCCAGAGTTAAAGAGTTAGAGCCAGAGTTAAAGAGTTAGATCCAGAGTTAAAGAGTTAGAGCCAGAGTTAAAGAGTTAGAGCCAGAGTTAAAGAGTTAGAGCCAGAGTTAAAGAGTTAGATCCAGAGTTAAAGAGTTAGATCCAGAGTTAAAGAGTTAGATCCAGAGTTAAAGAGTTACAGCCAGAGTTAAAGAGTTAGAGACAGAGCTTGGGTAAATAATTAGAGCCAGAGCTAAAGAGTTACAGCCAGAGTTAAAAAATTAGAGCCAGAGTTAAAGAGTTACAGTCAGAGTTAAATATACAGAGCTTGGGTAAAGAGTTAGAGTCAGAGTTAAAGAGTTACAGCCAGAGTTAAGGAGTTAGAGACAGAGCTTGGGTAAAGAATTAGAGCCAGAGCTAAAGAGTTCCAGCGAGAGTTAAAAAATTAGAGCCAGAGTTAAAGAGTTACAGTCGGAGTTAAATTTACAGAGCTTGGGTAAAGAGTTAGAGTCAGAGTTAAGGAGTTAGAGACAGAGCTGCGGTAAAGAGTTAGAGACAGAGTTAAAGAGTTAAAGACAGAGCTGGGGTAAAGAGTTAGAGCAAGAGTTAAAGAGTTAAAGCCAGAGTTAAAGAGTTAGAGACAGTGCTTGGATGAAGAGATAGAGCCAGAGTTAAAGATTCAGAGACAGAGATGGAGTAAGAGAGACAGAGTTGAGACAAAGAGGTACATTCTAGGGGTGAGGTAAAGAGTTAGAAACAGAGTTAACTAGTTAGAGACAGAGCTTGGGTGAAGAGTTAGAGACAGAGTTACGGTAAAGAGTTAAATACGTCTAGCGGGGGGGCCAACATCAGCAGGGGCCTCACGCAGAACCCCGGCAGTGCGGCTGGTTGGCTAGGGAGGGGGGAGGGGGGGGGGGAGGGGAGCAACTTGACAAACCTGTAGTAGTGCTGGCAAGTCATCAGTAGTCCACAGGTCCTCTTTTGTTTAGCTTTCTCTCTCTCTCTCTCTCTCTCTCTCTCTCTCTCTCTCTCTCTCTCTCTCTCTCTCTCTCTCTCTCTCTCTCTCTCTCTCTCCACTTCAGCATCTGTCTCCATGTGTCTCTCATTCACTCATTCTTTTTCAATTTGACTATCTAATTTTGTTTCTTTTTATTCTCGCTCTCTCTCTCTCTCTCTCTCTCTCTCTCTCTCTCTCTCTCTCTCTCTCTCTCTCTCTCTCTCTCTCTCTCTCTCTCTCTCAGTTGAAATAGGCGTGTTTTATGGTGTTTAGTTGATGGCTGTAGTGACTATTATAAGTTTTGCCAGGCCCATCTACAGTATATGTCATAATAATTCCTTACTGTCCATTACTTGTTGATGTACTTGTTCATTAATGGGGGTCACCAGCTTTTTTTTGTCTCTCTCTCCTTGTTTTCTCTTTCCCTGGCTTGTATCCATTCGGCCCCATTCAGCCAACTGTTATAAGACGTTTATCCCCATCCAGGTGTTGATTTCTTCCTGGCGAGCGATAGCGAGCCAGCATTGTATGGAGAAATCCGGCTTCGCCGGAGACATTTTTCTATCGAAAAATTTACAAATTTAGCTTGCCAAAACAAAATATATATATATATATATATATATACGCTGCTGGCTCGCTACCGCTCGCCAGGAAAATATTGACACCTGGATGGTAGTAAACGTCTTAAAACAGTAGGCTGAATGGGGCCGAATGGATACAAGCCAAAGAGAGAGGGAGAGAAAGAGAGAAAAAAAGCGAGGTGGGACCCCTTAATAGTATGACTGCCCAAGGTGAGTTTACTTACAGGCAATTACAAATGTAGGCATTATCCATACGCACACAAACGCACACATTCACACATTTACATACACACGTACAAACACTTACACCTTCACCCATTTACATACACACGTACAAACACTTACACCTTCACCCATTTACATACACACGTACAAACACTTACACCTTCACCCATTTACATACACACGTACAAACACTTACACCTTCACCCATTTACATACACACGTACAAACACTTACACCTTCACACATTTACATACACACGTACAAACACTTACACCTTCACCCATTTACATACACACATACAAACACTTACACCTTCACCCATTTACATACACACATACAAACACTTACACCTTCACCCATTTACATACACACATACAAACACTTACACGACTTCAATTTACCTGTAACCAAGTGGGGAGATAGTATTACTTCACACTCTGGACAAGACCTGTATGCAAATTTGCAAGAGAGTTCGCTATATCAATTTGTTAGATCTCCAACCCGTGGAAATAATGTCCTTGACCTTGTAATTTCAACAAAAGAAGAATTGATGGAGAATTTGAATGTCGGTGATGAATTCAGTAACAGCGACCATCGTACGATATCTTTCAGTTTAAAGTTCAGTTTAAAGTAACGAACAAAATAGCAGCATCGAGAAAGTCCCTAATTTCAAGCAAGCAAACTTTCGTAAACTTAGAGCAATGTTTAAAGAAACTGACTGGAGCTTTTTAATTAACAATAACGACATAAATACATCTTGGAAATCATTCGCAAACACTTACCTAAAAGCAGTGCAAGACTGCATACCATCGAAAATACGGCGTACAGGCCATAATGATAAGCCCAAATGGTGGAATAAAGATATTTCAAACTGTCTGCTTGCTAAAAAGTTTGCTAATGATAGATTAAAATCCTCACAAAATGACGAAGAACGGGTGAAATTTGTAGAACTACGACGCAAAGCCAAAAGGTTAATTAAGCAAAGTAAGAAGACCCTGGAGTTACATGTTACGAATAAAAGTAAAACAAACCCAAAAGAATTCTATAGTTATATCAGAAAGAAGAGAATATTCCAAAGACGAAGTACAAACAAATGAGTAATGCCCTCAATACCTTCTTTGCATCAGTTTTTACAACAGAAGACCTCATTGATATCCCTACACCATCGCCGATTCATATATATAATTCTGATGTTCTAAGCAATATCACCGTTACAGAGAGAGAGAAGTATTGAAATGTTTACATAAACTCAAGGTAAATAAAACGCCTGGAACTGATACAATCTCACCTAGAGTTCTAAAGGAAGCTAAGGATGAGCTCTCTAAACCACTGACATTGCTATTCAATAAATCCTTGCAGTCTGGAACTATGCCTGATCAGTGGAAGCTAGCTAACGTAACACCAATTTTTAAAAAAGGCAGCAAATCCCTACCCAGTAACTATCGTCCAATTAGCTTAACCTCAGTTGTATGTAAAATGCTAGAAACGCTCATAAGAGACAGACTCGTAAATCACTTAGAGGAAAATAACATACTTAAAGATACTCAACACGGCTTTCGTAGCAAACGTTCCTGTTTAACAAATCTCTTAGACTTCTTCCACGATATCCTCAACCTCTATAATGAGAGTAAAGCGGTAGATATTATATACCTTGATTTTCAAAAGGCCTTTGACAAAGTTCCCCACAAACGTTTACTTCTAAAACTAAAAGCCATGGAATACAAGACGGTGTGTTGAAATGGATAGAAAATTGGCTCCGCGACAGAAAGCAAAGAGTAGTCATAAACGGTAAGGCATCTAAATGGACCAATGTAAGTAGCGGGGTACCCCAGGGATCGGTATTAGGACCAATTCTCTTTCTAATTTACATCAACGACATAGATGAGGGTCTCACCTGTACAATCTCAAAATTTGCTGACGATAAAAAAATTGCAAATAGCGTGCTCTCAAAAGAACAAGTTGATGATATGCAACACAATCTAGATAAGTTGTCACGTTGGGCCCAAATTTGGCAAATGAGTTTCAATGCGGATAAATGTAAAGTACTACATATCGGATACCAAAATGAGAAAGCAAACTATTCGATGAATGGCACTCAGCTTAAGAATGTAAACAGAGAAACCGATCTGGGAGTAACAATATCGAGTAACCTAAAACCGAGTCAACAATTTTCAGAAGTTGTTATGAAAGCGAACAAAATAATTGGCTTTATAGGCAGGTCATTTGAGCATAAATCCAAAGAAGTTATCCTAACCCTTTACAATTCCTTAGTCTGCCCTCTTCTGGAATACTGCGTTCAATCCTGGTGCCCTTATTACCAAAAAGATATAGACAAGCTAGAACGAGTTCAACGTAGAGTTACCAAAATGATACCTAGCCTAAAGAACAAACCATATGAGGAGCATCTTAGAGAATTAAATCTATTTCCTTTAGCCCAGCGCAGATTAAGAGGCGACTTAATTCAAGTGTTCAAAGGCATCGACAATATGAACAGTAGTAAGTACTTCACTATCGACCAATCTAATTACACGCGGGGAAACGGTTGCAAAATTATCGGTAAATCTTTTAACTCGCACGAATCTAAGAATTTCTTCTTCAATCGAGTTGTCAACTTGTGGAATGGGCTTCCCCGAGACGTTATAGACTGCAGCACTGTTGATTCATTTAAACTTCGCATAGACAAATATCTTGCATCAAACCCGCGACTGACTGCGTTTGTAAATGAATAACTTTATTTTATCCCCCCCTCAGTTACTAACCCATCTGTCCTCTACTAAATTCCTAATCCTGCCACGGACATTAGTTCCAGGGCAGTAGTTCCCTTTCCAATGTTCCCTTACCCACTTAAACCATTGTTTGGACAATTGATCCTCAGTGCTTTGGAGGACAATCAGCCTAGAAGGGTACATTCACACATTTACATACACACGTACACATACTTACACATTCACACATTTACATACACACGTACAAATACTTACACATTTACATACACACATACAAACACTTACACATTCACACATTTACATATACAAACACTTACACATTTACATACACACGTACAAACACTTACACCTTCACCCATTTCCATACACACATACAAATATCCACTACTCTTTCATCGCCCACACACACACCTACTTCCCGCCCTCTTCCCAGTCCGATTCTTATTCCAGTCAGGCCCACTATTTAGGTGTGCTCAAACCCCCTTCCACTATTTGATTTGCTATCAAGACATCTCGCTACCTCACTACCTCGCCAGAAAAACTACAAAACACCTGAATATTCGTTAGATAATCTGATTTGCCTGACTTTTTACTCACAATTATATTATGTTATGTAAATGTGAATATTCGATGATAATTTCGAGATATAGCCATTTCAATGGCCCCTTCCTCTTCATGTTATTTTCACCATATACAAAGCTAAACGGCTATTTAACAACCTAAATAATCATACCTGATCAAATGCAAGTTATGATAGGTTATCATTATATCTGTTTGGTTAAAGGTTAGATACATGTTACTATGCATTTTACTATACATTTTACTAGATACATTTTACTATGCGTTTTACTGTGTTCGTATAAGTTTTGGTTTGTTTATTTTGCAAGTCTTACATTATAATTTCAAGGATTATTTGTGTAACGATTTTACCAGGTAGCGAAATGTTCAGCATCCTATGATTTCACCCCTTCTCCCGCCTCTGTCATTCTACGCAAGTTCACTCTTCAGACGTGCTCAAACTTTCTCTATAATTTCCTTCCTTTTGCGTCTACTATTCTACATCTTTTGCGTCTACTATTCTACATGTTTTACCGTTTTTCTTCCTGTTGCTTTAGTATCTTTTATTGTATGGTTATTTATTGTTTTTTTCTCTTAATATTCCCTTTACTTTTTCTTGTATATAATGTCTTTCAGTTATATATTAATAATAACATTTGAATATAAAAGTCTTAACTTGTTTTGTATCACTTTATTCTTCCCGTGTATTCTGTATTATTGTATTTGTTCTGTTCGCTATGGATATATACTTGTCATTAATTCCCTAGTGAATCTGTGTCCGTCATGATGATTTATTTCTCTATTATATAAACCTAGCCTTCTTCCTTTTAATACAAGATATCCCATTTATATTAATAAAATAATACAACCACTATCTTCTCTAATTTATTGCATACACGGAGTTAAGCATATTTACTATTTTTGTTTTTCTCCACCATTTTCTTCACCTGTGCATTATTATTCGTGTCATATACAGTATTTTAGAGTGCCTATACCAAGAACGTTGTATCACTGAATATAAAATGCAACTTAATTGTATGTGGACGTTCGTAGAGCTTAGGCCTTAGAGTTTGTAGGCTTCAGAGAAAATACAAGTTCTGTAAATGTGTTCACTATGTCCTTTCATGACAGTGTGGTAATCCCGACACTAACTTACGGAAGCGAAGCATGGACGTTCGGGAAGAGACTCAGACCAAGAGTGAGAGCTGTGGAAATGAGTTACTTGAGAAGTGCGTGCGGAGTTACATGGAGGGATAGACAGACATATGAGGAAGTAAGAAGGAGGTGTGGTGTGGAGGTAGATGTGCTGGAAAGTGTGAAAAGGAACAACTTGAGATGGTTCGGCCATATGGAACGTATGGAAAGCAAGAGAATGACTAGGAGGGTGTACGAGAGCGAGGTGGAAGAACAGAGAGGGAGAGGTGCACCGAGGGAGAGGTGGAAGGATGGAGTGAGGAAGTATATGGATGAAGGCGGTGCTGGTTGGGAGGAGGGGCGTCGACTGACTGGGGACAGAGGTGCATGGGGGCGATTTGTTCGTGGCCACCCCTTCGGGGATCACGGCGTCAGGCAATAGATAGATAAATAGATGTCGTACAAAAGTTAATCGATAACAATTTTGTTAAAATATGTTTTCATCCATATCCGCATTTCTCACTGTGAGGAAATTCTCCATAAAATTCTTTATAATTTTAATATATTCATCAGGTTTGTTACAATTCTTATATTCATTTAGACCTTTTCATTATTAAGGGGGGTCACCGGCTTTTTTATCTTTCTCTCCTTTTCTCTCTTTCCCTGGCTTGTATCCATTCGGCCCCATTCAGCCAACTGTTTTAAGACGTTTATCCCCATCCTGGTGTCGATTTCTTCCTGGCGAGCGATAGCGAGCCAGCATTGTATGGAGATATCCGGGTTCGCCGGAGACATTTTTCTATCGAAAAATGTACAAATTTAGCTTGCTGTCAAAACAAAATATATATATGCTGGCTCGCTACCGCTCGCCAGGAAAATATTGACACCTGGATGAGGGTAAACGTCTTAAAACAGTAGGATGAATGGGGCCGAATGGATACAAGCCAAAGAGAGAGGGAGAGAAAGAGAAAACAAACGAGGTGGGCTCCCTTAACAAGAGCAGCGTACAAACAAACACATTTCTTGGACTAAGCAGACTATTTTCTAATATCGATCTCCCTTTATCACATCCCATTTGGTGGTGTGAAATATTGTGAACTTCGAGCGTAGAGTTTTATCAGTGAGTTATGGATTATGACCCGTTAAATAAATCATTGTTAGTTAATTTAGGCTGCGCCAAAGGGTAGGGAGCGAGAATTATGGTGCAGGGTTGTAGCTGGGGGCTTTGGGTGATAAAGATGTTTGAGCCTCGGCATTATAAAGACAGTTAATGTATAGGGATATTAAGGGAAGACATAAAATGATTGAACCCTTCAGCACTATGACGCGATTTTACCATTGATTCTGGCTAACATTATATGATTTTATGCAGTTTAAGAAGAACCTATTTTACTAAGAGGGTTTATTGAGATCGTATTTACCCATTGGAGTCGTATAGGTAGATTACAAACTATAGAAAATCGTCTAATGGTAACCAGAATATGATACAACTCACGTAATGGTGGTGAAGGGGTAACACAGTGGATATAAGAGATGAAGTGACAATTATAGACAATAACGGAATGGTATAAGCAGTATGACAGGAAATGAATGTGAATGTAGAATTGGAGTTGAGGGGCTGTTTATTAGGTGAGGGTGAGGAATCTAGAGTGGATGCTAGTAGAGGAGGATAAAATGCTAGTTCTAATTGACAAAGAGAGAGCGAGTTGGGAATTATTTGAAGAATTTAAGGGAGGATGGGCCGCTTTTCTGGACCACTTTGTCCCTCATGTTTAGCCCCATTAGTTTTCAGATGTTAAGATGTTTGCCCCATTAGTTAGTCGATTTGTAGACCTGTCGCCCCATTTCTTCGTCAATATTTAGACCTTTCGTGCTATTTAGGTATCGATTTTTTCCCTGGCGAACGATAGTGAGCCTGTAATGTTTGAAGAACCGGCCTTCGGCCGGGAAATTTTTTTACCGAAAAATGTACAAATTAATCTAGAAGGGGGATCTAATGGATTTTTTTTTTTTTAATTTGATGGAGGTCTAGGGAGGAAACTAGAAAAATAATGAATACATGCAAAAATCGCCCAAAAAGTGAACTATCTCCCTTAAAGAAGAATCTATAAGGCGACTCGAGATTTGGAGACATTGAGTACGACGCGTTTCATTGTGTTGCTACTGTTTCTGCAAAATGAGTCGAACTAAAGCCGGTATTACACGAGAGATTTTATAGTCAACATTCGATGATCAACATTTTTCTGGCAACATTTTGCAACGGTATTGGAAACTAGACTGATGATAGATGAATTTAGGCAACCGAAATATTGTATATGTTGACCTCATAAGCTGCCAGACCAGTGTTGAGGATAAATATTGATTGAAAAAGCTCTCGTGTGATACCGGCGTTAACAGTATTTGTTCTCTAGCACCGTAAACACTACTCCACGAGACGCAACACACTTCGAGTGACTCTAGGCGAGTTATTTGCGGCTCGTGTGGCTGTTTATGAAGAGTTAAGGGGAGACAGACCGTTTTTCTGGACCCCCTTCTCCCTAATGTTTAGCCCCACTAGTTTTTGAGATTTTAAGACGTTGGTCCATTAGTTTAGGGATTTTATGACCTTTCACCCCATTTCTTTGTCAATATTAGGACCCTTCGTGCCATTTATGGTGTCCATTTTTTCCTGGCGAGCTGTAGCGAGCCTGTAATATTAGGAGGAATCGGCCTTTGGCCGGGAAATTTTTCTACCGAAAAATGTACAAATCTATCTTGAAGGGGGGTATAGGGAGTGTTTTTCTAAGCTTGATGGAAGTCTAGCGAGAAAACAAAGAAATAAAGGAATACATTAATTAATAGACCAAAGTAACTAACACAAAAAGGTCCGTCTCCCCTTAATTGCTAGCTCGCCTCACTAATGGATACTATACCCTGTTCTAAATTAGTAGGCCCAAACTCTTGAACATTAGCCTCTATATCTCACAAACGACTAGAGTAATCGAGCTAATATTTCGGTCATTTGAGAAGGACCAGCCAGGGAAAAGGTGTGATAATTTACAGCCCATTTGCTCTAACCCTCTTTGAGTTACAGAAGTTAGGGGGGTCACGATTTCTGGCCTACCTATTTGGAACATAGTATAGCACACCTCGTATAAACGCACTGAGAAGTATCCAAGAAGAATATGGAAATAAAGGAAGTGAGTTGGAAGAAAGAGGTGACAGGGAGGAATAGTAAAAGAGGCGAGTAGAGAAGTTAAGTGGGTGAGTATGGAGAGATAAGTGGAAACGAGTCGATAATACTATAAAGGAAGCGTGTAGGAAACTAAAGGGAAAGTGGGTGAGTATGGAGAGATAAGTGGAAACGAGTCGATAATACTATAAAGGAAGCGTGTAGGAAACTAAAGGAAAAAATAGTCCTGATTGAGGGTGGAACTATAAGGAAAAGAGATGACGCACTTAGTGAAAGGAAATGTATGCAGGTAGATGAATATACCGGTAGGGAAAGAGGGCGTGGTGTTGGGGAAGAGACGGGCTGTTAAGGGGGGTCACAGGCTTTATTTCTCTCCTTTTCTCTCTTTCTCTGGCTTGTATCTATTCGGACCCATTCAGCCTACTGTTTTAAGACGTTTACCCCCATCCAGGTGTCAATATTTTCCTGGCGAGCGGTAGCGAGCCAGCATATATATATTTTTGTTTTGACAGCAAGCTAAATTTGAACATTTTTCGATATAATTTTTTTTCCGGCGAAGCCGGATTTCTCCATACAATGATGGCACGCTATCGCTCGCCAGGAAGAAATCGACAACTGGATGGGGATAAACGTCTTAAAACAGTTGGCTGAATGGATAAAAGCCAGGGAAAGAAGGAAAATGATAGAAAGATAAAACAAAAGCAGGTGGCCCCCCCTAGGAAACTAGGAGGGGGAAGAGTACACTGTAAAGAGCGTAGGTGGGGTAAATATGGAGAGTGAAAGCCAATAAGTAAGTAGGATAGTGATTAATATGGAGAAATGGGCACGAGTAACTAAGAATAAATAAGTAGCACCCCGTTCTTTAACATTAATATCAAATACAAACCCCAATGTACCTGAATAAACCAATGAAAGCATATGGCCCTCCCGGGATTCAAACTCGGGACACCACACCCAGAACACAAGCATCTAAACAGACTGGGAAAAAGAAGAGGCGAGTGGAGGAAATGGGAAGACGAGGAAGGAACAATAGGAAAGGATTATAATAGATGGAAAAATTGGTAAATAAATATAAAAAAGAAAGTAGATAAATATGTTAGTCGAGAAAGAAATAAGCTTTGAAAGGATTTATAGGAAGGGAGAGGGAGGGGGCGGACGAGTACCGGTACAGTGGATTTATAGGAAGGGAGAGGGAGGGGGCGGACGAGTACAGTGGAGAGAAAGAGGCTGTTTAGGAATAGGAGAGAAGGGGTGGGGAGGGAGAAGAAATAGGAGTTGTGTGGATGGAGGAAGGGCTTGGGAGCGGGGAGAGGAAGGGAGTGTGCAGGAAGAGTAAGGGGGAGGGGGACGAGTAAGGGGGGAGGGAGAGAATGGGGGAAAGTAGGAATAGAGCTAGAAAGAAATATGAGGGGTTTGTAGGAAGTGGAAGGGTGAATGGGGAGGGGGATGATTAAGGAGAAAAAAGGGCGTGTTAAAAGAGGAAGGGAGGGCGAGTAAATAGGGCAGAAAGGAGGTTTATAGGAAGAGTAAGGATAAATGGGGAGGGGGTGAGTAAGGAAGAGATAAATGGTGCACATAGATAGATAAATGGGAGAGGGGGAATGTACAGGGAGAAGAGAAGATGGGTTAATAGGAAGATAATGGAAGAGGGAGCGTAGGGAGGAGAAAAGGTGAATGTGTATGAAAAGTAAGGAAGGGAGAGTGACGAGTAGGAATGGATAAAGGGGATTTGTAGAACGAGGAATGGGAGGAGGAATACGATTAGGGAAGATAAAAAGAGTGCGCATAAGAACAGGAGGTGGTGGAGCAAAGTAGGCCAAGATAAAAGGAGCGTATAAGAAGAAAAAGATAAACGGGTTTTCTCAAAAAAGGAGGATAGAAAGGGGATTATGAGAATAGGAAGAGGGGGGGGGGGGGGTTAATTACTAAAGGGAAAAGGAGGGATTGTAAGAAGAAGAAGGGGGAGGGGACGAATATGGGGGAGAGAAGAGAGGGTTTTAGAAAGAGGGGAGGGCAAATAGGAAATAGTGAAGAGGTGTGTGTAGGTAAAGGAAGGGGAAGGGATTGGGGAAGAGCAACAAGAGGAAAGGTGTGGTGAGGGTCGGACTAGGAAGTGAAGAGAAGAAGAGGGATTGTAAGAAGAGGAAAAGGGAGGGGGACGAGTAGGGAGGGGACAAAGGAGTACTAGTAAGTTGAAGGTTGAGTTGAGGGTGGGGCTAGTAGATGAAGAGAAGAAGAGGGGGTGTAGGAGGAGGAAGGGGAAGGGGACGATTGCGGAGGAGAGAAAGAGGGGGACGAGTAAGGAGAAGAGAAAGAGGGGTTGTAGGAAGAGGACGGAAGGGAGGGGCATGGGGGAGGGACTTTGGATTAGTCTTGGTCTCTGGATAATTAGTGCAGCTGTGCATACTGGGCCTCGTTACAGGTTTGGAGAGGACGGTAGGATACGAACGGGTCGGGTGGAACGGGCCGAGTATATTCTATGCAACCGAGATGGGACAGCTCGTACACCCTGATTCGTAAGTTCTCCGATGTGCTCGTTGAGAAACTATACTGTACATTCAGGATTATGCAGGTTATTTGATATGTTATCAGTTATTGCCAATCGTCAATAATTGTTCTTTATTTTCCTTGTACCAATAGGATATCAAAGTAATTCATTACGCATTGATTTATATGCATTGTTATAAAGTTTATTGATGAACTTTTTATCCTGATTTACATGTGGCATAATCTATATTAGTCAATATATTTTAACCGAACTTAACGTTGTCTAATGGCCTCCAACATAATCCACATATATATCAATACAACAAATCAATACAACAAATCAATAACAACTACAAACACATCTGATCAGCTATGTATATGGAGAGTCAATCAGACGAGATACAGAGCTGTGACTGATGGGGAGATTTTCACTTAAGGGTATTTTTTCTGCATGGACCCCCTTTTCCCTCGTGTTTAACCCCATTAAATTTGATATGTTAAGACGTTCGCCCCGTTTATTTTGGCGATTTAAAGAGCGTTCTCCCCATTTCTGACAATTTAAGACCTTTCGCGCCATTTTGGTATCAATAATTTCCTGGCAAGCGATAGCTAGACTGTAATTTAAAATGAACCGGTCGTTTTCTACTGAAAAATGTACAAAGGGGGTCATCGGGGTATATTGTTAAGCTTGATGGGGGTCTAGGGAACAAAAAAGACTCCCCTTAAACCCTTCAGGACGATGACGCCATTTTACCTCTGATTCTGGCTAAACGTATACGATGTATGCAGTGTAAAAGGAACCTATGCTATTCAGAGGGTTTATTGTGATACCCCTTCGAGTCCTATAGGTATAGGTATATTATAAGGTACAGAAAATCGTCTAATGGTCACCAGAAAATGATGAAAATTACACCATCGTGCTGAAGGGGGTAAGCACGAATGTTCAGAAATGGGTTACATAAAGGGATACCGTGGACTGGGGGTGAGGGCTTCGAAGAGAGAAAAATCAAAGGGGGAAACTCGCGAAAAGAAAAGTGTCAAAACAAAAGTGAACAGTTCCTTTTCCTCTCCTCCCTTCCCCTCCCTCTGGTCTACTGTATGCTCCCTTTTCCTTTGCTCAATTTCCCTCTACCTTTTTTTTATGTTATTCTCTGTGTATTTAATTGTCCTCCTCTTTCCCTTTGTACTGCATTATTTGTTCTTGTTTTCCTCATTTTATTCACTATCAATTATTTTTGGTTCTCTCTCCCCTGTTTCTGTTCTTCACCTTTTGTTTTGTTCTCCTCCCTTTGTTCTCTTCACTAGAAATACTAAAGAGAATACAGAGGAAAGTAACACAAATTATCACTGCATATCAATTCCGCTTGTTTCCTTCTCCCTTTATGCCATTCCCCTCCCGTTGTGTCCACCTCCTCCCGTTGTTTCCTTCTCCCTTTGTACTCCTCTCCTCCCTGTCTTTCCTTTGTTTCTCTCTCCTCATTTTATACCTACCCTTCTCCTCCCTTTGTACCTTTTTCCTTCCTTTGTTTCCTTCTCCTCCCTTTGTAATCTTCTCCTTCCTGTCTTCCCTCTGTTTCTCTCTCCTCCCTTTATACCTACCCTTCTCCCTTTGTACCCTTTTCCTTCCTTTGTTTCCTTCTCCTCCCTTTGTAATCTTCTTCTTCCTGTCTTCCCTTCTTTTTCTCTCCTCCCTTTATACCTACTATTCGCCTCCCTTTGTATCCCTGTCTTCCCTTTGTTTCTTCTCCTTTCTTTGTTTCCTTCCCCTCCCCTTGTAACCCTTTTCCGTCCTTTGTATCCATCTCATCCCTTTGTGTCCTTATCTTTTTTTTATTCCCCTCTCCTCCCTGGGTTTCCTACTGCTCACTTTGTATCCGTTTGCTCCCTCTGTGTCCTTCTCCCTTTATGCCCTTATCCTTTCTTTGTTCCACTCTCCTCCATGGGTTTCCTACTTCTCCCTTTGTATCCGTTTGCTCCTTTGTTCCCCTCTCCTCCCTTTGTACCCTCTGTATTCTTCTTCTCTCAGCGTTCCTCTCTCCTCCCCTTCTTTCTTTCTCCCTTTGTATCCTTCTCTTTCTCTTGTCATTCTGTTCCTCGTGTTTCCTTCTCCCTTTGTGTTCGTTCTCATTATCCTCCCTTCTGTCTTCGTTACCTTTTCCCTTTGGTTCCGTTTTCTTTGCTACCCCTATGGTTCCGTTTTCTTTGGTTTCCTTCTTATCTGTTGGTTCCTTCTCCTCCATCTATTTTTGACTCCGAATGTTTGTTTTGTTTGTCTCTCTTTATGTCTACACCCTTCGTTTCTTTCCCAGTTATTCCTCTTGCTCTGTTGCCCTCTTTCTTTTATCACTTTCTCTACGCCTCCCGTTTCTCTCCCTTCTATCATTCTTCGTTCTCCTTTCCTTCTACGTCACTCCATCTACCTCATCCATAGCAATCTCTTTCTTACCAATCTCTTTATCTCTAATTTGTGTACATGCTTAGATTGATATGCAGGATTCGAAGTTGAATAATAAATCGTAGGCAGTGTCCACCATCTTTTAACTGTCTTCGTGGTGCGATGCATAAGGTGTCGATTTTCGGTGTGAGCGTCCTGGGTTCGAATCCACGGACTGCCACATGTGTTTGTAAATTTCATTAATCGATTTTAGGAGTATAGTTGGTTGCTGGAAGGAACATAATAATTGATATTGGTTCAGGGGTAATTTATCGAGAGGCCTTCCCTAGTGGTTAAGGGCCCATTAATTGCTCTTTCCATTCACATATGCATAGCCTACGTGATTTGCAGTTGGGATGTGTGTACATGCTTAGATTGATATGCAGGATTCGAAGTTGCATAATAAATCGTAGGCAGTGTCTACCATCCTTTAACTGTCTTCGTGGTGCGATGCATAAGGTGTTGATTTTCGGTGTGAGCGTTCTGGGTTCTAATCCACGAACTGCCACATGTGTTTGTAAATTTCATTAATCGATTTTAGGAGTATAGTTGGTTGCTGGAAGGAACATAATAATTAAGGGGAGACTGGCCGTTTGTTTGGTCTATTAATTCATGTATTCATATATTTGTTTAGTTTCCTCCCTAGACCTCCATCAATCTTAGAAAAACACCCCCTAGACCCCCATTCAAGATAAATTTGTAAATTTTTCGGTATAAAAATGTCTCGGTTCCTCTTAAAATTGCAGGGTCGCTATCGCTCGCCAGGAAATAATCGACACCTAAATGCTACGAAAGGCCTTAAAATTGACAACGAAATGGGACGAATGGTGATAAAATCGCCAAACTAATGGGGCGAACGTCTTATAATCTCAAAACTAGTGGGGCTAAACATGAGGAAGAAGGGGGTCCATAATAACCATACTCCCCCTCCCCCCCCTTAATGGCACCACACCTCTCCTTCTCTTGTTCCTCCTCCTCTCCATTCAGCGTCCGCCTCCTACGAAAGCCATCAGAACATTACGAGAAAAACGCATTGGAAGTGGGAGATCGGCTGGTCGAGGGGGGGGGGGAAGAGAGAGAGAGAGAGAGAGAGAGAGAGAGAGAGAGAGAGAGAGAGAGAGAGAGAGAGAGAGAGAGAGAGAGAGATAATGTGTGTGTTAGTGTTATATATTTTAAGGTCAAGTTAATGGCATAAGCAAATTGAAGTACAGATTAACCCTTTCACGCATTTATGACGCAGAGGTTGCCAGATTAGCAATAAGAAATAGAGTTCTCTCACTCTTATAATTACCTCTCCAAAATTAGTTTTCTGCCCACAGCTAACTCAAAGACAACTGCAGAGGTTGAAGTAACTAAACTAAAGGTTTCTAAATACAATGGTAAATAGATGGTAACAAAGGCTTTAAAGTATCCCCAATAGGGTCAACATCGCGTCATATGTCGGAGAGGGTTAAGACATTTATCGAAAGAACCAGCAGATATAGGAATGATCAGTTGACCATATAAGTTCATGAAGGACTTTTATAGCCGATTAAGACATACAGAATTTATATTCTTAATTACCTCGTTGAATCTCAGAGATATAGTTTATGATATCAGGGTCTATAATTTATGTCACAGCTGTGTACATCGAGCCTCAGAGCAAAACCGGTTAGTCAGGGATAATATTACGTTCTGTATCGGAGGACCTGGACGATTTGCTGAGCTGTTCTATACTGCAATGTCTATAGCTTTTTACTGAAATATATATCAGAATTGAAGAGGGCAGAATTAGTTTTGTCTGAACTTGCGCTGAATACTGAGGTAATATTATAACTTTGAACGTAATAAAAGAAGAAAAGAACAAATAAATATATTCGTTAAGATATAACTGCTGACGTGTAGAATAAATAAATAGAAAGCACATTTGTAGTGTTTGAATATAAAAATGTTATACTGCCCCATCCACTCCTATAGCCGATTCTTTCAGAACTGGAGTTACTGGACTTGAGCTTCTCTTTATCTCTCTCTCTCTCTCTCTCACTCTCTCTCTCTCCACCGTCAGCCACCTTATGAATGGCCGCTATCCGGAGTAATTGAAATTTTATGGATCCGATTACACCCGCCATTACACCTTCACCTTTTTTTAGCAGGGGGTGGGGTGGAGAGAGAGAGAGAGAGAGAGAGAGAGAGAGAGAGAGAGAGAGAGAGAGAGAGAGAGAGAGAGAGAGAGAGAGAGAGAGAGAGAGAGAGAGAGAGAGAGAGAGAGAGAGAGAGAGAGAGAGAGAGAGAGAGAGAGAGAGAGAGAGAGAGAGAGAGAGAGAGAGAGAGAGAGAGAGAGAGAGAGAGAGAGAGAGAGAGAGAGAGAGCGAGAAAGAGTAAGAGAAGGAGAGAGATTTACAGGAGAGAGATTTACATAGATTTACATATACAGTATACACTGACCACACAGACCTTAATTACGATCCCAGCGAGGTAGTCAGGACTTAATTTTAGTAGAGATAGCTAACCCGAGAATAAGGGACAATGAATGGAAAGGATAGCAAAGAAGAAGAAGAAGAAGAGAGACAGAGAGAGAGGGGAAGAAGAAGAAGAAGAAGGAGAGCGAGAGAGAGAGAGAAAAGAAGAAGGAATGAGACAGACAGACAGACAGACACAGACAGACAAAGAGAGCGAGAGAGAGAGAAGACTTGTTGCCTCTATGGCGTATTATTAACACCGGTTCGATCACTATATACTTCTACCTGCCATACCCTGTGAAGTGATGTAGTGTTTCTAGTCACATATTTTACTGGGTTATACAATTCATCTTTGTTTAGGGGGGAGGGGCGTATTTATTTGCTCATTTATGTATTTTTGTTTATTTTTTTGTTTTTATTTTTTTATTTGTTTATATAGTTTCCTCCCTAGACCTCCATTAAGCTTAAAATAACCCCCCCCCAACCCTCCAAGATAAATTTGTAAATTTTTCGATTTAGCCGGTTCCTATTAAATTACAGGCTCGCTATCGCTCGCCAGGAGAATATCGACACCTAAATGACACGAAAAGTCTTAATATTGACAAAGAAATGGGGCCAAAGTAATGGGGCCAAAGTAATGGGCCGAACGTCTTAAAATCTGAAAACTAATCGGGTTAAACATGAGGAAAAAGGAAGACCAGAAAAACGACCCATCTTAAACTTAACAGAGCCAGCTAATACATTATTGGATTATTATTAGAATATGCAAATGCATAATTATAAATATACTTTTCCTGTAAAACAATAATATGTAAAATTAAAAGTGCGTTGTCCAATAAAGATGTAATATATAATCATAGATGATAAATAAATAGGATATGCCATATCATATTTAAGGGGGGTCACCTGCTTTTTTTATCTTTCTCTCCTTTTCTCTCTTTCTTTGGCTTGTATCCATTAGGCCCCATTCAGCCAACTGTTTTAAGACGTTTATCCCCATCCAGGTGTCGATATCTTCCTGGTGAGCGATAGCGAGCCAGCATTGCATGGAGAAATCCGGCTTCGCCGGAGAAATTTGTCTATCGAAAAATGTACAAATTTGGCTTTCTCTCAAAACAAAAGTATAGGCCTATATATGCTGGCTCGCTACCGCTCACCAGGAAAATATTGACACCTGGATGGGGGTAAACGTTTTAAAACAGTAGGCCGAATGGGGCTGAATGGATACAAGCCAAAGAGAGAGGGAGAGAAAGAGAAAAAAAAAAGCGAGATGGGCTCCCTTAATTATTGATATGACAAGTAATTATATGTAGTTTCGATTCCGTGTATTGTACTTCTGATCCAAATATTATAATTATTGTACAGTACAGTGCTATAATAAATGCTAGATAAACGTGGGTTGATGTGTCCGTAGATTATGTCTTGTGTAATTGATTTCCACGAAGTATATTTTTGTTAAGATTGGTAATGATTTAATGTTTGTGTTTCTTTAAAATATCCAAAACAACAATGTACTATTTTCTAAATAATATTGGCGGATTATGTACTTTAGGGGGGTAGGGGCTGGTTTAGGGGGGTAGGGGCTGGTTTAGGGGGGTAGGGGCTGGTTTAGGGGGGGGGTAGGGGCTGGTTTAGGGGGGTAGGGGCTGGTTTAGGGGGTTAGGGGCTGGTTTAGGGGGGTAGGGGCTGGTTTAGGGGGGTAGGGGCTGGTTTTAGGGTCTATTAAATTTTATTAATTCATTCATGTATTTTTTAGTTTTCCCGCTAAACCTCCATCAAGCTTAGAAAAATACCCCCAGTTAAATTTGTACATTTTTCGAAAGAAAATTGTCCCGGGCGAAGGCCGGTTTCTCTTTAAAATTACAGGCTCGCTCTCGCTCGCCTGGAAAAAAATCGACACCTAAATGGCGCGAAAGGTCTTAAAATTGATAACGAAATGGGGCGAAAGGTTTTAAAACCGCCAAACTAATGGGCCGAACGTCTTAAACAATCAAAACTAATGGGGCTAAACACAAGGGAGAAAGGGGTCCAGCAAAACGGCCCATATCCCCTTAATGCATGTTATTTGTTTATGTTGCCTAATACCTACTACTATATAACCAACACTGGTCAACAAGAACACTGTTTATACCACCATTACGTAATTTCATTCATATGCTGGTTACCATTAGGCGATTTTCCTACCATTACGTAATTTCAACCATATGCTGGGTACCTTTAGTCGATTTTCCTACCATTACGTAATTTCAACCATATGCTGGGTACCTTTAGTCGATTTTCCTACCATTACGTAATTTCAATCATATGCTGGGTACCATTAGGTGATATTCCTTGGTTTATCATCCACCTATACGACTCATATGGGTAATCACAATCACAATCAACCCTCTTAGTAACATAGGTCCTTCTGAAGGGGAGATGGGTCGTTTTTCTGGTCCCCTTTCTCCCTCGTGTTAAGCCCCAATTGTTTTGAGATTATAAGACGTTCGGCCCATTAGTTTGGCAATTTTAACACCTTTCGCCCCATTTCGTTGTCAAATTTAAGACTTTTCGTGCTATTTAGGTGTCAATTTTTTCCTGGCGAGTGATAACGAGCCTGAAATTTTAAGAGGAACCGGCCTTCGGCCGGGACATTTTTCTACCGAAAAAATGTACAAATTTAGACAATTTAAATTGTCTAGGGGGTATTTTTCTAAGCTTGATGGAGGTCTAGCGAGGAAACTAAGAAATCAAGTAAGAGATTAACTAATAGACCAAAAAACCCGGCCCATCTCCCCTTAAACTGCATCAGAATCAAAGGTAAAAAGGTCTTATGGTACAGAAGGGGTTAATAGTTTGTTTGTCCTTCTTCATCCAACCTTCACCTATTCCTTCTAACTTGTATTACTCCGCATCCTTCTCTTCCTTTGACTTCTTTCTTTCTTTCCTGTTTTATCATCGTTTCGTATTTTATTATTATCGTTGCATATTTATTCTTCTCTGTTATTTTTTTTTCGTATTTCATAATGTTTTTCTGATATTTATAGATCATTATTTCCTCGCTAATTACTTATCTTCCACTCTTTGCCTCTCTCTCTCTCTCTCTCTCTCTCTCTCTCTCTCTCTCTCTCTCTCTCTCTCTCTCTCTCTCTCTCTTGTGCTCTCTCTCTCTCTCTCCTACTACGTATTCCTCCTTTCCTCCTTTTCATGAGTTTATCCATTTTACAATTATATACTCTTGGTTTACTCGTGTATCAGTTTTCCTGTTTTATCTAAATATTTTCCTGTTATCTCTTTGCTCGCCTTTCTTTGTTTCTGCCTCCCATCTTTCATCTCTCTCCTGCCAATTACCTCCTTTCTCTTTTCCTCTTTCCTCCGCCTATCCACCCTTCTCCACCTCCTTCACCAATCCCCTGTTGCTCCTTCCCTTCTTTCGTATCTTTCCTCTTGCTCATTCCCCTTTTTCTTCCCTTTGTTTATCTTGCGTTATCTTCCTTCCCTCTTTTAATATATTGTTTAGTCCTTCTTATCACCCTCCTTCATCTATCCTTACTCTTGTTTCTCTCTTCCTCTTCAAGCCCTCTACTCTCTTCACATTTCCTCTCTCCTATTTTTATTCGTCTTCCCTTTTCCTTTCTCTGCTTTTTCTAATTCTGTTCTACTTCTCATCTAATTTCTTCGCCTTCTCTCTTCATTTGTTCTTCCTATTTTTTGTATATTAGTTCTATTTCCTTTTCTCCCAACCTCATTTTCGTAAGGAGACAATGCACAAGACTGGCTGGAGCTATTGTCCCTTCAGATTACAAGAGTGATAAAGAGCCAACTTCAAGGTACGTTAGAGTGAAAAATATCTGAACACACGGAGCTTAAAGGAGTTTAAGGGGGGGGGGGGACCTGTTTTTGTTCTGTCCTTTTCTATCTTTCTCTGGCTTGTATCCATTTGGCCCCATTCAGCCTACTGTTTTAAGACGTTTATCCCCATCCAGGTGTCAATTTCTTACTGGTGAGGCGGGTATGCGAGCCAGCATTATTTTTAATTTTTGTTAGGGACAAGCAGGCTAAATTTGTACATTTTTCGATAGAAAAATGTCTCCGGCGAAGCCGGATTTCTTCATATAATGCTGGCTCGCTATCGCTCGCCAGGAAAAAATCGACACCTAGATGGGATAAACGTCTTAAAATAGTTGGCTGAATGGGGCCGAATGGATACAAGCCAGAGAAAGAGAGAAAAGGACAGAAATAACTAAAAGCAGGTCACCCCTCTTAAGGAGAGATACTTTGATTTTCTGGACCCCCTTCTCCCTCGTATTTAGCCCCATTATGTTGGCGATTTTAACACCTTTTGTGCCATTTAGGTGTCGATCTATTCCTGACGATCGATAGCGAGCCTGTAATTTAGGAGGGATAGGCCTTCTACCGAGAAATGTACACATTTATCTCACTTCCCTCTCTCTCTCTTTTCTTTCTCTGTACTTTCGTCTCTCCTCTCTTTCTTCCTCATTACTGCAGTCTCCCTTACGTAATATTATTAGTTCATTCTTGTTTAAATCTTTCTATTTAGTCTATTTACTCTTCCTCCCTCCTTTACTTCTCTCGCAACTCCATTACTAACCTCGACACAATCGCCACTGATATCCTCTCCCTTATCTGTCTTATCCATTTTTATCTATCTCCTCTCTCCACTTCCTCATTCTTCCTCCTTTTCCCTCTC
Organism: Paralithodes platypus; assembly: GCA_032716605.1. Classification (NCBI taxonomy): domain Eukaryota; kingdom Metazoa; phylum Arthropoda; class Malacostraca; order Decapoda; family Lithodidae; genus Paralithodes; species Paralithodes platypus. The sequence goes on along the minus strand of CM064511.1, from coordinate 27,494,199 downwards.
TTTCCCCTCCTCAATAATTCTCTTTCCTCTGCATCGTC